>CM060928.1:682721932-683949849 GCA_030765085.1 Allium cepa
TCCCAAATTTTTAATTAAAAAACAAGAGTTTTAAAATTTTAACTTTGGTTAAAGATAACTCTAATAGGAATTTTTAAAATTTTTAGTTTCTAAATCTTTTATATACGAATTATATATGTACAAGATTTATTGTGAGGATGTTTACTTATATTGGTAATAACATTTATTTCCCTTTTTGATCTTTTTTGAATGAATTATATATATTAAAATTTAGTAATAAATTTCTTAGAAAATGGTAAATAAATTCGAAGAATGTAAACAAATTCTATTTTTAGTTAAGTAATAACTTTCACAATTTACAGTGTATAATAAACTGCTGAATTACACGTTTAAAGGGCGTGTTATTTGATGGGATAAATAACGTATAAGAAAACGTATAAAATTTAAATCCCTTATTTTCGTTTTTTTTACTTAAATTTTGCGTCTATGGTGCGCATTTTAAAAATATATACCTTAACAGAAAATGGTTAAATAAATCAGTAAACGTGCATTTTCGAGTAGGAGGGAAGCTGTAACGACCCGTTAAATTTGATGATATTAAATGAGTTAATTTAATATGATTTCTAATCTAATTTAGAAGGAAATAAAAGTCTTAAGATTTTATTTGAGTAAATATAGGAATTAGATATAGTAACAATAATTAAAGGTTAACAATTTAAATGTTTATATGGCAATAGATTGAAATAACGTAAATTGGCGTTTGTGGTTATAAGTTATAATTTGTTGATTAAGTTGGTTTGTGAAATTAATACTGGAAGATATAAATGGAAAATAGTATTAATGAAATAATAACTGAATTCAATTGCAACTATATAAATGAAAGTAAATTTTATTTAGTGGATGTCAACATTGAATAAATTTATTTAAAGTAAAAAGATTTAAATGCATGTTTGGACCGAATATATAAGTGATGGATTAAGTGGTAAGTAATTAGAATTTTATTCTATAAAATTTAGAACTGAATGTATGAAGATATTTTTGTAAGAATAAGTTAATAAACAATTTATTGCGCATACCCGATTTAATGGAAATAACAGAAAGGACAATAACTTGATTTGCTTAGGTATTAATATATTGTTAGACTATAACTAAGTAGAAAGTTGGTAGTAAATAAGAAATAAGAAGACAAAGGCAACTAATAAATTAATAAATGAATTCATAATAATAAGTAGTAATTAATGCATAAATATATTTGGCATTTGGGATAATTACCAAATTTTACCCATTCATCTAATTTATTTAATTGAATCTAAATCTATGACAACATTTTTGTTATTAATGGTTGTAAGTGATTTTGAATGTAAAAGGGTAGCAATTATTTAGGTAAACCATTCATTGAGTATATTAAGTTAAGAATGGAAATAGATTGAAATAAATCTAAATTTATTTATTTTGTTCTGTTAATATGTTCTAGTTAAAAAAAGGAATTTATAAGAAATGAAGCCTGCACTAATGAAGTGTATTATAATTCAAATGTTATTTATACACATAAAATGTCTATTTACTGTATAGAAAGAGTCTAAATCAATAAACGAATTTATTGAGGTTTCAATTTATAATTTATAACATTTAATGTAGACTCAATTAATTAATTGATTTAAATTGTGTTGTTGGCGTAGGTTTGTTTTGTAATTGAAATAGTTAATTCTATAAGATGAAGTTAATGCTAATTTTATTTATAATTGGACCTTTTGTTGATATAGATTTTAGAAAGCAGGATTTATAAATTTATTTGAGTATCAAATTCAACAATTGCATTTATTGCATAATAAAATGGAATTTAACGGTTAAATATTACGTTATTGAAATTAAGATGGATTTTATGGATAATAATATGAAATCATGAACCAGTGATTAGTGGCATCCTTATTTTGAATAAAAGATGAGAATATAAAAGTTAAAAATTTAATAAATGGGTTTTTGAGAATTTAATTTATAATTTCTAAATATAAGGAAACGGAGAATTTGATAACTGAAATTATAGACTTATCAACTTTTAATTCACATCTAAACTTGTTAAATCATTGAAATTGATTAAGAAATATATATAAACGATTAAATTTGGCCAATTTTAGAATTTTAATACAAATTTGGATTTTTATAATTTATTTTAATTAATATAAAAATAGCCATTTTGGCCACGGACTCGGATTTCGGCGAAACTAGTTTCATCGGATCCGTATCGGTGAATTATTGTAGGGTTTCAAGTTTCGTATCGATCGGACCTGTCATTTGATCGTACGGACGCGAAACGCTTTGAAATCGATTTAATTAAAACCAATTTGAAATCAATTTGGAAATTTTGTTTTCATCATAACTTCTTCATATGTTCAAATTTGAACGTGAAACTTTTTCCATCGCGTTCATAATATTTTAAAATACCTATTTGGATATATGGGTTTAATAAATTTCGTTCCGGAGTCAAAACGGGATTTTTGGGCCAACTACCGCTTAGCACGTTCGTAAATTCGTACCCACCTAGCCTACTACAGTTGTCTATAAATAGACAATTATAAACCCTAGCCTCCATCTTCTATCATTGTCTGTACGTTCATTTTCTTCATCTCTTTCTCTTCCTCAATGGTTGCAAAACCTAGATCTACTTCAATTCAAAAATCAAATGAAAATTCAAACCCTCTAGAAAAATTCCAGAAAAATATATGTTGTAGCTGTCGATGTATATGTCATAAATCCGTGATTTGTTTCTCGATTCATTTGTTCGTTCGTCCAGTAAAATTCAAACCATTTTCGGCCACTCATCATCGTCGCAACAAAACTCGCCCGATCGGAAAACTGTTTCTGGGTATTGTGGAGATAACCAAGGGGAAGCGATCTATGTGGTTAGTTTGGTGGATCGATGGTTGGATCGAGGGGATTTTTCGAACTAGGGTTCGAAAATTTGTGGCGGCCGGCAGCGAAATAGGGAGCCGGATCTTGGCCTAAGGAGCGGCCGGAGATGTGGAGCTTGGTGGTGGCCGCGGCATGGCCAACGGCGGCAGGTAGGCGCCAGGAACGATGGTCAACGGTCGGGGTTTGGGGCGTTGTTTTGGTTTCGGTTGCGTGCTCCTGTAGGAGTAGAGACGCGTGAGAAAGATAGAAAAAAAGGGGGGGCTGACGTGGTTGAGTATGAATGTGTTCACTTTTATTTATATTTTTAAAGTGAAATTCAATCACGTTTATCGCTATAACTATCGCATACGAACTCCGTTTCACGTGAATTTTTTTTTGTTAGGATCGTATTGAAATTCCGGATCCGTTGACGCGAGTTTGGACTGATTTGGAGACCGTCGAATTTTTAGGTTTAAATTGGATTTGAATTCGATTTAAATCCCAAAGGTGAGTGTTTTAACCCACTCACAACTTCTAAAAGTTTTTATGTTTGTTAAGTTTATTTTAGATATGAGTAGAAATTTATTTATGACTGTTTGTGTAACAACCCGCATATTTATCGATTTTATATTTAAATATTTTATTTAAATATTTTATCGTTAGTTGGATTTTAGTCCGAAAAGCTACTTTTTGCATACGGTCGAATTAGGGCTCGGGACCACTCCCATTGAGTTTAAAATGCCGTTTGTGACCTTTTTGAGTATAAGCTTCGATATGTTTGGAGAAAGTTGATTTTTGCTACTTTTCACTTTGGGTTTGGTTTGGGCTCAGCCCTATGTTAACTTATGCTCAAATCTGAGCCACTCTTCCCCACTCACCCTCATTCTCTTCTCATTTCAGTTTTTAGAGTATTAATGGTGGGAGAGATTGGAAATTAAAACTCCAAAACCCTAGTTTCCCTTGCAAATCAAATTCCTAGCTCCAAACTCAAGAAGAACCCATTGGTAAGCTTCTCTTCTTCTTCTCCAACTTATTCTCTTACCAATTTGAGAAATTCCTAAACCTAATTTTGGGAATGTCCTTGTTTTTGAGCTTAGATTCAAGATCAATTGGGTTGTGTTGAAGAGAGGTTGATTCTCCATTTGCTTTCAAGCTTCTTCTTGTTCGATTTTGTGAAAAGGTGATATTTTTATCTCACATCTATGACTATAATTATCTTTGGTTGTTGGGTATGAATTCTTAACACTTCTTCATGTGCATTTGCTCTTGCTTTGGATTGGTTTTGTGAATACTCCAATTTTTGGGTTTTTAAGTCAAATTTGTGTGAAATCCTTTTATGGATGTTTGATCATGCTTTTGGTGATGCATCGAGGAGCATATAGGGCCGGGTTGCCGATTGGCATAAACCCTTAGAGCCAATGTTCGTCCGGTTGCATTTTGGAAGAGTTTGCTCTTCATTTGAATAAGGCTAAAAAACAGCCCAGACATGATTCAGTCGACTGAAAACTCTGTTCAGTCGACTGAACCTGAAACCCGAGTGTTTCCAGGCATGACTCAGTCGACTGAAAAACTCTGCACAGTCGACTGAAACTGGAAACAGAAAGTTTCTTGAACCTGAAAAATTTCCATGTACAGGGTCAGTCGACTGAAAACTCTGTTCAGTCGACTGAACCTGCTGTTTGAGTCCAATTTGCCGTTTTGGATTGAAATTCCAATTTAAATCGATTCGTGATAATCCTATTTGTTGTTATCATCTATTATGACTTTGATGACTCTTTTTAGGGATTTTTGAATATCCATTTCGATGGATCCTTTATCGATTTCGTTGGATTTTATTCACGTCTTCGTATGTGAATTTTTGTGATTGATTGTTCTTACAATCTTCTTCGTGATTTGTCACTTTAAAAATATAAAGGTTTTCTATACTAGTAGTAAATATCAAAGCTCTTTCCTCAAACGATTTCAATACTATTTTAATACCAAATTCGTTTATAAAACCGTTTTCCAATCTATTAGTATATACAAACCTTTACCTCACTCGTACGAGAAATCTAATTAAACGGCTTAGTAAAACAAGTGGTATGAAACGCTTGCGTTTACTTTGTCGGTTAATTCTTGGACTTGTTCGATTGAACCTCTTGTGACAATTTTCTAGTGGAGATTTACAGTTTGTTCGTAAATATTTAAGTTAAGCAAGTGGTTATGGGACATGAAGCTAAACTCATATATTTACTAGCTTAGTGTAATCGACACTTCTCGTTGATCATGACGATCATCTTTGTGATTTAGACTAGCAATGTGCGATGTCTCTTTGTCTGCGAGGGAGACTAAACCCCGTTTTGTGGAGTTTCGACTCAATTTGTGATGGGGTAGCAACCCATGGTCTTCGGGCCGTTTGTAGAGCTTCGGCTCAATTTGTGATGGTTAGCGACCATGGAATTAGCGTTCCTTTTGTGATACACGTGTTGGTGAGCTTTATGCTCTCGTTTGTGATAGGCCTCCCCCCCTATTTTTGTGATTTCTGGATTTCTTGTGTAGATTTCTAGAATTTGTGTTTCACCAATTTTTCGTGATTTCCATTGATAAGTCTTATCGATATTTGTGCATTGGTGAATTTGTGTGTCATTGACTTTTGTGATTTCTGGATTTCTTGTGTAGTCTTCTGGAATTTGTGCGTCATTGACTTTTGCGATTGACATTGATATTATCGTCAATATTTGTGGTTTGATGAACGAAATAAAGAGTATGACACTTCTTTGATTCTTGTGTAGATTTGGTGACATTGATTAATCTCTCGATGATTATCAACTAAGTATATATATATATATATCACAGCTTGGCATTGTGATTATTATGTGTTTAGTCATATCTCTTATTCTATATCGTTTCATCTGATATTTATAGTTAGACTGATCCGTTTATTATTTTCTTATTAAATAATACTCGGGTCAGACCGAGATATTACAGGTGCTTCTGCTTGACTTCTCATCCGGGATTAACTCCTTGACTTTTGGGTTAACTACTTAGAATAGTAGTTTATTTTGGTGTATACATTCGAGATATAGACTCCATAATGTATACTTATTCTTTTGTGTAGTTCATGTAACTATTCTTTTGTGATATTGTGGATCTTTTTAGACCACTACTCTGATATACACTTTCTAGTGTAATATTCATATCTTATTCCGCCTTTGTGATATGAATTGTCTGTGACTGATTTGTGTTATGCTTATTTCTATATTTGTTTTCCGAAGGATTTATATAGCCACCGTGTAGTAGTTTTGAGTTTGTGTCGGTATGTCGGATTTCCTCTTGAAATAGAATGCATGTTATATTATCTGACATATCGGTGCTCGCGCAAAGAAATTACATGGATGGTCGCTCCTCAACAGCCTTATTCTCCGTGCTAGTCGACAGCATTCACCGCAATGTTCTTGGCTAGCGTGGGTATAGAGGTGGGGCGTCACAGTTTGGCATGTTTTATTCCTCATATCTGTTAAATCGCATTTATTTAATTTAACTGTTAATTTATTTTATTTATTGCATAAAATTTGACAGCTAGAATTTATTTTGCATATAAATTGCTAGTTAACAGTCATTAAATTTATTATGGAATATAAACTGTTAGTTAATATCTGTTATTGATTCCTGTATAATTCATATGCTCTGTATCGATGATTGTTTAAAATTGGATGATGATTGCAATTGATGATTGATGATTGATATTTGGATGAATGAAGGCTATAATTATATTGTATAAACTGCAAGTCATCATGCATTTTCATTTCATTCGCGGTTGTGGTTTGAAATGATATACAACCGCAAAATTTTATTTTTAAATTGCGGATTGAAACGATAAATATCCGTATCACTTGACCATAGGATAGAAAATTATATACAGGCACCGTGGTCTATATATAAATTATTTTAAAGTGATTTCTATGGTTTGGATGATACGGTTTATAATAAGTTAATTTTGATATTTTCTTCTATATATATACATATGAAGTTAGAAATTTTGAATTTAAGCTGTGTATAAATCTCTTAAATAAAAATGGAAAAATTGAGGAAATGGAGTTTGATGATTTATATTATATGTTAAATGTTTAAGTATGGAAATTTTAAGATATGATATTTATAACTGGATTTTTCCAAGATAAATTTAAATGAATATTCTAGTATAATTAAATTGAAGAAAATATTTAATTGCTAAAATTGGAGTTTTATTTGTGGATTTTATGTGAATATTCAAGACTAAATAATAGAGCATTTAATTTGTTGAAAGAATAAATTCCAACTTTAGTTTGAAATATTATTACTCCAAATGGATATATATAAATATAGAAATTGAAGTGGTTTGGAACTCGAAAGTGATATTTGAATTTTGGTTCAGACTTTAAATAAAGAAACATATTTGTAAAACCATGGAAATTATTTTTCTACAAAGTAACCTTAAAGTTAAACCATTTATTTTATATACCGTTGAATATCCAAACCATTCAAGTTTTAGAAGTTATGGTTTTTAAAAAAGTATGAATTCAGAAATAGTATGTTTGAAAGTATAATTCAAATGTTTGGTTTCCAGATATTATAAATTTTAAAGTAGTATGATTTTGGAAAAGAAATATATCTGGATAAAATGATATCATATTGTTTTGAGGTTTTAAAAATATAAATGATATTGTATTTATATGGGTTTAAAATGGATATTTTATTCTGGTTTTAAAAGTATAAATTATTTTAAGAACCACGGTGTTATAATAACGTTTGGTTGTTAAAGAGACCGGGATCGGAAGTTGTCATACTCTATGCCAACTCCGAAAACCACTTTAACAACCGTGTACGCGGTAGAGATTCCAGAATGAAGTAGGTTGGTGACGACGTTTCCTATAAGGTAAATACGTGGACCCAACTCCCGTGAGTTGGCATAAGGTGGCTAAAACAGGAGCGATTCTCGGGCCAATGAGGTCATTCCTCTGATCGAACGCACTCCTTCGATACTATACTCTGACTTTGGATTGTTTCGGTGGCCACTATTGATTTCTTTGATTTGGGGGTGTTAGTTCGAGGTGGGCGGTAGCTGCGGCTATGCGTTACCACCAGCCCGGATAGCAATTGGTATATCTACCCTGGCATTGCCTAGTTGTGCCGTGTCACCTACCCTAGCGCGCCTTATACGATTTTGGTTTTGTACCATACCTATGGAGTGCCCTCTGACGACGCCCAGTACGGGGGAGATTACGGTACTGTATAGACTATGGTAATATATTTTGTGTTAAGGGCTATATGGGTAACCCCTTAACGCTATTTAAAAGTAATTTTATTTTAAAATTAGACACTATTATAATAGCGCAATATACTATATAGTAAATAGTTTAACGGATCCTTAGGAGATGTAACTCCCGAGCATCTCTTGAGTTACTGTACTCATATTTATTCTGTTGATTTAACTTACATAAGATCTTTTAGTTCTGACTCGAGTGTTTTGTCTTTTCAATTCGCTCGGGTCAGTCCGAGCGTTTCAGGATCAAAGTTTTAGCTCTGGAGGTCGAAGACGAAGATTTGTAGTATTACTATCTACTATTTTATTCCACTACACTGTATTCCGCTGCATTGATATTATTGGTATGTGAACTCTGATATTTAATTGTATAAAGAAGAATCAAATGTTTTGTAAACAGTTTTATAAACTGTATATTTTACTATTATATTTTATCCTTCCGCTGTGAGATTCTATTTTGTTTTATTTCTTCTCTGTTTTTCTTATTTACCCCATAACAATCCGCCCTTCCGTATGGTTTGAATTGACACATGTGTCTGTTTAAATCGTGCGAAAATGCAGGACGTTACAGAAGCATATCCGTTTCAATTTTTCCTTTAACCGTGACTGGCCACTACCTTTTAAAAAAAAAAGATGTCCCATTTCTCTTTTTACTACAACTATTTATTTAGTATAAAATCTTTTATTAAAGTAACGTTCAAATCTTATCTTATTGTCGTTTCCTACGATATCAACGCAAGCTTTAATTACAAAACGCGTTCAAAATTTTGTTTCAAATTTGGTAAAAGAAATCTTTGATTTTTCTAACGTTCATATCCTTAATTTGTGTGTTCCTTATTTTGTCTATCAATGAAACTTTCATCTTTTAAACTAAATCATCAATGCAAGTTCCTGTCACGTACGCAGTATATATATATATATATATATATATATATATATATATATATATATATATCCAATCAGCTTGCCTCCTTTATCTTCATTTTTGTAAGATTGCAAAGTAAGACTATTCCTGTAATAACAAAATATGTCAAACTTCATTTTCTATGTACTTACTCTAGTAAATAGAACCAAATTTCAATTAAATTTGCTTTATATTTGCAACTAAATGTAATTTAACATACAAGGAAAAAAAATGATAAAACAATGCATTAAATTTAGATATCACTTGCACAGACTGCTAATTTATTGCAGAAAAAAAATGTATACCTTATATTACATATCTATTATATATACATTAATTTACTGGATGAACCTTTTCTATTCATACCTTTGGCTTCATGAGGAATCTGTTTATTTCTTTTTTTTTGTCAACACATTTACTTCTTATTAAATTTTAAAACGAGAGAAAAATGTTGCCAAGATATTTTGCCATTTCCTTCCTAAAATTTTTCACGTACGTGTTCACTAATAAAAGAAATTGCCCTTGCCGTTTCCTTCTATCCCACTGATAATAAAATCAACCTTCATTGCAATTATTTATTTCCAAATCTTTCTTTCCTCTAATTGTGCAACTTTGCTGATTTAAATACAAACCGACAATATCAATGCAAACCCTTTTGGAAATACTCGGTCAACATATGCAAAATACCCAAAAGTATTTGATTTGGATATGGCTTGTCGTTTCTTCACCTTAAATTTCGCTAATCCTTCCCATATTCATTCACCATTAATTTCGTACCCCATTGTATAAATTTAAGCATGTACAAAGGAAATGTCCTTCTTCATTAAATAAGAATTAACTTTGCTAAAATCACTCAACCTTTAATAATGCAGTGAAATCATTCGTTTCCTCTAACATTATAAAATTTGAATTCACTTGCTTTTTTTGCATTGATTTAGTAACGAACAGCAAATTCTTGTCTTTTCTTTGTCCACTCACGCAATCCACTATATAAATTCATAACCACGTATCACATTTCCTTTCGTTCTTTTTGGCTTCAGCTGTTTTCTCCTTCCTTGCTTGAGCTCTTGTACTATCAGGTATGGCCTCCATTTTTCTTTATCTTCTTCTATTGTTTTCCTTTTATTTTATTTTATTTCCATTCACGCAAGGCTCGACCTACACCACCATTTAACTTGACTACCCTCCTCCACTGTCTCCTACGCCTCATGCCACGACCATGACAAGCCTTGCTGGACCAGCTTTGTTCAGGGACGTGGGAAATAAATATTGCGTGCGCATCTTGAGTTAGCCCGGACCAAAGTGTTCACCTCCTCTTCTTGCGCTCAGTTTTAAATTAGTGATAATAATATAAAAAAAGAAAAAGAAAAGAAAAAAGAGAAGGGTTAATATGAAAGAAAGGGGAAGAGAGAAAACGCATGCATGAAATATTCATAAATGCCACCTGTGTAACGCCCCGAAAATTTTCGACTTTCGAAAATTCAACATCGATACTCACTTTATCGACTGCCGAGAAATCGAAGGCCGAAAACCCGAAATGTTATGGGTTTAAGAAAAGGAAAAGAAGAAGAAGAGAGAAGAAGATAGATGGAGAGAAAAAGAAGATAGAAAATAGAGAAGAGATAGAAAATTTTAAAATAGAGAGAAAGAAAATGGAAATAGAAGAACATAGAAAAGAAAATAGAAAATAGAAAATAGGATAGAACAGGACAGAAAAACAACAGAACAACATCAGAATCTCACAATTCGCAGCGGAACAACATATAATAATAAATGAATAATCTTTAAACAAAGAACTATATCAGTTATTACATTTTATACATTACATTTCATTACATCATATCATCATCAGAGTGTACAACAACAATATACAACATCAAACAGTGCAGCGGAAAAAGAAATACTATATAAGTAATACGCCATGCCATCCAGCTTGCCTCCAGCAACTCCTGAATATCCAGAATATCCTGATAAACCTAACTCTTAACTGCCCGTGTGGAAATTGGTGGGCACCCAGAGTTTAGGAAGGAAAACAATAAACTCCAAGTCAGTCATGTGACTGGTGTGAGAACTCAAAATAGTTTATTTATCTTTAAAATCAAAATAGAGGAATATTTTTAAAGTCAATTCGCAATGCTTTTAAAAATGAGACTACCATAAGGCCTCCCGCACACACACACATGCAAACGCAGAATCGGAGGAGATTTCTCCTTATGATAGTCAAAGATGCTTGATACGCATTTAAAATAACATTTGATATTATTACTAGTGCATAGTGTAGAGAAAATTCATTTCGAAAGTAGAATATAAATCTTAGCCAACATACGACCATTATCGTATGCCTACTATAGCTACCATCCAAACAGTGTTGCGACACCATAAGTGAATAATAGGTTCTACAACTAATACCGTACAAGTCACGTATTGTTTCTTTGGATTTCCAACGAATGATCAGGCCAAGGAACTTCCCATTGCCACATGAGAATGCCTCTGGATGGACATCCCCGAGAACCAAACCGGATCTCTACCAACACAAGGCCGGGTTACCCCTAACTGAGTAACAACTGACCGAATATGCCATCCCCGGGTCCTTTGGGACCTTTTCACCGAGCGCTCGTAATCAATTCACACAATCATAACAAAGTGTTTTCAACATGAGTAAGTATCTGGGCTCCATACCATGATACCACCCTTTTCCAGAAGGAAATGCACACATCCTAAAGGGCGCTACCCCTCATAACCTTGCTGCTTCTTTCCTGTTTTGACCATTCACGGGGTGTGAGGCTCGACGAAGTCACGTCCACAAAAACATACTTTATACAAAAGCCATGCTTTGGGTCAACAAATGATCATAGAAATGATCACAAAGATAGACGATCAAATAAACGATCCTATCACAAATAATCAACACAATGATCAT
The DNA here is from genome assembly GCA_030765085.1 of Allium cepa. NCBI lineage: Eukaryota > Viridiplantae > Streptophyta > Magnoliopsida > Asparagales > Amaryllidaceae > Allium > Allium cepa. The sequence continues at coordinate 682,733,867 of CM060928.1, forward strand.
TTACAGCAACACTCAGCATGTCACATTACCAAATTGGGAATATATCGCTGATAACATTCAACTACATAACCTCTGAGCTCGTACGTCTCTGAGAAGGGTGTTAAGCTAAAAGAATAAATTCTCCGCCACCAACAGAAATATATTTGAATGAAATCGGCTTTATATCTCAACTTGTAATGTCAGACATACAATCCATACAAGTCTGTTCCGGGCTCGAACAAAACCGAAGGCACTTACAAAGAAGTCCTTGCAATCCGGATATTCACGATCCTGATCGGATTCACCATCACATATGGAGAACTCAATACCGTAGCTACTCGGTGCAGAGTCAATCGACAGGTCATCCTATCGTTCTCGCAAATACCGGGTCTTCAACACCGATCTTCAATGCAATTCACAACGACGTATCACATATTCGGAATGGGTTATACGACCCCATGGTCCTTTCCCGGTTAACCCGAATAGTGAGCGCTTATTCAAAAATAAGTGTGGCATTCACATTCAAACAAATCATATCAAATACCCATTCAAAGGGAAATATTGATAGTCGGTTATTGAACTATCAATGGATATGCACACATCACCAGTTTCCAAATAATTTTCCAAATTATTTATTTTCCAAAATATCTTCACAAGATATATAATTTTCACACTTCAAAAATAAATCAATATTTATTTCTAAACAACTTCCCTTTTCATTCATAAATTCCATATTGAATTTATAATCCAAATTATCTATGAATATTCGATTTCGATTATTCATTTCAATTTATCTTCAAAAAGATAAATTCTAATTATTCACTTCATATTGGAAAAACAATTCCATACTTATTTAATTATAAGTAATTCACTAATCTTTTTATTTTCAACCTTGGAAAATATTCCATATACTTAAATCGAATTAAGTATATATTTCATTCTTTAAGGAAATCATTCTCTTAAACATTTCTATTTGGGCCAAAACGAATGTTACGTAAAACATCGTTACGACAACCCAAAATCACTAGTATAGGGATTCGAAATTAAAATAGATATATAAATCCCAATACTATACAAAACATTTCCTTTCGGAAATCATTTACTATAACAACAGTGTTATAGTCCACTATTTCCTTTTATTTCTCGAAAACGTCTATTTCAACAATCAATGTTGAAATCTATGGTTTCGAATCTCAACGCATTTTAAAACATTGTTAGATCGTTTTAATTCAATTTAGAACATCAAATCTAAACATTTTCTTCAACATATTATTCACTATTCAAAAACGTGAATATTCTTTGTTAACAAATTTCATCCTTTTATTCATTTTATTCAAAGGATTATTCACAGTTCAAAAACGTGAATATAATTCCATTAATAGGTTTCAACAATTTACTTATCAAAATAAGTCATTTGCGAATTTATAAAACAACGTTTATAAATTCCATTTCTATTTATTTATAAAAACTTCCTTTTTATAAATTCTTTTATTAACCTATTCCAGTTTATAACTCAATTATAAACTAAAAGTTCATATTATAAGTTAAATACTTATAAAACGATTATTTTACAAAATCGTTCCTCTAAAGACTTTCCAAACCATAAATCTTATAACTTATAAGATTCATTTATTTAACCAAATCTATTCTTCAAATAATTTCACCGTTTATAATTCTATAAATTTCATTCAATTATGAAATTCATTTTCACTTCATTCAAACACTTATAAAAACTCGTTTTAAAATGTCCATATTTCAATTTATAAATATCCATTTATAAATCTCTTAATATAAATCTTTTTAAACGTCTTTAAATTCCTTTATTATTTCACCATTTTGATTCATAAAATAATTAAATTTTATAAATTCTATATTTAAACTTTTCACAATAAATTCTAAAATCCCGATTAAACTATTTTATAAAATCATTAGCATCATATTCTCAAAAATCAGTTTTTTAACTATATTTCTCAAAAATCATAATTTTTATAACATTAAAAAATTATAACGTTTATTTATTTAAAACGGATCAATTCCAAAAATATAGCATATTTTCAAAAATCACTTTAAAATCATTTTAAAATCCCAAAATCTGGGTCCAATGATGCTACACACCAAATAGTCAATCACGACTACAACGATCCATCATATATCGATATGAAAATCCATCAAATATCAAAATATCTGAAATCAAATAAAAACTGTTGAGGAATCCAGTTGGATCACTCCAACCTGTTTTCCTGCATCCAAAAAATTAGCACAATACCAATTTCGCTTCAGTACGAAATTATCGCGGTATATGTTCTTATTAAATATTATCCGCTTAATAACGGCGTAATAGGGTCTCATCCGCTAAACAAAAAAATGCGGGAAATCAATAACTCCAATATATACATATGCCAATATATATATATTGCTATTATATATAATACCAATTTCACTGTTTATGAAATATTCGCGGTATATGTTTTTAATAAATAACATCCGCTTAATAACGGCGTATAATGTCTATTTTAACAATTAATAGATATCAATCAACATTCAAACATGCATTCAAATATTTTTAAGTCTAACTATTTAAAATAAAATCGAAACTGATTCGATTGAGTGAGAAGTTCTCACCTTGATTTTAAATTCCGTTTTAGCGATTTATTTCGAATAAAATTAAACGGACGTTTAATTTTACCCAAAATTCTCACTAACTCCAAACGACTCCAAACCAACTCCATCGCATAGTGCTCGTCCATACGATTCCAACGCAACTGGTTTCGCGCGTTTTCGACCTCGTATGAAAAAGTTATGAATATTTGAAGTTACACGAGTTTCAATATATAAATTACAACTTAAATTAGATTTTTATAAACCTAAATCAAATCAAGACCCTTGATTCCTTCAGATCTGCACGTCCCCCTCTTCTCCTTACTCCCTCTCTTTCACGCAAATGCCCACGCTAACACACGCATCACAACCCATGACACAAGAACTAGGGTTTAATACCACTCCCTCCACGATCAACTACACCTCGATCAACATGCGCCATCGCGAAGCCCCAAACCCCCCTATGTTCGGCCTGACCCTTGTTGCACTCGGCCACCTGATGAGCCTCGTTTTGCGTGCGCAGGCCATGACCAACGGCCCCCCCTAGCTCCTCCTCCGATGCTCCAAACTCGATCTCAACCGTTGATCTTGTAGATCTTGATGTGCTCTATAACTTTGTAGTTGATAAATTCTTGAAATAATGCTTGGATTTGAAGATAATGGAGGAGAATCAAAATGAATTTCTGGCCATTCATCACTTCACTGGCGGCTAGGGTTACATGTTTTATTTTTATTTTTTTTAATGAAGAGAGAGGGGTGTTGGTCTATTTATAGAAGAACGAACGACACTATTCATCCGTAAATTCCGAACTCTGATTTACGCGCCGAAACTGACGTACCTAGGGTTTATCCCGTGTTCCAGACACAAGGTTTCGGAAGCTAATTCGGACATCTGTGCGAGTTATGGCTATAAACGCTCAATTTAAATTAAACCGATTTAAATCGATTTCTAGGCGTTTTAATTTGTACCGGACAAACGGTAAATCCAATTGACTTGAAATTTGAAACCTTACAATAATATCACAATACGGATCCGATGAAACTGGTTTCGTCGAAATCCGATACTTTTTGAAAAATGGCTATTTTGACTCACCAAATTTAAATTAAAAATAATTCGATGCGTTTCGAGCTGCCACGATCAAACGATAACTCCGATTGACACGAAATTTGAAATACGGCAATAACTAACTATTACGGATCCAATGAAACTAGTTTCGTTCAATTCTGAGACTGTTCAAAAATTGGCTATTTTACAGTCGATTATTAAATATTAAAATATTCAATTTTCACAAATTAACTTTTAATTCGATTTTAAAAGTTCTAAAATATCATTCTAACTTCAATATGATAAAATAAAATTTTACAAATCATTTTCAATCATATTTAACTCAATTTTCAATTATTTCCATAATTTAACATATTAAATTATCGATTAAATTATCCAATTAAATCCAATAATTCAAAATAAAATTTATTTGACTTATAAATTCACTTATTAATATTTAAAATAAATTAAATATTCAAATTTTAATTTCTAAAAATTCTGGGTCGTTACAATCTTCCCCACTTAAAAGAATTTCGTCCTCGAAATTACAAGTAAGAAAAATTATAGAATCTATTAATTTTCCCAAATTCATAGTTAAACTTCTTACAATAACTTACTAAGTTTTCAAATCATAATTAGTTATCTTTTCAAAAACAACTGTATCATTTAACTTTCAATTCCAAAATCAAAGTTAAAGTTTTCAAAATTTTCCAATTTTCTCAAAAATTTTCTAACACCTTTAATTTTCGGAAAAATTCGCCATAGTCTCCTTTGCGCGGCTCGATCCGAAAAAAAATGACAGTATATATATCACAAATATACATCTCATCAAGTAATGAGGCATCCCGCAGGGAAAAAAGTATAAAAGTGCGATATTTAATCCGAGATATGTACCTTATACTTTATTAGCAAGCATATACGGCTAATATAGCGCGAAAGCGAGCTCCAAATGCGAAGCAAACGCGATCCGCACCTACTAAACACTCAACAAACAACATGAGAATCATGCATATATGGAAATAGTATCAATATACAACATATAGCAACATAACTATATATGTCACATAGCAAATGTAGTAAAACAACATATATTCAACCATCAACCAACTAACATCCATAACCAATAAATATTCATTCATATTCTCATTAATATTTAATGAAATGGTTTTCACTCTAAATCATATTTGATTTATTTACATTGGATTTTATCAACTTTCATTCTCAATTCAATTAGTTATCATTTACTAATTTAAATCCAATTCACATTCAATTCTATTCAAATTTATTTACTTTCAATTTGAATTCAATTTCATAGCTTCCAATTTCGCTAATTCACTTTCATTAACACTTAATGAATTATATAAAATCAATCAACAATCATATAACAACCAATGTATATTAATTTCAACCAAATCCCTTTGCTTCTATTTATTTTGGTTTTACACCTTTAATTAAATTGACTTCCATTCAATTTATTCAACTTCCAATAACATTTGATTTCAATGAATTAACACTTATATTCATTATTTCATATCAATTTATTCACATTTAATTGATTAACATTCAAGCCATTAATTCAATTCAATTTACAAAAGTTGAATTTCATTACATAACTCAAGTTCATATCTATCTCTTAACTTTATTATTTTACTTTGATACTAATATCAACTTCATTCCATATCACTTAAGTTATATTCCATTTAACATTATTTGGTTTTACATAACTTAAATTCCTACTTGTAAATGAATTCAAATTTCAATTCTAAAGTAAATTTCCATTTAACTTTAAATTCATTTGCTTATTTACAACTCATATTCATAAATATATTCATATAGTTTCACTTCTTATATATATATAAGTTTATTTCACAATTGTAAATCACATTAATTATAATTCAATTCTTATAATTCATTTTACTTATACAATTATTCTCTTATTTAGATTATTCAAACAACTAAACAATCAACTTATATACCCTTTAATAATTCTGAAAAATTATTCTTTTATATATAAAATATACTCAAGGTAAAATTAATTCATTTACCCAACTTAAAACAAATATTGTGCCGAATTGTTCTATTCAAGTGTTTAGAAACCCCTTCGGCATAGTTGTCGAGACCACGCTGACGAAAGTTCATATGCCACTCAATAAACCAATCATCACAATATAAAACAATTTTATATTTCACTAACAAATACGCTCTCATAGCTATTATTACACTCAAACTCATTCTAGAGTACTACTGACTCTATCTCTAATGAATAATACCCAACAGAACCATGGTTGTCGCTTAACCATATGCTCTGATACCAGATGTAACGCCCCGAAAATTTTCGACTTCGAAAATTCAACATCGATACTCACTTTATCGACTGCCGAGAAATCGAAGGCCGAAAACCCGAAATGTTATGGGTTTAAGAAAAGGAAAAGAAGAAGAAGAGAGAAGAAGATAGATGGAGAGAAAAAGAAGATAGAAAATAGAGAAGAGATAGAAAATTTTAAAATAGAGAGAAAGAAAATGGAAATAGAAGAACATAGAAAAGAAAATAGAAAATAGAAAATAGGATAGAACAGGACAGAAAAACAACAGAACAACATCAGAATCTCACAATTCGCAGCGGAACAACATATAATAATAAATGAATAATCTTTAAACAAAGAACTATATCAGTTATTACATTTTATACATTACATTTCATTACATCATATCATCATCAGAGTGTACAACAACAATATACAACATCAAACAGTGCAGCGGAAAAAGAAATACTATATAAGTAATATGCCATGCCATCCAGCTTGCCTCCAGCAACTCCTGAATATCCAGAATATCCTGATAAACCTAACTCTTAACTGCCCGTGTGGAAATTGGTGGGCACCCAGAGTTTAGGAAGGAAAACAATAAACTCCAAGTCAGTCATGTGACTGGTGTGAGAACTCAAAATAGTTTATTTATCTTTAAAATCAAAATAGAGGAATATTTTAAAGTCAATTCGCAATGCTTTTAAAAATGAGACTACCATAAGGCCTCCCGCACGCACACACATGCAAACGCAGAATCGGAGGAGATTTCTCCTTATGATATTCAAAGATGCTTGATACGCATTTAAAATAACATTTGATATTATTACTAGTGCATAGTGTAGAGAAAATTCATTTCGAAAGTAGAATATAAATCTTAGCCAACATACGACCATTATCGTATGCCTACTATAGCTACCATCCAAACAGTGTTGCGACACCATAAGTGAATAATAGGTTCTACAACTAATACCGTACAAGTCACGTATTGTTTCTTTGGATTTCCAACGAATGATCAGGCCAAGGAACTTCCCATTGCCACATGAGAATGCCTCTGGATGGACATCCCCGAGAACCAAACCGGATCTCTACCAACACAAGGCCGGGTTACCCCTAACTGAGTAACAACTGACCGAATATGCCATCCCCCGGTCCTTTGGGACCTTTTCACCGAGCGCTCGTAATCAATTCACACAATCATAACAAAGTGTTTTCAACATGAGTAAGTATCTGGGCTCCATACCATGATACCGCCCTTTTCCAGAAGGAAATGCACACATCCTAAAGGGCGCTACCCCTCATAACCTTGCTGCTTCTTTCCTGTTTTGACCATTCACGGGGTGTGAGGCTCGACGAAGTCACGTCCACAAAAACATACTTTATACAAAAGCCATGCTTTGGGTCAACAAATGATCATAGAAATGATCACAAAGATAGACGATCAAATAAACGATCCTATCACAAATAATCAACACAATGATCATTTACAGCAACACTCAGCATGTCACATTACCAAATTGGGAATATATCGCTGATAACATTCAACTACATAACCTCTTAGCTCGTACGTCTCAGAGAAGGGTGTTAAGCTAAAAGAATAAATTATCCGCCACCAATAGAAATATATTTGAATGAAATCGGCTTTATATCTCAACTTGTAATGTCAGACATACAATCCATACAAGTCTGTTCCGGGCTTGAACAAAACCGAAGGCACTTACAAAGAAGTCCTTGCAATCCGGATATTCACGATCCTGATCGGATTCACCATCACATATGGAGAACTCAATACCGTAGCTACTCGGTGCAGAGTCAATCGACAGGTCATCCTATCGTTCTCGCAAATACCGGGTCTTCAACACCGATCTTCAATGCAATTCACAACGACGTATCACATATTCGGAATGGGTTATACGACCCCATGGTCCTTTCCCGGTTAACCCGAATAGTGAGCGCTTATTCAAAAATAAGTGTGGCATTCACATTCAAACAAATCATATCAAATACCCATTCAAAGGGAAATATTGATAGTCGGTTATTGAACTATCAATGGATATGCACACATCACCAGTTTCCAAATAATTTTCCAAATTATTTATTTTCCAAAATATCTTCACAAGATATATAATTTTCACACTTCAAAAATAAATCAATATTTATTTCTAAACAACTTCCCTTTTCATTCATAAATTCCATATTGAATTTATAATCCAAATTATCTATGAATATTCGATTTCGATTATTCATTTCAATTTATCTTCAAAAAGATAAATTCTAATTATTCACTTCATATTGGAAAAACAATTCCATACTTATTTAATTATAAGTAATTCACTAATCTTTTTATTTTCAACCTTGGAAAATATTCCATATACTTAAATCGAATTAAGTATATATTTCATTCTTTAAGGAAATCATTCTCTTAAACATTTCTATTTGGGCCAAAACGAATGTTACGTAAAACATCGTTACGACAACCCAAAATCACTAGTATAGGGATTCGAAATTAAAATAGATATATAAATCCCAATACTATACAAAACATTTCCTTTCGGAAATCATTTACTATAACAACAGTGTTATAGTCCACTATTTCCTTTTATTTCTCGAAAACGTCTATTTCAACAATCAATGTTGAAATCTATGGTTTCGAATCTCAACGCATTTTAAAACATTGTTAGATCGTTTTAATTCAATTTAGAACATCAAATCTAAACATTTTCTTCAACATATTATTCACTATTCAAAAACGTGAATATTCTTTGTTAACAAATTTCATCCTTTTATTCATTTTATTTCAAAGGATTATTCACAGTTCAAAAACGTGAATATAATTCCATTAATAGGTTTCAACAATTTACTTATCAAAATAAGTCATTTGCGAATTTATAAAACAACGTTTATAAATTCCATTTCTATTTATTTATAAAAACTTCCTTTTTATAAATTCTTTTATTAACCTATTCCAGTTTATAACTCAATTATAAACTAAAAGTTCATATTATAAGTTAAATACTTATAAAACGATTATTTTACAAAATCGTTCCTCTAAAGACTTTCCAAACCATAAATCTTATAACTTATAAGATTCATTTATTTAACCAAATCTATTCTTCAAATAACTTCACCGTTTATAATTCTATAAATTTCATTCAATTATGAAATTCATTTTCACTTCATTCAAACACTTATAAAAACTCGTTTTAAAATGTCCATATTTCAATTTATAAATATCCATTTATAAATCTCTTAATATAAATCAATTTATATTATTCTTTTTAAACGTCTTTATATTCCTTTATTATTTCACCATTTTGATTCATAAAATAATTAAATTTTATAAATTCTATATTTAAACTTTTCACAATAAATTCTAAAATCCCGATTAAACTATTTTATAAAATCATTAGCATCATATTCTCAAAAATCAGTTTTTTAACTATATTTCTCAAAAATCATAATTTTTATAACATTAAAAAATTATAACGTTTATTTATTTAAAACGGATCAATTCCAAAAATATAGCATATTTTCAAAAATCACTTTAAAATCATTTTAAAATCCCAAAATCTGGGTCCAATGATGCTACACACCAAATAGTCAATCACGACTACAACGATCCATCATATATCGATATGAAAATCCATCAAATATCAAAATATCTGAAATCAAATAAAAACTGTTGAGGAATCCAGTTGGATCACTCCAACCTGTTTTCCTGCATCCAAAACATTAGCACAATACCAATTTCGCTTCAGTACGAAATTATCGCGGTATATGTTCTTATTAAATATTATCCGCTTAATAACGGCGTAATAGGGTCTCATCCGCTAAACAAAAAAATGCGGGAAATCAATAACTCCAATATATACATATGCCAATATATATATATTGCTATTATATATAATACCAATTTCACTGTTTATGAAATATTCGCGGTATATGTTTTTAATAAATAACATCCGCTTAATAACGGCGTATAATGTCTATTTTAACAATTAATAGATATCAATCAACATTCAAACATGCATTCAAATATTTTTAAGTCTAACTATTTAAAATAAAATCGAAACTGATTCGATTGAGTGAGAAGTTCTCACCTTGATTTTAAATTCCGTTTTAGCGATTTATTTCGAATAAAATTAAACGGACGTTTAATTTTACCCAAAATTCTCACTAACTCCAAACGACTCCAAACCAACTCCATCGCATAGTGCTCGTCCATACGATTCCAACGCAACTGGTTTCGCGCGTTTTCGACCTCGTATGAAAAAGTTATGAATATTTGAAGTTACACGAGTTTCAATATATAAATTACAACTTAAATTAGATTTTTATAAACCTAAATCAAATCAAGACCCTTGATTCCTTCAGATCTGCACGTCCCCCTCTTCTCCTTACTCCCTCTCTTTCACGCAAATGCCCACGCTAACACACGCATCACAACCCATGACACAAGAACTAGGGTTTAATACCACTCCCTCCACGATCAACTACACCTCGATCAACATGCGCCATCGCGAAGCCCCAAACCCCACCTATGTTCGGCCTGACCCTTGTTGCACTCGGCCACCTAATGAGCCTCGTTTTGCGTGCGTAGGCCATGACCAACGGCCCCCCCTAGCTCCTCCTCCGATGCTCCAAACTCGATCTCAACCGTTGATCTTGTAGATCTTGATGTGCTCTATAACTTTGTAGTTGATAAATTCTTGAAATAATGCTTGGATTTGAAGATAATGGAGGAGAATCAAAACGAATTTCTGGCCATTCATCACTTCACTGGCGGCTAGGGTTACATGTTTTATTTTATTTTTTTTAATGAAGAGAGAGGGGTGTTGGTCTATTTATAGAAGAACGAACGACACTATTCATCCGTAAATTCCGAACTCCGATTTACGCGCCAAAACTGACGTACCTAGGGTTTATCCTGCGTTCCGGACACAATGGAACAGGTTTCGGAAGCTAATTCGGACATCTGTGCGAGTTATGGCTATAAACGCTCAATTTAAATTAAACCGATTTAAATCGATTTCTAGGCGTTTTAATTTGTACCGGACAAACGGTAAATCCAATTGACTTGAAATTTGAAACCTTACAATAATATCACAATACGGATCCGATGACACTAGTTTCGTCGAAATCCGAGACTTTTTGAAAAATGGCTATTTTGACTCGCCAAATTTAAATTAAAAATAATTCGATGCGTTTCGAGCTGCCACGATCAAACGATAACTCCGATTGACACGAAATTTGAAATCCGGCAATAACTAACTATTACGGATCCAATGAAACTGGTTTCGTTCAATTCTGAGACTGTTCAAAAATTGGCTATTTTACAGTCGATTATTAAATATTAAAATATTCAATTTTCACAAATTAACTTTTAATTCGATTTTAAAAGTTCTAAAATATCATTCTAACTTCAATATGATAAAATAAAATTTTACAAATCATTTTCAATCATATTTAACTCAATTTTCAATTATTTCCATAATTTAACATATTAAATTATCGATTAAATTATCCAATTAAATCCAATAATTCAAAATAAAATTTATTTGACTTATAAATTCACTTATTAATATTTAAAATAAATTAAATATTCAAATTTTAATTTCTAAAAATTCTGGGTCGTTACAACCTGTATGATAAAGTTTAGGTATATTTGTTGCTCCACTCTGACTTAGTTTGCCTAAAATCTTCCTACCTTGCATACATAAGTTTAAAGCCTATATACGTAAGTTAAAAAAAAGAGTATATAAAGGGAGAAGTAAATTATGTGTACATGTCAGGAATGAATATATGGGAAAGCATAGTGTTGTGTTGTCCAACTAGAGATTAGGTTGAAATTACCCTTTTGCATTTCTGAAGTAGAAATTTTGCGCCACCTGTAGCTTGTGTAACCAGTCCTCTAGGCCATGACGTGAAGTCTTAGGAGTGCATGCATTCGAGTTTTGAAATTTGGCAAGGGCCGTGCCTTTTTATAAAAAGAAAGAAAAAATTTATTATAACAAGAGGGTGAAAGAATAGTAGGGAGCCACCTGTGCATGTGAGTAGAACATCCTGAGCATTAGCTTGTTAGGATATAGTGAATATAGGTAGGTAGATACATGCATGAATAACAGTCTTTATGCACTATGAACAGATCCATATGAAGTATTGTATACTAAGAATAATTATGAAGTATTAATACGTAAACCACATGTTGCACTTAGTAATAAAAAATAGAAAAGAAAAGAAAAAATAATAATAAATAAATAAACATTGCATGCGCCACTTTTATGTATCACTGCCGTGAATTGCATTGTTGCCCACATAAGATTTGCCACCTTTTTATTAACACGTCATAAATTTTTGCAAAAAGGGTAAAAGAAAAAAATATATAGTATATTTATTTTGTAAATTTTGATTTGGAAAAATTAAATGGGCACGTTGAGCTTTTGTTTTAATGGGTCAAGTCGTGTGGTGAGTGGTCGAGCCGTTGTGTCAATTTCCTTTAATTCAATCTTGTTTCAAATTTGCTGTGTTCGTGATAAGATTTGAATACTTATTTTTATTTAATTACTTTGTTCAAGATTTGAATCAAGTCGTTGCATCCACTGAAAATTTATCGTGCCATCTGTACTCTTCTTTCGGGGTAGATATCATTGTTTGAATAAATTCTGCGGCTTCGAAAAGGTGAGTATTCTCACCTGACAAACGTACTTATATATCTGTAAATTGATAACAAGTGTAATTGTAGAATGATTTTTATTTCATTTTATTTGACTGTGATATAAATTGATGATGTTAAAAATCATTTTATTAAACCTACACATCATCAGTTATATTATATACTGCTTTATTTATGTTATTGCACTATTTATTTATTTACTATTTATCACTGCAAGTTCCTTGTAGTACAGAATCGTTACGGGATGAAATGATTGGCCCGAACAATATTTATTTATTTAGTTAGTTATTTATTTAACTTGGGTTGTAAATTGCGGATTGAAATGATATATTATCCGTATCACTTGACCTAGGTTAGGAAATATCATACAGACCCGTGGTTATATATATGTATTTTTGGAAATATTAAATGTTTAAATAATTCTTGTTTAAAATTGGATTTAAATGATTTTTATATGTATAATATTATACTAGTCAAATATGTAAATAATATTAGAATTTAAAGTACGGGTTTAGCTTGAAATTTGGATTTGTAAAACAAGTGGAATTTAAGTTAAGAAATAATTTATGAATTTGGTATAACTTGAATATAAAGCGGATAAATAAAAGTTAAGTTTTCTATGAATAAAATAGCTATAATTGTGAAATATGGAAATTGAAATTTAACTTGATTTAGAAATAGAAGGCTGTTTTTGAAACAAAGGTAAGGTAAGAAATTAATCGGAAATTAGTTTATTTTGGATATGGGAATTTAACTAATTATAAGCAAAATTTATATAAATTTTGCATTTAATTTTATTTAGTAAAGTATAAGAGAAGTTAGATATTTATTGATAAAATATATTTTATAAAAATCATAGTTTATCGAGTAAATTAAATGACTATTTAAAGGTGGAAATATGATTTATAAATTTAATTGGTTTAATTATTGTTGAAACCATATTGAAGTTAAATTTTTAAGTTACTCAAATGAACTAAGGTATAACCTTGGGACGGATATTGGATTTTATTTTAACTTCACCTTTTCAATATAGCATTTAATTCAAATATAACTATTTTGGAATTTATAAACCACGGGTAATAATAACGTGGGTTGTTAAAGAGACCGGGATCGGATATGGGCATACTCTCTGTCGATACCGAAAACCACTTTGACAACCGTGTATGCGGTGGAGATTCCAGAATGAAGCAGGAAGGTGGTGACGTTTCCTTTAAGTTAAATACGTGGACCCAACTCCCGTGAGTTGACGTAAGGTGGCTAAAACAGGAGCGATTCTCGGATTAATGAGGTAGCACCTCTGATCGGACGCACTTCTTCGTATGCCATTCTATTACTTTTGTGATTATTTTGGTGCGCACCTTTGATTTGGGAGTGTTGTTAGAGGTGGGCGGTAGCTGCGCGCTACGCGTTTCCACCGGTCCGGATGCGTAATTTGTATATCTACCTTGGCATTGCCTAGTTGTGCCGTGTTACCTACCATAGCGATCCTTATACGATTGTGGTTTTGTACCATACCTATGGAGTGCCCTCTTACGACGCCCATTCAGGGGGAGATTACGGTACTGTACAGACTATGGGAATATATTATGTGTTAAGGTGGAAAATGTAAAGCCTTAAAGCTATATAAAAGTAAGTTTATTTTACTAATAGACACTATTATAATAAAGAAGTATTACTACATAGTAAATAGTTTAACGGATCCTTAGAGGATGGGCGGTCCCAAGCATCCTTTAAGTTACTCGTTCTATATTATAGTACACTTGAATTAGCTTACACTATATAAGTATGTATGTCCTGATTCGAGTGTTTATGTTTTATTTTATGCTCGGGTTAGCTTGAGTTTCAGTTCAGACTTCACCTCCGAAGCTACGACTTCAGCAGATCCTCTCTTTTCAAGCTACAGTCAAGTTTTTGTTCAGTTCTCATTTTAGCCGTTGTAATCAAGAAAAATTTAATATTGAGAGTTTCTGTGGAGATTTCAAACTATATTTAGTTTAAGACTATGACTTTATATTTATTTTGAGACTATTGATAGTGGCTTCATGAACCACTAAGTTATTTTTAGATTCCGCTGTGAGTATTCTGATTTCTGTGTCTGTGATTCTGTGATTATTTATTTACTGTATATTTTGAGATTTGCCAAATTTTATTTACAACGCGGTATTTTGAACAATTCAAGTCCGACATGTACGGATGCGAATGGTTGAAAACACCGGGTCGTTACAATAGGTTCAGAAAATAATCCAAATTTCCAAATCAACAAAATTTAGGTCAAACAAATTCATTTCCAAAATCATCATATAAGTACTGGTTCAAATTCCAATCAAATTTCAAAACCAAATATTTTTCTCTAAATCAATTATACTCAAAATGGTTTCCAAATTTATAATTATCCCTTTAAAACCCTTAAAATATTTATTTCTATTTGAAATATTCAATTTACCTTTCTGAAAACCATTATTTAAAACAGAATTTAAAAAAAAAACATTTCAAAACTAAATTCCATATTAGTCTAATTCAAAATATTCATAGTCGTTTAGTTACCAAAAGATTTCAAACTTAAACATACAAAACTAAACTTATATGCTTTACCAAATATTTTATCCTCTTCGAAATTTCTTAGCTTTGAAAATTTAACCTCGATTTGGAAGTGTTC
The DNA here is from genome assembly GCA_030765085.1 of Allium cepa. Lineage (NCBI taxonomy): Eukaryota > Viridiplantae > Streptophyta > Magnoliopsida > Asparagales > Amaryllidaceae > Allium > Allium cepa. The sequence goes on from CM060928.1 coordinate 682,749,121, forward strand.
GAACATTCAAAATAGTTAGGAAAATCAAATTTCCAATTTAAGAGTTGAAAATTAACAATAAATCAATAATTCAATTTCAATAGGTAGGATTATACCAAATTAAATCCGAAACCCGAGGACTGAACACTGGCTTACTTTAAATTATTTCAAATATATATACCTATATCTTTCGAATATCAAATCACACTTCGGAATTTGAAATCAAAATTGGTTTCACAAAGTTACTCGCATAGCAAAGCTATTAAAGTGGCCTCTCCCCACTCTGAAGCTCGAAAATCAATGTCGATGATGCGTGCACTCATCACCTAAATTATTTTCCAGCGACATAAGTGAGTTCTGGACTTCTATTTTTTTGAAAACTTCTTTGAATTTTTTTTCGAAACCCTTGGAACTCATTTGAAGTCATATGAAACATTTCTTATTCAGAAAATACTTTCAAATCTTATTATTATATATTTCAAAATCTTAAACCAATTTTCAAAAATACCGGAGTCCAATCTCTCGAATTTCAAGTTCACAACCTTTCAGTTATAAATCATTTTTATATAAATAAATTTTTTATAATATTTTCAAATCTTTTCGAAACTTCAAATTCTCGTTTTTTTTAAGGTATATAATCCTTATCGAAAACATTTTCTCTTTTATATATAGAATAAAATCATAATTACCCAAATAAAAATTTTGGCATATGAAACAATTTTAAAATACAAACAAAACACGATTTTCAAAGGATGATTCAAGAATGGATTTTAAAACAAAGATAGAGATTTAATTTAGAGGAACTCCAATCAATAGAATTTTGATTCGAAGACAGACTCGATCGAAGATGAGATAATTAAATTACAAAATAGAAGATGGATATACTTCTATAAATCGTGGACGACCTTTGCCGGTCAACCGTGATTCCAAAATTAGATCGGTGCAGAATTCTAAGGCAATTCGACATTCGATCGCCAGAGATATAATTCGGAATAACAAGAGATAGTAGCATCTAAACCGAGGGATACATAAATCTCCGGTGAATCAATGCCAATTGTAAAGGAGTTTCACCCCTTTTACAAATCATTCAGTGGAGATAATGGATACTCCAGAATCAAAAGAATATAAATAGAGAGAGACAAGAATGAATTTTTGAACCACAGAGAATGTTCCAAAGTTCAAAGGAAATCGAGTCAAAAGGAAGAGATTCAACTCAAATGAAAGTGATTCTGTAAATAAATTTACCATATATGCTAAGTTTTGCCTAGAGCCAAAGCTCTGATACCAAGTGTAACGACCCGCTATTTTGGACCATTCAAATCGACAATAAAACCATACATGTCCGACTTGAATAATTCAAAATACCAAATTGTTAACTAAAATTTGGCAAAACTCAGCATATACAGTAAAAAAATCAACCACAGAATCACAGACACAAAGTAATATAAAATAATGCAGTGGAATAGATAAATAGTAGTTCATGAAGCTACTATATAAATACCAGAGTTAGAAATAAAAATACAACAGAATAACTCAAATACAATGACGTCTCCAGTACGAATAGATGACCTCTCCGAACGAATCAACTGAAAGAGCTGAAAGCTGAACCAATAGTTGGATCCTCAAACGAAGCTCCAAACTCCAAAGGCGAGTCTCAAATGCTGTATCGCTTAGTCTGACCCGAGCGTAAAGCAAAAACACAAAACACTCGAGTCAGGATTAACATTCTTATATCAATAAATCTAACTAAAGTGAAAAATCAAGTGAAATACAAATAACTTAAGGATGTTTGGGATAACCATTGTAACAACCTGCATATTTATCGATTTTTATATTTAAATATTTTATTTAAATATTTTATCGTTAACCGGATTTTGGTCCGAAGCTACTTTTTGCAAATGGTCAAATTAGGACTCGAGACCACTTCCATTGAGTTCGAAACATCGTTTGCAATCTTCTAAGTATAAACATTGATATGTTTAGGGTTAGTGGAATTTCACCACTTTTTCACTCGAGCCTTTGGTTTGGACTTTTAGCCCATTAGGCCCAAGTTCCACCCCCCTTCTTCTTCATTGCTTCATTTCATTTCCTAACACTAAAGCTTCAACAAAAATGGTGAATGGAATGAGAAATTAAAACTCCAAAGTCTTTGTTTTATTGCAACTCCAACATTCAACTCCAAATTCAAGAAGAAGACATCAGATTCAAGCTTGTGGTTGCTTCTCCATTTGCTTTCAAGCTTTGTTCTTCATTTTCATTGGGTTTTGGAGCAAAGGTGAGATTTTTATCTCACAAATCTAGTCTATATCTATCTTGGACTGTTGGGAATGATTCCCTATCACTTTAGCATGCATATTTGCTTTTGGTTTGGATTGGATTGGCGAAAAACTCCGATTTTTGGTGTTTGGGTGAAATTTCTGCATTTAGGTCGTTCTGGCCGTTTTTAGCTCGCTCGGAGTTAGGTCGTGTGGACCTTAGGTCGTAGGTCGCGTACGAGTTAACCCCTAGGTCGTTCTGGCCATTTTCGTGTTTTCGGAGTTAGGTCGCTCAGGACCTTAGGTCGTAGGTCGTATGGCTGTTAGGTCGCTCTGCTTTGGCTCTGGCCATTTTTGCTCACTCGCAGTTAGGTCGCTCATGACCTAGGACTTAGGTCGCTCGCGAGTTAGTACCATAGGTCGCTGGGTCATCTAAATGCTTGTTCGGTGTTAGGTCATAGGTCGTATGGACCTTAGGTCGTAGGTCGCTCGCTCTCTCTCACTTCGCTAGGTCGCTAGCTCGTAGCTCGCAGCTCGCGTTTGAGCTTAGGTCGTAGGTCGTGGGTAGGTGGGTCGTAGGTCGCTCGCCTATATCCTCTGGCCATTTCATCCCTAGGTCGCTTGACCTCTAGGTCGCGGGTACCATTAGGTCGCTCGGCCTTGTTTAGTGCTAGGTCGCTGGACCATTTAGGTCGTTCGACCCTTAGGTCGCGGGTTTTTAGGTCGTTAGGTCGTTAGGCCGTTAACCCACTAGGTCGCATGACCTATAACTTGTTAGGTCGCTCGACCGTTTACTCCATTAGGTCGCCCAACCCTACTACAAGTATTAGGTCGTATGACCTTGTTCCACTAAGTCGCTCGACCCTTAGGTCGTAACACATTAGGTCGCACGCCTTTCACACCATTAAGTCGCGAGTTCAGTTAGGTCGCATGACCATAGGGTTGCTCCAGTTAGGTCGCTTGACTCCTTAGACCCCTAGGTCGCAACCATTAGGTCGCTCGACCCTATTCCCCTTAGGTCCTTAGACCCCTTAGGTCGAACCCCGTAAGCGGTGGCGTTGCCCCCGCACCCCCACCTAGGGGGGTTGCCACCCCCCCTGGACCCCCCCTCCGTAGGGGATCTTATCTGAAAAATATTGAGCTGATTTCCTTGGATTTTATTCGCATCTCCGTATGCGATCTTTGTGACTGATTGTTTCTACACTTGCTTATGTGTTTTGTCACTTTATAATATAAAGGTTTCAATACTAGTAGTAAATATCAAAACTCTTTTAACAAACAATTTCAACTCTATTTTTAATAACAAAGCTCTTTTCTTAAACCGTTTTCCAATCTATTAGTATATACAAGCCTTTACCTCACTCGGATGAGAAATCGAATTAAACGGCTTAGTAAAACAAGTGGTATGAAACGTTTGCGTTCACTTCGTTGGTTAATTCTTGGACTTGTTCGATTGAACCTCTTGTGACAATTTTATTAGTGAAGATTTACAGTTTGTTCGTAAATATTTAAGTTAAGCAAGTGGTTATGGGACATGAAGCTAAACTTTTATATTTACTAGCTTAGTGCAATTGACACTTCTCGTTGATCTTGATGATCGCTTTATGAATTAGACTAGCAATTGCGCGATGTCTCTTTCATTGCAAGGTTAGGCTAGACACCACTTGTGTGATTCCACTCACACATACCTTTTTGCTTTTTGGTTAGCCTTGACCTCATTCGGGTGACTCAGACTCATCCATATGGGGTAGTTCCCCATGGTCTTCGGACCGTCATGTGATAGGCCTCTTTCCCTTTTTATGATTTCTGGATTTCTTGTGTTGATTTCTGGAATTTATCTCTTTGACTTGTCATGAGTACAAGTTTAGGGTATGATGCCCTCTTTGGATCTTTGAGAAGATTCTTGTGATATTGATTTATCTCTTATCAGTTGATCTCCTGTTGATCATTATTTGCATACTTATAGTAGTATGTCAGTATGGATATTTTATGTTTATGCCATATCTTTTATTTTATATCATGCCACCTAATATTTATAGCTAGACTGATCCGTTTATTATTTTCTTATAAATAATACTCGGGTCAGACCGAGATGTTACAGGTGCTACTGCTTGACTCCTCCCCCAGTGATTCACTACTCAGACTTTTGGCTACTTGTTTAGATTAGCAGCTTTTGTTGTTTACACTTGAGATATAGACTCATAGTTGTATTCTTTTGTATAGCACGCGTTGCTATTCTTTTGTATTATCGTGGATCTTTTTAGACCACTACTCTGATGTACACTTTTATGTGATATATATTCATATCTCTTTCCGCCTTTGTGATATGGATATCTGTGATTGGTTCGCATGTTATGCTTACTTCTATATTTGTTTTCGAAGATTATTTTATAGCCACCGTGTGATAAGAAATTACATGGATGGTCGCTCCTCAACAGCCTTATTCTCCGCGCTAGTTGACAGCACTACACCGTAGTGTTCTTGGCTAGCGTGGGTATAGAGGTGGGGCGTCACAACCATCCTTAAGGGTCCATGGAACTATCTACAAGGTAGAAATATACATTATAACCCCGTCGTCATTCAATTTTATTTAGACTTCAAAACCAAAATATCGTTTCATCTAAAATATATATATATATATATATATATATTCAAATTTTATCACTTTCAAAGTTGCGATTCAAATCTATTCAAATTCCAAATTCATATTTTAGTCCAATCTCAATTTATTAATTTAAAATTCAACTCAATTCCTAAAAAACCATTTCACATTTTATAGATCTCAAATCCGGATTTGAAATCATGAAATACCCTTTTACATTTCAATATTATTTCAAAACTTTAAATATTCAATGTTTCAAACTAAATTTTTATTCAATTAAATTTTGTAAATAATAAATTCGAATTTTAATTCAACGTAAATTCTTATTTTTATTCAATTTAGTTTCTAAATAACAATTCAACTATATTGATTTCAAGTGTAGATCTAAATCTCAAAATAACCCACTTAAATTCCAATATAGTAAAAAGCTTTAATATTTAAATGTTCAATTTAACAGTTTCATAAAGAACTCGATTAACTTCATTGTTATTTAGTCTTGAAATGCTCCCTCATTTGATTCAAAATCCTTATTTAAATACCATTTTTAATAAATCCAAATTTATCTCCCAATCTTAATTATTCAATTTATTAAAAGAAAATCTTTTTGAAATATAGATTTACATAAATACTTAACCATATATGTGTATTAAATCAATTCTAATTTAAATCAAATATTACTACTAAGTCTATATATAAAATTTCCATCTTAAGAATCAATATTTAATTAACCATATATTTCTTTCCAAAATTATAGAATTTATTTCAAAATATTTATATATAGACCAATGGTGTTTGTATATATTTTCTATTATATGGTCAAGTGCCACGGATATTTATCATTTCAATCCGTCCACTAAATATATACGGATGGATATCATTTCAACCCGTAATCCCCAATTCAATTAAATGAAAATCGCTTGGGTTTCCGTTCGGGTATGTATCATTTCAACCCATAGTGAATACTATACTAACAGGGCACTTGCAGAGTGATAACAGATATGATAAAATATAACAACATGCATATATCATCAACAACAGTATAATACAAACAATAGGATATGGTGTCATATCCCACAAGTGAACGGTTATAAATAATAGCATAAATATAACAATTTAAATTACTACAGCAGCATACTTCAATTGTTGTTTCAATTGAAATAAAATTTAATGAATATAAGAACGTTAATCGTGAGTGGTTGCTCACCTTTCAAGGCTAAAGAGAATAGGCAATGAAGTTCAGTTATGAATTCCAAAGCAACGCTAGATCGACACGATTCGACGAAGAAAACAGGCACGACGAACAAAGCTGATAAATGGAAGAGAGAAAAAATCGAATTCAAATTAGAACGAGATCGATGAAGATGAATGATATAAGTGAACTTACAATTATATATATAATTATATATAACTATTTACATATATAAAACATATTCTAAATTTAATATACATACATTTCAAATCATTGTTTTTAAACCAAACACATATACAAATAAAAAAATCAAGCATATATGCAATATATATGTTGAAATAATACTTATTAAAATAAAAACTTATATATAATGTATGTTCATTGCAACATATCAGCTGCCGCGTATATAAATTTTAAACTTTATCTTATAAAATATAAACTGTATAAACTTTTATAACTTAATAAACTTTATATTATAAATATACTATGTACACTTAAAACCTACGCATGGGATACTTATATTTAAATAATATTATAACCATTACGACATAAACCGCTTAGACATGCTTAAAATTTGCTTTCAAAACCGTTACAAATACCATATACTTACCGACCAAATGTATAAACTCGAATGCTTAGATATATATATGGTTTTCGTTCTTTTTCTCACTCACCTATTTTGTTGTTTTCGGTACATTGCATTAAGAAAGAGTAATGTATAACAAAACCCTAAAAAGATTCAAAAAAAAAGTATATATATTTTAAATCACCTTATATTATTTCATTTAATAACATGATACGAACAGCTTCACTTAAATCAAATTCACGTTTAAAATATTATATAAAAAAACAAAATACTAAGCTTAAACAAATTAGATCAAAAAGCATCTTTGCATACAACAGCCGAAAAAGGAAAATTTTATTTATAAACTAATATAACAACATATATACATATATACACAAATACATTTATATATATAAAAGAATAACTTTGACATATATATATATAAACCATATAATAGACGCTGCAAAATTTGTATAATATATTATTAAACTGGAAACAGCGAAACCCAAGATAATATAACCCATGGAACAAATTCACTGATATATATATATATATGCTAACTGACAGAAGTACTGTACCTAATATATGCGAACGTATGCAAGCTAGTGGTGACGAGTGTCTGATACGTGATGGCGATAGGGGTATGCGATTATGGCCTTGAAGAGGCGCTATAACAACTTGAGAAAGAAAGAAAATAGGCTTCAGGGAGGAAGAGGAAGCAACAGTAGGTATATACCCAAAGTTATAAAGGCATAGGAAAAACGCTTTGCACAATTTAAGGTGAGCTTTAAATTTTTAATAAATACAAAACGTATCTAAGTTTATATGTTTATAACTTTCCAGCTGTAGTGTATATATATATAATGAACTGTCATGATGAAAGAAGTGGAAACAGGAAGCATAGGAAAGGAAAGGTTAGAAAAATAAAATTTTCACCCTTAAATTCCGAAGATTAATAAGGTAACGTACCTCTTTAATGAAATGTACAGCAACAGTCACAAACTAAAATTTAGCTGAAAGTTTAAAGAAATGAGGGACAGATGAGTTTTTAAATTAATCACTTCCCAGAATTAATATGTCAATGAAGAAAGGAAAGGAGATGAATCGGGGAAACATATTATAACTTATATATAACTATTAAACGGATAGATGGAAGAAAAGGTGAGCAAGTGAGTAAAAGTGGAAACTGATTTATAAGTGAAATGGAATGTGAAAAGGTGGGTAGGTGAGTAAAAGTGGAAACTGATTTATAAGTGAAATGGAATGTGAGTTGTTGCCTGGGAAGAAAATGGAACGGTTTAAAAATTAAAGGCAATGGACTCTTGAAATTGAATGAGTATAAAACGTGTAAAAGTTATATACTGAAACGGCTATAAATTTCAATTATTATTATAAAATGGGGAATAACGAAAGGCAAGGACAATGATTTCAAAGTTTATTAATGGCTAGGAATGGGGAAGTCTATCTGTGAATTGGAAAAATTATTAAGCAATTGAAATTTTGACGGTAGAAAAAGTAACAGCTACACACAGTTTCAGAAACAATCAAAGCAATTAATAGCTTGACTGGACAGCAAGAATAAATATGGAAGGACACGTTATAAAGGCAAAATGAACTGTTTGAAAATAAATAAAAGAAATGATGGCAAATAAAATAGCTGTGCCTTGAATTTCCCAAAATAAATTATTTTATGAACATCAATTATTACTGACTTAAATTGAACAGAATCACACCCTAAAATATACTTCCTTAATTTTTGATGAAAATTTATCATTTTCCACATTTAACTATACGTAATCCAAATGTAAAATTTTGTTTCAAAATATTATCATTTAAAGTTTCTCAAAAATAAATTAAATACGTTAAATAAAACCATTAAAAATTAACAAAATTTTACGGGTCGTTACAAAATTTATGCTAGAATTATTACACTTGTTATTTCCCATGATTTAAACACTTACATTTGTAATTGTATGATAAATTATATTTAGTTTATATATATGTGTATGTTTTACCAATTTATATGCCAACACTTGTATTTATGCATTTTCATCTATTTTTAAATTGATTTAAAAAGATTTTATATAAATATCCTAATTAGTTAATATATTTCTAATTTAATAAATACTTTTGTAGTTAATTGTCTAATTTATAATTACATATTCTAATTTATATAAATAAATTCCTCTTAAAAAAAAGAAAATAATACAAACAATTTATGTTCTCAATAAAATCAAATAAAATACATTTTTAAAACCAAAGTATAATTTAAGATATATATATATCTATCTTTTGAATTTCAATTTAAATACACAAATTCAAATTAAATTTCAAATTAATTTTACATATACATATATTTAAACAAATAGAATTTCAACTTGTATATAACAATTCTGTTTAAAATCTATGTATATATATACAACACAATTACAAATATAAATATTTATTTGACCAGATTCGTTTGTTCAATCTATAAACTCAGTATTTCTATTAATAAACCCAATTATATTATCAATTACAGTGCACAGAAATCCGGGCTATTACAGTTTGACATCTCCTATCCAGTGTTTAACGTGAGTGCAATAACTTAAGAGATGCTTGGGATTACCATCTCCTAAGGATCCGTTAAACTATCTATTATGTAGTACAATATGCTATTATAATATGTCTACAATAAAGTAATAGTATTAAAATAGCATTAAGGCGTTACCCATATCCTCCTTAACACATTTCATATATTCCCATAGTCTATATAATGTCGTACGCTCCACCAAACTGGCGGTTTACCAAGAGGACATCACATAGGTACGGTACAAAGAAAACTTGTAGAAGGCGTTCTAGGGCATGTGAACACGGCAATTAAGGCAATGTCAGGGTAGATTTACCAATTGCAGAACCGGGCTAATGGTAATGTATAATAGCTACTACCGCCCACCTCGGAGCACAGTGCCATAATCAAAATCAAGGGGTGGCCACCAAATCATCACAAATGTCATAATGTGGTATCGAAGAAGCATGTCCAATCGGAGGAATGACCTCACTTGGCCAAGGTATAGCTCCTGTTTTAGTCACATCTAAGTTGACTCACGGGAGTCAGGGTCACGTCATACCTTATATACAAATCGTTCGCTAGACCATCCTACTTCATTTCTGGAAACTCCTCCACATACGTAGTTGTTAAAGTGGTTTTCGGTATTGCGGAGAGTATGACAATATTCGATCCCGGTCTCTTTAACAACCAAACGCTTATTTCACACCCGATGGTTCTTTCACATTTCGAAAGTTAATTCACAATTTATATCAAAATGTCATATTTTCAAAACCATGTTACTTTCGAAATCATAACCACTTTTCAAAACTTTATTCACTTTCAAATCATGTTCACTTTCAAATCATCTTATTCGCTCAAATATGTCATTTTATTCTCAACTTAGGTTATTACATCATTTAACCATATTCGCTTTAAAACCAATGAATTTTCAATATAAACACTTCCTCTTTACTTAGTTTGAAAATTTAAAAAATAGTTTAAATAGTTATAAATAGTTGAAATAGTTATAAGTGGTTAAATAATCTAAAATAGTTTAATTACAGTTTAAAGATATTGTTAAATTGATTTAAGATAGTTAAATTGATTTCAAATAGATTAAATATAATTAAAATAGATTAAATAGCTTTAAAATAGATTAATTAGATTTAAAACAAGTAAAAATGGGTTAATTCGTTTTAAAATAAATTAAATGGTTTAAAATAGTGATTTAATATAGTTAATACAGGTTAACATAGTTTAATAATTTGAAAATCTAAAAATTTAGAACCATTAAATAATATATTTTTAAAACAATTTATTTTAATATGAATTTGAATTTAATTTGAATTTAAAAAATTCATTTCATTTCAACACATTTGGACCATTTCAAATTTCCAAAAACCTAATTTCTAATCTTTCATTTCAGATTCTCAATAAAAATATTTAATTTTATATCGCTTCTAATCCATGTTTGAAATATCAGTTTAAAATACTCCAATTTCAATATATCCGAAAGTTAAATTTCAAACAATTTTAATAACCCAATTCCGATAAATTTAATTATACTTCAAAACTCAACTGTAAAATTTCAACTTAGTTTCTTTAAATCCATTCCAATTTTAACATAAATCTTGAATTTCGATGATAATTCAATTTATATATATCAAATTTTATTTCAAAATATCATTCAACTAAATTCAAAAATTAAGGATTTTAAAGGGCATATAATTTGCCCGTATATAGTTGTCTACCCCAGAGTCAAGTGATACAGATATTTATCATTTCAATCTGCAATTTAAAATTTTATAGTTATATATCATTTCAAACCGCAATCCCAAATTAAATAAAATTCATAAAATCGTTTGAGTCTATCATTTCAACCCATAACGATTTTTCCTTAATCTATAGATCATTCGAGTATGTATCATTTCAACCCATAATGATTTTCCAAATAATAACTAAGGGGACTTGCATAGTGATAACATTTTATAAATCAAACATAACATCCAATCAACCAATATCAACCACCAAACATCCATCATAATCAACATTCAATTCAATCAATACACATCAGCAATTAACTAATTATCAATAATAGGTATTTAGCTGGCAAATTTAAATTCAATAGTAAAATAAATAACGATTTAATTCAAATAAGTTTTAAATTTACCGAGATGACGAGTTAAAATATACTAAACAGCCATAAATAAAATTTTATTCATATCATAAATTTAATTTAACAAACATAAGAAATTTTAGAAGTTGTGAGCAGGTCAAAACACCCACCATTGAATTTAAATCGATTAAACTCGAATTAAGGGCCCAAGTTAAAACAATCTCAGAATTCATCCAAAAGAGCATTAAAATGTCCGGAATTTCGATACAATCGTAGTGGAACAAACCGCTCTTGAATCTGACCTCGTATGCAAAAGTTATTAACATTTGAAGTTAGACAATTTAAATTTAAAATAAATAAAATAATAATAAAATGCTATACATGTCATCACCCTCATAAACATAGCCGAAAGCCTAGAAGTGCATGCTTAGCCCAGTACGAACCCTAGCCACCGCCTATGCCATCGAATATATCGCCGTTCAAGTCAACTGCACTCTGATCCAACGTCGCCAGCCTCTTCTCCTCCCCGAGCTGACTCTACCAAAGCCATGCGACCACCAACGATCGCCCATGTTCGGCCATATAACGCCGTCACTGCCAGTGTTAACTATGCTGACTTCGGAAAAAACGAGCACCTCCGACCAAAACGAACCCCATGGATGCATTGCTCTTGACACCCTCTACCTCGCAGTAGCCTCCGATCGTCGTAAAATCGACAATCTGCCATTTGATCTCGTCGACCACTCATGAATGGCCAAGCATAAATTACAGTTTTCTGGCCAAATAATGAATCTAATTGAGAAAACAATTAAGCATTTGGGTTGTGCTCGTTGAGAGCTTCAAAGCGGTATATAATTTGCTTGGGTTAAAGGAGTTAGAAATTTTGATTTGATTTTGAATTGCAATTTAATTTTGAATTGGTTTTGGTTTGTCCACCATTGGAAAGAGAGTAGCAGAAGGAATTGCACGTACAAAAAAATGAAAATAAGAAGGAGCTAGGGTTTATGATGGGCTATTTATAGGCAGATCAGAAATAGAAATGAATGGATCAGATTTGATTTGGAAGTTGAACGATAAACGACCTGAAAAGCCTGTTCTGTCTCTGGAACGAAAATGCGTCATCCCATATATCAAAATAGATGTTTTTGATAGTTTTAAACTTGATGGAGCAGGTTTCAAGTCCTAATCCCATCGTACACATGAGTTATGATAAAATCATCTTACTTCAAGTTGATTTCAACTAAATTTATTTCTACGCATTTCAAGCCCGTACGATCAAACGACAAGTCTGATTGCTACGAAACTTGAAATCATATAATAATTCACCGTTATGGATCTGATGTAACTGGTTTCGTCGAAATCCAAGTCAGTGACCAAAATGGCTATTTTCGCGCTAATTAAATAAATTAATATTAAATTAAATCAAATCAAATTTTCAATTCAAATTTAATACTTTACAATTTCTATCACGTTAGGTTACTTAATAATCTATAATCCTTTAAAACAAACTTCTATCTCAATTTAATATTCAACATTTCACAAATTTCAATATTTAATTCCAATTTCAATAAAATTCAGAATTACAAATAAAAACTCCAATGAGCCCATTTATTTGATTTCCACTCTTATTATTCAATCAATTATCAATCATATGGGTATAATTAACATTGGTTCACTATTTATTATATTAATGTTCTCCAATTCATCTTTTACCATATTGATTGCAAAATTTCAATTACATTGAATATTTGTAGATTTTTATAATGATTTAAATACCAATAAATTTATTTACCTTTGGCTCACTCTTTCATTAAATTTATTTATTTACCTCATGAACATAATTAACATTACCGTTCATTTTATTACATTAACCGGTTGGCCGTTATTGTCTTAACTCACCTTAGTGTAACATTTGTTTACACTTATTTGTAATTGATTTATTTAAATTGGTAATAAATAACAACTGTCACCATTTCCACCCTTAATAACATTTGTAAGTTCATTATTTACGAATAATAGCCACAACTATTACATTACAAAAATTTTTATCCAATTCAATCTATTACACATTATTTCACTAATTAATCAACATTTATGTTATTAATTACTCTTTAAATCTAATGATCAATTAATACACACATTAGGTCAACTAATTTACAATCTATACCAATTATAACTTTTAAAATCACTTCAATTAATTGGAGTTTCATTCAAATTGTTAATAATTAACTTAAATTAACATTATTACATCTCATTCTATTTATTATTTCATAAATAAATTACAAATTTTTATTTTTCCTAATATTAAATCACAAAATCTTGTTAAATTAACAATTTTTTTATTATCGAAAATTATAGGTCGTTACACTTTATCTAGAGTCCCTATCATCAATTCATGTATGCTTCTGTAAGGTTGCTGATCCTAATTGAGGGGAGATCTTATTTGGTACTACCTAGCAAGGGGTAGGCCTCTCTTGTGTTGGCAGGGGATCCAAGCGACGTCGATGTACTGTGAAGGGCAGTACCCCATTAGCGCAGTCATTGTATGGAATCCATCCTCCAATAAGTTTCATTGGTCTTGGTTGCATACCTATTATGCTGGAATTTAGTTAACGTAACTATTTTGGCTATGTTAATTATTTACTTGAAAACCCTAGACATAGTCATAATATCAATGGATTTCTATATAAATTGTTTTGGTTATCGTAAGGTGAAAATCCATCCATTTATGTGTAGCGTAGTCTTATGAGATACTTTTGATTTCAAAACGTTTTATAAAAGCAAAAAAATTAAGTTGTTTTGTGTTTACTCACACCAGACCCATGTATGATCCAGATTTTTATTTTCTTTTCCTCAAACTCCTGGGCACTCAAATTTGTATGAGTAGCCAAGTGGTCCAGGTTTCTGACGTTGGCATTTTGAAGGAACTGGAGCAGGTGGCTTCACCGTTAGCTAATTATTATCTTATTTCTCTTTGTTATGTATGAACTATTTAGTTTGTATGGACAGGTAGCTATAACTGTCCAGTTGAAGTCGTAGTGTAATGACTTTGATGTATTATTTATATGGAATGACTATGTGATATCCTATGTTATCTATTATATATTGTTCTTATTCGTGGTGAGATTTTGTGATTGTGTAGTTTCTTCTTGTCTTTCTATTTATTCTACCCTTAATGGCTCGTCTTTCGGTTCTAGAAAGGTGGTCGTTACACTTTAGCGATGCTTGCATCGCTAGGTAAATGCTATGCACAGTGTTATTCATGTCCACAAAAGCATCGAATCTCGATTTAGGCCTAAAACTTTTCTGTTCTACCTTTTTTCCATTATGCCTCCCTAGTTATGGTCCTTTTTTTCAGCGAAATTACTTTCGCTTCCCTTTGCCATAACGTTCATGCTATTGCATATCTCTACAACCTTAGCTACTACACCAAGCTATCTTTTAAATGCAACGTCTTCTAGTCTCATATATTTTTCCACGTCATAGAAGAAATCTTGTAAGGTGGTCGGTTTTTCCTTGGTCAACCTCCTAGCGAGCTTCATCCCCAATGAAGTTGATCGCACATCGTCATCAAGGTTAATCATGATAGAGTTAGGGGTACGCCATAAGGGAAAATATGTAATTTGTTACATATATCTAACTCGATAATCAATCTTGTTCGAAATAAAAGGTGTTTTCTTCCTATTGTATACTTGATAAAATGCATTATATTAGTTAATCGATTTAATTAAAAGTATATTAAATAGAAAATCTATAAATGATATGTTTTGTGATAATAGTTACAAAGTGTTTTAAGCGCGAATAATTCATCACAATGAAAACAAATATACTATTTTAAATGTTCTTAGTCAAGATGCATCAAGACTATATATTGATGTATCCATTAAGAGTAGTGTACATAACACTCTCCAAATGTTGAATAGTGCATTACTCATGACTGTTGGAGCCACCTAGGAGTTACGTACTGATAGTTATTAGATAATTATAAAAGGACTCACTCAATAGTTTTCTTTTGGTTAATTTAACTAAGGTCAAATAGAAAATATTGATGTGACTAATTTATGTAGTTCTCTCAATGTCCATTGAGTGACTATAGTTGGGTTGAGTGGAAGTATTAGATGTGAAACTCTATTCAAGAAAGGATTCATCTTCTCGATTATATGAGGTTAGTATCATGGTCAACTCAAGTCAACTCAAAGTCAAAGTCTCTGGCTAGAGCATTTTCGTTAATAGTAATTGTCATTATTAAACCTAGTTCTTTACATTTAGACTATAGAGTTGAATATGAACGATACTAGAATTTTGATCATTACCAAATTCCACCAGCCCAAAGTTATATAGTTTGATGAAGAGAATTGGTGTAAAATAAAAGTCACAACTGGGTAATGCTTAATAAATTAAAATTGGTTTTTACCTTAACCAAGTAAACGATAAATTTGGCCAAAATGTCACTTCATCTGCTAAGTGATGTGTGAACGTTAATATTCGAATAGTTGGATATTAATTCCTAAATGAATTTACATTTGACGAGTCAAACAACAGAAACGATGAATTCTCCTTTCACCAAATGATTTAATTAATATATAAATTTTATAAATTAACAATATTTATGAAATATTAATTGTAAAATTTGATTATAATTTGGTGATTAATTTTTTTAGATATATTTATAATAGTTATAAATATATCAATTGATATACGATATCGATAGGCGATTATATTAAAGTTAATTTTATAATATTTTATTTGGACTTAAATGGTTTTATGGCCCATCATAGAGCTTGATATTTTTGACAGTAAACATAGGTATAGCCGGCTCAAATTAGGGTAGAAAGGGCTTAATTTTGGATGGCTCAAATTAAACAAGAATTAGTATGAGATGAGATCCACGCTTCTATCTTTCTATTCACTATATAAGCAACTCTAACCTTATTAGACTTAGATCCTATTAGTACCTCCTCCTCTGTTCTTGCCAGTAAAAATCCCTACTAGCCTCTCTCCATCTCATCAAGTTCAAATCAAGTTAATTCAGCTGTTATCCGCTAGCGGGTGATCAACAGTTCAAAGACTAGCTATCTGTTGAATCGAAAACAGTTTCAAGGGGCAGAAATCATCTTTTCGAGGTTTACTTCAAGGCATTGGAATTAAGGTTTGTTTCTAATCAAAATATAGTTATTAATTATCAATTATAATGTCTTAATATGTATATATATTATACATATTATTAGTCAGGTGACGATTCTAATATGCAAGTAATGTTGTCACAAAGTTGTTTCTTGTATGCACGTGTGTGTATTTAAAATAAAATAAAAATATTTTCTCTCAAATATACGTTAGGTCATTATAGTAAAAAAACAATTTTTTATATTTTACTAAATTAATAAATATTAATTAATTATATGTATATATATATTTATAGTTTATAATTAATTACAACATCAAACTTTAATTAAAATTAGTCATATAATTTTAGATGTAAAGAATTAAAGCTATGATAAATTTCAATAGTGGGAAAATATTTCTTGTTAATATATAATATTATTTAAATCAAATTATTATATAACTAAATTATAATGGAAATTAGTGGTAAGGGCCTATAAGTCAGGCCCAATTATTTTCTAGGATACGAATTCGAATGGTTTATTCTATAGGACAAAAACATATGTCTAGCCATTTTTTCAATTTAAATTGACTTGCGAATTTCTTAAATCGATCAGACGATCTTTCTAATTTGATCAGGCGATCTTTCTATGTTGATCAGGCGAGGTTATTTTGTTGATTAACGATCTTTCTAATTTGATTAGGCGAGGTTATTTTTTGATTACTTCTAGCGATTTTCTTAGTTTGGTTAGGCGAGGCGATTATATCGACTCGATCTGGAGGTTTTGTCATATCGCATTGGTTTTGACCATGATTTGATATCGTTGGTGGAATAAGGTGTAAATTGGTGGAATAAAGTGTCGATTTGATATGTTGGTGGAATAATGGGCTTTGATTCAATGTCCAAGAGACCGGTTAATGGATTGTGGTGATGAAAGGTATTTTTTAACTATCTATTTTGTTTGGTTGTGATAATAATTCCTCAAATTGTTATATGTTTTGTCCACTCTTCTGACGTCCTCCTCAATTGTTTGATAAATGTATTGTATTTTTGTTAAAAGCAGTATACAAATAAGGTTGATTATTTTGGTTAATTATTAGTTATTGCTTTCTTGTTTAGTTTTAACATTTCTCATTGACAATGCTTCTTCATTAGTTTTTGGCGAATATGTTAAATGGATGACATTGTAATTTTGAGTTTTGGAAAAGATGAATGGTCTTATCTTTCTCTGAAAAGTGGGCTAAAAAAGGATTTGTCATGTAATAAGTTGTTAACTAAGATTAGATGTTTTCAGACATATTCATACACATATTTATTTGATTACATCTTTAATTGCAGGTGTTATTCATCTATTATAGTTGTGTTTTATTTCAATAAGAATTCTTTTAGTGCTCGTTTTGGATTGGACACTTCTATTTCTTGTGTTAGGAATAAGATTTTTGAGGAGTGAAATAATTTTACGCCATTATGCTTCGATATTTTTTATATTTGAGAATCAAAGACCACCTTTGTCGAAAAAAATAGTGATCTTCAAGCTCTAGTATGCTTATCTTAGTTTAAAAAGGAAGAATATATGGTTTATTTCTAAGGCTGAAGAATAATTCTTTGGATACTGTTGTTGGTGAAAGTAGTAAATCTTGTTCACTTGTTGTTGGAGAATCAAGTAGCAATATGTTAGAGTATGCTAATGATTTATAGTCTGGTTTTACACAAGAAAGGGATTTACATGAGCCGATGAAGAATAATTAAAATTTGGAATTTTTACTGGGGTAGGTTAACAATTTGATTTTGCTCTTGGATTCCATTAAACAATTAGTGCTTATTGTTCGAAGAAATGGTTTAAAGTACATTATATTAAGAATTGTAAGGAACGATTGGCAGTTCGATGTGATGTAGATGGTTGTCCTTTTAGAATTCATGCTTGTTGCAAATTGAAGCAATTGAACAAATTGTTTGTTAAAAATATTCGTTTAAGTCATTCTTGGTTGGTGGATTTCGATCGACTAGTAGTCCAACTATTAATAGTGATCTTGTGAAAAGTTTAATTGTTAATCAAATGCGTGATGAGCCAAAAAGAAAAACAAAGGGTATTATGAAATGTTTTAGAAGAGATTATGATATGGATTTGAGCTATTATTTTGCTTATAATGGTAAGAAAATGGCTATGAACGATATTTATGGCGATGAAAAGAAATCTTATAATGGTTTCGTATTTGAAGGCAATGGAAAGAAATAATCCGAATAGTTACTCAAATATGGAAGTGGGTCTGGATACTAATCTATTTGAGAGGGTTTTTCTTTGTTATGAGGCTTATATCTTTGGATTTTGTTATTGTCGTCCTATGGCATTTTTAGATGCAACATTTTTGAAAGGTCGAAGTGCTATATTTATGGCAGCCACTACAAAAAATGGGAATCAAGATACGTTTGTTATCTTTTTTTTAATGTATATGGGATCTACTTTGTAGTATTTTCATGCTTCCCTTGTTATAAATTTGGGATTGATAGTTGTGCTGCTGTAATTTACTGTTATAAATTTGAGTTAGATAGAGGTGCTGCTATAATTTATTATTGTTGTGTGGATTAACAGTGAATGTATTTTGCTTTTTTTATTTCAGGTTTTTTTCCATTGGCAATGGCTCTTGTTCCTAAGAAAAATGAAGAGTATTGGAGTTGGTTTTTGACTCACTTAAAGAATGCTCTTAGTTGTGATAGGTCATTGACTTTTTTAAGTGATAAACATTGGGGTTTTCTTTTAAGTATTCCTAAAAAAATCCAAAAATAGTTATCATTCTTAGTGTTTGCATCATATGTAAAATAATATTGCTAGTATTGTGAAAAATGGAAGGGGTTTGTGGGTAGCTCAATGACTAAAACGTTGTGCATTAGCTTCTAATTTTTATGAGTTTGAAAAGGCTATGTCAAAGTATAAAGAAATTGGAGGTGCAAAAGTTATTGAATATTTGAATGATAAGCCATATGACCACTGGGATGATTTATTTTTCCTGGGAAAAGATATGGTGAAAATATGTCTAACGCAGCCGAAAGTTTTAATTCATGGAATTTGGAGGAAAGAAGTCTACCCATCACTTCGTATCTTGATGATATTCGAGTTAAACTTGTGATGCAAATGTCTAATTGAAGAGAAGAGGCATCTAAGTGGACAAGTGTGCCTTGTTCAAAAATGGAAGCTCATTTTTGAAAGTGAAGGAAGAAGGATTTGGATGGAGTGTTTCTAAATCATCTAGGTATGTGTTCGTATTTTATTACATGCTTCTCACTGTTTCTGAAAAGATAAATGTATTTATCTTTTTCCATCTGCTATATACCCGGTGTATTATGTTTTGATTTTGTTGCAGCATGATATTTTTGCATTAAAAATTCATTTTGTTATCTGACACACTTTTTTACACATACTTTGAGGCTTATGTGTTATAGAGAATATATATAGTGTGAATAACTTTTGTTTGGAAATTAAACTTGTTTATATATGTGTGTGTGTGTGTGTGTGTGTGTGTAGGATTGTGTCATATGTATGTTACAATATAATGGGAGAATCGCCAGTTGTCTTGCATATTTATGTTAGGATATTCAACAATCATTTTTAATTCTAATTCAACATTCTAAACGAGAATTGCATGGATGTAGATCGATGATCATAAACTAAACCGCCACTCTTTTGCCAGATTTTTTTATACAAATAATAATATTACTGGAGATTCAGATGCAATAATTGTGAATGATATGAAAGATGTTTTTATACAAGTATAATGAAAGCAAACTCTTTCAATGAAAACTCTCACAATCTAACACCCTATGAAAACTTTTTAGATTTCATTCGAACTGGCTGTCTGGATTCAAGAACTTTACACGGACATGTGTGTTGAAAATTCAGCTAAATTTAACATCAATAGTTCTATCAACACTGTCTCTGACATCATAAAGAATCTACACTAGCCCAATGATATTTGACAATAAATGTAATAATGGTGAACATCGTTTATTGCGTTTAGCCTTCATAGTTCTATTATGTCTCGTTTGTAATAGTGGTGAACAATCTATATTAGGATTATTCAATAATGATTTTTCCAATATTTGTTTTGATGCTAAAATTCTCAGTTTTATTTTCTGTTGTGGTTGTGGAAATTTTTAGATCATGTCACTACTTACATTTTTTGCTCTACTATATTGATTTTTTTATACTTGATACATTCATCACATTTTTTAAATTTTGTAGGTATATTTTTGAAGTTCACTCCCCAATATCGCAAAAAGTTGATCTTAAAAATTGCATATGTGGTTGGAATCAATGGAATGTGATGGGTTTTCCTTGTGCACATGCTTTGAAGTGTATTTTTTTAACCAAAAATTCTGTTTGATTATATTGAAAATTATTTTACTGTTGAGTATTATCGAGCTTCATATTCACATGTGATCAATCCTATTCCAACTTTTGATATGGAAGCAATTAAAGCTGAAGAATCATCTATTGTTTTTCCTCCCAAGCCTATTCATGGAGCTAGTAGGCCTAGGATGAATAGAATTGAAGGGGATGATTTTTATGCTAAGCGAAAAAATGTGGAAAGTGTAAAAAATTAGGACATAATAGAAGGAGGTGTTCTTTGAACAATCGAGATGAGTTTTTTATTCCAATGTATTTGATTGATTGTTCTTTGAATATTTTGAGTTGAATATATGAATAATTAGGTATGTTGAATTATGGTTGATATGTTTCTGATTATTTTTGGTTTTAAGCAATTTTTATGTTTAATTGTTATTTGGTATACACTGTTGTTAGTTTTGTGAAAAAGATAAATTCGTATCTTTTTTTGTTCTGCCATATAACTTGTTTTGTATTTTAATTTTGTTGGCGTGTGTGATTAATTGCTAGATTTTGTTGGTGAATGGACTACCAAATGTCATTTTAAGGCATCAAGTTACAATAAGAACCTAAATATGTTTTCAGAAGTGTGTATATATTAAATACGCATAATGTTAAATAGAAATCCATTGATGATATTATAAGAGCAGAAATTAATTTTCTGCCTGCATGATAATTAGATTAAAAGATACATCAATCTACCAAGTGTCCTTTGCTTTTCAGAAATTATTTTTCTGACCTATTACACTAATATTTTGGTATGTGTAAACTATTAGGAAAAAGATTGAATAATGCTAGCATGTTGTATGTTGTGATGAGAGTTAAAAAATTTCCTTGTTATAATTATCTATGATTGAATGATTTTCAATCATAACATATTGCAAGTATATAAAAAGAGTTATCTGAGATACAAAGTGTTATATTAATTTCATAAAATTAAGATTCTATAGTAAAACTGACAGCAACATTTGTGTTATACTATTCTAGCCTAAGTTTGACTAATTATATGAAACTTTCTCTGTAATTTGACAAATTTTACTTGCATTAGTATGAGATCTATAACCTTTTATTTGTGTAGCGATAATTTTACCATAAATTCTCTATTCACTTTCTCCCCTCTAAACTTTCAGGAATGAACAAATAGAATTTATATATAATATGCTTTGAAAACAACAAGTTTTATAGGATTTCTCTTAGGTTGTTAATCCTATAAATGTCATTGTTATGGTGGCAACTACATTGCAACTGATACCATGATTCTAATCAATGTTTCTATGTATATCATTAATAATCAGCTTAGTTCTGTAATATGGATGGACCAAAAGATAAGTGAAAAAAGTTTTATTCCCTTATATGTGGTGTTTCTTCCAATGTATCTTACGTTTTGACAAACTTTTTAATTTCACACCTATTACCTTCCAACGTTAATTTAATGTGGAGATTGACATTTCTTTTTCTTTTGTAGCAATAAGAATCAAGTAATTAAACGTGTTAAAAATTTAATAGTTTATCCTGTAACCATGTCATCTGCTTGTTTTAAGGCTGGTTGCTCTTACCAAGACAAAGGAGAATATGCAGAATGTTAAACAGTACATGAAATAAAGTTAATATTGCTATACATATAAATTTGGGAAACATAAAAATAGTGCATACTGTAAAAGATTGATACAACATACTATTATAACGTATTATTTTATGACATCAGAATATTATCGGTAAAAGATAAATGCCTTTGTCTTTCTTAACAGAGCATTAGAAACAAATTAGCCATTCCAAATTCTAATCAGTTATCAAATTTTCATCATCAAATTAACATCAATTGTGCAATTACTTGCTAGCTAACATCATCCATTACAAATTCATTATCAAATTCATCGGTAAATTCAGATATACTGCCTAAAATCTATCATCAAATAAATTTTTAACAAATGTACGATAAAAAGACTGTCGGACATCAAACAAATTGTTCCTATCATTCTCAGTTTGCATTTTTTGTAGTTGAAGCCGAGCTGCAAAAAATTTCAACTGTCTAGCAATATGGTTCGTCAAAGAGGATTTTTGCAGCTATTTGCGCTCTAAATGCATTGAGTTGTTCAAGACTGATTTTTGTTGTAGTCTCCATTCCTTATGCAATATTTTTTATGAACATTGTTGCAAAAACTCCACTGTCGAACCTGTATTTGTTAATTTTAGTAATTTGAATATAATGATAAAACATATTATCTTTTGTTCATTTTGATAATGAATTGTATTTAGTAGTATGTTTATCTAAGTAACAATATGTGAATAATAATAGTATCTAATTGGACTAGTTATCGTGTAACATGCATTTTTGTATGAAAAACTCCACTGTCTTCAAAACTACCCATTGCTTTGTTGGGCACTGTCAACATTTTTAAGCAATGTAGACTTCCCCAGAATTGTTTTCTCCCCTACATCTAGTAGCTCTTTATTATTGTTGTTTACTGATGCTTTTTGCAAAAAAATATGTAATTTTTTTAGAATAATGATAAATCTATTTATCCTTTTTACTATTTTTGTACTTTTACTTACCACATTAATAAACTTTGAATGCCCACTTCTTAAGGTCTTAGATCTTCTGGTCAAGAGTAGAGAATCATAGAGGTTCCAAGTACATGATTCCACTACTAGTTCTAGTAAGCTCCAAAGTTTGTTACCGTGTATAGAAAATAATGTATTGCAATATAACGAATTTAGAAGTGTTTGTTTGATAACAGGATTAAACATATCTCTTTGTTATTTTCCATGTTTCCATCTGTTGCACTTTTCTTTTAAAAACTAATTTCAGAAAATTCATGTTATAATAAAAAATTGATTTGACACTATAGTTCACTTAATGTCATTGTTGTGTTCACGTAGATAATGCTAGAACTTTGTTCTAATAATTTTGCTTTTCTGAACCAAAACCAGTCGATAACCTACATTTCAAAAAGAATATGGATTAAGTGTAGAATTTATAATGAAGCCCTCTGCTTACTTGACCAGAAACATATCCTCCATTAAGAAGTTCTTTAATCATACTTTTTGTGATGGTGATGAAGTTCTCATCATCACAAGTAAATGCTTCATCACCAAAAAAATTGATGGTTGTTAACAGAAGAAATTAAGATTAGTATATACTATGTTGTTTCTATTTATTTGTTAACAAAAGAAAATAACAACCTTTGTAGAAGTTTGTATGAAAAGATAAAGATAAATTAATTTATCTTTTTTAGTTTTGTTTGGTTTTTTTTATTTTTTATTTGTAAATCATCAGATTTTGATGCTAAAATAAAAGTCTTTATTTGAGTTATATGTTGTTAAGATATTGTACCACAAACAATATCTTATTGGAATAAATATATAAACAACATACGACAGTTGGACTGTAAATTTTATGTGTGCCTTAATATTGAGGCTGAATTTAGAACTGTTGGAGATGCTCTTAGGTGAATTTGATACATATGTGATGGTGATCGAGGATTTTGAAAACCTTATCTGATGTGAAATTTTATTTGTTATCCAAAAATTTGCGTAAAACATGGGTATTAAAGCAGACATGCTTTTAAGGCACTTACAGTATAACACATGGATTTGATCTCTTGCATGACCGCTATTGGGGAATTCATGGACAAAAAAGTCCTTGACTTCTACATGAAAAAACAAACATAGGTCGTCTTGCAAATTCTACAACTTCTATATGACTTTAGTAATATTATCATATACATATCAACTAAACTTTTGCTATGATTTATATTCATGCCATAAACCATGTTTGCCAAAGATATAACTAGTACGTTTATGAAAATACCAATTCTATTTGGTTATACTATTTCCTAAACAATCTATAGCAAAGGAATTTAGAGTTATTGAATTTGGAAATCCAAAAGAACATAACAAACCAATGCAATAAGTCATTGTGGATCTTACTGATTGTGGTTTTTACTGTTAGCTTTTAGTACATCTTCCATCTTTTTATTACCATTGCATAAATTTGTGTAGTCTGTATTGTATATAATTAACAAACCTAGAAATGCAAAGCATCAAACCTAAAAATGAAAAGATAAAGATAAATTAATTTATCTTTTTTAGTTTTTTTTATTTGTAAATCATCAGATTTTGGTTCTAAAATAAAAGGCTTTATTTAAATTATATGTTGTTATCATATTGCACCATAAACGATATCTTATTGGAGTAAATCTAAATTTAAGTAAATAAAGTGAAAATTGGTTTAGTTACTTGTTTCCTCCAAGAATTTTGACAATTTCTTCAACAACAATAGGATTTTCGGGAGCCGTTTCTTGAGCAGGTACTTTTAGATTGTCAAATTTTGAACTATCTTCTAGTGAAATCTTGAGTTTGAATTATATAAAATGTTGGAAAATTAGCTGAACTGTTTATCTGAATTAAACCAACAATTTTTCTTTTTTTCTCTTACCTTTTCAGCTTAGTTTTTTCCTTCAAATCATCTTTTTCCTACACATCATGTTCTAAATTTTCCAACTTCTGGAGCTTCATTTCAAGAATCTGGATTCTTTTTTCAGTTATTTCTCTTAAATGTCTTTCCTCATTTTATTGTTCTGCAATATTTTTCATCTCAATAGTCAAATAAGTGACTTTTGACTCTAGCTCCTTTATGCTACTAGCACATTCTTTAGCATATTTTTTTAGACTTCTGACTTCCTGACACTCATCTAATTTTCTTTTCTTTTTTTGGTCTTCTTCCACCTCAATAGCTTTTATTGTATTTGAAAGAAATTCTTCCTCTTCTTTTGTTACATTTGAATTTTTTTTTGAAATCTGCAAGGAATATATTTGAAGTTAAGCACGCACATGTACTGTCATTAAAGTACTAGACAAGTTACATGCAAAAGGTTTTGAGATAGTATAGTTTGATTTAAATAACTAACGAACATAGTTATTTTCTAGAATCAAGACTTATATAATAGAATAGGGGTAGTCAAACCTTCCAACATGACAAGTTGATCGTTTTTATTTTCTATCATGTCAGTTACGGACTCCCTACTTGTTATTATTATTAGCTATTTATAATCAGCACCCTTTACTAACGGGAAAAAAATGTAACACCTCAAACTTATAAAGTGAAATTTGACTTCAGTATTTCATCCTTTAATATAATATTGTTATGCAATTCACATAGAAGGACGATCCTGTATAAGTACCAACTCAAACCAGCTTAATTTCTATATTCATTTTTTTTTCTGTTATTTAGGCCACTAACATTCCAAGAAATGGCATTCCAAGAATTTAAAAAAATATACAGTAAAAAAAGACTAGCATACCTTATCGCTGTCAACATCAGTGAGGTCCAAATCTTTCGGTTTTGATAAATTCCCTTTTCTCATTCTTGGGATTTTGATTTGTAGATTTTCCTTATCATCAATTATTCATGTTTGTTCACAAAATCAGTAATGCAAGAAAAAGATAAATTGATTTATATTTTTGTAATAAATATAATATATTTATATTTAGTTAAAGTTACGAAAGCATATCAGTATCACCATAGTACGGCGTGGTGTACTTCTTGGATCAACATGATACTTTTGAACATTTTTCAAAACATTTTCACATATTTCCCGTGGCCAAGAGATTGAATTCAATTTTTTCAAATTTAACAACTTCGGCAAGAAACCCCATTGCACATAGCTTTGGTTGTTTGGAAAAAGGAAAGTTATAACCAGCAATAATAATAACAATTTCACTAAATCTTCATTCCCTTTTTCCTCTTTTAACATTGTATTCAATCTTTTTGTTACTATTTTTTGGCTGATTATGTCTTCTTCTTGGAAATTTGCACTTAAAAAATTTGAGAAACATTCCATAACCAAGGCTTTGTTAGAAGCTGATATAGGAAATAAGTCTTCTCCAGCTAATGGCATTACGAATATTAGACTGACTTCTTTAGGATTTATTTTTAGAAACTTTTTTCCAATTCTAAAAGCATTTTCTTTTACATCAAAAGAAGTAATGATGTCATCTAAATTCGAAGCACTTGTTCTTAAATCTTATCGTACTATTGAATCTCTAAGAAAAACATTGAAGAAATTTTTGAATGGTGTTTTTTCTATTTAAGTTGTTGCTTTAGATCAAAGAATATTTTCTCCTTTATGATTGACCACACTTTATAGATTGCATCCAAATTACATCTATATGTACCTGCGTACTCCTGCCTTTTCTGCTTTTTGGCTATTTTTTAATTTCGTATTGATCGACATCATCCAAATTAATAGTTTCTTCAGCCAATTATTGTGAACTTGTTTTTTCTTCATCATAATTTTCTAATTGATTATGTTTGAAGTCCTTGTCTGTCAAGTCTTCTTTTTCATAAGCATCAGCTAGTTCCTGTGTTGGTCCAGTTTGATCCTACATTTATGAAAATCATATAATCAATTAGGAGGTAAAAATAACAAGTTCATCAAAAAATAACATAATGCACAAAAATTTGAAGATAATATGCTTTATCTTTTTAATTGTTCTGTATTTTTTGGGATTAAGATATTTTTTAGTATATATAAAGTACCTCTTCTTTCAAAAAAAAGATAAAGCACTTTTTTAGTATATAAAGTACCTCTTTTTCGAAAAAAATTCAAATCCTACAGGTTTCTTTGTAAGGAAAAAATGTTTGAAATTTTTTTTACACCAGTTTAAAATTTTCTTATTATACATGACATGTAGACATTTTGGCCATTAAATATTGTTATCAATTTTAAGATCATTACGATGCAACATGTATATTGATATATAATTATATAAGATAAGTTTCTAAGTTTTCCTTTCATGAATCCATTTTTTATCTAAATTACACTGATATTGTTTTTCTTAAATAAGTGACTATAGATAAAAAGTAGAAACAAATGGAATTGCTAAGGTACAATGTGTACATTCTGAACTGTCACTTCATCCAACCATATGTTTTCACATTAATAATAAACTGGTTGTTATAATGTTGCAATTTCAATGTAGTTCTTAAGTTGTGGATCTTCACTAGTTTATCAATGAATAATTGTTGTTTCATAAGGTAAATATCAAACATCTTAACTGAACATTATAGCGAATATCATTGAGAACGTTTTTGATCATAATGGTTATGCTAAGTAGTTATCACGTTAGACTAAATAAGACTAAAGTTGAAAATTAATAAAATAGAAAAGTGAATGTTCACAACTAAAAATCAACAAGCATTATTTGATGAAATGAAAATTAACAATTAGAAGCAAGTGAAGATAGTATCAAATTTTGTCCATAGGAATTTGTATAGAAAGATAATCTGCTTTATCGTATTTAGATGTCTAAGTAATGTTCAATTAGAAATTTGAAAACTTAGATAGAAAATAACACAAAATAGCCAATATTCACAATTAAGAACATGTTTTCAAATAACTAAACATGTTTGTTAACATTCATAGTTTAGAACAGTCAACATTCAGAATCAAAAATATTTCTAGGGAGAAGCAATTTTGGTTGTGGTTTCAGTGGGTGGTTGTAAGGTCTGGTTGTAGATAGTTGAAGTTCTGATGCAAAATAGCAACTTAATCGGTTCTGATGAGGTGTAATTTATTGGAGAAGATTGAAGTGGTATTGAAGAGGGTGAGTGGATGATGAAATATATTATTGAAGTAGTTGAGGTGTATTGTTGAGGAGTTGCCGTCCATATTTCATGTTGTAGTTTGGATGGGGTATGAGGATGTCATATTTCAGGTAGAGATTTGACTTCAAATGTATTGGATGGCGATTGGTACAAAAGTTGTTTGAGCGGCAATAGATTGTAATTTGTGAGGAAATTGAAGGATGGTGAAGTTGTGGTTGTAGAAGGTAGAGAAGAAATAGATGGTGACAAGGAAGGAGCAATGGGTGACAAAGATCAAAGGTTGTATGGACATTGGAAATAAGAGATAGAATTAGGAATAGCAATGATGAATGTAGAACACTAAGTTGAAAATGCAATAGCATATATGAAAACACAAAAATGATCAATGTAATAGCTCATGAACACTATAAAGGAAGTGAATAAAGACATTAATGTGCACATATTAGTGAAAATAGTGAATGGATATTGAAAATTTTCAAATGCAATATAATAACACTAACATACAATGGATGAAAATATTGAATGAATATTGAAAATTGTGGTAAATAATTGCCAAAATATCTCTATAGGAATTTTACGAAAAGATAATATGTTTTATCTTTTTTAGTTGGTTTAAGTTTTTTGAAATTATGCTACATTATAAACACTATAAAGTGAATGAATAAAGAGTCTAATGTGAAAACATCGAAGAAAAAAGTGAATAGAAAGTAGTAAATAAATTTGTACTACTTATTTTTTTGAGAAAAATGTGTGATATTCTAGAAATAGAGGAGAGCAAACATAAATTTGTACTTTTATTAATAACTCTTAATATAGAAGATGAAGACAAAGTGGTGAATAGAAATTGCAAACTAGATTAAAGAAAATGCCAAAATATCTCTATAAGAATTTATATAAAAAGATAATTTGGTTTATCTTTTTTACTTGTCATAAACTTTTTTGAAATTTAACTATTTTTTAAATATGGAATCTAGCTTCCAATTTAATATGCATATACAAGTTGAAGAGCAAAACTAAATATTGTAGGAAACATAAGTAGGAAAACATTTACCAATGAAGTTAAAAATAATGATGGTCTCTAGCTATATTCATCACAGAAAGGACTAGATATTGGTCTTATGTTTGTGCATTAAGTTCCTTCATTTATAAATATGCCTAGCTTTTTCAATGAATAACTTTGATTTGGAAGACCTTGTCTGCATCTTTATGCTGCGTAAAAATTGTCATGTATAATAAAATATTAGCAAGAGTGAAAAATAATATTTTGTACTAAATAGTTGATTAAGTATGTTTATTTCACATAAATCCATCAGGAAAACTACAAACAACTTAAATTCAGTACATATTATGTTATATGTAGTAGCTAATATAAAATTTTATCTAGGATTTATTATGTATTTAAATGTTTTACATAAAAACATAAATGCTTTTATCTTTTCGACCTAGGGTTTAAATTAGTTGTATATTTTTTCTAATAAATTTAAATCATGAGAAAAACAAAAACATATCTAATAAGTATCTGCAATTATTAAACGCACCTAGTGTCTAACATTCAATTTAAATCTTTTATATTAAAAGATAGATGTGTTTATCTTTCTTAACAACTAAATAATAACTTGTTCGGTTTAACACCTAGGGTTTACTATCATCTGCCATTGAATATTTAGGTATGCTTAATTAAACAAATGTCGATTATGTTAAATCACAAAAACAACTAAAATACCTTAATTCCATAACAAAAGCTATCATCAGCATTAGTAAGAATGAATATTTAACTACGATTTATCATCTAACTAAAACATTTACATGAAAATAAAATATGGCTTACTTATTCCGTATTTAAGTTTGAGGTGATTGCAGAGATTTCTCGAAGAAAGTATTTTATTTTAAGTTGAAATCAATGAAGCTAAAATTGATGAAGCTGAAGTCGTTTTAATTGATATGCGGCTCTGATAAATGATTTATAATCGTTTTAGCAGAAATATTGGAAAGAGAATCAATCGTTTGTTTTTTAAAACATAGTTTTGGTTATGGTTTGCAACACTGAAAAATGGAAGAAAGCAAAAGAGAAAATGAAACGGAGGAAGGGCATGAAGTAACGTATTGAAGGGTTGAAGTAACATGTATAAAATATTATCCTGCAAAGTAATTATTTTAAAACCGTGTCCTACAAACTTACTGTTTGATGAAAAAAAGGCCCTTACGGTAAAATTCCTTAAATTATATCAATTCAAATATATTATGAAAATTATATTTTATATTTATAAACTAATAAAAACAGTAAAGAAGCTCTTGGAAAAAAAATTTAAAAAAAAGAACATTTTTTATTTTTAAATTACTTGTTTAAATATGGCTTAAAATTATTTCAAACCAAAAAAAATTGTGCAAAATTTTCAAAGCATAAAATATCATTTAGGATTTTTTGGAAATTTAAAATTTAAAATAAATTTTGAAAATAAATTTTTAATTAATATGTTAGTAATTTTCGAGTGGATTTTTGGTTAATCTATTTTAAAATTAACGAAATAAATTACTTTCTAAGTTATAGTCAACAGACCTAGACTTGTATATTTTAAAAAATTGTTTGAATTATTTTATTAGTTTATATATATATATATTATACATATATTTAAGTGTGTATATATTTCAAATATAAAATTAATATATATATATATATATGTACATACGTATTACTCATGGTTTAAAATAATCAATTTTATATTTATATATAATTTATTTATATTTAAATAAATCTATTGTAATAATATGTATGTATTATTAATATTTATATGATTATATATACATATATATAAATGTAGTTACGTACTTATATAAAATTATTTGAACAAAACTTAATATGTATGTATATAAATAATAGTATATGCATACATACATATATTTGGAAAATATATACTTGCATATTGAATGAGTTAACATGTCCGTTGCAATGTAAATCCCAACATTTATACATAGGCATGTTATACCTTGCACGGATTTATATGTTACACATGTGCACGTGTATATATGTGTATAAGATACACGTATATATTTTTAACATAACATAAATTAAATAATACAATATCGTTTTATAAATTCAAAAAATAAACGATTTTATTTAAATAAATTTAGAAATGTTATAGATAAATTAGACTTCATAAGCCTAGTAAAAATCCTGTATGGTAAAAAAATGTGAAATTTACTCGTAACTTCCACTGCAGGCTGACCAAGTTCCAACAATTCATTCTTCTGCAATCTGAACTTTAGCAATTGTAGCATTGGAAAGAGTCAAGTAATGTCATATTGATTCATTTTCCCTTTACTTCATATAAGACAATGAGTACAAATCCTTGAGTTGCTCCACATGCACCAAGAATTGGTTAATAAAATTCTCCTTTAATGTTGTCCAACGGTGAATTGAACTCGATGATAGACAATAAACCACGTAGTGGCTAAAACTACTAGGAATAAAGGAAAGCATTTTCCCAAGACTTCCTCTATTGCTCCATTCATCAGCATTTGCTGAGTGTATCATTACAAGTGTGTTATGGAGTCAGTCAATTCTTTGTATGGTCCATAGTAGACATTTTGAAATCTTTGGGTTCCAATCAGTTTCTACCTCTAAGGAGAAAGGACTACCAACCTTGGCTCCTATACCTTGCTCCACTTGCTCGCCTTGAACACATTCTCTAATGAATCATGTCATTCTGTCTTTCATCTTAGGTGATTATCAACGATTGGTCAACCTTTTCGTAGAGGGTGAAAGGTCTCTGTCACTCTCTTTATGACGACTTAACCTTTGGTCCTGTCCATGGTCTCAGCTCCTAGAGTATTCCAAAGGATCATCCCGTCCACTACTAGCAGCTACTTCAGCAAGGGCAGGAGAATGACGATGGAGGGTAATGTTAGATACAACTGACCATGGTTTGGTGTCTCCTATATTTGGTTCGACACCGAATCGATATATGGATTTGGCTTCGGGCTGAACCCTTACTGGCTCCAACCCTTCTATGTTTCCTCTTTAGGTCCTTTTATTTTCTGATCAAATATGCCATCAGAATGCGATCTCCTTCGCCCTCTAGATCCCTTATAATGTGACCATCCTCGAGCTTTAGTGTTGTTACCATCAATTTGCGATATCCCTAAGCGTGTCGTAACTTGGTCCATGATAAATGTTCATTAAGCTTCGCTACAACTCTATCCAAGTTACATTTGTTAACCACATCAGTAGTGCTGAAGTACTTGGTGACTGACCAGCCTGATTAATAGTCGTCGAATTAGGTGCACTAGTGTTTCCTACATTCTCGCTGGTGGCACCAACTTTGTTTTTTGATCTCGAAAGCATGTTCAGAATTTGTTCTAAGTGAAAACACAAAAAATATTTGCTTGAAAATTTGGCAAATGACTCCAATCTAATGATGTAGAAGCGTATGAACGAGGTGTAGAACACCACTGTTATTTTTTTAGTTTGATAGTTTATTAAAGAGTAGATCACATATATAATATATAGGAAGTAAGTACAATAAACTAAAGAACACAAAAGTTTATAGTGGTTCAAGAAAAATATGTTTATTCCCACTTTACATTTTCATAACTGTGACGCCCCACCTCTATACCCACGCTAGCCAAGAACACTCCGGAGAAGTGCTGTCAACTAGCACGGAGAATAAGGCTGTTGAGGAGCGACCATCCATGTAATTGCTTATCACACGGTGGCTATAAATAATCTTCGGAAACAAACATAGAAATAATCATATCACAAATCAGTCACAGATATCCATATCACAAAGGCGGAAGAAGATATGAATATATAACTAACACATGAAAGTGTACATCAGAGTAGTGGTCAATAAGATCCACGATAATACAAAAGAATAGCAGCACGTGCTATACAAAAGAATACAACTATGAGTCTATATCTCAAGTGTATACAACAAAAACTGCTAATCTAAACAGTTAGCCAAAAGTCAGAGTGATGAACCCTGGGAAGAAGTCAAGCAGAAGCACCTGTAACATCTCGGTCTGATCCGAGTATTATTTAAGAAAATAATAAACGGATCAGTCTAGCTATAAATATCAGATGACATGATATAACATAAAAGATATGGCATAAACATAAACATCCATAACGACATACCACTATAAGTATGTAAATAATGATCAACAGAAGATCAATCAATAAGAGATAATCAATATCACAAGAATCTTCTCAAAGATTCGAAGGGGGCATCATACCCTAAACTTGTACTCATAACAAGTCAATGACATAAATTCCAGAAATCAACACGAGAAATCCAGAAATCATAAAAAGGGTAAGAGGCCTATCACATGACGGTCCGAAGACCATGGGGAGCTACCCCACATGTGTGAGTGGAATCACACAGAATGAGGTCAAGACTAACCAAAAAGCAGAAAGGTATGTGTGAATGGAATCACACAAGTGGTGTCTAGTCTAACCTTGCAATGAAAGAGACATCGCGCAATTGCTAGTCTAATTCATAAAGCGA
Source organism: Allium cepa (assembly GCA_030765085.1). Lineage (NCBI taxonomy): Eukaryota > Viridiplantae > Streptophyta > Magnoliopsida > Asparagales > Amaryllidaceae > Allium > Allium cepa. The sequence goes on from CM060928.1 coordinate 682,782,952, forward strand.
TCATCAAGATCAACGAGAAGTGTCAATTACACTAAGCTAGTAAATATAGAAGTTTAGCTTCATGTCCCATAACCACTTGCTTAACTTAAATATTTACGAACAAACTGTAAATCTTCACTAATAAAATTGTCATAAGAGGTTCAATCGAACAAGTCCAAGAATTAACCGACGAAGTGAATGCAAGCGTTTCATACCACTTGTTTTACTAAGTCGTTTAATTAGATTTCTCATCCGAGTGAGGTAAAGGCTTGTATATACTAATAGATTGGAAAACGGTTTAAGAAAAGAGCTTTGTTATTAAAAATAGAGTTGAAATTGTTTGTTAAAAGAGTTTTGATATTTACTACTAGTATTGAAACCTTTATATTATAAAGTGACAAAACACATAAGCAAGTGTAGAAACAATCAGTCACAAAGATCGCATACGGAGATGCGAATAAAATCCAAGGAAATCAGCTCAATGTTTTTCAGATAAGATCCCCTACGGAGGGGGGGTCCAGGGGGGGTGGCAACCCCCCAAGGTGGGGGTGCGGGGGCAACGCCACCGCTTACGGGGTTCGACCTGCCCGGTCAGGTCGCGGGGGTCCAGGGGGCAGCGCCCCCGGCGGGGTGCGGGGCAGCGCCCCGTCCAAAACGGTACGACCTAAGTGAAGACAAGCGGCCTACGACCTAAAGCAAAATGAGGTCTAACGACCTAAGGGTTCACGCGGCCTAACACAATGGCCGAGCGACCTAACTGGAGTTAAGGGAGGCAAGCGACTTAAGGTCCAACGACCTACGACTCAAGCAAGCCGAGCGACCTAGTGTGGAGGGGTCGAGGGACTTAAGGAAGGCGAACGACCTAAGGTCTAACGACCTACGACTTAACAGAGTCGAGCGACCTAAGGTCTAACGACCTACGACTTAACAGAGTCGAGCGACCTAAGGTAAATGGTCCAACGACCTAACTCGAACGACTTATCTGGAGCTTAGGTCGGAGACGACCTACGAGATAAACCAGGCCGACTTAGTGGACGAGCGACCTAAGGTAAATGGTCCAACGACCTAACTCGAACGACTTATCAGGAGCTTAGGTCGGAGATGACCTACGAGATAAAGCAGGCCGACTTAACGTTTGCCTGGAGATTATAGGTCGGAAACGACCTAAGACTTAAAGCTTAACTCGCGAGTGACCTACGGCTTAAGGCCTAACTCGTGAGCGACCTACGACTTAAGGCTTAACTCGCGAGCGACCTAACTCCGAAGTGCCAATACTTCCAGAATGACCTAAAGCCCTGCGACCTATGGTACTAACTCGCGAGCGACCTAACGACTTAACTCGTGAGCGACCTAATTTCGAAGTGCCAATTCTCCCAGAACGACCTAAAGTTAACTCGTGAACGACTCACGACCCATGGACGAACGACTTAACTCCGAACGACCTAAAAATGGCCAGAACGACCTAGGGGTTAACTCGTACGCGACCTACGACCTAAGGTCCACACGACCTAACTCCGAGCGAGCTAAAAACGGCCAGAACGACCTAAATGCAGAAATTTCTCCCAAACACCAAAAATCGGAGTTTTTCGCCAATCCAATCCAAACCAAAAGCAAATATGCATGCTAAAGTGATAGGGAATCATTCCCAACAGTCCAATATAGTTATAGACTAGAATTGTGAGATAAAAATCTCACCTTTGCACTAAAATTTTATGAAGATGAAGCTTGAAAGCAAGGAGAAGCAATCCAAAGCTTGAATCCAATATCTTCTACTTGAATTTGGAGTTGAATGATGGAGTTGCAATTGAATTTGAGCTTGGAGTTTTAATTTCCCATTCTCTTCACCATTAATGCTAAAGCTTGAGTTAGTTAGGAAATTTATGAAGAGTGAGGAGAAGAGGGTTGGAACTTGGGCTTAATAGGCTAAACTAACCCAAAGTCCAAAGCGGGAAAAGTTAGTGAAATTTCACTAACTCCAAACCTATCGATGTTTATACTTAAAAAGTTGTAAACGACATTTCGAACTCAATGGAAGTGGTCTCGAGTCCTAATTTGACCGTTTGCAAAAAGTAGTTTTTCGGACCAAAATCCGATTAACGATTTAATATTTAAATAAAAATATTTAAATGTAAACTCGATAAATATGCGGGTTGTTACAATAACTTTCTTCTGGATCAGTTGTACAATAACAGAAATGAAAAACACAATGATTTAAGCTCAAAAAAAGTAAGATACAATTTCCAGTATTGATGTTCGAATAGTCATATTCAGCTAATTCTTGCATTATGAATTGTTTGTCATTATTGTTCCAAACTTGGGATATTTATATAAATGAAGATATATAGGGGTTAGGCTAGCTATCTAGCCAAAATAACTTATTTCATTAATTATCGTGTTTGGTTCGACAATGATGGCTCAGTGGCGTTCGTTGATTCAGTGTTCCTTGGTTCGATGGTGTTGGTCGGTCCGGCTCTCCTTGCCTTGGTAATAGACTACCAACAAGATATTTTTCAATAGTCAACTACCCAACAAGATTATTGGTTCCATAGCACCTACCGAATTGAGTGATTGTTTTAGTTGTCTATTGAACCTAAGGCTTTAAATATTGGATTTTGATCGTGTTTCGTCTCGAGAAGTTTAGAGACAATATCTCGTAACGAACGAGATCTCGGGTGAGATGAGTATATCTCGGGTGTATATCTCAGATTGACATCTCAAATCGTAAAGTCTGTCTTGGGACTATCTCGTAGTAACTTAACCGTCTAAAGTTGAGATTTTAAAGATATTATAGTAATTGTTATGACAATAGGTACTTTTAACACACATAATTTATATAAAACAATAATATTATTTTTTGCTTTTTAGAGTAGAGTGGTAACATGATTGATTTATACAAACTGAATGAATTCTACTAATTTGCATATTAAAAATAAAAAATATACATAATTTATTGTTTCTTATTTGTTTAATGATTAAACACAAATTAGAGGGTTAGTAAAATATTGTTAGAGTGCAATTTCTTTTTGATCAACATAAGAAGTAAAAGATATATGTAAATGAAAAAATATAACTTCGTATAAGATCTTATATTGAAATATTACCCTAAATTTTAGCTTGAGATCTCCATATCTTGAAGAAGATGAGCGTCAAATAAGATACAAACAAAATTTAATGCCACATTTCACTAAATCTCGTCCCGCTCGTGTTCGAAAATGGGATCTCAAGCAAGATTACAGGTGAGATAAATGAGATTTGAAATAGTGAACGAACCAAGTGCTTAACATCTTCCCTTCAGTTTTCTTCATGCCGCCTTTTGGTCTTATTGCCTTCTTGTCCTAGCACTCCGACTAAGGGATGATGCTCTAGTTTACGATTGCTACAACACTACTAAATCCTCATAGATCAGTTACAATAATTGTGGGTTGTTAGATCTGTGATTGGCAAAGCTTTGATGATGTAAATCTCGAGGTCGAGCTACCACAATTCAATGTTGAATGGTGGACTAGATGATTTAAAGTTATTAAATAAGGATAAGATGGTTTCTTATTATCCATAAGTGTTCTGAGATTCGATTTATCAAGATTCGATTAGGCTAGGATTTATTTAGGTAGTTTCTAGAGCTCCAAGCTTGTCTGCCATTATTGCTCATTCATCAAGTCCCCCTTATTTGTCCTCATCCATGTGGTATTTATAGATGTGAGGTTAGGTAGTAAATGGTTAAGTTCCCTAAAGAATCATTTCTCTTGTTCATTTCCAAACTGATCTTATTTACGTCATAAAGCTTTTGTTTTACGTCGAAATTAAATTGAAATTGGACCAATAGCTTCGTACCGTCAAGTAGAATACTCCAATGTCTTTGGATGTTCTGTTTACTTCAAGTAGATAGTAGCTCTCCATGGTGGGTCCAAATCGTTTAGGTGGTGGATCGATTTTAATGATCATATCTTTCAATCTATACTTGGATTGAGAAATGGTTTCAATAAACGTTCATGTTCTAACTTACAGATATTTTCCAACTGGTTTGGATATGTTTCGAGATTACGTCAAAATTTTCCCCTAACACTTCATCTTGTCCTTATGATTAAACAATGACATTCTTATTATGGATCTTTAGACCGTTTTTGTGCTCCTTAATGTTTTTTCATATCCACTATGCCATGGACGAAAATATCAACAACACCAGCCAAATACATTACTCAAAACGATAGCCATGCATAATTAATAGTAGACAATATGGTCAGCATATTAGGTTCAAATCTTCAAAATGAAAAATGCTCGATTATGTGCGTTAATGCTGATATTTATAGAGATGGTTCCAAGCATCAAAAATGGTGTTTATACCAGTCATTTGTTAACGCAGACGCTGGAGATTACGAGGAACATGTTGCATGAAAAATGAGTAGTGGACTAAGCTTTTTTTACCCAACCGAAGTACCTAAATAACAATCTAAATTATTTAAAGTGTTTTCAATCAAAATATTTCTTGCAATTGATCATATATATTCTTCGATTAGTACTCCTTCTAAAACTCGTCTATCTTCTTGGAACTGACTCAATATTGCTAACTATTAACTATAATGGTTTTTGGTTAAAACTTAAAGAGCTACAGATCAAAGAATCAACCTTCAAAAATTTATGACAAACAGAGAATCGATGAAAATTTACCTATAACACCTTCCGCTTTGTTGCGGAGTATCCAACACTCGTAGTCACTTTAATAATGTGTTCACAGTTGGGTGTTTCAAAAGGCATTATCCGCGAATTTTTATGGCCGAGTGACGTCGGACGTAAAAATTTTGTCAACGACTGGAGTGATAGTAGGTAAAAGTTTCGATTTTCAAAGATTGAATAGGACATAATTTTTATGTCCGACTTAAATGAGTTAAGTTGGACGTAAAAAATTCAGGTCCCATGTAAAAACTATTATATAAACATGTCGAGCCCCCCATTATTTCTCATTTCGAATCAAAATCAAAATGGTTCTTCTATTAATTACAAGATCTAATAGCTTCTTCGTCATCTTCTTCTATCTCAAAAAAACCAATCCAAGAATGGATGGACGAAGAAAAAAAGAGATTTATTGATGCGTTGGTCTTATTGCATCAGATAAAAGAGAGAGAAAATAAGATTTTTATCAATTTTGTTTGAATCTACTTGAGGGATAATTATGGATCAAATTATTCTCTGTCGATTCTGGTGCATAAATGGGAAAACCATCTACATTTGGGTAGAAATTTTAAGAGTATGATGATAATAATGCTGATTTTTGGAAAATAGCGAAAGAAGAAGATATTAGATTCCTAACGTATTTTAAGAAAGCCTCACCTTATGGTTAGGAAATGATTGACATTTCACTTGATGGACACCCGTCTAGAAGAAATTATTCGTTCGATGGTGAAGTTAAGTACACATTTTCTCTATATCCCAGTTACGAACATGCCATGCGTTAACTCGGTTTTATGAATGAAAAGAGTGCGGAGAAAGTCATGGTTGGTCTTGATGCTTCTGACATATCTGATTTTTAAAATGTCATATTCACTTCAAATCCAACATTACACTCCCAACTGCAGTGTTCTCTTACCTATCATCGTCCCAATAGAAAGTCCAAGCATGGCTCTAATGCTGGACCTTCTACTCCGGCTCCTGCTACACGTAGTACCTTTACACCACATTGGCAAGAAACTACGAAAGCACTGAACGGTTCTTAGCGACTCTCGCTAATGGAACTAGGACAAACTACTTTCGTTTTGAGAAATCCAAACAATCTAGAGATTGCTATGACGGTGCTTCAGTTCGGTATGGAACCGTTCGTGGAGACTATCCACGTCATGATCGCAAAAGAACTTTGAAATTGTAGTAATTTTCTAAATTTGTAGTTGTATTTGAATTTTGAATTTGAATTTGAGTTTTTATTATTAAATATTATATATCTAATATTAAATATTGAATATTATATTAAATAAAATTATTAAATAAAATTACGTAATGATTTTTATTCAACAACTTTTACATCCTATCAAACCCCTAACCAACATCTAATCCAATTATTGTTTGGAAATGTTTTAACCTCTAACATCTACTCCAATTTGTCCACGAACGCATCCTAAGATAATGGCCGCCTTTACACTGAACGATCACACTTATAAAGAAAGTGTGGCATTTCTCTCATGAAAATCCTTTTCGGCGTTAACTATCAAATTTCCCATACATGCATCAATTTTTGCCTCTTTACGTTGCTTTGTTAGCAATAAATTCAATTAGCAATATGATGGTAAGAAGAACAGATGTTGAATAAGTCTTCTGTACCTTTCTCATATATAATATGTAAAATATGCTTCAGAGTTTCAAAGTTTACGCAAACATGTATAAAGAAATGTAAGCAATCAGGCCAAATTGGCTATCTAACTAAAAAAAAATTGGCATATTCGGTGGATTATTCAATCAGCTAAAATAAAACTAGAACGGTCAACGGTTATTTCTGTATGTGAATAGCGTTATATTCGCATTCACATTCATTTTCAAATATCTATATCCATGAATACTAACGAATATTTAATAGTTTTTTTCAGAAACAGGTATTTTATATAACAAGAAAAAACATATACATCCATAATATTTCTCGTTAAAACCTTGCAATCCCCCTAACTTAGATGGGTACCTTGCAAGGAAAAAAGTACATATTATATCTGTAAATTAACAATACAGCAATGAATATGCCAGAAAGCCAAGTTATCAAATAGATCGGGGAATAAAACAATGTAATCATACTCAAAACCATTTATACGAGCAACTTCAGACATATAAGAAGAGTGGGGAAAACAAAAATAAATTCAAAAAAAGGAACACGAATCATGTCCTATACTCTCCAAACAGGGTACAGCAAGCAATATACTTCCTGATCTTAACCAATCAAAAGAGAGAGAATTATCGACTATTGCCTTTACTAAACTAACAATATCTCGAAGCTTCTTCAATTCTCATGGCAGCATAAGTAAAGTTCATACTCTAGGAGAAATATGCCAAAACCAAGCAAATCGAAATGAAAATCCAGAGTACTCCCAAGGGCGGCAATGCTCAGGCAATTGTTCGACCTTAACTCCGAAATTGGATAAGATAAGTTTTATTTCACTATTTATCTTCTTCGAGTTAATGTTCTCTTTGAACAAATTTATGAAATCTTGAGTTATTAGCATGTTTCTAACTTGTAATTCAATTCTTTTGAAAATCCTTGAATTGTATTCGCACCAAATATGCCAAATCATTGTAGTAAATGCCATGTTTTTGAACTGGTTAGAGGGGTTATTACTGTTTTGAGTATGACACATGATTTTGAAAATCGATCTATTTCCAATGAACTACCTGAGTTAATACTGTAACGACCCGTAAATTTTGATAAATAAATTGGTTGAATTAATAAGATTTTGTAATTAAATTTAGAAAGAAATAAAAAAATTATAATTTATATCGAAGTAAATGTTAAGAATGAATTATAGTCATGGTTATTAAGAACTAATTATTGACAATTTAAGTGAAATCACAATGAAAATGAAATTGTGTAAATTGTTGCACTTGGGTATAAAATATAAAATAAGTAAATAAGTGTAAGTGCTATATAACTATAGGAATTTGTATATTATTAATAGTAATTGAATGAATTCGGTATTATGTATGTAATTATAAAATTTGGTGGAAGTATGATAAACTTAGGTGTAACCTTGGCTTGTAAACAATTAATATAAGTTGCCTGTTTAATTTGTTGATTGAATTGGAATGGGAAATAAAATTCTAATAAAAAATAATTAAATGGTACATTAAAGGGAATGAGAATGTGTTAGGTAAATGAAAGGTAAACAATACTAGTCAAGGTTAATAAATTTATGAATTGAAGAGAATACCAATTAATGAAAAGAAATCTAAATGTTATGTTTGGCTATAGATTGAGCATAAGTGAAAGAAATTAGCATTATGAAAATAAATGATAACTTTGATTTGTATGTAAAAAAAGCCTATTTATGAGACAAAAGGTGAACGGTAATGATTTTGTACGTCACCTATTTATTATCTTGTTAATTTGAAATTGAAAATAAATTTTAATAAATGTAAATAAATATTACGTTAATGTTAATTAAGGTAATGTTTAGAAATAATGTTAATTTTATCTATTTGGTAATAATGGATTAATAACGAGAATGAAATGTAAGAATGTAATATAAGCTAATAACTCATTAATTCAATGCAATCCCAATTGATTGAAACAACTATTTGGGTTATGATTGATTGTAATTAGGAATATTTGTTAATAAATTAATATAATAAAAATAAATGTAAATATTGAATTAATCAATGAATTAATAATGAATAAATAGTGATTGAACAAAATCAATGTTCTGTACGTAATTGTTTGGAAATGATAACTTATATAAATATGATTAAGGGTTAGTGGCAACAATTACTATAAAGTAATCATTTATTTATTCCGTTAAACCAAATTTGTAATCAATTGTAATGAATCTCAATTCAATGTTATATTAGTATAAGTTGAGGAATTAATTGGAAATAATGCTAATTCTATTTATAATATGACAATTGGTTGATTTAAAGAATAGGAAGCAAGATTTCTTTATTTAATTAAAGTGTAAAATTCAATATTTGAATTATTTGCAAATAAATGAAATTAAACATTTAATTATTACGTTAATAGAAATTTAGATGAAATCTGAGAATATTAAGGTAATAGATTTTGAATCCAATGTTAATTTCATCCGTTTGATAATAGTGAAATGAATAATAGAATGAAAAGTGAATTAAATAGAATTATTGAAAATTTAATTTATAATTTTGAATTAAATGAAATTGAGGTTAATACTGAGATTGATAAATTAATTAACTCTAAATTGACATATAAACTTGTTTAAATCACTGTAATGAATGAGAAATCAAAAATGATGAAATTTGTCAATTAAAGAATTGAAATTGAAAATTTGACATAATTATTAATTTGTTAATTTAATTAATTAATTTAGAAATAGCTATTTTGGCCACTGACATGGATTTCGACGAAACCAGTTTCATCGGATCCGTTATGGTGAATTACTGTAAGATTTCAAGTTTCATAGCGATCGGACTTGTCGTTTGATCGTACGGACTCGAAACGTCTAGAAATCAATTAAATTGAAATCAATTGAAATCAATTTAAAATAATGTGATCTTAGCGCAACTTCTTCCTACGATGGAATTTGGACTAGAAACTTGTTCCATTTCATTTTAAATATTCAAAAACATCTATTTTGATATATGGGTTGACCCAATTTCGTTCCTGTAACGACCCGGGGTTTTGCACCAGTTAATTATCGTCATTAGACGATTAAATTTGCTAGCTAATTGTTATTGGTAGATTTTAATCAGGTTGAGATTCTTTTAAAATGTGTTAAGGGTTATGTGGGCTTAAATAAAAAACTTGGCCCACGTTTCTTTTTCTTGGTGCTGTGATAATTATCGAAGGTAGATACCCGTCCCCCTCCTCCATTCATTTTTCTATTCGCAAGCCCAAAACAAACGAGGAAAATAAACGAAAAAAATGGCTGCTAGGGTTTTGAAATTTCCCAAAGCATGTTCTGCGCCGTGCGAAGGTGAGCTAAAGGGGGGAAAGAGGGACTGCGGCTGATGGATTGGGGCTCGTTGAGATAAGGTGAGTGATTTTCACTCACATTCTAATTCAACCTTAATACTGTGCATCGGCCATTCGAATTACGTTTGGATGTTGATGTTTTCTGACTTGATTCGATTTCTTTTTATCCATGGCTTTATGATTTTTGGATCTGTTCGATCTCCTTGGTCATTACGGTTTGATTTTCATTTTACTTCGGTCTTGATTTTGTATGCGATTCCATGATTTCATTCAGTAGCTCACGGCTTCAACTTGTCTTTGATATTACCAGACTTCGACTTGATTTTTATCACTTGACTTCAAGTTTGGTAATTCTGTTGCTTCTGGCTTCGATGAATCTTTACTGACTTGTTTGTTTACTTGGCTATGAGCTTGCACTAGTCTCTGATGATGTTGTGTTCATGCATGTGACTATTCATGTTGTCTGCATTAGGTTGATATCATGTTGAACTGTTCCATTGCATTTGTAGTTTGACTTAGGCTATTTGGTTCACTGCCTCTGGTAGCACTTTCATTCATGATTTGGTTCACTACAGTAATTCATGATGTATTGCACTGCATCACCACTGTTGCAAGTGTTCTCTATTCATACCTGTAACATGGTCGTGGTTCTGAGGTCTCTGATTCAACTTGGTCATGCCATGCTGTAGCTTGATCTTTGGTTCATGTATGCATACTTAAGGTTGTAACTGGAACCCTATGTATGTTGTGCATTGCATCATATCTGTTGCATCGATTTTGGTTGCTGTAGTTAGTACCATTCGAGGCAGTTGGCATTTTTGTTTCGTGTATTTATTGAGAAGTTTAAGTTGCATGTATGCTTGTTGCATGGTCTAGTTCATCTTGTAGTCTTGTTCATTGTTTCATTTGGTATGCCTTCATTCACTGCTGTGTTACAGTTTGCATTGTCTCGAGTCAGTGCACTCGAGTGTGATCTGTGCATTTTGTCATGATGTATTGCCTTGTCTTTAGTGCTTTCACCTTCACTATGTTGTCTTCATGTAGTTTGTACCACTACCTTTGTGCACTTGGTCGTTCGAGCCTTTGTGCTTTGCATTTGAGTTGAGTTGCCTTTCAGTCTTTGTGACAATTGCAGTTTGATTATGTAGCTTTAGGTTTTGTTTATACAACTTGAGCTTGATCTCGAGTTGGTGCCATTTGCTTTTGACTCATTGTTCTTTTGCATATTTCATCGCTGTAGTGGCGAGGCAGTGCACGTGAGCGTGTACTGCAGCCAATTCAGAATTGACGTTTTAATTGATAATTTCAATTGCTTGAATTGTTTCGTGTGTCCAATTCAATATATTTTGAAATTGTATTTTGATTTTCTTTAAATTGATTATTTTGTTGTTATCTAATTATCTATTAGATAATTCGATTATATGTTTCCAATTATTTATTTAATAATTAGATTTTGCTGTTAATTGCTATTTAGGTAACTTTGTTGTTTCCTAATTATCTTCATTGATAATCCTTTTATTTATCTTTGTTGATGATTTGGGTTTGTTGATTTGCTGTTTAATGCTGTTACGTGTTATATTTACCGTTATCCGATTTTCTTATTAAAGGATTGGATATGCGAGATTTATTGTGATTGTCGTCTATTTGTTATTTAATTGCTATTGCTTCCAAGTACTAATTTCTGAGTTTGAATTAGACTGACCCACGTATTATTTTCTTTTGAATTAATACTCGGGTCAGACCGAGTATTACAGGCTGTTGATATCTCGTTATGGGATGCTGCTTGAGCTATGAAGTCTCTTCATATCTTTTGGAGTAGTTAGTGTTATTTTATACGATGATATGTATTCATGTATATTATTTACAATAATGTACTTGTATATGTAACTTCCAGTGTCAACGGTTGTAGTTGTATCACATGTATTATAACTGACTTCAGTTATATATATGAGATTTGATATTATCTGTGTTCTGGGTTTAGCTTATCTATGTTATTATTATATATGTTGTCCTAAACTATTATGAACCATCGTAGTTCGTTTTATACTGGAATTGGATATGTCGATGGGAGTAAATAAACAATGAGATGGAAAAAAATATGCATATATATACGACCCCTATCGAGATAACCAATACTAGCGTAAGGCCTAACTACGGATGGCCGCTCCTATCCAGCCTTATTCTTCGTAATAACAGATAGTATTTCTTTTAATACTCTTTGTTGTTGTGAGCATAGAGGTGGGGCGCCACAATTGGTATCAGAGCGAGAGGTTTATGGACATAATATAGAACATAATTTAGATGGAACATGTGTTACAACTAATTGTTGATGTTTTATTTGTGCCTTGAGTCAAAACTAAAGTTTTGAAATTATGATGAAATTTTTAAATATCTTTATTTAAAAATAAAAGTGAAGTGTGTTTTTATGATTGATTAGGTTTTCGCTTTTTTGAATTATCTTCATTGAAGATATAATCGAGTGATTTCTTTGTTCATCTTGTAGTGTGCGTGCAAATATGAGTTGCACATTACTGCATTACTTTTACGTTGAACCGGTGTTTGGTTTTAAAACGTATTTGGTTGCCATTATTTTTATAACGGGATTTTTACATCGGTGGTATATTTTGATGCGAATTATTTTGATGAGATTTTGACGTGTAAAAAATTACTGTCGCTTTGACTTCAGTAACCGTCAAATTTAAAGTGAATTTTCAAGCGGTTATCCCGCAATGCTGATTTGATACCCGTTTTTACGGTGTTTTGAGAAGTGCAATTTCCTTATCGAAATTGCTACAGATATTGCTGTTTTAATCATGGGTTTTCAAATCGTTTTAAAATAAAATTATTTTCAAAAATTTTACAGTTTGCGCTTTCAAAAGAATGAGGAAGCGATTTAAACGCTTCAGCAAAATTGAGGACTATGAACCCTCACTTTTACTGATTCGTTTAATTCCGGACTTGTCTGTTTGAGAACGTAAAATGTTATTTATTTAAAATACACAATTTTGCACTTTCAAGGAAATGATAAAGAGATTTAAATGATTTAGCAAAAGTGCGGAGTATGGAATCATACTTTTACTATTTCGATTAATTCCGGACCCGTTAATTGAAATATTTGTTGTTTGATGATTTTATTTGGCTTTCAAGCCACTATGCTGGACCTTCTCGGAAAATTTCCCAAAGCAAGCCTGAGGAAGTCCCTGCTCCGAGAGTCGAGCGCGTGAAAACTGCCCGCGTGCTTTGGGTCAGCGGCTACGTACCCGAAGCTCGTCCTGGACCAAACTGCCAACGTGTTCCCCTCTAAACGTCGGTGTCGGAGCGCAAGTTTACGCCCGATGACGGCCTTGCTTCGAGTCGAGCACGTGGAAACTCGGGGAGAGCTTCGAGTCAATCTAGGTAAATACCTGAAGCATACACTAGGATGCAGCTGCTTCGAGTCGCGCGGTGGAAAACTAAGAGCAAGCTTCGGGTAATTCGGCAACTTTCCCGAAGCAAGCCAGAGGATGTCCCTGCTCCAAGTCAAGTGCGTGAAAACTGCCAGCATGCTTCGAGTCAGAACATCATTTACCCGCAGTATTCAAGTGGTCGAGTTGGCTTCGGGTCGAGCTTGAAAAGACTCGGTACCTACTTCGAGTCATGTTGCCGGTTTCCCATTACCTGCGCCGCTTCGCATCGAGCAGGGTTATTTGATGGACCTTTGGGTCAAATACCAGTACCAGACCTTCAGGTCATATGTTGGACCTTCGGGTCATTTGTTGGGCGCCAAAATTATGATGACGGTACTTTAGGCTTCGGCCATATGTTGTCGCACGTGCGGCGTAGCTTAGACTCGCCATATGATGGGATCGATCCACTTTTATGTTGATTTGTCTAGTTATCTATTTTTGATTTCTAGATATTTATTGTTTCTAATTGTCTGCCGGTAATTCGATATTTGTTGATTTGAGCTCTAATTATCTTAGTTGATAATTAGATATTTGTTGATTTGAGTTTTAATTATCTTAGTTGATAATTGGATATTTGCTGATTTGAGTTCTAATTATCCTTGTTGATAATTAGATAATTGCTGATTTGAGTTCTAATTATCGTTGTTGATAATTAGATAATTGCTGATTTGAGTTCTAATTATCCTTGTTGATAATTAGATAATTGTTGATTTGAGTTCTAATTAACTTTATCGATAATTAGATATTTGCTGATTTGAGCTCTAATTATCTTAGTTGATAATTAGATATTTGCTGATTTGAGTTCTGATTATCTTTGTTGATAATTAGATATTTGCTGATTTGAGTTCTAATTATCTTTGTTGATAATCAGATATTTGTGTTTGCTGATTATCGTTTTTGATAATTAGATATTTCCTAATTTTGCTGATTATGAGATTTTCTAATCTCTAATTGATTCTAGATTATGTTGGTTATATTGAATTGCTGTTTTTTTATTTATCTCTGTTGATAGTTAGAGTTTGCTGATTATGAAGTTCGTGTTTTCTAATTATCTGGTTGATAACCAGATATTTGCGGTTTTGCGATTTGTGATTGGTGTTTTCTAATTATCTATGTTGTGATTTTGCTGTTTTCTAATTATCGTATCGATAATTAGATATTGCTGTTTTGTGATTTCTGTATTCTAATTATCTAATTGATAATTAAATATTGCTGATAATTGTATTTATTCAGTTTTGTTGTTTTTGATTATTTATTTAATAATTAGATTTTGTAGAGAATTTGTGAATTTCTTTTATGAAATTAAAAGATTTCTTTGGCGTTTGTATTCTTAACTTTTATTTTTCTAACCAGTTTATGTTAGAAAAATAATTGTTATTGACGACTTTAATTATGAAAATTGCGGGAATGCAATTTTTATAAGGAGGGAAGTCTGTAACGATCCGGGGTTTTGCACCAGCTAATTATCGTCATTAGACGATTAAATTTGCTAGCTAATTGCTATTGGTAGTTTTTAATCAGGTTGAGATTCTTATAAAATGTGTTAAGGGTTATGTGGGCTTAAATAAAAATCTTGGCCCACGTTTCTTTTTCTTGGTGTTGTGATAATTATCAAAGGCAGATACCCGTCCCCCTCCTCCATTCATTTTTCTACTCGCAAGCCCAAAACAAACAAGGAAAATAAACGAAAAAAAATGGCTGCTAGGGTTTCGAAATTTCCCAAAGCTTGTCCGACGCCGTGCGAAGGCGAGCTAAAGGGGGGAAAGAGGGACTGCGGCTGATGGATTTGGGCTCGTTGAGATAAGGAGAGTGATTTTCACTCACATTCTAATTCAACCTTAATACTGTGCATCGGCCATTCGAAATATGTTTGGATGTTGCTGTTTTCTGACTTGGTTCGATTTCTTTTTATCCACGGCTTGTTGACTTTTGGATCTGTTCGATCTCCTTGGTCATTACGGTTTGATTTTCATTTGACTTCAGTCTTGATTTTGTATGCGATTCCATGATTTCATTCAGTAGCTCACGGCTTCAACTTGTTTTTGATATTACCAGACTTTGACTTGATTTTTATCACTTGACTTCAAGTTTGGTAATTCTGTTGCTCTGGCTTCGATGAATCTTTACTGACTTGTTTGTTTACTTGGCTATGAGCTTGCACTAGTCTCTGATGATGTTGTGTTCATGCATGTGACTATTCATGTTGTCTGCATTGGGTTGATATCATGTTGAACTGTTCGGTTGCATTTGTAGTTTGACTTAGGCCATTTGGTTCACTGCCTCTAGTAGCACTTTCATTCATGATTTGGTTCACTGCAGTAATTCATGTTGTATTGCACTACATCACCACTGTTGCAAGTGTTCTCTGTTCATACCTGTAGCATGGTAGTGGTTCTGAGGCCTTTGATTCAACTTGGTCATGCCATGCTGTCGCTTGATCTTTGGTTCATGTATGCATACTTAAGGTTGTAACTGAAACCCTATGTATGCTGCGCATTGCACCATATATCTGTTGCATCAATTTTGGTTGCTGTAGTTAGTACCATTCGAGGCAGTTGGAAATTTTGTTTCGTGTATTCATTGAGAAGTTTAAATTTCATGTATGCTTGCTGCCTGGTCTGGTTCATCTTGTAGTCTTGTTCATTGTTTCGTTGGGTATGCCTCTATTCACTGCTGTGTTACAGTTTGCATTATCTCGAGTCAGTGCACTCGAGTGTGATCTGTGCATTTTGTCATGCTATATTGCCTTATCTTTGGTGCTTCCACCTTCATTATGTTGTCTTCATGTAGTTTGTACCACTGCCTTTGTGCACTTGGTCGCTCGAGCCTTTGTGCTTTGCATTTGAGTTGAGTTGCCTTTCAGTCTTTGTGACAATTGCAGTTTGATTATGTAGCTTTGGGTTTTGTTTGTATAACTTGAGCTTGATTTCGAGTTGTTGCCATTTGCTTTTGATTCATTGTTCTTTTCATATTTCAACGCTGTAGTGGAGAGGCAGTGCACGTGAGCGTGTACTGCAGCCAATTCAGAATTGACGTTTTAATTGATAATTTCAATTGCTTGAATTGTTTCATGTGTCCAATTCAATATATTTTGAAATTGTATTTTGATTTTCTTTAAATTGATTATTTTGTTGTTATCTAATTATCTATTAGATAATTAAATTATGTGTTTCTAATTATTTATTTAATAATTAGATTTTGTTGTTAATTGCTGTTTAGGTAACTCTGTTGTATCCTAATTATCTTCATCGATAATCCTTCTATTTATCTTTGTTGATGATTTGGCTTTGCTGATTTGTTGTTTAATGCTGTTACGTGTTATATTTACCGTTATCCGATTTTCTTATTAAAGGATTGGATATGCGAGATTTATTGTGATTGTTGTCTATTTGTTATTTAATTGCTATTGCTTCCGAATACTAATTACTGAGTTTGAATTAGACTGACCAGCATATTATTTTCTTTTGAATTAATACTCGGGTCAGACCGAGTATTACAGGCTGTTGATATCTCGCTATGGGATGCTGCTTGAGCTATGAAGTCTCTTCATATCTTTTGGGCTAGTTAGAGTTATTTTATAGGATGATATGTATTCATGTATATTATTTACAATAATGTACTTGTATATGTAACTTCCAGTGTGGACAGTTGTAGTTGTATCACATGTATTGTATATGTTGTCCTAAACTATTATGAACCATCGTAGTTCGTTTTATATTGGAATTGGATATGTCGATGGGAGTAAATAAACAATGAGATGGAAAAAAAAGAACATATGCATATATTACCACTCCTATCGAGATTACCAATACTAGCGTAAGGCCTAACTACGGATGGCCGCTCCTATCCAGCCTTATTCTTCGTAATAACTGACAGTATTTTCTTTTAATACTCTTTGTTATTGTGAGCATAGATGGGGGCGTCACAGTTCCAGAGTCAAAACGGGCTTTTTGGGCCACTTTATCGTTGAACGCGTATATCTAATCGATTCGATCCATTCTATTTCAGCTTGCCTACTTATACACTGTTATAAACCCTTGCCTACCTCTATTATTTATTTTTCTGTACGTACAATTCCAATTGCTCCTCTTCCTCATTTCAATGGCAGACAACCAAAATTCCCAATTGCAATTTCAAATCAAATTCAAAGTCAAAATTTCAAACTCCTCAAATACTATAAAATTTTATATGGATTCGAAGCTCTCGAAGAGTGTAACCCAGATCTATAATTCATTTTTCAGTTTGGGTCACTGTGTAGCCAGAAATCGAT
Organism: Allium cepa; assembly: GCA_030765085.1. NCBI lineage: Eukaryota > Viridiplantae > Streptophyta > Magnoliopsida > Asparagales > Amaryllidaceae > Allium > Allium cepa. Next base: position 682,800,275 of record CM060928.1, read on the forward strand.
GAACCATTTTCGGCTGTTCATCGCTCGACGATGAACTTCGCCTGATCGGGAAATCCTTTCTTGGTTTTGTGGAGATTGAGGTGCGTTGTTCATCTATGCAAGCCGTTCGACGATTCATCGGTTAGATCATCGGAGAAATTTGATTAAAGTTCATTAAAAATAGGCGGCTATGGTGGGTTTAGGGTCGCGATCGTCGGCATGTGCGGCCGAGCAGGTGAGGGGCGGAGGAACGCGAAGCGGCGGCGAGGTCAGGTGGCCATAGCGGCGTACGGTGGTGGTGGCGTGTTATGGAGGCGTTCGTCCCTTGCGATTTGGTTTGAGTGCGTGCGTTCCTGTAACGTGTGGGAGAGTATAAGGTGACGTGTAATTATTTTATTGTTTTACTTTATTTGTTTAAAATTGAAATCATATCGTTTAATGTGTATAACTTTTATATACAAGGTCTGTTTCACACGCGGTTTTCTCCACTAGGTTCGTATTGGGATTGTGGACATTTTGGCGCTAGTTTGGAAAAATTTAGAGACTGTACAATTTTAGGTTTAAATTGAATTTAAATTCAATTTAAATTCAAAAGGTGAGTGTTTTAACCCACTCACAACTTATAAAATTTCTTATGTGTGTTAAATTGATATATGATGTGATTTGAAATTTATTTATGATTGTTTGGCATATTTTTAATCATCATCTCAGTTAAATTTACTTTACTAAATTAAATTGTTATTTAATTTGTTATCGCATATAAACTGCCAGTTAGATAGATTGTTTAATTTATTATTGAATATAAATTGTCAGTAATTGCCTATTATTTGTTATATGCTCTATATTGATGTTATTGTTTAAATTGGATGACGATTGTAATAAATTGTTGATGATTGATATTGGATGAACGGATGTTGTATTTTATATTGTTTAAAACTGCAAATTGTTATGCGCTTTATTTCATTTGGGATTGCGGTTTGAAATGATGTATAACCATATTTTTATTTTAAATTGTGGATTGAAATGATAAATATCCGTATCACTTGACCATAGGATAGAAAATTATATATAGACACCATGATCTATATATATATATATATATAATTTGAAGTTGATTTCTATGGTTTTGTAAAGAAATATATGGTTTTATGAGATAATTGATTTGGATATTTTATAAATGGTATTTTATATAAAGTTAAATTCTTGGTTTTAAGCTATGTATAAAATTGGTTAAAAGTATAAAATAAGTTTAGGAATAAAGTTTGATTTATTAAATTATAATATGGATAAGTGATTACTTAAATACACTTTAGTATAGAGTTTATATTGATTTTATAAATCCAGGTTGAGATGATAGTTTGAAACTGATTTGAGATTTTATTTAATTAAGAGTTATATTTAATAAGAATCCATTTAGAACTTACTAAAAATTGAGATTTTAAAGAATATGTTTTTATAACTTAATTCGGGTTTAAGGTGATTTAAGTGAATAGATTGAGGAATATTCAGTTATTGAATTTGAAGTTTTATTTAAAGGACATTGAATTTAGTAAGCAAATATTTCAAAAATAAATAATAGTAAAAGTGAAATGAGTATATATATAAATTATAAAAAAGGGATTTTCACTTCAAGGGCTTGTTTGTGCAGGGCAATAAGTTTTAAGGACACTACTTCCGAGAAATTAGTTTTAACGACATTTTACAAGAAAATATAAAAGAATTTATCATTTTTAGTTATACATAAATAATGATAAAACGATTTATCATTTTCCTGTATAACTTAAAAAGATAAATGAATTTATCATTATGCTGTAAATTGTCCTTAAAATTAATTATTTAAAAGTATTGTCCTTAAAACTTATTATCCTGCAAATAGAAGCCCTTTAACAAAATTTCCACTTATAAAAATTTAGTTTTGAAATATTGAATATTTAAGCTTTAAAATATATTAAATTTAAAATTTAGAAATTTAGGTTGTTTTGGAATTGATTTGTGAAATTTAAGAAGCTAGTTTGTTTTATAAATATTTTAATATTTGATCCATGTAAGGGTGAAAGTTATGTTTCAAAGTTATTAATTTCAAAGTATTATGTTTTGGAAGTGTTATAGTTTTAAATCATTAGTTTCGAAATTTTATAACTTTGAAAATGCTATTATTTTGAGAAAAGGAAATATTTGAAATAAAAATGATATTATATTGATTTGGGTTTATAAATGATATCATATTGATTTGGTTTTTAAAACGAAAATGATATCATAATTATATGGTTTTGAAATGAATATTTTATTCTGGTTTTGAAGTATAATTATTTTAAAATGACCGCAGTGTTATAATAACGTTTGGTTGTTGAAGAGACCGGGATCGGAAGTTGTCATACTCTCTGCCAACTCCGAAAACCACTTTAACAACCATGTACGCAGTGGAGATTCCAGAATGAAGTAGGATTGTGGCGGCGTTTCCTTTGAGGTAAATACGTGGACCTGACTCCTGTGAGTTTGGATAATGTGGCTAAAACAGGAGCGATCTCGGACCAAGGAGGTAGCCCCTCTTATCGGACACATTCCTTCGATATTATTCTCTGACTTTAGATTGATTCGGTGGCCACTTTTGATTTTTGATTTTGGGGGTGTGGCTGAGGTTGGCGGTAGTAGCTGCTACGCGTTACCACCAGTCTATGTGCATAATTGGTATATCAACCTTGGCATTGCCTTGTGTGCCGTGTCACCTACCCTATCGTGCCTTGTACAAGTTTGGTTTTCTTCCGTAGCCCGTGTGGTATCCTCTGGTGGTTTCTCGATCAGGAGGGACCATGATATTGGATGGACTATTGGGACTATTATTGTGTTAAGCGGGAGATTGGGTAACTCCTTAACGCTATTTAAAAGTAAGTTTATTTTAATAATAGACATTATTATAATAGCGGAATATTACTACATAGTAAATAGTTTAACGGATCCTCAGGAGATGTGAATCCCGAGCATCTTTTATGTTACTGCACTCACTTTAGACACTGGATAGGAGATGTCAAATCCCGTAAATATCTCTGACGCCGTTCCACTCATATTATTTCCTGTTGATTTAACTTACATAAGATCTTTTAGTTCTGACTCGAGTGTTTTGTCTTTTCAATTCGCTTGGGTCAGCCTGAGCATTTCAGGATTCGAAGGCCTTATTTCTGGAGGACGAAGACAAAGATTGTATAATTACTATTATTTACTATAGTGTTCCACTGCATCACATTGTTCCGCTGCATTGGTATTATTCTTTGGTATGTGTAACTCTGGTATATACTATATAAGTACAATTAAATGTTTTTGTAAAACAGCTTCATGAACTGTTTATTTGATTATTATATTTTATCGTTCCACTGCAAGTTTCTATTTTGTTTTTCTTTCTTTCTCCGTTTTTTCTCATTTAGCCCATAGCAATCCGCCCTTCTGTATGTTTTAAGTCTGACGTGTGTGGTTTATCGTCGATTTAAAGCGTGCGAAAAGGCGGGTCGTTACATCTGGTATCAGAGCTTTGGTTTAGCGATAAACCTTAGCTTTGTGGGGTCTGACTCTTTATTAATAGGGTAGTAATACCCTATGATGAGTCACTGAGTGTATATATATGAGAGAGCGTATTTGTTAGTGTTATAAAAAGGATTTTAATATTATGTCAATTTGTTCCGTTTTGTATTTATAAATTCTGGTTGGTGCAATGGACTCTATGACATCAATAGGGATTTCTAAACACTTAATAAGACAAACCGACACAATATTGGTTTTGAATATAGGTGAATGAAATAATTTTGCCTGTTATATTTTCTATATATAAAATAAAAAATTTATAAAGGCTACATTGGTTGTAATATATTGGTTGTTAGGTAGTGTACTCTATAAATATTAGTAAGTAGGATTTGAAAATAAAATAAATGGAATCGGAAATTTAGAATTTAAGTTTCGGGATTTATGGAAAAATTTCTTTTGAATGATGTTGGAATATAATAATAATATTATTAGAGTACTTTCTGAAATAAATATTTCAATATAATTTGAAAGAATTGTTTTAAAGAAAATTTTGAAAGGAATAAGCTGTACTCCCCTCTCTGTCGCTGGAAAATAATTTCGGTGATGAGTGCACGCATCATCGATATTCATTTTCGAGTTTCAAAGTGGGAAGGCCGTGGTAGTAGTTCTACTGCAGACTTGTTTTGATAAACCAAATATAGATTTTTAAATTGTTTTAATTATAATTGGACATATAAATTATAAGTATATATTTATCTGTTATTTTAAAATGATTTGAAATTTAACCCGGTATGTTGTTCTTAAGTTTCTGTTAATCAATAGTTTCAATTAGTGTAGGAAATGGGTTATAACTAATTTATAGATTGGAACCTTTAGTTAAAATAAGTGATTTAATGCTAAGTTATAAGTGGGATTAAAATAAATTTTAAATTTGGGACCTATAAGACAAAGGATATATTTTAAGCATTAAGTTAATTAAGAGAAATTACATAGACTTGTGTAACTTTCAATTACATTCTTAAAGGCATATATAAAACTTACCAAAAGATATAAAAAGTTGAAACGTTAATAAGAAAATGTAATAGATATTATACAAGTAATAAACTTGAGGTAATGAAAGTAATTAATGAAATTCTTTAATAAATAAGAATTTGGTGTTGTAGTTGTTATAAACTTAAGCATAATCGAAATACTACTAATTAAATATAATAGAAGGCATGTATTGTAAGCAAGAAATTTTAAACTTAAGTAAATAAGTTGAAGTTATTTCTAAATAAATTTGTAAGAAATAAATGTAAATTAAAAAGATAAACCATTATATAAATGAAAAAGAGAAATCAAACAACAAATGTATGAATGGAATAATTAAGGATAAACTAAATCTGTTGTTGTTTGTTTTGGTTTATGGTTGTTTGGATAAGGATACTTTAAAATTGTTTGGATGTATGAATAATCTATTTAGCTTCATCAGAGACTGTTGAGTAAATGGCGCGCTTAGAAGTTTATTTTTCATCCTGTACAATTTGAAGTTTTGAACCCGAACAACTATTTATTTTGTTGATATGAATGAATGATTGATTTGTGATGATTCTATGTGATGGTTGGATGCCTGGTTGCAAGTGATTGTTATTTGTATTGATTTGTTTATTATCGATTGAAACAAGTTAAACATTTCATTTTACACAATTATTGACTCTTTTGGATTATATAAGTAAAATGCAGGTTATGGAAACAGTTGCTAGTGCATTTGGTTTCATAATATAAGCATAAATTGCCCGACAAATAGGTACATTTTCGGATTACAGTTTATAGTGCTATTATATTGTTTTTCACGTGTGGGGATATATATTAGTTTGGAAAATATACGTTATATATTATTATATTTGATATTATATTTTCCCCTGAGTCTCTCCGTACAAAGGAGACTTTGTCGAAATTTCCCATAAATTTTGGACTTAGAATAAATTTTGAAAAGTGTTTTCCAAACTTTATTAATTTGAGTATAAAAAGATTTAATGGTTATAAATTGGTATATTTTATTTAAGTTAATTAAATTTGTAAATTTATTTGTTTATAAATTTAATATTTTAAGCGGAATATATTGATTTCTAATTCTTCTTTTCTCTTCTTTTTCCTTTTCGGGGACGAAAAGTTTTGAGTGGAGGAGAGTGTAACGACCTGTAAATTTTGATAAATAAATTGGTTGAATTAATAAGATTTTTGCAATTAAATTTAGAAAGAAATAATTTTTTTATAATTTATATCGAAATAAGTGTTAATAATGAATTATATCCATGGTTATTAAGAACTAATTATTGACAATTTAAGTGAAATCACAATGAAAATGAAATTGTGTAAATTGTTGCACTTGGGTATAAAATAAGTAAAGAAGTGTAAGTGTTGTATAACTATAGGAATTTGTATATTATTAATAGTAATTGAATGAATTCGGTATTATGTATGTAATTATAAAATTTGGTGGAAGTATGATAAACTTAAGTGTAACCTTGGCTTGTAAACAATTATTATAAGTTATCTGTTTAATTTGTTGATTGAATTGGAATGGGAAATAAAATTTCAATAAAATAATAATTGAAGGGTACATTAATGGGAATGAGAATGTGTTAAGTAAATGAAAGGTAAATAATACTAGTCAAGTTTAATAAATTTATGAATTGAAGGGAATACCAATTAATGAAAAGAAATCTAAATGTCATGTTTGGCTATAGATTGAGCATAAGTGAATGAAATTAGCATAATGAAAATAAATGATAACTTTGATTTGTAAGTAATAAAAGCCTATTTATGAGACAAAAGGTTAACGGTAATAATTTTGTATGTCACCTATTTATTATTGTGACGTCCCACCTCTATACCCACGCTAGCTAAGAACACTACGGAGTAACGCTGTAACAACCCGCATATTTATCGAGTTTGTATTTAAGTATTTTATTTAAATATTAACTCGTTAATCAGATTTTGGTCCGAAAAGCTACTTTTTGCAAATGGTCAAATTAGGACTCGAGACCACTTCCATTGAGTTCGAAATGTCGTTTACAACTTTTTTAAGTATAAACATTAATAGGTTTGGAGTTAGTGAAATTTCACTAACTTTTCCCGCTTTGGACTTTGGGTTAGTTTAGCCTATTAAGCCTAAGTTCCAACCCCCTTCTCCTCACTCTTCATAAATTTCCTAACTAACTCAAGCTTGGGCATTAATGGTGAAAAGAATTGGAAATTAAAACTCCAAGCACAAATTCAATTGCAAATCCAACATTCAACTCCAAATTCAAGTAGAGGATATTGGATTCAAGCTTCTCCTTGCTTCTCCTTGCTTTCAAGCTTCATCTTCATAAATTTTAGTGCAAAGGTGAGATTTTTATCTCACAAATCTAGTTTATAACTATATTGGACTGTTGGGAATGATTCCCTATCACTTTTGCATGCACATTAGCATTTGGTTTGGATTGGATTGGCGAAAAACTCCAATTTTTAGCGTTTTGGTGAATTTTCTGCACTTAGGTCGTTCTGGCCATTTTTGGTGTTCGGAGTTAGGTCGCTCGCGACCTAACCCTTAGGTCATTCGCGTGTTATCGCGCTAAGTCGCACTGTCTTGAATCTTCACTTCGGAGTTAGGTCGTTTCACGTTAGGTCGTATGGCTTTTAGGTCGTAGGTCGTATGGCTTTTAGGTCGTAGGTCGTATGGCTTTTAGGTCGTAAGTCGTATGGCTTTTAGGTCGTAGGTCGTTGGCCTTTTGACCGTTAGGTCGCATGCCTTTCTATTTCGATAGGTCGTTCGGCCATGCTTTCTATTTTTAGGTCGCGACATCTTTAGGTCGCGTTACCTATATACCCTTAGGTTGAAAGACCTTAGGTCGCGCACCTTTAGGTCGCGAACCCTATTAGGTCGCGAACCTCTTTAGGTCGCCTGTCGCTTAAGCAGTTAGGTCGTTCGTCCTGTGATGCCTTAGGTCGTTTGACCCGTGTTACGTTAGGTCGCGTAACCCCTTAGGTCGCTTGACCTTGTTTCCTGTTAGGTCGCGTGGCCTTGTTTTCGACCTTAGGTCGTTTCACTTTTAGGTCGCATGACCTTTAAACCGTTAGGTCGTTAGACCTATAACTCGATGGGTCGTTCCCCTTTAGGTCGCGAACCACTTTAGGTCGCATGACCTCATCTCCGTTAGGTCGTGAACCTTGTTAGGTCGCTCATCCTTAGCCCGCGAACCTTGTTAAGTCGTTCGCCTTCCTTAAGTCGCTTGCCTCCCTTAACTCCAGTTAGGTCGCTCGGCTTGCTTGAGTCGTAGGTCGTTGGACCTTAAGTCGCTTACCTCCCTTAACTCCAGTTAGGTCGCTCGGCCATTATGTTAGGTCGCGTGAACCCTTAGGTCGTTAGACCTCATTTTGCTTTAGGTCATAGGCCGCTTGTCTTCACTTAGGTCGTACCGTTTTGGACGGGGCGCTGCCCCGCACCCCGCCGGGGGCGCTGCCCCCTGGACCCCCGCGACCTGACCGGTCAGGTCGAACCCCGTAAGCGGTGGCGTTGCCCCCGCACCCCCACCTTGGGGGGTTGCCACCCCCCCTGGACCCCCCCTCCGTAGGGGATCTTATCTGAAAAACATTAAGCTGATTTCCTTGGATTTTATTCACATCTCCGTATGCGATTTTTGTGACTGATTCTTTCTACAATTGCTTCTGTGTTTTGTCACTTTATAATATAAAGGTTTCAATACTAGTAGTAAATATCAAAACTCTTTTAACAAACAATTTCAACTCTATTTTTAATAACAAAGCTCTTTTCTTAAACCGTTTTCCAATCTATTAGTATATACAAGCCTTTACCTCACTCGGATGAGAAATCTAATTAAACGACTTAGTAAAACAAGTGGTATGAAATGCTTGCGTTCACTTCGTCGGTTAATTCTTGGACTTGTTCGATTGAACCTCTTGTGACAATTTTATTAGTGAAGATTTACAGTTTGTTCGTAAATATTTAAGTTAAGCAAGTGGTTATGGGACATGAAGCTAAACTTCTATATCTACTAGCTTAGTGTAATTGACACTTCTCGTTGATCTTGATGATCGCTTTATGAATTAGACTAGCAATTGCGCGATGTCTCTTTCATTGCAAGGTTAGACTAGACACCACTTGTGTGATTCCATTCACACATACCTTTCTGCTTTTTGGTTAGTCTTGACCTCAATCTGTGTGATTCCATTCACACATGCGGGGTAGCTCCCCATGGTCTTCGGACCGTCATGTGATAGGCCTCTTTCCCTTTTTATGATTTCTGGATTTCTCGTGTTGATTTCTGGAATTTATGGCATTGACTTGTTATGAGTACAAGTTTAGGGTATGATGCCCTCTTCGAATCTTTGAGAAGATTCTTGTGATTATCTCTTATTGATTGATCTTCTGTTGATCATTATTTACATACTTATAGTGGTATGTCGTTATGGATGTTTATGTTTATGCCATATCTTTTATGTTATATCATGTCATCTGATATTTATAGCCAGACTGATCCGTTTATTATTTTCTTAAATAATACTCGGGTCAGACCGAGATGTTACAGGTGCTTCTGCTTGACTTCTTCCCAGGGATTCATCACTCTGACTTTTGGCTAACTGTTTAGATTAGCAGTTTTTGTTGTATACACTTGAGATATAGACTCATAGTTGTATTCTTTTGTATAGCACGTGTTGCTATTCTTTTGTATTATCGTGGATCTTATTGACCACTACTCTGATGTACACTTTCATGTGTTAGTTATATATTCATATCTTCTTCCGCCTTTGTGATATGGATATCTGTGACTGATTTGTGATATGATTATTTCTATGTTTGTTTCCGAAGATTATTTATAGCCACCGTGTGATAAGCAATTACATGGATGGTCGCTCCTCAACAGCCTTATTCTCCGTGCTAGTTGACAGCACTACTCCGGAGTGTTCTTGGCTAGCGTGGGTATAGAGGTGGGGCGTCACAAACGCTGTCAACTAGCACGGAGAATAAGGCTGTTGAGGAGAGACCATCTGTATAATTGCTTTGTGCGAGTACCGATATGCCAGATAAAAATATAACTTTTCATCTCAAGAGGAAATCCGACATACTGACACAAACTCAAAGCTACTACCCAGTGGCTATATGTAATCTTCGGAAACAAATATAGAAATAAACATAACACAAATCAGTCACAGATAATTCATATCACAAAGGCGGAAATAGATATGAATATATATAACACATAAAAGTGTTCATCAGATTAGGGGTCTAAAAGATCCACAATGACACAAAAGAATAGCAACTTGTGCTATACAAAAAATAAGTACACAACTATGAGTCTATATCTCAAATGTATACAACAAAAACTACTAATCTAAGTAGTTAACCAAAAGTCAGGATGATAACCCCAGAAGAGAAGTCAAGCAGAAGCACCTGCAACATCTCGGTCTGACCCGAGTATTATTTAATAAGAAAATAATAAACGGATCAGTCTAGCTATAAATATCAGATGAAATGATATATAATAAGAGATATGACTAAACGTATAATGATCATAATGCCAAGCTGTGATAAAAAATAATTGAAAAACCAATAAGAGATTAATCAATATCGCAAGGATTTTCTCAAAGATAAAAAGGAATGCCATACTCCTAATTTCATTCACCAAGCCACAATAAATGACATATATATCAATGCCAATCGTAAAAGTTGGTGAAACATAAATTCCAGAATTCAACACACGAAATCCAGAAATCATAAGAAAAGAATGGCCAAGACATTGATGTAGTGCAAACGGTACATCCAATGAATCAAAAAGCAAAGACATTGATGTAGTGCAGACGGTACATCCAATGAATCAAAAGCAAAGACATTGATGTAGTGCACACGGTACATCCAATGAATCAAAAGCAAAGACATTGATGTAGTGCAAACGGTACATCCAATGAATCAAAAGCATAGACATTCATGTAGTGCAAACGGTACATCCAATGTATCAAAAGCATAGACATTGATGTAGTGCAAACGGTACATCCAATGTATCAAAAGCATAGACATTGATGTAGTGCAAACGGTACATCCAATGTATCAAAAGCATAGGCATTGATGTAGTGCAAACGGTACATCCAATGAATCAAAAGCCAAACCATTGATGTAGTGCAAACGGTACATCCAATGAATCAAAAGCAAAGACATTGATGTAGTGCAAACGGTACATCCAATGTATCAAAAGCATAGACATTGATGTAGTGCAAACGGTACATCCAATGTATCAAAAGCATAGACATTGATGTAGTACAAACGGTACATCCAATGTATCAAAAGCATAGGCATTGATGTAGTGCAAACGGTACATCCAATGTATCAAAAGCATAGACATTGATGTAGTGCAAACGGTACATCCAATGTATCAGAAAACATATCATTGATGTAGTGCAAACGGTACATCCAATGTATCAAATAATTCGGAGCATCGACGTCGTACAGCGTGACATCCGATGAACCAAATCAAAAAGACATCGCACAATGCTAGTCTAAAACATAAAAATTATCATCATGATCACAGAGAAGTGTCAATTGTAGTAAGCTAGTAAATATATGAGCTTAGCTTCATCTCCCATAACCACTAGCTTAACTTAAATATTTACGAACAAATTGTAGATCTCCACTAGAAAATTTATCACAAGAGTTTCAATCGAACAAGTCCAAGAATTAACCGGCGAAGTAAACGCAAGCGTTTCATACCACTTGTTTTACTAAGTCGTTTAATTAGATTTCTCATACGAGTGAGGTAAAGGTTTGTATATACTAATAGATTGGAAAACGGTTTAAGAGAACGAGTTTTGTAATAAAATAGTGTTGAAATCATTTGATGAAAGGGTTTTGATATTTACTACTAATATTGAAACCTTTATATTTTTAAAGTGACAAATCATCGAAATGATTGTAGAAACAATCAATCACTAAAATTCACGTACGAAGAGGTGAATAAAATCCAAAGAAATCGATACCGAATCCAACGAGATGGATATTACCAAAAATCACGAAGAACATGTCATCAAAGTCAATAATAAATGATAGCAACAAAAAGGAAATCAACCCGAATCGATTAAAGTTGGAATTCTCAAGCGAATAGGCAAATAGGCAAAAAGAGTGCAGATTCAGACGTCTGAAATCAAGGATTCAGACGTCTGAAATCGAGGATTCAGACGTCTGTTTTTGGAAAATAAATATTTTCCAAAAACAGAATTCAGACGTCTGAATCCTTGAATTCGGACGTCTGAAATAGGCACTTTTTAGCCTATTTCCTCTCTGGTTCCAAATGAACCAATTCAGACGTCTGAATCTGGGAATAGAAATCTTCCCAGAACAATATTCAGACGTCTGAATATTACGTTTCAGACGTCTGAATGAAGGGTTCAGGGCATTCCCTGAACCTAGGCTAAAAATGGCCAAACAGATACCGGAAGCGATCGATCGAGCGACGATGACTAAAGAATTACGTCGAGCGGCAACCCAGCCTAAACGGCTCTTCGATACGCCTCAAATATCAATGTCCAAATATCCATAATAGGATTTTCATAAATTAGACCAAAACACAAAAATTGGAATATACACACAATCAATCCAAACCAAAATCAATTGCACAAGAATAAATGTTATGAATTCATACCTAACAATTGAAGATAATTATAGACTAAGATGTGAGATAAAAATCTCACCTTTGAACCCAAACAAATGAAGATGAAGCTTGAAAGCAAAGGAGAATCAACCACTCTTAAAATCAAACTCAAGAAGCTTGATTCTAAGCTTAAAAGAAGAACATTCCCAAAATTAGGTTTAGGAATTTCTGTAATTGATTAAGAGAATGAGTTGGAGAAGATGAAGAAAAGGCTTACCAATGGGTTCTCTTGAATTTGGAGCTAGAAGTTGGATTTGCAAAGAAAGCTAGGGCTTGGAGTTTTAATTTCCTCTTCCACTCTCCATTGTTATAAAAGCTTGAGTATTAGGAAATGAGGAATGAAGTTATGAAGAGGAGAAGGGGTTGGGACTGAGTTAGTAAGTGAGTTCAGTCCAAACCAAAGCCCTAAGTGAAAAAGTAGCAACTTACTCCAAACATATCGAAGCTTGTACTCAAAAAGGTTGCAAACGGCATTTTGAACTCAATGGAAGGGGTCTCGATTCCAAATTCGACTGTTTGCAAAAAGTAGGTTTTCGGACTAAAATCCGACGAACGATGAAATATTTAAATATACAATTGATAAATATGCGGGTTGTTACAGACTCCCCTCATTAAAGAAATTGCGTCCTCGCAATACTTAAGAAGAAAATAAGAAGTAACAACCATAGAAGCATAACAACACAAATGAAAATTTGAATCAAGAAGTCCACCATAAAGAGCACGAAAGAGTAAGCCCGAACGGATTCGCTCGGTGAATTCTCAGGACTCCCAAGAGCAATCCTTAGGATCTTAGAACTATTGAACTTTCACAAGAAGAACATCTTTATTCCGAAGGCGCCCCACCTCCGAAGCAATGATGCGAATAGAATGTTGCTCATAAGTCAAATCTGGTGAAACTTCAATTTCATCAATAACACCGGGCTCAAGAATAAAAATAGTAAACCTAAAAGCATTTCCATAGTTAAAAGACGCAGAAAACGTCAAGAGTAGAAGAAAATTGAGCCAGTGCAACGGCGTAGTACAAAAACGGTACGCTAGATGATTCAAAGCTCGAATAATTTCGGAACACCGACGTAGTACAAAAATGGTACGTCCAATGATCCGAAATTCAAATAATTCGGAACACCGACGTAGTACAAAAATGGTACGTTCAATGAACCGAACACCATAAAAGGACATCGGACGCTAGTCCATAAAAGAAATGAGATAAAGCTCAATAAAATGAAGTACATCAAAACGTCCGTTGAAATTAATAAAAAGATAATTCCATTCATACATCATCAAAGAATCAACCACTTGTTGCTTACGACCAAGTGCATAGGCAACACAATTCTCCTTTCGGGAATAAAAAGAATATCAAGATCATAAGATGCAAGGAACTCGAGTCGACATGAAGTTCCTTATGAGAAAATAAATATTCCAAATATTTATGATTGAGGTGGAGAACAAATTTCTCCCCCAAAAATAATGATGCCAAACTCTAAAAGCGAAAACAATAGCCACGAGCACTAGATCATGAGTGGCATACCTAGTCTCAATCGTCTTTTAATGATTTAGAAGCACAAGTGATAGCACGTCATCTTTTGCAAGAGAACAGCATCCAAACCAATACGATTAGCATTGGTACAAAAGATAAAGTCTTGGTTCCCAACGGGAATCACAAGAATAAGAGTATCGAAAAGAAAGAATTTCTTTTAAATAATCTTCTTTCCTGAAAAGTTAAAACTTTCAAAATTACATTTATCTCAATGTAAAAATCTTTCTATAAAAATTTACATTTTACAAGTCAATATATCATGTCTGATTGTCTCATCGAAGCGTTTAGGAAATTCCTATCGATAATGTTGATCAAGCGCATCGACCAAAAATTTTAAAACACTAAATGGGCAATACAATCACAAAATCATCTTTTATATGATGAAAATATCTCTTAAAAGTTTTGAGAATATTCTTTGCTCGTTTAAGATCAAAATCAGATTGTACTTATAAATAAATCTTATGAAAAAGATTTGCAAAAATTTTTAAATTGCTATTTTCATCCAAAATCAATAAACACAAGAATGGCCTCATCGAAATACTCATAGAATACTCGGCTTATAAAATGGATGAAATAAGCTGGATAAATTGAATGATATAGTAAGTCATTCATAAGAATCGTAATGAGTGCGGAATGCAGTAAGTGGAATGCTAACTCCCGCAACTCGCAACCAAATGAAAATCGATGGCAAGGTCGAACTAGAAAGACCTTAACACCACACAAAAGATTTCTTAGGTGATAATCCTAAGACAAACTCAAAAATACCGGAAAAGTTTCACAAATTATTTAGATAAGAGAAATAACACTATTATCATCTTGAGGGCTTAAAGAATAAAATGATGCCTTCAAAAATTTGAAATTGGAATCTCAAGAAAAAATAGAAATCTGCTTAATAGATAGAAAATGTCGAAGATAAATAGTCCACACGAAAAATAGGATATGAGCTTCACAACGATTGAGCCAATCCTTACAAAAAATCAATTCCGAAGCCTAAGTAAAAATCGGCTCGGAAAGAAAAATCACATAAAATAATTTCGACATCAATAGAAAGCAAATTGAGTGTTGCGGATCCACTAACCAGATTCGCAACTCTCAAAGAAGTCATCGAGCCCAAAATATTTTCAAAGAAAAAGAATCAACAAGTTCTTTTGATATAAAATAGTGAGATGGAATCCATATCAAAAGGAACTCAAATAAAAAGATCATGAAATAAAACAATGCCATCAAGGATTGAGTGAAAAATACCTTGACCAAGAGAAGAGTTGTTAGGGGTTTGCAGCTTTCCTTCTCTCTTGCTTGGAAGCTTAGGACACGAAGATAAAAGATGACCCGAACCTTTGCAATAACGACAAATGAGGGGTTTTGGGCACTCCCTTGCATAGTGGTCTGTGGAACCACAATTGTAGCATCGTCCACGACTAGAGGTAGGAGTCTTTGCTACCGGAGTTTGTTGCTTCCCTTTCTTATTAGAATTGGGGCCTTTGAATTTGATAGGCCTCTTCAAGTTATTGTCGAAGTTTTGTTGGGCACGCACAACTTCAACATCACCTTCATTATCGGCCTCTTCAAGACAAAGAGCAATATCAATAAGCTGATCAAAAGAAACTTCTAGTTTCAAAAGTAATGGCTTCTTAAGATTCTTATTCAAGCCATAGACAAATCTCTGATTTTTCTTCAATGGGGTATTAATATACTCGACCCCGTATTTGGACAGAGATTCGAAAGATGCGACATAATCTGTCACAGAAGATTCACCTTGAACAAGGTCAATAAAACGCCGTGCTAAAGTTACTTTTTCAGCCTCCGGCATGAATTTCAATTCGAATCTATCTCGGAATTGCTCCCAAGTGAGATCCGATTCAACGATTTCAGAAATTAAAAGCTCATACCAATCTAATGCTCTTTCTTGGAGCATGCTAGAAGCCACTTGGACTAGATGAAGGTCAATAAGGTTCATGCGAGAAAAGATGCGATCGCATGATTTGAGCCAAGCTTGAATTTCTATAACACTCTCGGATCCCTTGAATGGCCTTCCACCCAAATCGGTGTAGTCTCTGCACAAGCGTGCAAAACCAGATCAAGGATGAGTAGGCTCTGGAATGGGTCCGGCAGCTTGATCGTTCTTTACTAGATCAAGAAGCTGCTGGGCAGACATAAATACTCCATCCTGGGGAGTAGCACTAGATTGACCGGTGCTGGGACGGCCTAGTCTAACCATTTCTCTTCTTTAAGAAAGAAAGAAAGAAAGAAGAGGAAAAAGTTATTCACTAAATGAATATCAAGCAATCTTGATAGATAAAATAAGGAATCACAAAGAAAATAGGATGAATCGGTTCGAAGACTCGAATTAAATCCTAAGGCACAACTCCTAAGAAAGACTTAGGACACGATCCTTGCTAGATTATTCTACATTGTTCCGAAGTTTGGCTCTGATACCAAGCTGTGACGCCCCACCTCTATACCCACGCTAGCCAAGAACACTACGGAGTAATGCTGTCAACTAGCACGGAGAATAAGGCTGTTGAGGAGCGACCATCTGTATAATTGCTTTGTGCGAGTACCGATATGCCAGATAAAAATATAACTTTTCATCTCAAGAGGAAATCCGACATACCAACACAAAATCAAAGCTACTACACAGTGGCTATATGTAATCTTCGAAAACAAATATAGAAATAAGCATAACACAAATCAGTCACAGATAATTCATATCACAAAGGCGGAAATAGATATGAATATATATAACACATAAAAGTGTTCATCGGAATAGGGGTCTAAAAGATCCACAATGACACAAAAGAATAGCAACTTGTGCTATACAAAAGAATAAGTACACAACTATGAGTCTATATCTCAAATGTATACAACAAAAACTACTAATCTAAGTAGTTAACCAAAAGTCAGGATGATAACCCCAGAAGAGAAGTCAAGCAGAAGCACCTGCAACATCTCGGTCTGACCCGAGTATTATTTAATAAGAAAATAATAAACGGATCAGTCTAGCTATAAATATCAGATGAAATGATATAGAATAAGAGATATGACTAAACGTATAATGATCACAATGCCAAGCTGTGATAAATAAATAATTGAAAAACAAATAAGAGATTAATCAATATCGCATGGATCTTCTCAAAGATAAAAAGGAATGTCATACTCCTAATTTCATTCACCAAGCCGCAATAAATGACATATATATCAATGCCAAACATAAAAGTTGGTGAAACATAAATTCCAGAATTCAACACACGAAATCCAGAAATCACAAGAAAAGAATGGCCAAGACATTGATGTAGTGCAAATGGTACATCCAATGAATCAAAAAGCAAAGACATTGATGTAGTGCAGACGGTACATCCAATGAATCAAAAGCAAAGACATTGAAGTAGTGAAAATTGTACATCCAATGAATCAAAAGCAAATACATTGATGTAGTGCAAACTGTACATCTAATGAATCAAAAGCAAAGACATTGATGTAGTGCAAACGGTACATCTAATGTATCCAAAGCATAGACATTGATGTAGTGCAAACGGTACATCCAATGTATCAAAAGCATAGGCATTGATGTAGTGCAAACGGTACATCCAATGAATCAAAAGCAAAGACATTGATGTAGTGCAAACGGTACATCCAATGTATCAAAAGCATAGACATTGATGTAGTGCAAACGGTACATCCAATGTATCAAAGCATAGAAGTTGATGTAGTGCAAATGGTACATCCAATGTATCAAAAGCATAGGCATTGATGTAGTGCAAAGGGTATATCCAATGTATCAAAAGCATAGAAATTGATGTAGTGCAAACGGTACATCCAATGTATCAAAAAAACATATCATTTATGTAGTGCAAACGGTACATCCAATGTATCAAATAATTCGAAGCATCGACGTCGTACAGCGTGACATCCGTTGAACCAAATCAAAAAGACATCGCACAATGCTAGTCTAAAACATAAAAATGATCATCATGATCACAAAGAAGTGTCAATTACAGTAAGCTAGTAAATATATGAGCTTAGCTTCATGTCCCATAACCACTAGCTTAACTTAAATATTTACGAACAAATTGTAGATCTCCACTAGAAAATTTGTCACAAGAGTTGCAATCGAACAAGTCCAAGAATTAACCGGCGAAGTAAACGCAAGCGTTTCATACCACTTGTTTTACTAAGTCGTTTAATTAGATTTCTCATACGAGTGAGGTAAAGGTTTGTATATACTAATAGATTGGAAAACGGTTTAAGAGAACGAGTTTTGTAATAAAATAGTGTTGAAATCATTTGATGAAAGGGTTTTGATATTTACTACCAATATTGAAACCTTTATATTTTTAAAGTGACAAATCATCGAAATGATTGTAGAAACAATCAATCACTTTCACGTACGAAGACGTGAATAAAATCCAAAGAAATCGATACCAAATCCAACGAGATGGATATTCCCAAAAATCACGAAGAACATGTCATCAAAGTCAATAATAAATGATAACAACAAAAAGGAAATCAAACCGAATCGATTAAAGTTGGAATTCTCAAGCGAATAGGCAAATAGGCAAAAGAGTGTAGATTCAGATGTCTGAAATCAAGGATTTAGACGTCTGAATCTGGAAAATAAATATTTTCCAAAAACAGAATTCAGACGTCTGAATCCTTGAATTCAGACGTCTGAAATAGGCACTTTTTAGCCTATTTCCTCTCTGGTTCCAAATGAACCAATTCAGATGTCTGAAATCATATATTCAGAAGTCTGAATCTGGGAATAGAAATCTTCCCAGAACAATATTCAGACGTCTAAATATTACGTTTCAGACGTCTGAATGAAGGGTTCAGGGCATTCCCTGAACCTAGGCCAAAAATGGCCAAACGGATACCGGAAGCGATCGATCAAGCGACGTGATTAAGGAATTACGTCGAGCGGCAACCCAGCCTAAACGGTTCTTCAATACTCCTCAAATATCGATGTCCAAATATCCATAATAGGATTTTCATAAATTAGACCAAAACACCAAAAATTGGAATATACACACAATCAATCCAAACTAAAATCAATTGCACAAGAATAAGTGTTTAGAATTCATACCTAACAATCGAAGATAATTATAGACTAAGATGTGAGATAAAAATCTCACCTTTGAACCCAAACAAATGAAGATGAAGCTTGAAAGCAAAGGAGAATCAACCACTCTTCAAATCCAACTCAAAAAGCTTGATTCTAAGCTTAAAAGAAGAACATTCCCAAAATTAGGTTTAGGAATTTCTGTAATTGATTAAGCGAATGAGTTGGAGAAGATGAAGAAAAGGCTTACCAATGGGTTCTCTTGAATTTGGAGCTAGAAGTTGGATTTGCAAAGAAATCTAGGGCTTGGAGTTTTAATTTCCTCTTCCACTCTCCATTGTTATAAAAGCTTGAGTATTAGGAAATGAGAAATGAAGTTATGAAGAGGAGAAGGGGTTGGGACTGAGTTAGTAAGTGAGTTCAGTCCAAACCAAAGCCCTTAGTGAAAAAGTAGCAAAAATCAACTTACTCCAAATATATCGAAGCTTATACTCAAAAAGGTTGCAAACGGCATTTTGAACTCAATGGTAGGGGTCACGAGTCCAAATTCGACTGTTTGCAAAAAGTAGGTTTTCGGACTAAAATCCGACGAACGATGAAATATTTAAATAAAATATTTAAATATACAATTGATAAATATGCGGGTTGTTACAATTAGCTTGTTAATTTGAAATTGAAAATAAATTTTAATAAATGTAAATAAATATTACGTTAATGTTAATTAAGGTAACGTTTAGAAATAATGCTAATTTTATCTATTTGGTAATAATGGATTAGTAACGAAAATGAAATGTAAGAATGTAATATAAGCTAATAAATCATTAATTCAAGGCAATCCCAATTGATTGAAACAACTATTTGGTTATCATTGATTGTAAATAGGAATATTTGGTAATAAATTAATATAAGAAAAATAAATGTAAATATTGAATTAATCAATGAATTAATAATGAATAAATAGTGATTGAATAAAATCAATGTTCTGTATGTAATTGTTTGGAATGATAACTTATATAAATATGATTAAGGGTTAGTGGCAACAATTACTATAAAGTAATCATTTATTTAGTCCATTAAATCAGATTTGTAATCAATTGCAATGAATCTCAATTCAATGTTATATTAGTATAAGTTAAGGAATTAATTGGAAATAATGCTAATTCTATTTATATATGATAATTGGTTGAATTAAAGAATAGGAAGCAAGATTTATTTATTTAATTAAAGTGTATAATTCAATATTTGAATTATTTGCACATAAATAAAATTAAACATTTAATTATTACGTTAATAGAAATATAGATGAAATCTGAGAATATTAAGGTAATAGATTTTGAATCCAATGTTATTTTCATCCGTTTGATAATAATGAAATGAATAATAGAATGAAAATTGAATGAAATAGAATTATTGGAAATTTAATTTATAAGTTTGAATTAAATGAAATTGAGGTTAATACTGAAATTGGTAAACTAATTAACTCTAAATTGACATTTAAACTTGTTTAAATCATTGTAAATGATTGAGAAATCAAAAATGATGAAATTTGTCAATTAAAGAATTGAAATTAAAATTTTGATTTAATTAGTTAATTTATTAATTTAATTAATTAATGTAAAAATAGCCATTTTGGCCATTGACTTGGATTTCGATGAAACTAATTTCACTGGATCCATAACGGTGAACTATTGTAGGATTTCAAGTTTCGTAGCGATCGAACTTGTCGTTTGATCGTACGGACTCGAAACGTCCAGAAATCAATTAAATTGAAATCAATTAAATTGAAATCAATTGAAATAAATTTGGAATAACGTGATTTTAGCACCACTTCTTCATACGATGGAATTTGGACTTGAAACCTGTTCCATTGCATTTTAAATATTCAAAAACATCTATTTTGATATATGGGTTGACCCAATTTCGTTCCGGAGTCAGAACGGGCTTTTTGGGCCACTTTATCGTTCAATGCGTATATCCAATCGATCTGATCCATTCTATTTCAGCTTGCCTATTTATACCTTGTTATAAACCCTCGCCTACCTCTATTATTCATTTTTCTGTACGTACAATTCCAATTGCTCCTCCTCTTTTCAATGGCAGACAACCAAAATTCCCAATTGCAATTTAAAATCAAATTCAAACTCAAAATTTCAAACTCCTCTAATACTATCAAATTTTATATGGATTCAAAGCTCTCGAAGAGCGTAACCCAAATCTGTAATTCGTTTTCCAATTTGGGTCAATGTTTAGCCAGAAATCGATGAACCATTTTCTACCGTTCATCGCTCGACGATGAACTTCGCCTGATCAGGAAATCCTTTATGGGTTTTGTGGAGAATGAGGTACATTGTTCATCTATGCAAGCCATTCGACGATTCATCGGCTAGATCATCGGAAAAATTCGATTAGATTTCATTAAAAATAGGCGGCTACGGTGGGTTTTGGGTCGCGATCGTCGGCGTGCGGGGCCGAGCAGGTGAGGGGTGGAGGCACGCGAAGCGGCGGCGAGGTCAGGTGGCCGTAGCGGCATACGATGGTGGCGTGTTCTGGAGGCGTTCGTCCCTGTGCGTGGGCGATTTGGCCTGAGTGCGTGCGTTCCTGTAGCGTGTGGGAGAGTATAAGGTGACGTGTAATTATTTTATTATTTTACTTTATTTGTTTTAAAATTGAAATCATATCGTTTAATGCATATAACTTTTACATACGAGGTCAGTTTCACACGCGGTTTTTTCCGCTAGGTTCGTATTGGGGTTCTGGATATTATGGCGCTTGTTTGGACAAATTTGGAGACTGTTTAATTTTTGGGTTTAAATTCAATTTAAATTCAAAAGGTGATTGTTTTAACCCACTCACAACTTATAAAATTTCTTATGTGCGTTAAATTGATATCTGGTGTGATTTGAAATTTATTTATGATTGTTTGGCGTATTTTTAATCATCATCTCAGTTAAATTTAATTTACTAAATCAAATTGTTATTTAATTTGTTATCACATATAAACTGCCAGTTAGATAGATTGTTTAATTTATTATTGAATATAAACTGTCAGTAATTGTCTGTTATTTATTATATGCTCTATATTGATGTTATTGTTTAAATTGGATGACGATTGTAATAAATGGCCGATGATTGATATTGGATGAATGGACGTTGTATTTTATACTGTTTTAAACTGCAAATTGTTATGCACTTTATTTCATTCGGGATTGCGGTTTGAAATGATATATAACCGTAATTTTATTTCTAATTGCGGATTGAAATAATAAATATCTGTATCACTTGACCATGTGATAGAAAATTATATACAGACACCGTGGTCTATATATATATATATATATATATATAATTTTAAGTTGATTGCTATGGTTTTGTAAAGAAATATATGGTTTTATGAGATAATTGATTTGGATATTTTGTAAATGGTATTTTATATATAGTTAAATTCTTGGTTTTAAGCTATGTATAAAATTGGTTAAAAGTACAAAATAAGTTTAGGAATAAAGTTTGATTTATTAAATTATTATGTGGATAAGTAATTACTTAAATTATACTTTGATATAGAGTTTATATTGATTTTATAAATCCAGGTTGAGATGATAGTTTGAAACTGATTTGAGATTTTATTTAATCAAGAGTTGTATTTAATTATAGTCCATTTAGAACTTACTGAAATTGAGATTTTAAAGAATAAGGTTTTATAACTTAATTCAAGTTTAACGTGATTTAAGTGAATAGATTGAGGAATATTCAGTTATCGAATTTGAAGTTTTATTTAAAGGATATTGGATTTAGTAAGCAAATATTTCAAAACTAAATAATGGTAAAAGTGAAATGGGTATTATATATAAATTATAAAAATTTAGTTTTGAAATATTGAATATTTAATCTATGAAATATATTAAATATAATATTTAGAAATTCGGGTTGTTTTGGAATTGATTTGTGAAATTTAAGAAGCTGGTTTGTTTTATAAATATTTTAATATTTGATCCATGTAAGGGTGGAAGTTATGTTTCAAAGTTATTAATTTCAAAGTATTACGTTTTGGAAGTGTTATAGTTTGAAATCTTTGGTTTTGAAATTTTATAACTTTGAAAATGCTATGATTTGGGAAAAGGATATATTTGAAGTAAAAATGATATTATATTGATTTGGGCATATAAATGATATCATGTTGATTTGGTTTTTAAAACGAAAATGATATCGTAATTATACGGTTTTTAAAACGAAAATGATATCGTAATTATATGGTTTTGAAATGAATATTTTATTCTGGTTTTGAAGTATAATTATTTTAAAATGACCGCGGTGTCATAATAACGTTTGGTTGTTGAAGAGACCGGGATCGGAAGTTGTCATACTCTCTGCCAACTCCGAAAACCACTTTAACAACCGTGTACACGGTGGAGATTCCAGAATGAAGTAGGATGGTGGCAGCGTTTCCTTTGAGGTAAAATACGTAGACCCGACTCCCGGGAGTTTGCATAAGGTGGCTAAAACAGGAGCGATCTCGGACCAAGGAGGTAGCCCCTCTTATCGGACACATCCCTTCGATATTATACTCTGATTTTTGGATTGATTCGGTGGCCACTTTTGATTTTTGATTTTGGGGGTGTTGCTCGAGGTGGGCGGTAGTAGCTACTACATGTTACCACCAGTCCGTGTGCATAATTGGTATATCTACCATGGCATTGCCTTGTGTACCGTGTCACCTACCCTATCGCGTCTTTTACGAGTTTGGTTTTCTCCCGTAGCCCGTGTGGTATCCTCTGGTGGCTTTCCGATCAGGAGGGACCAAGATATTGGATGGACTACTGGGACTATTATTGTGTTAAGGGGGAGATTAGGTAACTCCTTAGCACTATTTAAAAGTAAGTTTATTTTATTAATAGACATTATTATAATAGCGAAATATTACTACATAGTAAATAATTTAACGGATCCTTAGGAGGTGTGAATCTCGAGAATCTTTTAAGTTACTGCACTCACGTTAGACACTGGATAGGAGATGTCAAATTCCGTAAACATCTCTGACGCCGTTCCACTCATATTATTTCCTATTGATTTAACTTACATAAGATCTTTTAGTTCTGACTCGACTGTTTTGTCTTTTCAATTCGCTCGGGTCAGCCTGAGCATTTCAGGATTTGAAGGCCTTATTTCTAGAGGACGAAGACGAAGATTGTATTATTACTATTATTTACTATAGTGTTCCACTACATCACATTGTTCCGCTGCATTGTTATTATTCTTTGGTATGTGTAACTCTGGTATATATTGTATAAGTATAATCAAATGTTTTTGTAAAGCAGCTTCATGAACTTTTTATTTGATTATTATATTTTATCGTTCCGCTGTAAGATTCTATTTTGTTTTTATTTCTTTCTCCGCTTTTTCTTATTTACCCCATAACAATTCGCCCTTCTGTACGTTTTAAGTCTGACATGTGTGGTTTATCGTCGATTTAAAGCGTGCGAAAAGGCGGGACTTACAAATACGCAGCTTGTTCATTATGTCTTCTAAAATTCATCTAGAGTATGTGCAGAAGAAGAAGAATAAATGATCTCTATCTTCTTTGTGGTTTGAACATAGAACACAAGTTATGTCCATGCTGTTGTTCCATTTGTTGATTTTATCTTTCGTATTCAACTTATTTACCTTAGCTAGCAGAGAAAAGATAGACCTTTTAGGAGCACATTTTACATCCCATATGATGATAGACCACTTATATTCTGTATGTTTTTTCCTAATATTGTTCCAAGATGAATATGAGTTAAACTGACCATTAAAACTTGGACTCCAAAACCGTAATCCTGTTGCAACTGATTGTGTATTGTGATGTTATGCACTAGATTTTGGCATTGATTAAGAACATAGTCTAATTGATTTTTCCATGAATGATCTGCAATAAGAGAGTAGACTTTCCTATTGTTACCACCATACAAGGACATGGTATTTAACCCAAATATTGCTACCAGTGAAATTCCATTTATCCATGGATCAAGCGAGATAAGTGTATTCTCTTTATTAACTTTTTTTTTCAATTATACCTGAACACCATTTCCTGGCCCTAAGCAGAAATTTCTATGTATATGAATCATTGTTGTTTATGTCTGCTTACCAAAAAAATTTTTTTTGCAGTACTTGTTGATCATCCATTTTTCCCAAATTGTTTCTCCTTGTAAAAGTTTCTAGAGATGTACAATGCCAACTGCCTTTGCAAGGTTATCAATTTTCCTTATACCCAGACCACCTTATTGCTTGGTTTTACATACATCATTCTATGAGCTTTAGATTTCCAAATGAAGTTAGTACAAATAGAATTCATTTTATTATTGACATTTACTAGGATTTGGGTGAACAACAGCCAAAACTGAATCATTGGATATTTAGTGGTTTTTACTAATTCAATTCTACCACCAATATTAATCATCTTACTATTCCGATGGTTGCATTTTTTGTTGATTTTGTCTATTAAGCTTCCAAAATCCTTGTTTTAAGTTTACTATTTGAAAGAGGGATATCCAAATACATGATTGGCAGATTTGCAGTACTAATATTTAAAATGGCAGCTATTTGTTGCTTATTTCTAGCCCCTTTGCTAAAGAAAACTGAGGATTTGTTTCCATTGACATTCAATCCAATTAAGACTTTCATTTTCTTAAATTTCTACTTAATGCTTTCTATATTGTTTAGATTAGCTTTGGCCATAATTAAAATGTCGTCTGTATATAATAAGTGGGTGATCATGGGATTAATCTTATAAATAGGAGTAAGATTACCTTTCAAGTACTCCAAATCGAGATTGATTGTAAGAAATTCCATAGCAATAGCAAATAAGTAAGGTAAAAGTGGATCCCCTTGTCTTAAACCCCTCGAACTCTTAATAGATCCATAGAGTGATCCATCAATTAGCACCGAAATAGCGGGGGTACATATACACTCATATAAGAGGTTAGCAAATGATATCGAAAACCCCATGGACATTAGCACATGATGACTAAACTCTCTATTTATTTTATCATAGGCTTTATGCAAGTTAATTTTTAGGCACATGTTGTTGGAATTTTTCCTGTTGAATCCTCTCACCATTTCATATGCGAGCAAAGAGTTCTCCATAATGATCCTAGCCGGGATAAAGGCATTTTGATTATATGAAATGAGTGCTCGTATAAGGTTTTAATCAATTACAAAGAAGATTGGCTAAAATCTTATATAACACATTGCATAATTAGATCAGTCTAAGGTCAATCATATCGGTAGCATCAGGTTTTTTTGGAATGGAACAAATGAAAGTATGATTGATTTCTAGTACGATTTTTCCACATTGAAAAATTCTATTCATAGCGTTTAACAAATCACCTTTAATTTGTTCCCAGTGACTTTATAAAACTTCGAATTAAAGCCATCAGGTCTCGGGGTACTATTTTCATTAACCTGAAAAACTGCAATTTTGATTTCTTCTAATTGAAATGGCTTGCATAAATTTCTCCTAGCATTTTCAGAGTCTTTTACATATGATACCTGGGAATTATCTTGTAGTTTGTGTTGAATG
Organism: Allium cepa; assembly: GCA_030765085.1. Lineage (NCBI taxonomy): Eukaryota > Viridiplantae > Streptophyta > Magnoliopsida > Asparagales > Amaryllidaceae > Allium > Allium cepa. Next base: position 682,826,602 of record CM060928.1, read on the forward strand.
AAACAATTCAGTGAAGAAGTTGACAGCTTCAACTGCAAGTTTATCTGATGCTAAAGTCCATGTACCATTCAAATTAAGTAAATATTTGCCTCCTCAATTTGGATTGAAAAAATTAACTCGGTTATAGAAAAAATTAGTTGGTCACCTTTAGCTAACCAGTTTAGTTTCATTCGCTGCTCATTGTCAGTAGCTATCTTCCTTATAATAGAATAAACCTAAGTAGTTTCCAAACTATATTGATTTTAGAGGTTGTCACTCAAAGGATCTTTAACTAATTGACTGTATATATTGTCAGCTTCATTATTCAAACGATCCACTATACTGTAAATATTCTCTTTACTTTTGACCTAGATTTTCAATGCAGACTTGGCTGCCTTCAGTCTGCATAAAAGGATGTGTAGCTGGTTTCCATGAAAAACCGGAGTCTAGGCAGAATTAATCACTAATTGATACCCTTCTTGGAGATGCCATGAGTTGTTGCATCTGAAAGGTATATGTTTCTTCTTATCATTCTGTACCACGAATTTAATGTATATAGGAGTATGGCCGCTTAAAGAATGAGAGATAAAATTAATCCCAAAATATTTAAAATTATTCACCCACAACGGGTTGACAACAACATTATCTATTTTACTATGGATTGTTAATTTTTTCCCTCCTTTCCATGTAAAGAAAATTCCTATGAAATTTGGTTCCACTAGATTTGATGAGGATATGCAGTCAATAAAATCTTGATCCCCAATCGAATTGAATAAACCATCATTAATTCTTTCGTTGGAAGATAAGATAGAGTTGAAGTCGCCAGCTAAAATCCACGGTAGACTAAAACTGGTAGACTGCTCAATTATATACTTCCATGGCTTCTTTCTTTTCGCCTCCTCATTGTATGCATAGATCGTTATGCATAACATACTAATTCCATTTGCATTGTGTAGGATGTTGAAATTCCTAAAGAAAAAAAATGAATGAAACATACATAAAGTCCCACCTCGTCAAAATTGCTAAGCCATACTAGTTTATATATGGCTTTGCAATGAAGGTGTTGGGACCTAGGGGTACCCAAATGTATGCTTCGTTGTGAGGAGGGAGATCATGCATCTCCACCACACACGCGCGCACCGCCGCCGTCCGACCGACCGAACCGAACCGGGCCGGGCTCGGGTCTAAAATGACCATTCTTTTTGCTAGGCTATTGTTTAACAGTTTTGGGCTTCGGCTGAAACTAGGTTGGGCCTGGAATTTGAAGAGAAGCGGGTGGGTGAAGACGGATGCGGGTTTTGGACTGAGGAGGCGCGACTTCTGAAGCGGGCGTAAAAACGAACAGGTGCGACTTGTTACGAAGCAGAAACGGGCAGCAATTTTTCTGAAAGGATGCGACCTGTTATGGCAAAATGGATGCGGCCCTTTAGCGGGCACAGTTTAATTTTTGGCGAACTGATGCAGCCTATTCAAAATGAATGGAAGCAACCGATAAACAGCAGCAGTAAAAGGCAGAAACGGGCGCGACCGTTTGAACAAACGGATGCAGACGCGACCGTTCGAAGGGATACGAACCAACTATAAATAAGGAGGAAAACTGATCACTTTCCTCACTGAATTTCCAATCCGAATATCTCTTCTCTTCTAATAGCTGTTGTTCTTACATTCAAATCACAGAGTGATATACTCATTACAATTTCGAGCAGAATTCGTCTATTGTATCTTGGGAGAATTTTGAAATAAAATTCTTAAGGAAATTGTTACGACGAGCCTCAGACATAATACGGTCAGAATTCTAGTCTGTTTGTATATTTATATACATTATTCTATATTCTATCCGTTATTCTGGTTATACTATTTATTCAAAATAGTATCACGCTATTGTTGTTGCTTATTTACAACATTCATATTGTTATAATAAGTAATACAGAATTCCAGTGTAGTGGAAATCTGAGTTATAAACTTGTGCGACGAGTTTATAATTGATTATTCTCTGTTTTAGTATACTAGACGTATAACATCTTAAGAATTTTATTGTTTTCTTACTAAAACAGAGATGGAAACAGTAGAATTTTCAAAGAACACTACTCACAACGCACCTGAACCGTTCAAGGGAGATGGTGATGATTTTTTGACATGGCAGAATCAGATGTTGTTTTATATCACCACACTCGGTCTGCAAAAGTACCCTGAGGAGGAGGAACTGATTCCTGCACCAGGCAAGGAAGCAGAGGTGAATACGTGGAAGCATTCCCATTTTTTATGTAGAAACTATATTCTGAATTGTCTCAACAAGGTGCTATACAAAGTATATCAGCCTTTAAAGACATCAAAAGCACTCTGGAATGCACTTACCACGAAGTATAAGACGCAGAATATCAGTCTTAAGAAATTCATTGTAGACAAATTCATGGACTACAAAATGGTTGACTCCAAACCGGTGACTGGTCAACTGCATGAACTGCAAATCATCATTCATGAACTCGAGGTGGAAGGTCATAAGGTTGGAGAATCGTTTTTGGTTGAAGCCATCACGGGAAAATTGCCGCCATCGTGGAGAGATTACTGCAACTATCTAAAGCATAAGAAGAAAAAAATCTCTTTACAGGATCTCATAGTCCGATTAAAAATTGAGGCAAACAACCGTGCAGTTACAAAACCAAGCGAGGAGGCATTTGTGGCTGAAGGGTCAAAGACCAAAAACAAAAAGAAGAATTTCCAGAAGAAAAAGAAAGCTCAAGACAACAAACCAAAAGACAACAAACGAACCAAGAAGGTTAATGGCGAATGTTGGGTTTGTGGAAAAGTTGGACATGCCGCTAAAGATTGCAGACACAAGAAGGAACGCAATAAAGTGGCAAATATAGTAGATAACATGGAAGTAGACGAGTCCAACTTCTCGACGGTGGTAGCTGAATGCAATCTGGTTTAGAATCCTAACCAATGGTGGGTAGATACAGGCTCTACTCGTCATGTTTGTTCTGAAAAATCCATGTTTTCTACATATCAGAAATTTGATCACGAAGGAAAAGCTCTACATGGGTAATTCTGCAATTTCCATGATCGAAGGCAGTGGCACAGTAATCCTCAAGTTTACTTCTGAAAAAACTGTTAAGTTGAATGACGTGCTCCATGCTCCATACATACGCAAGAATCTCATCTCTGGTGCAGTCCTATCAAAAAAGGGATTCAAGATGGTGTTCGAGTCAGACAAGATGGTTCTGTCCAAAGATGGAATGTATATAGGAAGGGGATATTTATGTGATGGCCTATTTAAGGCAAATGTAGCCGTTGTTGACAACAAAAATATGTATCCTCATTGTGCTATTAATAAAATTGAAGTTTTTTATTTGCTTGAGCATGAAATTTTACTATGGCATGATAGATTGGGACACATAAATCTCCGCAAAATGAAAACATTATCAAACTTAGGATTAATTCCAAAATTCCAAGTAGATAAGAACTACAAATGTGAGACATGTGTAGAAGCAAAAATGGTCAAACAACCATTTAAATCTGTTGACAGAAGCACTGAACCATTAGGTTTGGTACATACAGATTTATGTGATTTTAAATCACTACCTATAAGAGGTGGGAAAAAGTATTTCATTACTTTTATTGACGATTATACGCGATATTGCTATGTATATCTTTTAAATAGTAAAGATGAAACAATAACGGCGTTTATAAAATACAAGGCTGAGGTAGAAAATCGGTTAAATAAAAAGATCAAGATACTAAGATCTGATCGAGGTAGAGAATATGAATCACCATTTGAACAATTCTGTGAAGAAAATGGAATAATTTATCAAACAACAGCTCCATATTCACCACAACAAAATGGTGTAGCCGAGAGGAAGAATAGAACGTTAAAAGATATGATTAATGCCATGCTTTTAACTTCTGGTCTACCGACGAACTTGTGGGGGGGAGCCATAAATATGTCTAATCACATATTAAACAAAGTCCCTCACAATAAAATAGGAACAATTCCATATGAGTTATGGAAAGGACACAAGCCAAGTTTTAAATACCTCAAAGTGTGAGGGTGCTTGGCAAAAGTTCCAGTTCCGCCTCCCAAGAGAGTCAAACTTGGACCAAAAACAGTTGATTGTTATTATCTTGGGCCAGCCCAAAATAGTAGTACCGACAGATTTTTGGCATTCAAGTCTGACATAACTGATATTCATGTAAATACAACCATGGAATCTAGAGATGCCTCATTCTTTGAAGTTGTGTTTCCGCACAAAAGGAATGAAGGAAATAATGTCCCAAAAAGGACAAGGGAAGAATCAAACGATTCACATGAAGATGAAACTCATCATAAATTTGAGTATGTTGAACCAAGAAGAAGCGTAAGGGCTGGAACTTCCAAAACATTTGGTTCAGACTTTTTTACATATGTATTAGAGCACGAACCTCAAACGTAGAAGGAAGCAATGCCATCTTCTGAATCCTCATGTTGGAAAGAAGCAATCCAAAGTGAGACTGATTCAATTCTAAGTAATAAAACTTGGGAAATTGTTGATATTCCACCAGGAATAAAACCAATTGGATGCAAATGGATTTTCAACAAGAATATGAAAGCAGATGGCTCTATCGACAAGTATAAAGCCAGATTAGTAGCCAAAGGATATCGTCAAAAAGAAGGAGTAGACTTTTTTGATACATATTCGCCGGTAACACGAATAACCTCTATAAGAATGTTAATAGCAATTGCATCCATCTATAATCTAGAGATACATCAAATGGATGTAAAAACAGCATTCTTAAATGGAAATCTCGATGAGGAAATTTACATGGAGCAACCTGAGTGATTTATTTCCAAAGGAAATGAAAACAAAGTCTGTAGATTAGTCAAATCACTATACGGACTAAAACAAGCTCCAAAGCAATGGCACGCAAAATTTGATAGTGTCATGATGAGAAATGATTTTCGTATAAATGAATGCGACAAATGTGTTTATTATAAACAACTTGGACAGTCATATGTGATGATCTGTCTGTATGTGGACGATATGCTAATATTCGGTCCAAATACTAAGATAATTGAGACCATAAAGAAAATATTGATCAACAAATTCGACATGAAAGACTTGGGTGTTGCAGATGTTATTTTGGGAATAAAAATAATAAGAACACCTAATGGAATTGAGTTATCTCAATCACATTATGTAGAAAAAGTGATTGAAAGATTTCAAAATTTTGGAATTAAAGGAGTAAATACACCTTTTAATCCATCATAAGTACTGCATAAAAACTTTAATGAAAGTGTAATGCAACTGGAATATTCTCGTGTAATAGGATGTCTCATGTATCTCATGAATTACACAAAACTAGATATAGCTTATGCAGTAAGTCGATTGAGCAGGTATACGAGCAATCCAGGGAAGGAACACTGGAAAGCACTAATGAGAGTGCTTGGATATTTAAAAAATACCACTACCTATTCCTTACATTATGGAAAATATCCTACCGTCTTAGAAGGATATAGTGATGCAAACTGGATTGCAGATTCAGAGGAATCAAAATCAACAAGTGGTTATGTCTTTACCTTAGCAGGGGCAGCGGTGTCATGGAAATCTACTAAAGAAACATGCATAGCTCGATCCACTATGGAATCAGAGTTCATTGCATTAGATAAAGCAGGCGAAGAAGCAGACTGACTTCGTCACTTTTTAGAAGATATTCCGTTCTGGCCTAAACCTGTACCAGCCATATGCATACACTGCGATAACCAAGCAGCGCTAAGCAGAGCGCAAAACTTTGTGTATAATGGAAAGTCACGACACATTCGTCGACGCCATAATACAGTTAGGCAGTTACTCTCAAATGGAACTATTTCCATAGATTATGTAAGAACAAATGATAACCTAGCGGATCCGTTTACTAAAGGTTTATCAAGAGAAAAAATTAACTGCGCATCGAGAGGAATGGGTTTAAAAGCCTAAACTAATAAGAGTTGTCTTATACGGAAACCTATCCTAGCGACTGGAGATCCCACAGACTAGGATCAATAGGCAAACCAGTTCTGAATAACTCAAGACGTAATGCATTTGTTTAGACATACTCCTATTACATTCCTATGGTGCAAAATATAAATGCATGCCTACAGAAGTATTAATATGTTAAAACTATGTTTTTTAATGATGACCATATCTTGAAAATAACAAGTGGGGTATTTGTAGGATACTCTTAACGGTTGCGATCACCTATGTAAGTGTGAGCTGGGTTGGCTCTATGAGAATTCTGTAAGGCTTTAAATTCTCTATAACACTCGCAGAACCAAGTAGTGTTCAGGATCAAAATGAACACAACCAAAAAATTGGATGAGAAGGGAATCAATGCTTCGTAAAGCTTACTGTCTGGATATACAATAAAGGCTGACGGTTCAAGATGAAATATTTCACCGATTAGCCAAGTAAATCCGATAAGTTTTAACTAGGGAAAGTTCAAAGTGAAATATCTACTTATCCATGATAAAGCATTAATTCCATATATACTCTGTGATATTTCGCTTTGTATAGGGGATATGTATATTATCATTCATGTGGGGGATAATTGAAATTCCAAAAGAAAAAAAATGAATGAAACATACATAAAGTCCCACATCGCCAAAATTGCTAGGCCATACTAGTTTATATATGGCTTTGCAATGAAGGTGTTGGGGCCTAGGGGCACCCAAATGTATGCTTCGTTGTGAGGAGGGAGATCATGCATCTCCACCACACGCGCGCGCGCGCCGCCGCCGTCCGACCGACCGAACCTGGCCGGGCTCGGGTACGGGTCTAAAATGACCATTCTTTTTGCTAGGCCATTGTTTAACGGTTTGGGCTTCGGCTGAAATTGGGCTGGACCTGGAATTTGAAGAGAAGCGGATGTGGGTTTTGAACTGAGGAGGCACGACTTCTGAAGCGGGCGCAAAAACGAACAGGTGCGACCTGTTACGAAGCAGAAACGGGCAGCAATTTTTCTGAAAGGATGCGACCCGTTGTGCCAAAACGGATGCGGCCCGCTAGCGGACACAGTTTAATTTTTGACGAGCGGATGCAGCCTATTCAAAATGAATGTTCGCAACCGATAAACAGCAGCAGTAAAAGGCAGAAACGGGCGCGACCGTTTGGACAAACTGATGCAGACGCGACCATTCAAAGGGATACGAACCAACTATAAATAAGGAGGAAAACTGATTACTTTCCTCACTGAATTTCCAATCCAAATATGTTTTCTCTTCTAATAACTGCTGTTCTTACATTCAAATCACAGAGTGACATACTCATTACAATTTCGAGCAGAATTCGTCTGTTGTATATTGGGAGAATTTTGAAATAAAATTCTTAAGGAAATCGTTACGACGAGCCTCAGACATAATCCGGTTAGAATTCTAGTCTGTTTGTATATTTATATACATTATTCTATATTCTATCCGTTATTCTGGTTATACTATTTATTCAAAATAGTATAACGCTGTTGTTGTAGCTTATTTACAACATTCATATTGTTATAATAATTAATACAGAATTCCAGTGTAGTGGAAATCTGAGTTTTAAACTTGTGCGACAAGTTTATAATTGATTATTCTCTGTTTTGGTATACTAGACGTATAACATAAGATACATGTGATGAATTGCTCATTTGATTGAATAATGATGCTTGACCAAATATGAGAGTCCAAAATAATTAAAATTCTACTTTTAAATTTAGTAGAGCAATTATGAGCATATTTCCAAAAAAATTCAGTTCTATACATAAATGTATTAACACTGTCAATGGACAGTTTATTCTCAAGAATACCAATAAATGAAAATATTTTACTATTTATCAACTTCAAAATTTCTAACTGCTTATATAGGGAATATATGCCCTGGACGTTCCAAAAGTGGAACTCCATTTATGAGTTATTACCTGAAATGCTACTCTCAACCTGGGCAGTAGTAGACCCAAAACTTTTATGTTTTTTAGGTTTTTCGTTTTTCCTTTTCAATTGATTAACTAATGTATTCCATGTAGTGTTATCTAGAACATCATCTGAGGTGGTGGCTTTAAATTCAAATGGAATCTCCTCGGTTCTCAGTTTTCTAGTCGACCTTGGTCTAGGAACATGGAGCTACTCGGGTTTCTGTTGTGGTTGATCAGTGACAGAGATTATTTCTTTATGCACTTTAGTTTCTTTTCCAATCATTGTATTATCTTCTCTGATATTATTTTCTAGTTTCTGTAAGACTGTATCTTTCATAATAGAAGTAGTGCTATGAACTGAATTGTTGTTGATAGTTGTGAAATAGATTCTGACTGGACTGTTTGAAAGTTCTGTAAAGCATGAGCTTCATGACTGATATGATAATCTTCATGCTGATCATTATTGACAGTTCGTCCTTGCATAGTAGTATGTTGATTATTTGTATTAATTTCCATGACTTCTGTATTGCCAATGTTTTGGCTAATTTCATCAATCTGCATTTCGCTGCCACTCGAGTTTTCTTGTTGATGAGATTTTGGTTTCCATACTTTATTAAATTGGCATTGTGACTCCATATGACCATAACTAGAACGGTTAGTACACACATGGGGTTTCCATTCATAGTACACTTCCTGCCATATCATTTCATTTTTCTCGAATAGAATTGGAATTCTATTCAAGAAATCAAAGGAATTGTTGATTTCTATCAAAACTCTAGCATAAATGATTTTAATAATACCTTCAGTGTATTTATCCAGTTTGATGGGGGATCCAAGGACCGAGGCAATACGACTAATCCTCTCTTCCCGTCCAATAGTCTAGTGGGAGATTAGGAAAACGCACCCATATTGAAATTGAGTTTAGAAGTTCTTTATTCAGTTGCATTCCAAGGGACCATCTCTTCATAATCATTAATTTTTTGTTGTAGTAGTATGTACCACCTTCTAATATTCGATCGCAATCTTTTTTTGTTATTAAATTTAATAGCCTAAAATACGTTTTTCTTATAATATATGAAATATTATTCCTCGGATTTCCAAACTCTATTAATATAATCATTAAAGTAACGATAATAAGGCTTGCGACCAATAACATAGATTACAATAGCATTATTCCATTATAATTTTTGCGTTTAGAACAACATCAATTGACATTTTAGCACATTTTATTGAATTGAAATCTCGAGGTTGATAAAATTTTTAATGGAACATAAACCGGGATATTATCACCCTTGACAACTTCATTCCACGCCCTACTAGATTTCGTGGAAAAATTGTTTGTTATTAACCGATCCAGCCTCATTATGATTAGCAGTATCATTATTGTTGTGATTCATGATACGATCATGGATAGCATTATGAGTTGGAGACTGCCGACTATCATTCTTCGGCAAGGTATTAGGAACTGATTTGGAGTGCTTTGGTTGGGCATAAAACTGAGGTTGTCTTCTCCACTTCTTCGAGCGCACATGAATAAATCCTTCCTCGGATTCATCGTGAGATGTTGGACTGTCTAACAAGGAAAATCCCGATGGTGGATCTGGAATTGAGGGGGATGACTCAGGTGAAATAGAAGGCTGAAGGTCAGAGGACATTGAGAACGTTCAGGCAAAACCGAAACAAGAGAGAAAAATAAACGCATATTTGATAGTTATCATATCCCGTAACAATTTGATAAAGCAGTAAAACATAAATAGAACATTTTGATTTAATGTAATATATTTTTTCTACCACATTGATTATTAAGATATTCAAAATAAACATACAATAATAAATAATTTTAAATAGTTAATATGCACCAAATGCATATAATATAACTTAGTTAATAAAAACAATAAATACTTTTCTCCAATTGTACTAAAATGCACATAAAATAAACTATAATCTTAGTAAAAATCAAAAGTATAATTTTCAAATGACGATGTTTTCAAATCCATATCCATTTTTTTCTGCTATCAAATATTTATTTCTCAAATTTCGGATCCATATCCATATCCACTTTTTTCTGATACCAAATATTAATTCATTTCTCGAATACGGATAGTGACGGATTACGAATTTTTCGAGTATCCATTGACAAGCCTTTGACTAAAACAAATCAAAGATCCATTGATTATAAGCCAGTTAATTTATTGTGTTGGCCAGTCACAAGTGCTAAAATAAGGGGATATAATTAAACATGAACATCAAATCAGAAAAATAACAATGATAGAAAAGAATATACAAATTCATAACATGTTGAATCATCATCTAAATTCAATCAAGCATCATCAGCATCACTCCCGCTGCCATGGTCATGATGATGGTCATGGCTAAAGAAGTACTGGCTTCCATCTGGACCAAGGATTTTGAACCTGCCAATAATTTTGAGACCGGTTTATAATTCTGATTCAATTGTAAATTTGATAAATAATAATAAGTTAGGCTCTGTAGCATCCAAAAATCAACAAAACTAGTAAACTCAACCATTGCCCAAGTAGTTGGAGTTGATCAAGACTTGGCGTTTTTCAAGTAACGAATTAATCAAAACTCTTAGTGTAGGACAAGCTAGAAGTTGATCAAATTACCTAGTGCAGGGCATTTTAGGAATTAATCAAAATTTAGCTTTTTTGACATTAGAAATGATAGGCATCTGCACGTATTCTATCATATGTAAGCATACACATCACGTAAGATCTATATATGGTATAATGTAAAAGCGACAATTGTTACAACGTGGAGGTAAATGCAAGAAAATTAATATAAAGATGTAACTGATATAAAATAGTGTGAGCAAGGTAATCTATGGGATGAACGTTTTATTTAACTAATAACAGGGTGGAAAAATAAAATATGTGGATGTTAATAGATTAGGCATATTTATTATTACCATGTCATCATAATTAATGTCATCATAATTAATAGTCACCGATTAATTTGACATAATGATCAATATTGAAGATGCAACTCAGTACTAGATTTCGAATTCTATTTTGTTCACGTTAGTGTGAACAAAACACGAGTCCCCATTGGTTGAAATCAGTGGGCTTCATCTTCACATGGAGCCCACTGATTTCAACCAATGAGAAGTGATATTTTGTTCACATAGTGTGAACAAAATAGCACTCTTAGATTTCATGGATTATATTCTACACTGTCATTGAACTTTGCTCAGTAAAAAAATGATTGAAATAAATAGCACACCTTTCAAGAACAAATTTTCCTTCTTTGTATTTCTGATCCTTCTCGTGGGCAGCCTCCTGAACAAGCAACTGTGTCAATTTCCATTATAGATAAGTGGATATTATCAGGGAGTAAACGTAAAATCCACTGATAATTCTTTTCAGATTCTAAATCTGAGCTAACCCTAATTAATTAAAGAGCAAAGCTAACCACATGGCCGAACACTCCACGTGATTGGTGGCGAGTATCGGTCCATTATATAGAGTATGTTCTTACTCACCGACTTAAATAAGCTACTTTTCGGCTTTAAGAAAGTGAAAATGTATTGGTTTTACCTTTCAAAAAGGTTAAAAGTAGCTTATTTAAATCAATCCAAACGGATTGTGATTAGCATTGCTCTAAACTGAAAAACTACAATGAGTTTTCACGCAAACTACCCAGCACTTGCAGAAATAATATAATGGGAGTCACACACATGCACCCCATTATATTATTCCTATGCATGCAGGGTATCCAGCATTTTTGTTAGAAAGTCGCAACTTTTGAAGCCTGGGTGCATCCGCATGATCCTATGTATACTTCTGCTTGAACATATTGTTCCCAAACAAAGATAAAATCAGTTAGTGCTTCCTGCAAATACACCATTATGATCACTTACGTATTTCCAGCCTACATTGGATCCACAAACAACGCAGAAAACATCAGCCACGGTGTGCATTCCAGTCATCATCCGCCTATCCTCATTTGGGCCAACAGTCACATTTGCTCTGCAATAATTTCAGGACCAAACTGGTTACACACTTGACTAGTTATAAGCGTAATATAAAACTGTTAGTTCAAAATATCAAGGATTAAGGGAAGCAAAGTAGTTGAGATGTTGTAAGTGCAAAACACTGAGAGAGAAGAGACTTACACTTTATTAAAAAGATAAGCCTTCCCATGCTTGCAATAAAAAGTCTGGCAAACGAATGCAACAATAGAATTAGCTGTTGCAGTTTGTGGCACACATAAAGGCAGAAAAGAAAAGATTCAGGATTTTCATGCAGAAATTTGAGTGTTTATAATATGCGAGAACGTCGATTTGAGAGGGGGAAATTGGGTATTTGTTGTGCTGGAGTAAAACTTTCTTCTAAGTTTAATAAACGATGATTACTTGTCTGTTAACCTCTTCATGATACATATGTACATGATGCTATAAAAATGGAACTTTTACTGCTTGCAATTTTGGGGCTGTTGAATATCACGTGTTACTACTACATTTAGTTAGCATGATATCAAAGCCTATAGCTCAGTGACTCGGGCATTTTAAAAAGCAGATAAGGCACTACCAATGGTGGGAATATGGGCAAATAGACCTCAAGAAAGAAATGCCATAAGTACTATTTTTAAATTGTGTTTGAATTCATAGAGCAACCCACTATAACAGTTTGCATAATGCAATCACTGCAAATTTGAGATTAAAAATCAAACTCACTAAACATCAATTCAAGTGAAAATTGGGAGTAGGATAGAAGATTTGATTAGATATGGTTAGGATATTGATACGTCTAGGTGCATATAGAGTTGCATAGTGTACATATGAGATTTTTTATGTAGCTGAACTTAGAAAACATATATTTGGCATGCTTTGCATGCACACCTTACTACCTTATACATCCCTCGTTAGGCACACATAGAGGTACAACATACATAAAGAGACGTCTCTTTTTTTAATTAGTATTCAGTTACACTCACATGCACAAGTAACACATCCATACTCACTAGCACTAGACATACATATTTGCTATTATATCGTTTGTAGGTACTCCCAAAGTTTTACCAAAAAGCTCTGTCTATTCGAGCTCGGTTATTTAGTACCTTTACCATATTGTGTGTACCTTGATCATATTGCTATTATATCGTTTGTATTTAACCTCTTGTCCACTTGAACGTAAACCATAAGGTGTAAAATTTTCAACGGATATTTTATGACCAATCGGGATAAAAAAGTCTCTACTATGTTATATACATCGAACTTTCATTGAAAACTGGATTTTCAAGTAAAAGAAATTCTCTCAACCTTAAATAGTCCTTCTCTTTCCCTTCACACAAAATAACATGTCAAAATGTGAAAAGAAAAGAAAAAGGAAAAAAAATTATGTACGCTCGTCTCTTTCTCAACTTCCACTCTGTGATCTCATCAAGTTATCCCACCATCTACGCTTCTTCTTTTTTCTATGAAATCATACGACTCTGCAATTCATTTTTATTTCTTCTAAGTTTTATTATTTCCAGATTTGCATTTCATCTATGGCAACACCAATACTACGTAAAACATTGATTTAGGAAATCAAGAAAAAAAAAAGTTTGACGTATCAAATAACATTGATTGGAAGCACTGGTTTCCTCCAATCAATGATGCAGATGGGGCGTAAGATATCTTTACACAATACATGTGGCTGGAATAGTGAGTGATGCAAAAGATATGTGAGGAAAATTCCAAATGTGAAACATGAATATATAACAGCTTAGGGAAAAGATTAGCATCGACTTGAATCTTGGAGTGGTCTCATATACTGGTTTTAAGGGATTGCATTTCCAAAGGCCTGACCATTAGTCTATTGGATATATAATAAAACAAGATAATTAAAATTTGTAGGAATGATTAAATTTTACTAATATAATAATGAATTCTCAGATTGCAACTCGTTATGGATTAGCAATCAAACAAGTTTCCAAAATTAATAATGTTTGCACCATAACCATACTTAGTTTCTTTGCATAATCATCTTTCATAACAACTAAACTACATCGATTAACTCTCATATCAACATGAATAAACCAACATACATGACCATGATCACAAATTAGTCCAAGAGGGATCAATTAAGTAATCGACACTGAATCATTGTGGTTGGGTACCAAAAAAGATGCTAACCAGATTAAAATACGCATGACTGAAAGTAAAGAAATTACCCTAGAGAGTATCTGATGAGCGAGAGCGAGATGAGTCTGGCAAAATTTGCATTTATAAATCTGGGCGTTGTTATTCCCATTCAAATTTCCATCATCGTTATCATCAAGGCTGACAACAAAAATTCGACCCATTCGATTAATCTCTCAACTATAGTTTGATACCTGATTGTAATCGATGAAAATAGGAATAAATTGCGAGCAAGATGGAAAATAACAGAAAACTAAAGGGGAAGGATCTTAAATCGTGGTAGAAAAGCAAAAGGTAGATTGACGGAAGAAAAAGAATGTGAGAGTACCATTACTTCTCTAATTTTTTTTTTTCTATTTCTATTTCTTTTTAATATATTTTATTTTGAAAAGGACAAATTTTCAAAAGAAACCGGTTTTTAAAAGTGTTGGCATACATAGGCTATTCTGAAAACCATTTACAACTGCAGGCTAGTTTTGACCAGCTTAGCGATGAGCTGTTTATTTATTAATAAATAAAATAATACGTGGCGCATTTATTAAATGCGCCTCTCAAAATTTACACTGGCGTATCTACCAAATGCGCCAGTGTAAATTTTTCAACCTAAAACAAACTACAAGCAGCAGTCAGTCGTTCCTCTTACAACATGTTCAAGCTAGTAAACCCAATTTCGTAACTTTCTTCCATCACCTCAACATTCATCAGAATCTCCTCAAAATCTCAAAATATACAAGTATTGCTAGTCGGTTCTATCAGCTATTTGGCATCAATTTGAAGGTATAAATCTAGTTTAAACTCAAACGTTAGGTCAAATTTTAGGTATTTTCATATTCTACTTTTCACAAATCTACTCTCTCATTTTTATGCTTTATTATGTCATTAATATTTGTATAACAATTATTATTCTAAAATTAATTATGTTTTCCTTTTTAGAAGTATGTTAGATTTCATTTCAATTGTTTGCTACTTTTAAGGAAAATTAACTATAAAAGAAAATAATACACCAGTATATGTTGTTGGTTAACAAAAGGATTCAAAGGTTAAGAAAATTTGCTCCTATCATAAACTAAAAGAAATGGTGCAAAGGGTTACAAAAATTGATTCACAAGAGTATGATGTAAAACTAGTAAACAAGTGGGTAACAAATTTTGAATCTTCTGCTATCGACTTAAATGATGATGAAGATGTCGATGCTATGTTTTCAGTTAATATGAAAGTGATTGAATTATTCGTAATAAAAGAGGAGTTGAGACATTTTAAAGAGGCGATTGCTACTACTTTAAACCAACATTCTACTCAAATTCTTGGTATTATTCATAGTTATCCTCATCAGAGCAATCCAAGTCTAGTATTTCCTACTAGTGTGAATACAAAGTAAGTAATTTGTTAAAGTATTTACATTTGATTAGTTGAAACTTATATTGTTTTGGTCTCATACTCTTTTTTTCACAGTTTTATGGTGCATCCGGGTGGTTCAACCTCTAGACCAACAAATGATCAATTTTTACGTTCCGTACCTTCAAATGCTATGGAGGTTAACAATGATGATGGAGGTCGTAGTTCATCGCATATATATAGAATGCAAGTTGCTTAAATGGATAATGATATGTCATGGATGGATAATATGGAAGTTAATAATGAAGCTCTAGAGTTTGAAATTGATCATGAGAAAGAAAATGAAAATAATGAAGCATTTTCGGTGGAAGAAGATGATGACGATAATGATGAACATATGGAATATGAGATGCCTTTAACAGATGATTTATGTAATGCGAAAATTATAGCGACATCATTGATTGAAAATATTGCACCTATTAGAGATGTATTTACCTCAGAATGTGTTGATTCTGCTTTTCAAGTGGGAATGCAATTTCAAACAAATGAAATACTTACTCAGCAGTTAAGTGAGTGGTCCATCAAGAATTCTGTTTCTTTTAAACCCATAAAATCCCGCAAAATAGAATACACCGCGATTTGTAATGATAAAAATTTCCATTGGTGAATACATGTAATTATCCCTAAAAAATCATTGATGGAGTGGTGGAAAATGAGAAAATATGATGGCAATCGTATTTGTGGTAATCCGATTATAAATTCAAATCATAAACAAGCTACAAGAAGATTTATTGCTAATAATATACTTCCTTTTGTGAAATCGGATTTGAATATCATTTCTTCTGCGATTCAAGTTTAATGTCGGAAACTTGTTTTGTGATGATGAAAACAAATATGTCTGAAAGTTTCAATAGAGTTCTAAGAGGTGCTCGAGCTTTACCAGTTAAGTTGTTAGTAGAAAGAACATTTTATCGTTTAAACGACTATTTCATGAAACGTCCTCCCGATGCCGAGGAATTTGAAATGCAAATGAATCCAAAAGTAGAAACTCTTTTAGCCAAAAGAGCAAAACAAGCAAGATATTGTGGAATTCTTAGATTCAATCAAACCGAATGGCAAGTGAATGATCAATTTTGAAGAGCATTTACAGTGACACTACAAAATAAAATATGTAGTTGCACTTACAACATACCTTTATTGCAAAAGTTTCCATGTTTGCATATGATGGCCACTTGTGCTCGAACCGTTGGAGGAGCGAATAGACTATATTACGATTTTTGTTCAATGTGATTTTCAGTCGATAATTATAAAGCAAGTTATGCTCCAAGTTTTCATCATATTCCAGATAGCAGATATAGGGATGCATATCACGATTCGAGCATATTGCCACCGCCTACAAAAAGGAAGATGGGACGTCCACGGTCGACGGGAATTAAAGGCATGATGGATAAAATGGATGGAAGTAAACAAAATACTTGTAGCAAATGTGGTCAAAATGGGCATAAAAGATCAACTTGTCCGTCAACATAATTTGTACTTGATTTATGTTAGCTTCTTTTGTCGAAGTAATATGTCATGTATACATTGTATCGTAAGTGAATGATTTGAACGCATTTTGTATTTGATATTTCATTTGGATGTTTTTCTTGAATAAGGTTAGCTTCTTATTATGCCAAGATATCTTGTTTGGATGATTTGAACGTATTTTTATGTTGTATGTTAGTTTCATGTGGCAAGATATTTCATTTGTTCATCTTGAATTGTCTCAAGTAGTAGAAAGTAGTAGCAGCATGTCTCTGTATGGTGTCAGAATTGTCAGGGCGCATTTGGTAGGTGCGCCAATGTAAATTGTGAAAGAGCATTTCTTAAGTGCGCTAGGTGTACTAACAGCTCTCTATTTGGTGGCTTAATTAACTGGGCGCATTTGGAAGGTGCGCCTTTGCTAATATGTGATGGTGCACTTCTGAAATGCGCCCCACGCTGTGTATATATGAAGCCATACAGTCTTATTTCCTCACTTTACTCCATTACATCATTTCAGTTAAAATATCTAAAACCCCAAATTTTCTAAATTCACAACCACAACATCAATTGCAATTATTTCTTCATCACATCTGCTAGAAAATGAAAGGATCGTCATCATCTTCTCAAATTAGAGGTATAATCTTCACTGGAATTTATTTTGTATGAATTTTGTTTGTTCAATTATGGTATTTGTCACAAGAATTTTGTTCAAATTAGAAGTATGCACATTTGTTACAAGTAATTTGTTCAAATATAGGAATTTAGCTTGTACATAGAGTTGATGAATATAATTAAAGTCTCAAATTTTGTTCAAATTTATTTTGTTCATTGACCACATTTAGTTTTTTTAAGTATAATCCTCAATGGAATTTAGTTTGTTACAAGGATTGGAGTTATTGTTCAAGTCTCAAAAATACTTGTAACAAATTTCAAATATTATTCAAAAATTCTAAATACTTGTTCAAGCCTAAAAAATACTTGTTCAAGCCTCATGCAATTTAACTATTCAAAATTTGTATTCAATTGCATGATATTCACACTTGAACATTTTTCCTTATAGAGTTGGTACCCGGTCCCGTGAATGCAAGTGTTTTTTATCTTCAAAGTGAGCATCAAAGCAATAATAGGAACTTGATGTAAGTATTTTTTTAAACATCTGTGCTTACATTAAAATATTTTCATTTGTTTACTAATTCCACTTTTTTTCCTTTTGTTCATTTTTGAATGTGTAGAGTGATGAGCCACATGATTTCATGATCATTCAAGAAAATTAAAATTCATCAAGTCAAATATTCTAAGAGTTTAACTTGCATTACAAAGAGCTGGATTCAGAGAAATGTCTAGATTGGTCTTTTTCAAAATAGATCATGCGCTAGTTACTTCATTGGTAGATAAATAGAGACCCGAGACTTCAACTATCCATTTTCCTATTGGTAAAATTACCATCACATTAGCAGATGTTAGTTGTCTTCTATGTGTTACAGTAGAAGGAAATCCTGTACTATTAGACAGCTAAGTAATTACGAAGATATTTGTCAAGAGTGATTAGGTGTGGTTCCACCTCGAAGTGAGATAAGAGGTGCAACAATTAAGTTGGCATGGCTTCGCGATATGTTTGCAGATGAGCTATCATTAGATGCTTTAGATGTAGAAATTGAATATCATGCGTGAGCTATTATTCTACATTTGATATCTTGTCGTCTATTTACCGATCATTCTAAAGGACGACTAAACCTTTTTTGAATTATTGTTTTTGCTAAATTTGGATGAGTGTGCATGATTTCTTAGGGCAGTGCTATATTGGCAACATTATATAATGAGTTAACAAATGTTGCACTCATAAAATCCAAATCAATAGCTGGTTGTCTCTCGCTTTTACAGATATAATATGAATAGGTATATTTGTTATACGCTCATGTATAATATTTAATATAATGTATTCGAATTTTTGATTGATTTTACAGCTTTGGTTATGGACACATCTTCCCATTGGTCGTCCAAATGTGACTTCATCCATGCAGATTGACAGGACATTGCCTTATACTACAAGGTAGTTAATTTCCGACTACATTTACATGTGTGTATTTTTGTACTAATAAAACTCTAATTGTATAACTATTTATATATGTGGTTTGGTTGAAGTAGTTGGGTTGAGTCTTCAAAGCAGGTGGCCACTTACTATCGTGACCAGCTCGACATGTTAACAAATGAAGATTTATATGGAATCCGTGCACACAGGATGTGCTAGTCAATCTTCCATAGATATGGCTAAGTGGGATGCATAGTTGGCTTCGTAAGACACCTATCATATGCATGCGAGATGTACAGATGTACAATCCTAATTGAGTGATGTGACATTTTGGTCTTCATCAACATACCTGATCCATGTGAACCAAAGCCAGATTTGGAGTTTGCTATCGTTCAGAGGAACAGTAGACATAACTGTATCATACACCAACAATTTCCTACCATTCCTATTTCGAGATACATGACTTGGTATTGGTCGATTACTTGAAGATTCATTGTTGCAGATCGAACTTCTCACGAACGAGCATACACCGCTCGTGCACCGCTTTAGCGAGATGTGGTAAATCTTCATATTATCGTGATATTTTTAGTTCGTTAGGTTGAATTATTCATTCAATTGAATTATGTTTCTAATTTTAAATAAATGACTATAACTTGTAGGTCGATGTACTAGAGACGGTAGAAAGAGGGTTGGACAATATTGGACATGGTAGAGTACCCGAATGAGAAGTCCAACCATGGTGTCTTGATTTGAAGAAACTTAATGACACACTCCTTTTTAGAAATCAATTAACATGCCCAAGCCCTTTCTAACAAGCTATGCAGACTAGAGAGCGAAGAACTAAAAGAAGGTAGGATGCACACCAATCGCAACATGCTGGACCTTCTCAACCCCTACCTACTCAAGATGATCCAACTCAACCATGAGTATTCTTATTTTTAGTTTACTATTAGTTTTCTTTTGTAATTGAACTATAATTTCTACTTTAATTCGAATGTAATCAAATTTTAATTATGTTATGCTTGAATTTATTTAACGGTAGTTTTATTTGTTGGCTTTTATGTAGATAAACATTTGCTATTATTTAAGATTGTGCACTTGGATTTGGTTTTTGTGTATTTGGATTTAGATTGTTTGGTGAACGTTGCTATCCAAGTTTGGACCTGATATTTACACTGGTGCATTTGCCAGGTGCGCCAGTGTAAATTATAAGGGGCGCATATCACAAATGCACCCCATATTTTTTTTTAAAAAATGGTCAGCTCATCGCTGAGCTGGCCAAAACTAGCCAACAATTGCAAATAGTTTTCAGAGTAGCCTATTTATGCCAATACTTTTAAAAGTTGGTCTCTTTTGAAAATTTGTCCTTTTGAAAAGGATCATGTAGAAATTAGTGCATTAGTTTTACTCCAACAGGCAAATTAGTGATGGTTTTTTAATTAAAATAAAGTAACGGTGTAAAATTGTAACAAAAATAATGTTTTTAATTTACTTGTGGAAATAGAAATTTTTTTCGAAATATAAGATAAATATTAAGTCTTTCAATGTATATTTGGAAATTTTGAAATTCGTCCATACCCATATTCAAAAAAGGGATAAATATTCGATATTCGAAAAAAATGCATACAGATGCAAATACGATGAGATCCACATTTGAGAATTATTCCTTTGATTTTTATCCAAATTATAGTTTATATTATGTATATTCCATTACGATGAAAGATAGACACTTATTGATTTATTAAGTTAATAGTTTACATTGTATCATATTTGTTGATTTGCGCACTTTTATAATGTATAGAATTGAAATAATTATGTTAAACCAAAAATTTCTGTTTGTGTTTCATGATTTATTGATAGTTCACAGATAAATAATTATTTGATATCCATCGGTATCAGATGCGGATATCCGATATCCGAAAATAACTTTGGATGCAGATGTGAATATGATACTATCCGCATCTGAAAGTATCCATTGATGGGTCTAATAAATATGTCTTCTTATCAATTATAAATCAAAACTTTTAGGCAGATTCTATTAACTCACTAAAATTTAACCCCTTATTTTCAAAAAATTCAACACACTCTATTTTTTTTAACACCCAGTTAGCTTCACTTTTTAAACTTGTACATTCCATAATTTTGGCCTATCATTTTCTTCCTCTCTTCTTTGTTGTTTAGTTGATTAGAATATTCATTTTGACCCTGTACATTTCATTTCTCTCTCTTAACAATTGATTTATTTAGTAAATATTGGGCACTAAAACCTAATTCATTATATTTTCATTGAGTTATTCATATATTTAAGGTTGTTGAAATCAAATATAAATTTTGGTGTTTCTGTTTGTCTAGATTTGATTCAAATCATGGTAAGCATCAATTTGGATCTGATATTTTTTTTAATTTTTAATCTATTCGTGTTTTTACATGTTGCTTGATCCGATAAATTCCTACTTCAACCATAGGAGAATACAATGGACTAAAGATAGAAATTTGAAAACAAAATTGAACAATTGAAGGAGCTGATTGAATAGTTAAACAAGAATAGAAGAGAGTTTAATGTTTAGAATTGCTATTTCTTTTGTGAAATAACTGAGGAGAATGCTGCCATAAAATAATTTGTATTTTTTTACCGAGGTATGTAAGGTTATTATAGTGGTGTTATTATAATTAGCCAAACTTTTATTATTCTTTACAACAACGAATCCATGCTAGAAATTTCAAAGTGCCCTTAAGCTCAAAAATAAAATTTCTTGTCATTCAATTTTTTTTCCAAAGTTTGTCATTCTCCTTAACTACCCCTATATATAATTATCTAAGTTTTGTTTTCAAGTTTTCCAACAGTTATAACCTTATGTTATTAGATATACCAAATTTGGTGTTGTTGTGTGATTGGTCTGTTATTGTTGGTTTATTTGATTGGGTGCATTGACAAAGGAGATAAAATGGTGAATTTTAAAAAAATCTTTCTATTAATTTTCACAAGATTGTATTTTGATTTTATATGGATAATAAATTTTGTACTAAATCATATTATTATTTGTTACTAAAAGAAGTTTGGTAAAAAATAATAATTTATTTCATCTTATTTAAATATTTATTTATTATGGTTATTTAATAAAAATATTTATTATTAATTTAATTTTTAATTTAATTTTTAATTTAATTTTTAATATTTTTAATTTGTTAGTATTCACGATATCAACATCATAACTATACTAAAAGGAATAATCAAACCTAGGGGTAATATGGGAAAAAATATATAATTAACAGTTGTGGCATACAGTTAATAAATATGTTGGTGGTGATTATATGTCAATAATGATGTCAAATCATGTAAATATACATTAAATGATTAAATTTATACTTAATCTAATATACAAAAAATTGTCCATTTACATTAGACACACACACACACACATATGCATAGATATATTTAAATTTATACTTATACATACATATGTGTGTTTACATGCACTTATTAATATTTAGATTATATATATAATAATTATAAAATTCAAAATTTAAATAGGTTTGAGTTTTCAAAATAAAAATCTTATATATATATATCTAATTTATTGATTCTTTATTCAATTACTAGTAATAAAAAAAAATTGATCATATTATTTTATTTTAAAATTTTCAAAGTTTAATTTCAAAACCAGTTTGACCTTCTATAAGTAAAATTATGTGTACACACACATTCTTCTTAACATAAAGCAATCGGAGAGAATATTATTTTATTGTTAAATTCATATATTAACTAGGTTTAATATTTATACATACACACACACACATACACACATATATATACATTCAAACATACATACATACAAGCATACATATACATATATATATATATACATACATATATATATATGCATATAAAAAAGTTATAATAACTTTTTTAAACTAAAACTCACTGTATATATAATATTTAAAATGTTGTAAATTTTCAGAAATATGTTTTGTCAGTGAAGCCAAAATGTATATAGTGAAATGTGTGCAAACATAAGAATATAGTTTATATTTGAGTACATGAATTTAAATAAAGAAGCTGTCTCCACCTTATGATCCAACCGATTATTGAATACTTAGACTATTTGTTCCTCCTCCGTCTCCTTGGCTAGGGGTTGCAAAGCTTCTCGTTGGCTTTAACAATCTCTACTAGGGGCTAGAATTAGTTTATCTAAGTGTAAAGATAACTAGATGGGGGTTACCTATTTATAGCCAAGTAAATATCAAATATCTACCCTTTTTTTCTCAAATACTAGGAGACAAATCAACCATTCCCCCCTCTTCTACGGCCGGTCTACTGACCATTGCTTGGTCAGAATCCCCATTTGACTTAGTTTTAACAAACTATTTAATCATTCTATTTTAACTCTTTCTTCAATTATATCGATGTAAAATTTTTGTACATCATTTGAACTGATTTCTGGTTTCAAATAAATAATTCAAAATGCCATAAAAATTTAATATAACATTTGTAATAATTTTATTATTAATTTATAACATCTATAAATTAATTTTACATTGATCTAATTCAAAAACTAACAATTTCATTATGTTGACTCTCTGGTGTGAACCCATTCATTAATCAATATTTAAACAATTTAAATACTGAAGCATGTATGGACCTTTTTAAAGTAAAAAAATTTAGAACAAATTCAAGGTGTTCAGATCATTTAAGAAAAATCAGTTTCTAATCTGTGATAAGCTCACTTAGTAATAACATTTTGTACATTTATTCTTTTTGTTATTACCGTATAATGATCTATAGTTTGGTCTAAGGTTAAAAACTCTACTAATATCTGTATTTAATTGCCTAGACCACTTCAAAACCCTTAGTTCAATCTGCTAACATTAATCCTCTCTTAGGTATTGTTTCACTCCAATTAATTTAATGTAGTCCCTACTAGGTCTAACATGATCAAGATGCCATGTGATTGACCATAATCAAAATATAGTCTAGTTACTGAAGATCGACAATACCCATAGGTATGAAGAATACCATACGTCGTTACCATAAGATCTATTTTAACTTAGTTGTATTAACCTATATAAGACTCTCATCGATTTTTTCTATGATTGTTCCAAACAGGCACAAATACAAAACTCCTTAGTACCTCCAAGGGTTCATCATCCATTATGTATTGAGCATTACCTACACTAGTCTCAATGAATATATCGATATCCTTTTCTCAATAAATATTGACTACAAATATCAAAGGAATTAGTGTTTATATATTGATTAAATATTTATGGTTGTAAATACATTCGTGACATTAGGTTATAAAACACTTCTCCTAAGTATTTTCTACTATATATGTTTACTGTAATTAATTCATTATTAATATCGCCATAAAATAGCATATATAAAAGAAAATAAAACCAAAAGCATATTTTATTTCGAACAATATTATATATAGAGTTAAGTCTGTATGACTATTTTCATAATTTCCTCTAGGGGACATACTTAACTTTATCAATCTTCCAATTGCACTTGAGGCCAACTAAAGAGCTTCATCCTATGCCTTCGATTGGTCTTCTAAATTAGGCTGAGAAAGTGCCTTAGTGAATGGACCTGCAGAGTTATCTTTGCTCTTTACTCTCTTGATTATGATATGTCCACCTTATCATATGGTGCTTATGGAGAATGAGTCTTCTTGTTAGCTCATGGTTCATTAGAAATCCGTGTCGCATTATTGTCACAATATAAAAGCATTAGACCTTCAATGCTTAGAATCACTCTAAGCTTCTTAATGAATTTGCACATCCACACTGCTTCTTTTGCGGCACATTTCACGGTGATGTACTCATCCTTCATGGTTGAATCAGCCACAACATCTTATTTGGAACTTTTCTAACTAATTGCTCTCCATTGAGGGAAAATAAAAAATCCAAGGCTGATTTACTTTCATCAACATTTCTTTGAAAGCTCGAGTCTAAATACCACTTCACAAGGAATTTGTTGTTTCTTTATATGAGAAATGTATCCTTAGTATTTCTTAATTACTTAAGGGCAACCTTAACTATTGGCCAATGACTTTGTCCTGGATTCGATTGGTATCAACTAACTACATCTAGTGTAAAAGCGATAGGTGGCCTTGTATATAGCATAGTGCACATGGTGGATTACATTGCCAAAGCATAAGGAATCCAACTTATGAGTTGTCTTTTATTGTTCACAAATGGGGAGTCCTTCTTAGAAAGGATAAGTCCATGTCGTAGTGGCACCTTTTCACACTCAGAATTTTCCATCTAAAATATCTTTGTATAGTATTTATGTACATAGACTGGGACAAACCCAATATCCTCTTAGATCCATCTCTATAGATTTTTATACCAAGTATATAGTATGCCTCTTCTAAATCCTTCATTGAGAAAATGGCAGCCAATTTTCAACGATTGTAACATCAATACACCATTAGCTACCAGTGGTAAGTCATCAACATAGAATACTAAATATGTTATAACAACACTAAATTTGTTCTTTCTTATATATGCTTCTTTCCTCTGTATTTTGATAGAAACCAAACTATTTGATCACATTATCAAAACATTCATTCAAACTCCTTGATGCTTTCTGAAGAACATGAATCATTCTTTAGAGACTTTGTGCTCTCACTAACCTTGAAACCCTCTACCTATGACATATAAATAGTCACTTCTAAATAACCATTTAGAATTTTTTTTTTAACATCCATCTACCATATTTTATAGTTATAATAAGAAGCCACAATAAACAGTATCTGAATGGATTCAAGCACAACAAATATTAAAATATGTTATCATAATCAACACCTTGAATTAGATGAAAACTTTTTTGTCATAAATTTTCCTTTATAGGTCTCGACCTTTTCATCTATACCAATATTTTTCTTAAAGATCTATGTGCATTCGATATGTTTCACCCCTTCTGGAAACATTTTTTAAGGCCTATACTTTGTTTTGTACATGGAATCTATTTCACATTTCATAGCATCAGTCAACAATACACGCTCTAACCCTCGGTTCCTTTACATCATTTCTTACTAATATAGCTATTATACAATGCTAAGGTACCTACCATTTACTTTAGATGCATTATTATTTTCAACAGAAAACACATGATTATAATTAAGTATATAGATGCCATTATTTAAAGCACCAAAACAATGTATTCTATTTCCATAACAACTATTTATAATACTATCATTACAAGCAAAAACATATCCATTTTCCATCAAATGGGAAGTAGTAAGTAGTTACTGAATAAAATTCGATGCATAATAGAAACTATATAAATAAAATCATTTCACCAATAGGATTGGTTCAATTGGTTGGTAGTTCAGACTACGAGATTAAATGTCATAAGTTCGATCCTTAAGATCGACAATTGTTGGCATTAACGAACTTTTTTTTAAAACCAAATCATTTCCACTAGCAAGCTTTGCATGGTACTCTTCCATTGCTTCAATGACTACCGTAGACTAAAATTTTAGCTAACCTCGAAATTATGGTCGTGAATTTATATTAGCAAAGTTATATATTGATACCTTGATTAAAAATGTAAAAAGAGGATATGAAATGCGTAATATATAAATAGACATAAGTTTTATAGTGGTTCGATCTAAGTTGATCTATGTCCACTATGAGGATTTTCTCATTACTTTGCTTTTCTTACAATATCTTGGTTTAGAAGGTATAATAATAAGAAAATAAATGTCTTAGATGTTCAAGAGTTCAACCCTTGAGAAAATACATGCTTGGATGTATTCATAAAGGATTTAATATAATTTGGATGGCTAAGATTGCACTACAAAGATTGAGGAATTATTCTTAGTGGTTGATTTGGTTATTTGTTTGATGTGTTGCCAGCTAGGATGCTAACTAGATTGTATGGAAAATATGGTCTCTAGTTGGCAATCTGTACTTAAGCATGCCTTATCCAGGAGTAGGTGGCATGGGATCTAGGAATGGTTTTGCAGTGGCGCTTAGCCATGGTAGCAATAAATGACAATGAGTAGCTATCACTTTATCGCTTTTGTTGGGCGAATAGCGTCTTATGCGCTAGCCTTTATAAAAAACTGCACGGTCATATCTTCTTTTTTAAGGGGTAGTTAGGTAAAATCCTGCCTTGTCAAGACTAGATGGCTTCAGAAAGTTTGGGTAGTCAACGTAGAAGATGGGTAGAGGCTCTTGTTGGGGAGTGCACCGTTGGTCGAGCTGCTCTGTAACAACCCAAAATTTAACCCATAATAATTAATTAGTTAATTAATGAATTAACTAAATAATAATATAATTTTGTGAAATTACTAGAATTGAGCCACGGAAGCTGTACTATTGTGTCCGTAGTATTTCTTTGGTTAATTTCCATATATAGAACGTCAGAATCCAAGCTAGTATGGAGGAGAAACGAAATAAACAAGGAAACAAGAAAAAAAAATACATAGGGAGGTCGACCAACCCCTTGCCTAGGTCGACTAGCTGGTCGAGCTAACTAAAAGAGTGGTCGACCCCCAGGTCGACCCGTCTACATTATTAAACGAAGAATTATACTCTTCGAGTACAGGTGATTTTAACACGTCATTTTCGTTCCGTTGGCTCATTTGGTCCCTTTGTGCTTCCATCCGATGGCTCTTATTCAGCCTATGACATGGTTGCATCCTATTAAATCCCTATATCTAACGGTATGAGATCCACTTCTACCCCTATAAATAAGACCCTAGGCCTAACATTTTTTCTCATTTCAGATCTTCTCCGCTTGGGGTCACCTTTTCCAGAAGGATCCTAAAAGGAATAATTTTCCAAGGAGAGAATATTTTTAAAAAAAATATTTTAATACCCTCTAGTGGATCCAGGAAGATCTAAAGGGAAGAGCTTAGGACCACAGGTGAGTGATTGTAATTATTTTGGATTTCTTTAAGTAATTTAAAATAATAGGATTTTCAATAGTTGTAGTTTTACTACAATTTTTGGAATAACCTTTTTAGTAGTTTATTTCCAGTTTTTAAATTATTTTCAATCTATTTCTTTTAGCTATTATTTTTAGTTAATTTTAACTTATTTCTGTTAATTATAGCTTTTCTATTTATTTACAGTTTATTACAATATTTCAATTTATTTACTGTTATTTATGCGTTATTTACATCTTTTTCCTACGCTTTGGATTTTCTTCTATTTTCAGTTTTCTTTTATTTCTTTTTCTTCTTTACGTATGGATTAGAATAGTTAAACCCGAATATGGATTATAATAATAAGAATACTGAAATTACAGAAGATAAGATTTAAATTCTAAACACTATAATAAAAATGGAATTAAGACTGAAATTGAGCCTAATTATGATATTGATGTTAGAGTTATACTAATTAAATATAATTGGCCTAGTTATAACTTATAATTATAACTAAAAAGAGTAATAGATGAAAGAAGCTTATTTTCACACTTAGAACTTGGGTTAAGTAATAAGCATGATTATAACGTAAGTTATAATAAGAAAACAAAATAGAATGATGCTTATTTTAAGACTTAGGATAGATTAATAAGCATAGATAGTAAGAATAATAATAAAGGCTTACTTAAAATAATTTATCTAAGTTAGTAAGTAAAGATGAAAGAAAAGATCCGTACCGACAGCATTTCCCTTATGTTGTTTAGGGTAGATAGTTAGTCAATAGTTAAAAGAAATGATCCGTACCGACAACATTTCCCTAATGTTATTTAGGGTAGATAGGTGGTCAATAGTTAAAAGAAAAGATCCGCACCGATAGCATTTCCCTTATGCTGTTTAGGGTAAATATGTGGTTAATAGTTAAAAGAAAAGATCCATACCGACAACATTTCCCTTATGATGTTTAGGGTAGATAGATGGTCAATAGTTAAAAAAAAAGATCCGTACCAGCATCATTTCCCTTATGTTGTTTAAGGGAGATAGGTGATCAATAGTTAAAAGAAAAGATCCGTACCGACAGCATTTCTCTTGGGACACACTTATGCTATTTAGGGTAGATAAGAGGTCAATAATTAAAAGACTAAATCATGAGGATTTGGATAAGGGACGCAATTAGATTTTATTTAACAGGGACTAGTACCAACAACATTCCCTATTTTCTGTGGACACGGTTTCTCGCAATAGCCTAAAATGAGATGAGGACACGCTTATGCTGTCTAGGATAGATAAAAGGTCAAAGGGGAGCAATAGATAGTGCGAACAAGCGGTGACTGAGCGTGTGGCATCGATTAGGGGAGATAAGTAGCTATTGAGTTCCAAGCGCTTAGTATGTGTGTCTTTCGTAGACATCATTGCCTTCTGTGTAGGGAGCTATATAGCATCTAGTCTGCAGTAAGGTCTATGGAGTAGCAGGTCGATCAAAGGACAGAATTAGAATTTCAGCCAATTATAGGATTAGGAATTCAGCCTAATCAAAGCAGCTGTCAAAGACAAGTGCAAACAATCAAAGTTACCCAATCATATTTAATAGTTAAATCGTATTTATATCCAGCTTATTCCTTCTTCTATTTCCTTTGTTTCTTTTTATGTACTAGAACTGTTGTGTGACGCCCCACCTCTATACTCACTCTATCCAAGGACATTACGGGGTAATGCCGTCA
Source organism: Allium cepa (assembly GCA_030765085.1). Lineage (NCBI taxonomy): Eukaryota > Viridiplantae > Streptophyta > Magnoliopsida > Asparagales > Amaryllidaceae > Allium > Allium cepa. Next base: position 682,856,110 of record CM060928.1, read on the forward strand.
ACTAGCACGGAGAATAAGGCTGTTGAGGAGCAACCATCCGCATAATTGCTTTGTGCGAGCACCGATATATCAGATAGTACAACACGCATCTGGTTTTAGGAGGAAATCCGACATACCAATACAAACTCAAAGCTACTACCCAGTGGCTATATGTATTCTTCTAAAACAAATATAGAAATAAACATAACACAAATCAGTCATAGATAATTCATATCACAAAGGCGGGAAAAAATATGAATATTACATATAGAAGTGTACATCAGAGTAGTGGTTAAACAAGATCCAAAATATCACAAAAGAATAGTTACAAGTGCTAGACAAAAGAATAAGTATACATCCTGGAGTCTATATCCCAAATGTATACAACGAAAGAAACTACTAATCTAAGTAGTTAGCCAAAAGTCAGAATAATACTCCAGAAGAGGGGTCAAGTAGAAGCACCTGTAACATCTCGGTCTGACCCGAGTATTATTTAATAAGAAAATAATAAACGGATCAGTCTAACTATAAATATCAGATGAAATGATATGGAATAAGAGATAAGACAAAAATATATGATAACCATAAAGCCATACTGTGATAAATATGCAATTGAAAATCAACTAGGGATTAATCAATATCACAAGAATCTTCTCAAAGATCAAAAGGAATGTCATACTCTTTATTTTTATTCACCAAACCATAAATATTGACAATAATATCAATGCCAATCACAAAAGTTAATGACACACAATTTCACCAATGCACAAATATTGATAAAACTTATCAATGTAAATCATAAAAACGGTGAAACACAAATTCTAGAAATCATCAATGGAAATCCAGAAATCACAAAAAGGGGGAGGCCTATCATAAAACGGGAGCATGAAAACTCACCAACACGTCTATCACAAAATGGAACGCTATTCCATGGTTGCTAACCATTAATTTTTGAGCTGAGGCTCCACAAAATGGTCCGAAGACCATGGGTCACTACCCCACCAAATTGAGCCGAAGCTCCACAGAAACGGGGTTTAGTCTCCCTCGTAGACAAGAGACATCGCACATTTGCTAGTCTAAATCACAAAAATGATCATCAACGATCATCAAGAAGTTTCAATTACAGTAAGCTAGTAAATATATGAGCTTAGCCTCATGTCCCATAACCACTCGCTTAACTTAAATATTTATGAACAAATTGTAAGTTTCCACTAGAAAATTATCACTAGAGATTCAATCGAACAAGTCCAAGAATTAACCAACTAAGTAAGCACAAGCATTTCATACCACTTGTTTTACTAAGTAGTTTAATTAGATTTCTCATACGAGTGAGGTAAAGGTTTGTATATACTAATAGATTGGAAAACGGTTTAAGAAACGAGCTTTGTAATAAAATAGGGTTGAAATCGTTTTGATGAAAGAGTTTTGGTATTTACTACTAGTATTGAAACCTTTATATTTTTAAAGTGACGAATCACAAAAATGATTGTAGAAACAATAAATCATAAAAATTCACATTCGAAGACGTGAATAAAATCCAAAGAATTCGATTCCAAATCCATCAAAGTGGAAATACCCTTGCGACTTAACAGCCACGACTTACGACTTAACAAAATTCAACACAATAAATCAGCGGCTCAACACGTGCGACTCCACGGCATACGACCTAAGAGATCAGCGACTTAAGAAATAGCATGCGGCCTAACAGAGCAACTTAACATGGCGCGACCTATAGCATGGCGCGACCTAAGTTGGTGCAAGATATAGCAGCAGGCCGAGCGACCTAAATAGTTGCGACTTAAACCATGACGCGACCCATAGCAGCAGGCCGAGTGACCTAAGTGATGCAACCTAAGTGGTGCGAGCAAGCCGAGCGACCTAAGTGGTACAAGCGGGCCGAGCAACAACGACCTAAGTGATGCGGCTTAACATGGCACGACCTATAGCAGGTGCGACTTAATGGTGCGAGCAGGCCGAGCAACCTAAGTGATGCGACCTAAGTGGTGCGAGCAAGCCGAGCGACCTAAGTGGTGCAAGCAGGTCGAGCGACCCAAGTCGATGCAAGTCGAGCGACCTAAGTTGATGCAAGCCGAGTGACCTAGCATGGCCGACTCATAGCAGGTGTGACTTAAAGCATGGCGCGACCTATAACAGGTGCGACTTAATAGGCCGAGCGACCTAAGGTACTGGGGCATGCCGAACGACCTAAGCAACAGAAATGCAAAAACTCTCTCAATTTGCAACCGGTCGAGCACGGACGCTAGGGGATTACGCCCATCGGCTACCCGGTCCTATTGGCTCCTCGATGCATCACAAAAAAACATGTTCAAACTTTAAAGTTAGGATTTTTAAAGATTTGAGCCCAAAACACTAAAAATTGGGATTTTCACCAATTCAATCCAAACCAAAGGCAAATGCACATGAATAAGTGTTAGGAATTCATATCCAACAATGAAAGATAGTTATAGACAAAGGTGTGAGATAAAAATCTCACCTTTTCACAAAATCAACGAAGGAGAAGCTTAAAAGCAAAGGAAGAATCAACCACACTTCAATCTCAACACAAGAAGCTTGAATCAATGGCTTTTCTTTGGATTTGGAGTTAGTTGTTGGATTTGCAAATGAACTAGGGCTTGGAGTTTTAATTTCCCATTCCTTTCTCCATTTTTGATGAAGCTTGAGTGTTAGGAAATGAAAGTGAAGTAATGAAGGGAAGAGGGGGTTGAGCTAGAGTTAATAGTTTAGGTTAATGGGCTAAACCAAACCCAAAGCCCAAAGTGAAAAAGTGGCAAAATTCCACTAACTCCAAACATATCAAAGTTTATACTCAAAAAGATCGCAAACGGAGTTTTGGACCCAATGGAAGTGGTCCCAAGTCCTAACTCGAACGTATGCAAAAAAGTAACTTTTCAGACTAAAATCCGACTAACGATAAAATATTTAAATATTCAATCGTAAAATGCGGGTGTTACAGACTCTCCTCTTTAAAGAAATTGCGTCCATGAAACATTTAAGAATAAAATATAAGGTAACAACCATGAAAGCATATCAACACAAAAGAAATTTGAAATAAGAAATTCACCTCAAAGAGCATGGGAAAGTAAGTCCGGATGTGTTCGCTCGATGAACTCTCTAGATTCCCAAGAGCAATCTTTAGGATTTGAGGACCATTGAACTTTAATAAGCGGAACATCTTTATTTCGAAGGTGTTTGACTTCCGACGCAATAATACGAATAGGATGTTGCTCATAAGTTAAATTAGGCGAAACTTCAATTTCTTCCACAATACCGGGCTCAAGAATAGAATCGGAACCTCGAAGGCATTTCTGTAATTGAGAAACGTGAAACACGTCATGAATAGCAGAAAACTGAACCGGTAATAAAAGGCGATAAGCCACGGAACCAATACGTTCGGTGATAGGAAATGGCCCAATATATCGAGGCGCTAATTTTCCCGATCGACTGAAACGTACAACACCCTTCATAGGTGAAACACGAATAAACACAAGATCTCCCATAACGAATTCTAATGTCCTTCTTCGGTTATCGGCATAGGATTTTTGTCTACTCCGCGCTTCTTTCATCCTATGACGAATAAGGTCAATCTTCTCTATGGAATCACGAATAAAATCTGGACCTAAAACCAGCCTCTCACCGGCCTCAAGCCAACAAGAAGGAGATCGACATGGTCTTTCATAGAGTGCCTCAAAAGGTGCCATACCAATACTAGATTGGAAGCTATTATTATAGGAAAACTCAACAAGAGGAATATGATCTTCCCAACTTCCACCATAATCAAGAACACATGCATGAAGGAGATCTTCAAGAGTTTGATTCACACGCTCAGTCTGTCCATCGGATTGGGGATGATAAGCGGTGCTAAAATTAAGCTTCGTTCCCAAAGCTTTTTGAAGACTCTTCCAAAATCCACTAGTAAACAATGGATCATGATCACTAACAATAGAAGTAGGAACTCCATGCAATTTAACAATTTCTTTGATAAAGAGTTTGGCCAAAAGTGGCATAGTTCAATTGAACCGAACGAGAATAAAATGGGCGGATTTAGCAAGTCTATCGACTATCACACATAAGCTTTCATGACCCGAATGAGAACGGGAAGGCCGTCTATAAAATCCATGGAAATTTGGTCCCGCTTCCAAATTAGAATTTCTAAAGGTTGCAATAACCCACCGGGCCTTTGATGCTCGGCCTTAATGAGTTGGCAAGTCATGCAACACTTAACAAAGTTAGCAATATCAGATTTCATTCCCTCCCAATAATAAAGTCGCTTCATGTCTGCATACATTTTACTACTACCGGGATGAATGGTAAATTTAGAATGATGAGAATCTTCTAAAATATCTTTACAAAGATCACTAATATTTGGCACGATATCTACCAAATTTTCAAATACCGCCACGAGAATTAATATCAAAGTCTTTCAAACCTTCAATATCAATTTTATCCCTAAAATTTTGGCCAAGAAGAGCCAATTCGGGATCTAGCTTTTAAGCTTCAAGAATGCGGTCTAAAAGAGAAGGATGAGCCTCAAGGCTACATAAAACAAGAGATGAACATAAATCGGATACACAATATCTAATCTCACAAGTGGATAAAATTCCGAGATCATTCCATTCGGATATCATCATAGAAACATCCGCTTGTTACTTACGACTAAGTGCGTCCGCAACGCGATTTCCCCTTCCGGCAGTATAAAGAATATCAAGATCATAAGCTACAAGAAATTCGAGCCAACGTTGTTGATGCAAATTAAGTTCCTTTTGAGAAAATAGATACTTCAAAGATTTATGATCAGTGTAAAGAATAAATTTTTCTCCCAAAAGATAATGATGCCAAATGCAAAGGGCGAAAACAATAGCCGCGAGCTCTAAATCATGAGTGGCATATCTAGTCTCGGCTGGCTTCAGTTGCCTAGAAGCATAAGCAATAACACGTTCTCTTTGCATAAGAATGGCACCCAAACCAACGCGAATAGCATCGGTATAAACAATAAAATCTTGGTTTCCTTCGGGAATCACAAGAATAGGAGCATCGGAAAGGATTTCTTTTAATTTCTGAAAAGAAGCTTCACATTTGTCCGACCAAATGTATCTAACTCTCTTCTTTGTCAAACTAGTAAGAGGCACAGCAATTTTGGAAAAGTCTTTTATGAAACGGCGGTAATAACCTGCCAATCCAAGAAAACTACGGATCTCTGTCACACTCTCCGGTCTCTTTCAATTTTGAATCGCTTCAATCTTTGAAGGATCCATGGAAATTCCAGATTCGAAAATAATATGACCGAGAAACTTCACACGAGATTGCCAAAAGTGGCATTTAGAATTTTTTTTTAATTGATTACTCCTAAGAGTTTCCAACACAATCCGAAGATGTTTTTCATGCTCCTCCTCGGTTTTTGAATACACAAGAATATCATCAATGAAGATGAGAACAAATCAATCGAGGAAATCTTTGAAAACTCGATTCATAAGGTCAACGAAATAAGCTGGAGCATTCATTAAACCAAACGGCATAACAAGCCATTCATAAGATCCATAACGTGTACGGAACGATGTCAAAGGAATGCTATCCTCTGCAATACGAAGCTAATGAAAACCGGTAGTTAGGTCTAATTGTGAAAAGACTCTAGCACCACTAAGTTGATCGAATAGATCATCAATCCGAGGTAAAAGATATTTATTTTTGATAGTAAGATCATTAAGCTTGCGGTAGTCAACGCAAAGCCTAAGTGTACCATCGGATTTTTTCACGAAAATAGCTAAAGCTCCCCAAGGCGAGGAACTAAAGCGAATAAATTGCTTCATCTCCAATTCGGATAATTGTTTGCGCATCTCCTCATTTTCCTTATTGGACATGCGATAAGAAGGACGAGTGATAGGTTGAGCTCCAGGGATGAGATTAATTTTGAACTCAATTGCTCGCTTAGGTGGTAATCCTAAAACGGGCTCAAATTTGTCAGAAAATTCACGAACAACGTGAATAAGAGAAATAATATCTTCCTCATCATCATTATCATCATCATGAGGATTTAAAGAATTTAAAAATGCAACCAAGTTGGAATTCGAATCTTTAAGATTAATAGAAATCTGCTTAACAGATTGAGGATGTCGAAGATGAAGAGTCCGCTCAGGACATAGGATTTGAGCTTCATAACGGTTAAGCCAATCCATTCCCAAAATCATTCCGAAGCCAAGGTAACACATAACATGCAAATTGGCACGGAAAGAGTAGTCTCAAAATAATTTCGACATCTTTACACAATAAACTGACTGTTGTGGATCCACCAATCAGATTTACAATTCTCAAAGAAGTCATTAAACGCAAAACATCCAAAGAAAAAATATCAACAAGTTCTTTTGAAATAAAAGAGTGGGACGCACCCGTATCAAAAAGAACTCAAATAGGATGATCACAAAATAAAATAATGCCATCAAGGATAGAATGAGAAATACCTTGACCATGAGAAGTGTTACTAGGAGTTTGCACCACATTAAGCTTTCCCTCCTTCCTGTTTTGAAGTTTGGGACACGAAGATATATAATGGTCTGGGCTTTTGCAATAGCGACAAGCACGGGATTTTGAACACTTATTCGCATAATGGTCCTTAGAACCACAGTTGTAGCATTGCCCACCACTTGAGGTAGAAGTCTTTGTTGCCGGAGAGGCTTGCTTCCCTTTCTTATTGTTGGGATAAGGACCTTTAAACTTATTAGGCCTTTTCTTGTTGGTGAAGTTCGGTTTAGCATTCCCAACCTCAACATCACTTACTCTATCAGCCTCTTCTAGTCGAAGAGAGATATCAATGAGCTGATCAAAAGAAACTTCTAATTTTAGAAGTAATGGCTTCTTGAGATTTTTATTCAAGCCATACACAAATCTTTGGTTCTTCTTCAATGGGGTGTTTATGTAGTCGACCCCGTATTTAGAAAGTGACTCGAAGGATGCGACATAATCTGCCACAGAGGATTCACCTTGAACAAGGTCAATGAAACGACGATCCAATGTCACTTTCTCAGCTTCTGGCACAAACTTTAATTCGAATCGTTCTCGGAATTTCTCCCAAGTAAGATTCGCTTCATTTATTTCAGAAATCAGAAGCTCGTACCAGTCTAATGCTCTTTCTTGGAGCATACTAGAGGCCACTTGAACACGGTGAAGATCAATAAGATTCATGCGAGAAAAGATTCGATCGCATGTTCTCAGCCAAGCCTGGACTTCAATAATAGTTTCAAAACCTTTGAATGGCTTCCCACCTAAATTGGTATAATCGTTGCACAAACGTGCAAATCCAGACTTAGGGTGAGTAGACTCTAGATTTGAACCGGCTGCCTGAGCATTCTTTACGAGATCAAGAAGCTGTTGGGCAGACATAAATACTCCATCTTGGGGAGTAGCTCTAGATTGACCGGCGCTGGGACGACCTGGTCTAACCATACATTGTTCCAAAGTTTGGCTCTGGTACCAAGTTGTGACTCCCCACCTCTATACTCACTCTAGCCAAGGACACTACGGCGTAATGCCATCAACTAGCGTGGAGAATAAGGCTATTGAGGAGCGACCATCCGCGTAATTGCTTTGTGCGAGTACCGATATGCCAGATAGTACAACATGCATCTGGTTTTAGGAGGAAATCCGACATACCGATACAAACTCAAAGCTACTACCCAGTGGATATATGTATTCTTCAGAAACAAATATTAAACATAACACAAATCATTCACATATAATTCATATCACAAAGGTGGAAAAAGATATGAATATTACACATAGAAGTGTACATCAGAGTAGTGGTCAAACAAGATCCACAATATCACAAAATAATAGTTACAAATGTTAGACAAAAGAATAAGTATACATCCTGGAGTCAATATTTCAATGTATACAACAAAAGAAACTACTAATCTAAGTAGTTAGCCAAAAGTTAGAATAATACTCCAGAAGAGGGGTCAATTAGAAGCACCTGTAACATCTCGGTCTGACCCGAGTATTATTTAATAAGTAAATAATAAACGGATCAGCCTAACTATAAATATAAGATGAAATGATATGGAATAAGAGATATGACAAAAACATATGTAACCATAAAGCCATACTGTGATAAGTATGCAATTGAAAATCAACTAGGGATTAATCAATATCACAAGAATCTTCTCAAAGATCAAAAGGAATGTCATACTCTTTATTTTTATTCACCAAACCATAAATATTGACAATAATATAAATGCCAATCACAAAAGTTAATGACACACAAATTCACCAATGCACAAATATTGATAAAACTTATCAATGTGAATCACGAAAATTGGTGAAACACAAATTCTAGAAATCATCAATGGAAATCCAGAAATCACAAAAAGGGGGAGGCCTATCACAAAACGGGAGCATGAAAACTCACCAACACGTGTATCAAAAAATGGAAAGCTATTCCATGGTTGCTAACCACTAATTTTTGACCGAGGCTCCACAAAACGGTTTGAAGACCATGGGTCGCTACCCCACCAAATTGAGCCGAAGCTCCACAGAAACGGGGTTTAGTCTCCCTCGTAGACAAAGAGACATCGCACATTTGCTAGTCTAAATTACAAAAATGATCATCAACGATCATCAAGAAGTGTCAATTACAGTAAGCTAGTAAATACATGAGCTTAGCCTCATGTCTCATAACCACTCGCTTAACTTAAATATTTACGAACAAATTGTAAGTTTCCACTAGAAAATTATCACCAGAGATTCAATCGAACAAGTCCAAGAATTAACCAACTAAGTAAACGCAAGCATTTCATACCACTTGTTTTACTAAGTAGTTTAATTAGATTTCTCATACGAGTGAGGTAAAGGTTTGTATATACTAATAGATTGGAAAACGATTTAAGATACAAGCTTTGTAATAAAATAGGGTTGAAATCGTTTTGATGAAAGATTTTTGATATTTACTACTAGTATTGAAACCTTTATATTTTTAAAGTGACGAATCACAAAAATGATTATAGAAACAATAAATTACAAAAATTCACATTCGAAGACGTGAATAAAATCCAAAGAATTCGATTCCAAATCCATCAAAGTGGAAATAACCTTGCGACTTAACAGCCACGACTTACGACTTAACATAATTCAACACAAGAAATCAGCGGCTCAACACGTGCGACTCCACAGCATACGACCTAAGAGATCAACGACTTAAGAAAAAGCATGCGGCCTAACAGAGCAACTTAACATGGCGCGACCTATAGCATGGCGCGACCTAAGTTGGTTCGAGATATAGCAGTAGGCCGAGCGACCTAAATGGTTGCGACTTAAACCATGACGCGACCCATAGCAGCAGGCCGAGCGACCTAAGTGATGCGAGCAAGCCGAGCGATCTAAGTGGTGCAAGCAGGCCGAGCGACAACGACCTAAGAGATGCGGCTTAACATGGAGTGACTTATAGCAGGTGCGACTTAATGGTGCGAGCAGGCCGAGCGACCTAAGTGATGCGACCTAAGTGGTGCGAGCAAGCCGAGCGACCTAAGTGGTGCAAGCAGGCCGAGCGACCTAAGTTGATGCAAGCCGAGCGACCTAGCATGGCCGACTCATAGCAGGTGTGACTTAAAGCATGGCGCGACCTATACCAGGTGCGACTAAACAGGCCGAGCGACCTAAGGTACTGGGGCAAGCCGAGCGACCTAAGCAACAGAAATGCAAAAACTCTCTCAATTTGCAACCGGTCGATCACGGACGCTAGGGGATTACGCCCATCGGCTAGCCGGTCCTATTGGCTCCTCGATGCATCACAAAAAAACGTGTTCAAACTTCAAAGTTAGGATTTTTAAAGATTTGAACCCAAAACACTAAAAATTGGGATTTTCACCAATTCAATCCAAACCAAAGGCAAATGCACATGAATAAGTGTTAGGATTTCATACCCAACAATCAAAGATAATTACAGGCAAAGATGTGAGATAAAAAGCTCACCTTTTCACAAAATCAATGAAGGAGAAGCTTAAAAGCAAAGGAAGAATCAACCGCACTTCAATCTCAACACAAGAAGCTTGAATCAATGGCTTCTCTTTGGATTAGGAGTTAGATGTTGGATTTGCAATTGAACTAGGGCTTGGAGTTTTAATTTCACATTCCTCTCTCCATTTTTAATGAAGCTTGAGTGTTAGGAAATGAAAGTGAAGTAATGAAGGGAAGAGGGGTTTGAGCTAGAGTTAATAGTTTAGGCTAATGGGCTAAACAAACCCAAAGCCCAAAGTGAAAAAGTGGCAAAATTCCACTAACTCCAAACATATCAAAGTTTATACTCAAAATGATCGCAAATGGCGTTTTGTACCCAATGGAAGTGGTCCCGAGTCCTAATTTGACCGTATGCAAAAAAGTAACTTTTCGGACTAAAACTCGACCAACGATAAAATATTTAAATAAAATATGTAAATATTCAATCATAAAATATGCGGGTTGTTACATGTTGTAAAACCTATTACCTTTACTTTACTTAAAGACTCTAGTAATTACTATCATTCACCAAACTTTTAGTATGACCCACTCCTCTATTTTCCACTTTCTCCCCTGTAGGAAATCAAGGAAGATGGCATAGGTTGCAGTTGCTTGGAGGTTTCTTTGAAGGAGATTCCACTATGTACTTCCAATTCTTTTATTTTAGCTTTTTGTTCTTTACTTGTACTGGCACATATTGGGGAATAGTTGTACTCTGATTTTTGAGACTATGATTTTCTTTGATTTCATAAGACATATATGTATGGTATTATGACATGTGATGTATTTGGTATTTGGTGACTTATTTGGTTTTTAAAGCAATTATGAAGTTTCGTTCTAAATAAGTTATTATTTACATTGTATCCGCTGTTTTACCTATTTTCTGTCTTATGAATCTTAGTCTCTGCTAGTTTTAGTTTGTATCTACAACGTAACATGCCTTCTAGTGTGTTCCTTTTGGGTATACTAAGGGGTGTGGCATGTTACATGCTCAACCGTTGAGAATCATTTTGCATGTTGGGCCGCCATCTATTGTCATTGTCCATCGATGACCATATGAGTTTTGCTTGATTCATGCATGCAGCAGTGTTAGTAAGGTTGCCTCGATGGGAGAACTACCTGTTTGAGCTAGGTGCGGTCTTCGTGAAATGGGTGAGCCAAGGTACCAGCTTTTGCAAGAACTGGGCCAAAGAGCGGGCCAAAATATGGGCGAGGATGTGGGCTACGATGTCAGCTATAGGAACTATATGGGTCGATAGGATTGTGCGAACCAACATATTTTACACTTGCGAGAAAAATGAGCGGCATTTTTAAATCCAAGTTCATGCCTATGAGTAAGGGTAGACTTGTCATTTGCGCATTTATGTTGTCGACACATGTCTTTGTGTTATTGGTGCTAGCGGTTGATTCTCAAGGCATTGTTGCAGCCATTCAAAGTTGGGATTACTGATTTAACGGTAATGATGAAACCTAGATGGTCCAAATCGTCTCTAACTTAGTTGATCTAATGGCTCAAATTGATTACATTATTTATTAGTACCTGTCTCCCTCTTGTCTTTAATCTTTACCGAGCATCATGAATTTTCCACCGTTAACGATAATTGAAATCTTTCTCCTTTGTCATTATTTAGAAACATTAATTTCGATCGTAATCATTTGGAACTCCTTTCCCTTCGATCTTTTATGCCTAGTTCTTGCTTGGATTTGCAATATAATGTTGAGTAGATTCGAATTGCGACTTCATTTTGTAATAATGCTTTATTTTTCATCATTGCACTAATAAACTTTCTTTGAGAATGGCGTTGAATAATCGTTATTATGAGATCAACGTCCATTGACCGACATTATACACTTTCTCGGCCACTTAAAAAAATCACACAAGTGTAATATCACCATCTTCATTCCAACTATGCCTATTTTACATCTACTATCAAACATTCGCTTTCTTTCTAAATGGTAGAACCACATAAAAAATTTACTTCAAGGTTGCACCTAACTCTTTACAAAAGAGTATTTTGGCATACTTATTCTTTTAAGCATATCGAATAGGTAGCACTTAAGTAAACTAAAACCTGACATTTTATTGATAGAGTTCCTAGGTCTATCATTAGTTCTAGGTCTTTCGTTATTTCAATACAACAAGATCCTTATTGTATTCAACCGTATTAAACACATGATCTTGCATTATTATTTATTTGCTTAATTCGAAAGAACCAATTTCATTGATATTTCATACCTCACAAATGTGAGTGTCTACTATTTAATGTTTGTATGTGATCTAATGTAAACAAAAATCCATAATTTTGTATTTCTTCAGAGTTTAAAATTCATAGAAGACAATATAAAGTCTTTATCAAATAAACAAATGTATTTTGGCTCTTACATGCCTCTTGAAATAACAACATGCCAAATAATTTATTGGTAAGTATATCTTATATTTGTTTGTCAATCCTTATTCAGTTCACTAGTATATTTCAACCAATAAACAATTTTATCAATTAGATTGGTTTCATAAATTTAATACGGTAGATGATTTTAGCTTGTACAACATTTGTTCTTGCAATATTAGAAAGGTTAAACGTATTCACTTCATTTTTCTATTAAGGCTCCCATTAGATTTTTATATTTTTCAAACGCTAAGAAATATATTGGGATACTTCAATCCCTTTACCGAGTGTTAGTACTCACTTTCTTTGGGATTCTAACCTTGGGTATGGGGACAACAAATCATAGGCATACAAGAAAATGATAACTCTTTATCGATTATATCATATACGACTTCTAATTATGGTGTTTACCTTAATCTCCGCCTTGACCTTGAGTTTGCTCAACCAATCAAGAGAGATTATTTGTTTTTCCTATCATTTCTTGACGACCTAAGCATAATGCATATCTCTTGAATTTTTTTAATAGATACATGCATATACTTACATCATCCCAGAAATATATTAATCGTACAAATAACAACTTTAGCTTGAGTTCGCTCAACAATTTGCGCATATGCAAGTAATCTAACAACATATAAATGATAGGGAGAAACTATGTAAAGGTTTATAATCTCTTAATATATATTGAGTGATATCTAACTAAAGAATAATGCATTTCTTATAAAATACCCTCGTGATTCAAGTGTTGGACACATTTGAAATCACAGTATATGTACCATATATGTATTTATTTCAAAAATCTGTTTCAGTTTCTTACCATTCCACTTATAACGTATTTATACATATAATTATATAAGTTTAATTTACTTATAAATACTATAATCTGATTAACATATATAATATTTAAAAGTAAATTATTTACCAAATGATATTTAATCAATTTTAATTATTTAATTTAATTAACTAATCTAATTAATTTTATTTTAAGTTTAACAAAATCTTATCTTATTCATCCTAGACTATTTTAGATGAATAATTAACTATAACCTTTATAGTTTTTATTCATATATTTGAATATATATTTTTAATTAATTGATGTTTCATTAATTACTTTTTAAATAAATCAATCATTTAATTTAACATTTTAAAATTTTAAATTTTTTTATTAGTTTACCTTAACAATTTTAGGATAATATTCAACTATATCCTTTATACCAGTGTATGTATATGTGTGTTTATATATATATGTAAGTTTAATTAATCATATTATTTAAATATTCATAACAATTTAGAAAATTATTAGATTAATTTCTCAAAACAATTTTTAAATTTTTTAGATTTATTTAATAACATTTACAAAATTAACTCTTATATTTGAAACTTAATTTAAATTTAAAATATATTTTAAATTTTCAAACCTTAGTTTAAAACTTAGCCTAAGGTCCAAAAAACTTAGGCCTTACATCTACGCTAACCTTTTGGGCTTACCCCCCTTTAGGCAATGCCAATAGCCATGGAGGGGAGAACACTTTTCATTCAACCCCAAACTTAGACACTTCTATTCTAAACAACTACCATATAGAAAAGTTTATTAGTTGGCCCATAATGCTGGCTAATTAAACTGCATAGACCACATGAGTTTTGATACCATTGTTGGAATCTACTACATTTCCTATTGAATGGTATTTGTAAATTTCAAATAATTCATATTTGGATCTTAAGGGGCCTATGTAATATACTAACCTAGCCTCGGATCCAATCTAATTATTAAATAAAATCACATTTTACTTAAAAATTATTTTATATTTATTAATTAATTTAACTAAACGTTTATTTGAATGTACCATATTTACATTTAAATGATATAACAATATAACATAACGAAGCATAAACACATGTATAACTACACACATACACACACACACACACACACATATATATAGATATTGGAATTTATATCTATTGTATATACATATATACTATACTTACATACACATATGGCAATTTTATATGAATATCAGGAATATGAATGCTTAAATGTTTGTGTATATATGTTTAAATATTCTCAAAAATGTATAACTGTTTGTATATAGATATTTATAGGTACATATATAGTTTAGACATATATATACATATATGTGATATATATATATATATGTATGTGTGTGTTTATATTTATAGTGTGTATACATACATACATACATACACACACACAAGTACATGTATTGTTAAAACCACAAAGTACTGGTTTTGATGATAACGACTACATCAATATCGGTACTGATGATTTTCCTAATATGTACAATATAGTACAAGAAATAAAGGAATCCATCAAGATATATTTCAAGATAATCAAGTAGATATACAATACACTGATCAATTAATACAGATACGAGAACATAGTACAAGACCAAATAGATCAAAGAGAAATCAAGGAGATCAAGAGGGATCAAGGAGGAAAAAAAGATCAAGAGGAATGAAGTAAATTTAAAGGAATGGCTATGAAAACACAGAAGACGTAAGGGACAAAGACTGGAAGAGTACAAGACATCGATCAGTCATTTTTATAGTACATCAAATCATAATGAATTGTTAAAGAACCCACAACAATTCTTTGAATTCTCTCTTTTAAAACTCTATAATTTATTCCCCAAGGTCGTTTTATAAAAGTTCGATTTTGGTTTTAAAAGTAGAAAGAGTTAAAAAAAATATTTAAAGAAATTGGACTTTGAACTAGGATATGGAAACATTCCTGGTGAGTATGTCGACATAATAGCTACTGGATGCAACTTTTCAATTTAAACGGATGAACACTGTAATGACCCGCAAATTTATCGCTTTGACTAATTATATTTATTTCTAAATAAAAGTTCGATAATAAAAATAATATTAATTTGTGTGATAATAAATAATAGTAATCTTATTTTGAATAGATATTTACAAAAATATTTTCCTCGAAATTTAAATCAATAGAATGGCTGAAAACTATTTTATCGATAACCAACTCTATAATCGCAAACATCGCGCATGGAGCTGGATACATACACTTGTTTGTATAATTTATCTTGGAATTCTTTGAGATAAGAATTTTCCTAACTATTATATCTATAGATTTGAAACAAAAAAGAAAATCGAGATTTCGATAAGTAGATTTTGAAATACGAGTAAAACAAAATTTTGGAAAAATCGTGCTTTTGTAGTTCGGAATTCATAAAAGGATTTCTTTAACAATGATATTTTAAAATTGTTTAAAATTATAAAATAAATTCTAAAAATCTTTTAAAATAGTTTAAAAGAGTTTTGAATTGAAAAATATGGATTTTCAAATATTGCAAAAGTTGTTCTAAATTGAATCAGATTTTAAGCACTTTTCGTATCACGTTTCTGCTGCCGTTTCAACAATTTTAGAAATGAAGTTTTTAAACTTAACAACTCTTTTCTAAATCTTTTATAAATGTTTTTAAATAAATAATTACATGTTTTAATGATGATTTGGAAGTTTTATATTCTTCTTTAAAGAATTAAAATAAAATTTAAAGAAAACTATTGCAAATTAAGTGATTTAATCTTGATTCTAAAAGCCATCGAGTAGACTGGATTTTTCTATTCGTGAGATCCGGATGTGAGGTGCTTAAACTACGGAGATGTTAAGTAGCAACCGGTACCCTGGCTTACCTGGCCTCTTCCCTAGGAGAGGGATGGATAAGGTCGAAACGTCAAAAATGAGTTAAGTATAATTAAATTTTCCAAAATTAAATTAAATACAACTTTGATTTTATAGAGATGATCTTCTTATACTCGGTGTTAAAACCGAAAAGAAGTGTTTTAAAGCTAATATATCTCCAAAAGAGTTTTTGATAAAAAGAACTTAATCAATTAAATAATGACTCCTTATTCACAAAACATCTTTTTATCGATGATTGTTTCGAAGGAACCGGGGTCAAATTTTGGTAATTCCTATCAGAAAACCGCTTTGAACCAATTTACCTATTCGAAGTAAAGACACGAATATGATATCTGGGAATTGTTGATCATTTGGTGATAAACTTCCAATATACATATAGTAGAAATAGTCTCTTCCTTATGAAATATCCAATGCAAGGACTAATCGCTACTAATCCTTAGGTTAACTCCCAATAGGATGTGGTAGGACAATGCCTTTGGTTTGTCCTATTCTTGGACAACTTGTATGGACAAATGTTAGACGTTGCATTTCTAATTACTTAAATGATCTCTATAAACGTATCATCTATTTTGTTGTGGAGAAAGAAACTTTTCTTAGCTTAACAGCCTTTCCTGAGGCGTACAAGCTCAAGAGTTATACGTTTGTAGAAATCAGTTGTGTGATCATGGAATGACAATGTGGCATTCAAAGAGGAAAGATGATGTGCTATGTGAAAGGTAATCGTTACCTTAAGCCTCACACCCAGAAATGACTAAAACAGGGTAGATACGGAAAGACTATGTGGTTCACAACTATTAGAGTATGATCATCCCCTTCTAGATATATTTATTCCCGCTATGACGTCGGGTATTACAATAATGTGGTGTATGCAAAAAAAGCTCTCACATATGCTGATAACGACCAGGGTGATCACATATTTGGTACTATCTAGGAAGAGGTAGGCCAGTCTTATGTTTGTAGAGGACCATCAATTTTGCCTCGGTACATTCCTCTAGAGATGTACTGCCGAAAGATAGTCCCTTCACCTGGTCATTTGTACAGAAATTGTCACGACCCAAATTTCAACGTTCGAAAATCGACACCCGTACTTTGCTTGTACCCGAATGCCGCAGATTCAATCGTTGAAATCTGACTCGTGCCGAAGCTTATAACACATTAAGTACAACAACACAGTGGGAGAAAAGATAATATCATTGATATACAACGGTGAATACAATATCAGATATGATATGGTACAACAATATCAAAGACAAATATACAATAGCGGAAAGATAAGCAACAATAGAGAAACTCCAAAGAGAGCTTTAACATCAAACTGCATCTGCAACTCCAAAGCTAAAGCTCCAAAAACTCCAAAAACTAGATCAACCAACATGCTTTCCAAATGCGAAGCGAGAAACTCCCATCACGTTGACTAACCATGGTCAGTTATGATCCTAAAAAGTAGAAAATGCGATCCCCAAATCCAAAGGCTGGATACTATCGAATCTACTCCTACTATCTGATTATATGAAACCCAACTCTAGACTGGCCGTGTGGAAAATTGTGGGCATCCAGAGTTTAGGAAGGGAACAATAAATTCCGGGTCAGTCATGGGACTGGTATGAGCAAACAAAACAGTTTTATCTTTAAACAACAACAAAAGAGTTTAAAACATTGAAACCCACAATGATTTTTGGAAAATGGAACTATCATAAGGCTTCCCGCCACAGACACCATGCGTACGCAGAATTGGAGGAGATTTCTCCTTATGATAGTCAAAAATGCTTGATACGCGAAAACCATTTTGATATTATTATTAGTGCATAGTGCAGAAAACATATCGAAAGTATAATATTAATCTTAGCCAGCATACAACCATTATTGTATGCCTACTATAGCTACCATGTTCAATAGCAGGTTACCACCACATTCCATGGCATGTTATACAACTAAAGCCGTACAGGGCGCATATTGTTTCTTTGGATTTTCCAACAAATGGTCAGGCCAAGGAACTTCCCATTGCCACATGGGTACGCCTCTAGAGGGATGCCCCGAGAACTTACCCAGCTCTCTGTCCGGGAGTAATATCTAAAGATATGCCATCCCCGGTCATTTGCGACCTTTATCCGAGGATCCTCAACACCAATAACCACAATGAAATGTATTTGCAGTAACCACATAGTTTAAATATCTGGGCTCTATACGATGATACCACCCTTTTCCAGAAGGAATGGACATACCCTAGGAGCACGACCCCAGCAACCTTGCCGCATCTTTCCTGTTTCGACCATTTCCGGAGAGTGAGGTCCGATGAGGTCTCATCCACAATGTTACGCTTTCACAAAAGCCTTGCTTCGATCAACAAATGATCAGCAACACACAGCAGCACTTAGCATGCCACACTACCAAATTGAGAATGTATCACTAGTAAACATCAACTATATAACCTTTGAGCTCGTACGTCTCAGAGAAGATGTTAAGCTAAGAGAATAAATCTCCGCCACCAAATAGAAATGTATTTGATAGAAACCATCTTTACATCTCAAAGTGTAATGTCAGACATACATCCATACAAGTCTGTTTCGGGTTCGAACAGAACCGAAGGCACTTCCAAAGAAACCCTTACAAATCCAGATAATCCCTAATCACGTTCGGACTTCCCATTACAAAGGGTGATCAAATCTCTATACCGGGGATCAGTTGGTGCAGAGACATTCGACGAATTATCCTTTCGCTTTCGGAAATATCCGGTCTTCAACACCGGTCTTCAAATGCTATCCATATCGTCGTATCATTACTCGGAATGGCTTATATGACACAAGGTCCTCTCCCGGCTAAACCGAATAATGAGCGCATTATTTTAAAAATATAGATATTGGATTTCAGTCAAGTCACAACTTAAAACCCAAAACCTTTCTTCAAATGGTTTAAAAAAATTACCATTTTCAAATCTTTAAACAAAAAAAATTTACTTCACAAAGTTCACCCATTTTTCACAAAGATTCATTCACAACTTTCAAAACAATTTTCTTTTCAAATTGGATTGACTCATCCAATCTTTACCTCAAAGATTCAATTCATAGCTTTCAAAACCATTTCTAAAGATTCATAGCTTTCAAAAACAATTCTCATGTAAAATCTTTTATACAAAAGATACACCATTTAACTCTTCAATTTCAAAACAAGGTTCAACCATCTTTCACAAAGATTCATTCATATCTTTTAAAACAATTCACTTTCAAATTTGAAATCTTTATAACACAAACTGGAAGTTCTTTCGTTATGTGAAAGCTATTATTATTTGAAAACAAATAATTTCGTTTTGGATAAGTCCAATTACGTTTATACAAGTTAAAGCCCTTCAGGTATAATACTTGGATTAAATTCAAATTCCCAAAACACTACTTTTTAAAATGGTTCAAAAACCCATATAAACAAATTTATAACTTATATAATCTTTTTAAACCAAAATTCTCAACATAGAATTCAATTTCAAATTTTGAATTCAAATACAAATCAAATTATTTAAATTTCAAAACTTTATTAAGTTATTCAAAATAACTTTTATCTTTGAAACTTCTTTTCAAAAGCTTTTCAGTTTTAACCCAATTCTATTTTCCAAAGCCATTTGGATTCAAAATTCAACTTTAAAAATCATTTCAAAATATCTGTGACTTAACCAATTTCCTCATGCAATCCATATTTGTGTGTGTATAGTGTGGTCTAGGGTTTTACACAATAATAGTGCAACATCATAATCATCACAGATCCAAACACATCAATATATTTGATAAGCGGTATAAACTATAACGCTTATCTTCATTCATAGATTACAGATGAATAATATAAGTTCATCACGGATAATTAAATTACATTTCACAGATAAATAAATTATATCACAGATGAATAAATTACATCACCACACACAGCTCAAATCAGAATAATTCATATTACATAGCATCACATATCAAGGATATCACATAATTCAACGTTCCATAAAATCCAAATATCCGTAAGAAAAATCAATTTAATCATCTGATAAATTTAAATCATATTAATTATTTATAAATAAATCACTAATCCTGGTTAATTAATATTCATCAACTACAAATCACTTTGATTAATTATCCTTTAATCATTTATTAATTAACCTTTAATTAATCAACCTTTAATCATTAAATGATTATTCTTTAATTAATTGTCCTTAATTAATTACATAAATTAATTACTCCTCAATTAATTATCATTCCTTAATCACCCTCATTTATTAATTAACCTTCAATTAATAAATTTTCTTTAATCAATTAATTAATTAATTTACCCTCAATTAATTATCATTTAACTAATTAACCTTAATTAATTACAATAAGTGATTATCCTAATCACTTATTAATAAATCTCAAATTAATTACATTGAGTAATTACCTTTTAATCATTTGATTAATCATTTTTAATCATCAATTATTCATCATTAATTACTTTCATTAAGTAATTATTTTTAAGTAATTAATTATCCATAAATTAATTATTCACTAATTTCTTGATTAATCTAACTTAAATTATTAACAAATTTACCTTAATTACTTTTATTGAGTAATTTAGCTTCAAGTAATTAATTTCCTTTACTAAATAAACTAGCTTAAACTTTAAAGGTTAATTAACCGTTAAAACATTCTTTATATTAATTATCTAACCTTTAATTACATTAAGTTTAAAATAAACTTTTAAAATAAAAGTTATATTTATTTTAAACCAATTTAAAACTTAGTTAAATGGAACAATTTTATTTAAAACCTTCTTAACCAATTTTAAAACTTAGATACATTTAACATAAAAAGGAAATTGGGTTTGACAAAATTTGTTGGGAATAAATTGATTTTCTTTTAAAATTTTAATACTGTTTTTGCCTCAAATCATATGATCCGAGAAAAATCACGTTCTACCCGAGCTTGACCCCGAGCCAATCCACTATTCCACCTGCTTCGAGTTAATCATGACATCACCCGAGTTCGACCCTGGAAAAATCATTCTTCCCCAAATTTTGAAAATCCATGCTACCCACCGATGCACATACACGTGAACATACGATCGGAGCTTCTCCGATCGTCGCCGAGCCCCTCCACAAGTCGTCAATGACTTCATCGATCATCTCAACGCCTAGCTTCGACGATTTCATCGGAATTCAAAATTTGGCTACTCGATCCATTCCTCGACTTAAACCCATCATCGGTAAATCGCCTCGCCCCACCACGTCTGTGATAACCCGCCATTCTCTCCACAGAATGACGCATCATTAATAAGAAAGAAAGGGATAGAAATAGAAAAATAGAGAAGAAAGAAGAAACAACATCACAATCTCAACAGCGGAACGAATAAATTATATTAATAACATAAGATAATTGTAACAACCCGCATATTTATCGAGTTTGTATTTAAATATTTTATTTAAATATTAACTCGTTAATCGGATTTTGGTCCGAAAAGCTACTTTTTGCAAACGGTCAAATTAGGACTCGAGACCACTTCCATTGAGTTCGAAATGTCGTTTACAACTTTTTAAGTATAAACATCGATAGGTTTGGAGTTAGTGAAATTTCACTAACTTTTCCCGCTTTGGACTTTGGGTTAGTTTAGCCTATTAAGCCCAAGTTCCAACCCTCTTCTCCTCACTCTTCATAAATTTCCTAACTAATCAAGCTTTGGCATTAATGGTGGAGGGAATGGGAAATTAAAACTCCAAGCACAAATTCAACTGCAAATCCAACATTCAACTCCAAATTCAAGTAGAAGATATTGGATTCAAGCTTTGGATTGCTTCTCCTTGCTTTCAAGCTTCATCTTTATAAACTTTAGTGCAAAGGTGAGATTTTTATCTCACAATTCTAGTCTATAACTATATTGGACTGTTAGGAATGATTCCCCATCACTTTAGCATGTACATTTGCATTTGATTTGGATTGGATTGGCGAAAAACTCCATTTTTTAGTTGTTTGGTGAATTTCCTGAGCTTAGGTCGCTCTGCCTAGGTTAGGTCGCTCGGAATCATTAGCTCGCGTGTGTGGAAAAGTCAAGGCCTGCATATTTCGTTCGCCTCGGATTTAGGTCGCCTCGGATTTAGGTCGCCTCGGATTTAGGTCGTAGGTCGTTGGACTTTAGGTCGTTCGCGTATAGGTCGTTCGGCCTTGCCTGCCTCATTAGGTCGTGGGACCTTAGGTCGTAGGTCGTTAGGCTTAGGTCGTTAAGTCGTTCCCTCTGTTGGAAACATCTCCTCGGTCTTAGGTCGTTAGACTTTAGGTCGCCCCCCCTAGGTCGTTAGACCCTGAGTTGTTCCGCCTTCATTTAGGTCGCATACTCCTTTAGGTCGCATGACTCCCATCCCTTTAGGTCGTTGGACCTTGTTTTCCTTAGGTCGTTGGACCCTATTTCCTTTAGGTCGTATGACCCACTAGGTCGCTTGGCCCCTTAGGTCGCGACACCTTTAGGTCGTGTTACCTATATACCCCTAGGTCGAAAGACCTTAGGTCGTGCACCTTTAGGTCGCGAACCCTATTAGGTCGCGAACACCTTTAGGTCGCGAACCACTTTAGGTCGCATGACCTCATCTCCGTTAGGTCGTGAACCTTGTTAGGTCGCTCATCCCTAGCCCGCGAACCTTCTTAGGTCGCGCACCCCCTTTAGGTCGTAACATGTTAGGTCGCACGCCTTTCACACCATTAAGTCGCGAGTTTAATTAGGTCGCTCGGCCTTAAAACGTTAGGTCGCTTGACCTGTTCTATTGTTAGGTCGCTCGACCCTATTCCCCTTAGGTCGTTAGACCTCATTTTGTCTTCACTAGGTCATACCGTTTTGGACGGGGCGCTGCCCCGCACCCCGCCGGGGGCGCTGCCCCCTGGACCCCCGCGACCCGGTCAGGTCGAACCCCGTAAGCGGTGGCGTTGCCCCCGCACCCCCACCTTGGGGGGTTGCCACCCCCCCTGGACCCCCCCTCCGTAGGGGATTTTATCTGAAAAATATTCAACAGAACTTGCTGAGCTGATTTCCTTGGATTTTTATCACATCTTCGAATGTGACCTTTGTGATTGATTGTTTCTACAATCGCTTCTGTGATTTGTCACTTTAAAATATAAAGGTTTCAAAACTAGTAGTAAATATCAAAACTCTTTCAACAAAATGATTTCAACTCTATTTTTAGTAACAAAGCTCTTTTCTTAAACCGTTTTCCAATCTATTAGTATATACAAGCCTTTACCTCACTCGGATGAGAAATCTAATTAAACGACTTAGTAAAACAAGTGGTATGAAACGCTTGCGTTCACTTCGTCGGTTAATTCTTGGACTTGTTCGATTGAACCTCTCGTGACAATTTTATTAGTGAAGATTTACAGTTTGTTCGTAAATATTTAAGTTAAGCAAGTGGTTATGGGACATGAAGCTAAACTTCTATATTTACTAGCTTAGTGTAATTGACACTTCTCGTTGATCTTGATGATCGCTCTATGAATTAGACTAGCAATTGCGCGATGTCTCTTTCATTGCAAGGTTAGACTAGACACCACTTGTGTGATTCCATTCACACATACCTTTCTGCTTTTTGGTTAGTCTTGACCTTAATCTGTGTGATTCCATTCACACATGCGGGGTAGCTCCCCTTGGTCTTCGGACCGTCATGTGATAGGCCTCTTTCCCTTTTTATGATTTCTGGATTTCTTGTGTTGATTTCTGGAATTTATCTCTTTGACTTGTCATGAGTACAAGTTTAGGGTATGATGCCCTCTTTGGATCTTTGAGAAGATTCTTGTGATATTGATTTATCTCTTATCGGTTGATCTCCTGTTGATCATTATTTGCATACTTATAGTAGTATGTCAGTGTGGATATTTTATGTTTATGCCATATCTTTTATGTTATATCATGTCATCTGATATTTATAGCTAGACTGATCCGTTTATTATTTTCTTAAATAATACTCGGGTCAGATCGAGATGTTACAGGTGCTTCTGCTTGACTTCTTCCCAGGGATTCATCACTCTGACTTTTGGCTAACTGTTTAGATTAGCAGTTTTTGTTGTATACACTTGAGATATAGACTCAAAGTTGTATTCTTTTGTATAGCACGTGATGCTATTCTTTTGTATTATCGTGGATCTTATTGACCACTACTCAGATGTACACTTTCATGTGTTAGTATATATTCATATCTTCTTCCGCCTTTGTGATATGGATATCTGTGACTGATTTGTGATATGATTATTTCTATGTTTGTTTCCGAAGATTATTTATAGCCACCGTGTGATAAGCAATTACATGGATGGTCGCTCCTCAACAGCCTTATTCTCCGTGCTAGTTGACAGCACTACTCCGGAGTGTTCTTGGCTAGCGTGGGTATAGAGGTGGGGCGTCACAATAATACATAGTATACAACATCAAACAGAGTTACACATATTATACATCACATACTAGACAGTTATTAACACCTGTCTAGTTATTACAGCTCAATACAATACAGAGATACCAAACACAGCGGAACACTATATATATCAACAACGCTGAAGCCTACTGCTCCATTGCTCCTCCACAATTCATCAAAGCTAACCTGAATCCCTTGGCTACTCGTAAAAATTTGAGTACCCAAGAGTTTAAGAAAAACAGAAACTCCGGGTCGGACATGGGCCTGGTGTGAGTAACGGGTTAAGATTGCTTAACTTTGAAAAACCTTTGAAATTAAAAGGTATCACGTAAGACTTCCCATACATAAACATGGGCAAGTTTTTACCTTACGCTAACCAAAACATTTGATAGGAAATCCAGTGATATTATAATAGGTCTAGGGTTTTCAAGTAAATAAAAAAATAGCCGAAATTGTTACATTCATTAAATTCCAGCTACTAGCCACAAAAGTGGGTAAAAAAAATCAAATCAGAGGGCGCTTATTGGATTTTGGATTCCATACAATGGCAGGGCTACTGGGGTACCGCCCATCACAGTGCGGGGCCTAGATCACCATATCAAGGATTACTCCCAATCCCTTGCAACACAAGGCCGGAACCATCCCTTACTGGATAGTCCCGAACAAGACAACCCCGCAGTTGGTGTGCATATCCAACTGCCCACCAAGCCGAATAAAAGGGACCTTTAGATAAGGGAAAATATCGTCCTACTTGGGCGTGACCCACTTAGCCTTGCTGCACCTCCCCTGTTTAAGCCATTCCCAGGTGATGGGGCTTGAGGCTACGATTACTTTTATAGAACACATCTTTTAGAATGCTCATCGTCCACCTAACGATGTTCTGAAAGCATTCAATCCATACAAGTTCATTCTAGGTTCGAACGAAACCGAAGGCATTATCTAATTACACTCATTTTGGAATCACCCTCAGAGTTAACGACAATAACCCTTGCACTCTGAATCTTCATCTTCACTTAAGATTCACGACCTATCGTTAATTTGGATCGATGTGGTTTCGGATATCCAAATCTGGAAATCCGATCCCGGTCTCATAGAAATCCAAAACGTATCTTTTAAGGTCAAGTTGTTTTAAAGTTTAAAACAATTCAATTCTATTATCTATATAAACACAGATAGATAGTTCACTCATCACAATAGATAATCAAAATTATAATCACAAACAGATAATCCATATTATCATCATAAATAGATAATTCACATTATCATCATACTTTAACTAAAGCATCCATATTACACGGCATTACTTATCTCATAACTGAGATCTCAAACCATTCAAGGTAACCAATATCATCTATCCATACATGAGCAAAGATTAATCATACTATAATTAATTTAAAATGAATTAAATTAATTACTTCATCTCTAATTAATTTAAAGTGAATTAAAATAATTACTTCATCAATATAAATCTTGCTTACTTAACCATTAATTAATTACAAATCAATCAATTAATTATTCTCTAATTATCCACCTTAATTAATCACCCTTGATTAATTATCTTTTAATTACATTCAAGTAATTATCCTTTACAAATTAATTATCCTTAACCAAAAACAGTAATTAACCTTTAATTACTTCATTAATTAATTAACTATAATTAATTACATCAATCCTTAATTAATTACATTGATTAATTACTCTTAATCACTTATTATAGATTAATTAATCTTAATTAATCAACCCTTTATTACATCTTTAATTATATTAATTAATGATCCCTAATTACATTTTAATTAATTATCATATTTTAATTAATTACATTAAGTAATTAACCTTAATTAAACCATAATTATTAATCACTCTTGATTAATCACATTCAGTAATTAACTACCCTTAATTACTTCATTGAATAAATTAATTACTCTAGAATTAATTTCTTAATTAGTCCCTTGATTAATAACACCAAGTAATTATACTCAAATTACTTCCATTTTAAATCATCCTTCATTAATTACATCGAGTAATTATCAATTAATTACTTCACTAAGTAATTATACCCCATTAAGTACATTAAGTAATTATTTATGAAATCATCCAGTTTAAATTAGTTAAACTTAATTAATTAATTTAAAATAATCACATTAAACTCAATCATTTACATTAATTAATTAATTAATTAATTCCTTAATTACTTTCATTAAGTAATCATACTTAAACAATTTCACAAATGATTATCATTAATTAATTAATCTAATTAATTATTACAATTAATCACATTAATTAATTATTAAATAATCTCAAGTTAATGACCTTCATTAACTATTAACAATTCTTTAATTACTTTCTTAAGTAAATAACTTACATTAATCATTATTAATTACAATTTAATTAATCATTAATAATCTATTAATTAACCATTAATTATTTAATTAATTAAGTGTTAATTGTAACTTAATTAATCCTTAATTACTTGATTAATTAATCTTCTAATTAATTAATATTCTAATTAATAATCCTTAGTTACAAATTAATTATTGTAAATTAATTAATCTTAAGCCTTAATTAATTAATTTAAACCCTTAATTACTTATTTAATTAATCCAAATCATTAATTGATTAAATAAACTAATTATTCATTTTAATTATCTTAACAATTTAATGAATCCAAATCATTAAATCCTAGTTATCTTTAAGACAAAACTTTATTCTTATTAATGATTAAATTATCATTAACAAAGCATTTTAAAAACAATTTACTTAAAATTTACTTTCAAATTTCATTTTAAATTTAAGATTTAAAATAAATACAAATTAACTTTAACTAAGTTTTAAAACAATTTAAAACCCTTTAAATTACATGTTAAAGAAATACTTACCTTATAAAAGAAGCTTAAAAGAAATTTTAAACCAAATTCATTTTAAATTCAAATCAATTTAAAATACACTTTAAACTCTCAAAGTTGTTTTAACACATTTTAAATCTTAAAAAAACTTCTTTTATTTCAAAGCTAAGATACAAACTAAATTTAATTCCAGGTTTAACTTTGATTTAAAAGTTTACTTTCATTATAAACTTTATTTTTACATTCAAATCATTAAATTATACTTTATCATTCAAAGTTGTTTTAAACAATTTAAATTTAAAATCTTCTTTTATTTCAAAGCTGGAATACAGATTTGGATCTAAATCCATATTAAACTTAGATTTAAACTTTTCTTAATCTTTACTTTACAATTTAAAATTATTTCTAAAATTTTAAAACAGAACAGGTTTGAAAACCTGTAACAAATCGTATGACTTGAGCTACCCTCAAATTTCTTCGAGTCAAAACCTAAAGTGCTTCAAGCAAAGTACCTAAATTCTCGAGAAAAACTCGATTTCACAAATCCCCTCAAACCAGACTTCATAAGGAAACAATGGAAGTGCACCGTGCATATGCACGGTGGCGCCGTCCATCTACACCCACCTCCGATGATCTCCTCACATCAACAATCACCCAAATACCACGTCACGGTCATCAGATCGTTACAACACACTCGAAATCAAATTCTAGCTTCAAACCAGACCTGGAACAAAACCAGGAACACCACATCAAACTTGGAAACGGCCTCATCCACGATTCTCCGACCGTCGTTACTTCTAAAACTCTGGCCAAGTCTTCGTCAACGTCCAAGTTCCTATCACCCAAGATTCTGTTGAACTCGAACGACTAGAGAAGACGAGATGAACAAATTTTCCAAACCTATTTAAAACTAGGGTTCCGGACAAAAATCTATCGCCGCTGCCGCCAAAGTGAAATGCATCACCATAGAATATTTTTCCCATCATCCTTGATCACTCCTCCATCAACACTGAAGATCCCAACCTTCCAATCTACAGAGATCATCAGGAAACCTCCAATTCCCATTTTCAGTTCATCCCAGAACTACATCCTCCTCCTCAAACTAAAAATTATGATTTTATTCTTAAAAATCATGTTTAGTGTTAAAGATTTAGTTTATGTTCTTGAATTGATGAATTAAAATGATTGAATTTTCACTTACTTCAAACTTGCTCTGTTGTTCTTGATTTTTAGAGACAATTCAAATTTATTTTAACTTGGATAATTTTTTTTAAACTTTAATTCATGATACAACAAACATATTTTGTTTGAATCTTAAACACTAACATAGATTACATCACGTGATAATGAGTTTTGAACAATTTCTTGAACCTGGGTACTGAAGAACAGTATAATACAGAGACCACAACATGTACAAATATATCCATTCATATATACACAGAAGATCTACTGATATATATACATATCATACATACTTAACATAGAAATTAACATGCAACGGGTTTAAATACTTAAACTCATTAAAAGTGATGTTACTCACCTGATTAAAGAAGATGAACAGAGCATATTTTGAAAAGCTTTTGACAGAAAAACTTGAATTGCTAATTTGCTTGAATTAAAACTTGAAAATTACTTCTTTGCTTTAAACTTGAATTGCTTGTTGATTATATATCAGGTTTGCAAGCAGTAGATAAATTCCAGGTTGGTGATTTGAATCTGGTTTGCATGCTTGAATTTATTTCTGGTTTTGAGGAAGTGATTTACAAATTTATTTTTAGCTTTGAAATGAATTACGGATTTGGCTTGATTTTGAAAAAAACGATTTATAGTTTTTGGTCTGAGATTGCTTTTATTTTCTTTGTTTAGAAATGAGATTAGGAAAATAAAAGAAATAAGAGATGTTTGTTTGTATAACTTAATTTATGGTTTAATAAAAATAAACGAAAAATGAAATTAAAACATGACACTTGTCCTATATTCTAACATTTATCATTTTAAATACACTTATCACTTAACGCATGTCGTTTTTTTAAGTAAATTAATTATTTTTAAATGTTAATGAAAGATTATGTTTAAGTAATTAGTTAATAAGTATATTTTATATGTATAGATAATTTTACAAGAAATAAAATAATTATATTTATAAATAAAAGTTTATACAAATATTTTAAAATCCAAAACAATTTAAAATCTATACTTTGAATTTCAAAACTTTTAAATTCAAATTCAAAACAAATTCAAAAATTCAATTTAGAAGTCAAGTTACATATATACAAATTCAATTTGAAATAACAATGCTATTTTTATTAAAATCCATTTGTAAAAACATACATTATTAATATTATTGTTTAAAAATAACTCATTATCAAATTAAAATAATTTATAAAAGAAATTATCTTTTTATTAATAAATTACTTATCTTATCAAGCTATATTTTAAAAGGACATAAAAGAAACCTTTTTGTCAATTAATTTAAATTTAAACTTAAGCTAAAATCATTTTAAACAAATTTAAACACTTACCTTAACAATTTAAAACCATATAGTTATTTATTAAATAACTTTGAAAAGCTTAATATTAAATTTAGTCAAATTTCCAAATAATTAAAAATATTAGAATTAGAAAATTTGCCTTATTTATTAAATTCCTTACCAAAGCTCTTCCATTAACAATATATACATATATATACATATATATATATATATTATAAATAGAAAATATTTTATTTGCTTTTAAAAGATAAATTCAAAAATTAATTATTAATTAAAAAAAATTATTAAATCAATTCAAATTTATTAACAAGATTATCAAATCAATTTAATTTTAATGCAGATTATTAAATTGATATTGCCTAAAATTCCGGGTCATCACAACGTCGAGCCACCGGACGTCATGCGACTATAACCCCAGCTACTCCGATGATCCACAAACCTCTTCCCCTGGGTGCAATTGTTTGGATCTCCTTGATGACGACGCACGAACCAAATTCCTGACATCGTTTTCAAACTAGGCTAAAACCCAACTATCTCATCGCTTGATCACCGCAGTGATCAAGAATTTAAACAAGTATTTTTCTGTTAATCTTTACCCTTCGATTTACCTTCGACGAAACTCACGACCCACAATTCAACGTGGATCACCAGAATTTGGCCAAAACTCGATTGTCGTTCAACTGAAGATTTCTCAACATCTACTTGCTTAAAAATCATGAAAATAATTTTAAAAATCGCCATTCTTAAATACAAATCTATTCTAATAATCAAAACATGAAATTAAAATGATCAATTTTCTGACTTATATTGATCATCATTGTTATTTATCATTTTGGAAAAAGATACCTAATATATTTTCTTGAAACTATTTTTAAAATTTAGATTTTGTAAATTTGAACACATTTCGTTTAAACGTCCAAACCTCGAAAAGATTATGGGATGAGATATTAAATTTTCAAACAGGTTTTGAAAACCTGTTAACAAAGACAGAGGCATATCTGCCTATTTCTCTGACATGCACATCATATATACAAACATATTTTCATTCAAGTAAACACATTTATAACATTACTTAAATCATTCATCACATCCATGTGGATATAACCATATTAAGGTTTAAAAAAATTATGTTTGCTCACCTAAAAGTTGAAGAAAGACAGAGAGAATTGAGCCTGGAAATGGTCTGGAATTTGAAACTGAGATTGAGCATTTTGATTTGAACTGAATTTTTGTTCTTTAGCTTGATGTTGATCTATTGTTTTTGATCTGGATCCTTATGCATTTGAGTTTGAATCGAATCCATATGTTGCTTGTTAGATCTGAGATGATCTTTGTCTTGATTATGCTTTCAAATTTCTTTTCCACTATTTTTGAGTTGAAACAGATTTTTGTTTTTGATTGCTTTGTGTTTACAGGCTTTCTCAAATTTGGTTTTGAATTTTGATAAAGGAAATGAGATAAAGCCTGGTTTCTTTCTTTTATTTACTAAAATTTAATTTTAAGAAAAATTTGCCACTTGTTTAACCATGATAAAACTAATATGCACTTGTTAATTTCATCTCTTCCTTGATTTACATTTGTCAAATTTAATGAACACTTATTAAACATTTGTCACTTTTGATTAAATTGTGTTTAAGTCCCTAATGTGAATTATTTTGTAAATTTTGTTTTAAACCTTGTGTTAGTATAAATTATGTTTTACGTATATACAATTTATGTTTTTATTATTTTCAAATGTATTAGGATTTATTAATTTCAGAAAGGTAAATACATATTAAGAATTTATATTCATTTTTGTTTTAATACTTTAAATTCAAATTATTATAGTTTCAAATGAATTAATGTTATATAATATATTTATCATTAATACTTATACAACTTTTAAAGAAATGATTTCTAAATTCAAATTATACATTATTAAATAAAGACACATATTATATATATATATATATATATATATATATATATGAGTTTCTTTAAAATATAGATTTTTAATCTTAAACAACTTTTGAGTTATTATATTAGAAAACAATTTTTTTCAAATCAATTTATCTATTTTAGAATTTAAAATTAATTCATAGTTTAATCCAAAAATTTATTTAAATTGCCATTTTAAATTTAACTCAAAAATGGGATCGTTACAAATTCCCCACCTTAAGAAAATTTCGTCCCCGAAATTTGCAAGAAAAGGGAACAACAAAAGAATAGATAGAAGATAGAGAGGTAAATCACCATATCAATTGAATATCTATTCTGCATTTGGCTTACCAAATCAGAATATCAACAACAGATACAAGAACGAATCTATTTAACTCTTCACAAGACACTCGGGTCATCCAAATCTACGAATATGCAGGGGCATTGGTTAGTTCCAAGGAATAACTAACCATTCGTAAAACATATCTGGACCCCCAAAGAATGGACAGATATTGGATACAACCCTAAAACTTTTTAGTTTAGAAACCAAAGTGTGTCTATCAACCATAGCATCCAAAGTAATCAATTCATCCAAACAAACAATTCTGACCCATTTGGAGTTTATGTCCCATACCAACACATCCTTTGATTTAACCAAAATAATGATCTCCTACCAAAGATTTTCCCTTGAGCTGCCGCGAAGCCATCAAAGAATTTAAACTGGATGATAAAAAAAGAGATTGATAGAGAAAAGATTGATAAAGAAAATGTTTCCTTGCTGTTACAGGGTATTGACCATTTGTAGTGGCGCTTCCCTGTCCCCTACCTCATCCTCTTCTTGCACTCATACTCACTATCAGCGGATAGTAAGAGACTTTACTGAGGCATTCGGATGGATATCTTAGGGATAGACTCATTCTAGGGTATACTTCACCCTATCTCTAATGAGCTACCCAATGTGTTATTTGTTGAATATGCGATTATGTGATTTTTGTTTGATGATAATAAACACACACACATATATATATATATATATATATATTCACTTAAATGTATTTATTAATGTACTATTTTATTATTCATAGATTAAATAAATATTTGCTAAATAAAATAAATAACACAGAATTTGAATTCAAATAGAAATTTTATTGAAACAAATGTTTATTACAATTTTTGAATAGTACAAAGTTCAAGCTCTCACTATATATATACAATTTCAATTACAGTACAATTTTGATTACATCACGATTCACATTTACATTTGACCTCACTACATATCACTCATTCACTCAACTCGTATTTTATCTTCAACTTCACTCCAAATTGAATCCAGCATCTGAGCAACCTGCAAAAATAAACATTGACGTAGTAAAATTGATAATAAAATATTTTTCCAGTATAAGATAAAATGTGGATTTTGAAAATAATATTTTCCTCGGTTATTTGGGTTGTTCGTCATCATTTAATTTTGAATCCCTCATACACGAACAGCTTGTGACATACACAGTGTATCACTGGATAAGCCACAAGGCCGTGCACACCGATATATACACTTGATAAAATTACAGGGACATGTGAGCACAGGTCAAACCTAAAACGCCGGGTTCAACTCAAGTGCAATAAAAATAATGTCACAATATCAGCACAAGGTCAAACTCGAGCTCCAAGCTGGATTCAACTCAGGTGCACTACAAAATATCACAAAACTGTCAAACACAAGAATTCAAATACAACCAAGGCAGAATGAAGACAAATATTCTGAGTTTACTTTTAAATCAAAATCAAAGATGACTAGTTCATGGAAAAGTCTAGACCAAAATTCAAAAATGTACTCAATACATCTATAAGTGCACCAGGGCAGTTGTACATAAGCAAGTGTAGCCTCAACATGAAGTTTAATAGTGATACAAGCAAAACTCCAACCAGACTAATATGGAAACACAGCAACAAAGGTCTGTCAACAAATGAAATATATGAACCAGCATAAGAAAGTGAACTGCAAGTGTCGACCAGGTAGCAAGCAAGATCAACACAGCAGCTCATATATACAACAAACACATAGCATCATCAATGGAACCAAGACTCAAGACTGCAACACTACGACAAACTCAAATGAACTTCACCATGAACTAGCAGGAAACAAAAAAAGGCAGTGCAACAGAACACTAGGCTAGCATGAATAAGATAATAGCTACAAGACATGGAAATTGTCAGGCAATATGCATACAACCATCAGGTTAGAGCAAGCAAGTGCACCATAAATTGCAAACAAAGTGAAACTGCTCATATACTGTGACGACCCGAAATTTCTATCAATTTAAATTAGAATATTTAATTGATTGTAAATATTTAAAAAAAAGTTGATTTTTAACTTGAATTCAAATATTACTATTAATAGTAATTGAGTTATTGGAGCTAATGAACTGAAAATTGGGTGAATTATTGAATCTTAAGATTTAAGCCTGTTAAAAATAATTTGAAGGCTTGTAAAATTTATAATGTTGTTACTGAAGATAATAGAATGGTTGAAATTTAATTTAAAGGTGATTTGTTCAGTTGTAATAATATATCGTTTAAACTGAATTTAAAAATAGCCTTCCGAGGCATTTTCTCGGAATTCGACGAAACCAGTTCCATTGGATTCGAAATAGTTAGTTATTATCGGATTTCAATTTTCATAGTGTTTGGAGTGATCATTTGGCCGTACGATAGGTAAACGCGCTGAAAATTTAATCGAAATTTAATATGATAACTGGTCGAGATTTTTAGCTACGAATTCGAGTCAATTCAAATTTAATTGTTTAGTAAATATCCATATATTGTTTTGATTGGTCAATCGTTCATATTAGAAACTTTTCAAAACTTTTCACAACATCTCAAATCACCGTACTCATTTTCTTTGTCTTCCCCTACACGCTACCATATTTTCGTTTCCGTTGTTCTTCATTTAAAATCCTAGCCTCCCATCCCTTGCAACAAAATCCACAGCCAAAGAAAAAAAATCAAAGAAAACGAAAAATGGCCGAAGCCTCTTTCCAGATAATCATCACCACGCGTTCATTTTCGAGATCGATACTCAAAATTCCTTGTTTGTGTAGATAATCAAACTCGATTTCACTCCTATTGGTTAGGACATAGGGTTGAGGGCATCGATGGGATGCGACTGCTTGCATCGTGCACGATTTAAGGTTTTCATTAGCAACGCGTTCTGGATCGTCAACGTGGAGCTCGCGCGCGCAAGGACGACGTTCTTTGAGGCCGTCTCGATTCGAGCCTGGGCGATGCGTGGCAATGATGGGAGAGGATAGATTGGAAACTGTGATTTGATTTTGTGGGTGACGTTCTGGTATCACGCGATCGATGGTAAAGGCCGTGAGTTTGGGTTGCGTTCGAGGTGAGAATTAATTATTTATTTCATCCTTCCTTTCTTTGAAATTAATTAGCCTGGGCACTATTTTTTTCGAGCAAGATATATTTCATATCTGTTTTTAGTAATTTACAGGATTATTTTCACATAGGTTTGTATACAGCAAAGGAATGTTAATACAAAAATAAGAATATGCCTAAATACACATGCATATTTTAACATATAACTGTAAATATACATAGATCAGATATAAAATAATAATTATAATATAAAATAACTAATATACAGGGATTTTAAAAATGTTCAAAGAGTTTATAAAAGTTGGATTTTTGAAATCTTATTTCATGAAATCAATATTCATATATTTTTACCCGTCTAAAAATAAAATATATATGTATTAGAGTGATTAACTCATCTAATCAACTTATTTAAATTATTTTAGTTACTGAGGGAAATTATTTAGTAAAGGAATTTAGTTTAGGTTGATTATTTGTTAAAAATTTAAATCATTAGCCAAAATCAAATATATTAAAAGATAATTGATTTTCCGTTTGTTCGAATATTAATAAAATCATTTAAATATATTCAAGATCTGAAACCATAAAGAAAACGAGTCGAGATGGATTGAATTTACGAACAAAGGTCAAGGTGAGTTAATCTCACTCTCCTGGATTTTTATTTAAATTTAAATGGTTAAATTTAAGTAATTGGTTGAACGATTGGATTGTTTTGATGTGCTAGATTAGATATAGTAGTATATAGTATATATTGAAGTGATTGATATTCTGTGATGGATATTATTGGTAATTAGAATATTGAATGTTGTGGTTTGCTTGAATATTTCGGTACCCTGAGTTATCAAAATATATAAAAATTGGATTTCTAAAAAATATAAGGGTGAATTTTGGGAGTGTAATAACTACGGAATAAAAATAAGAATGAATTGAAAAGAAATAAGTTAAATTGCAAAGTAGAGATTTAAAACGAATTCTAAATCAAAGTTAAATCTAACAAATCAAGTTTTTAAATTTAAATTCTTTTTACAACTTGAATGTTAAAGTGCATTCTTAAATTGATTGAATTTAAAAATGAATTGGATTTTAAATTACTTTAAACTTCTTTATAAAATGAGTAATTAATTTATTTAATAAAATAAATAAAAAGGTAGATAATGACAGGATGTGATAAACCAAGAATGATCAATATTTGTGGTTTAATTAATGATTAATTGTTTAATGTAATTAAATTAGATTAGGATAAATTAAAATATAATTGGAAAACATTAATTTATATAATCAATGACGTAATAAAAGATTGATTAATTAAGATTAATAAATCAATACTAAGTGATTTATGAGGAATTGATTAATATAAGTAATTAAGGATTAATGTAATTAATATAGTTAATTAATTTGTGAATTAATTAAAGATTAATTATTGATTTTGGTTAAGAATAATTAATTTGTGAAATTAATTAAAGATTATTACCTGAATGTGATTGAAGAATAATTAATCCAGGGTGATTAATTAAGATGGATAATGAAGGGATGATTGATTAATTGATTTGAAATTAACTAATGTTAAATGAAGAAATATAAGTGATTAAGGTTAGTAATTCAATTTGAATTAATTAAATAAATTTGGAAGTGATCAAGTTGCTTATGGATGATTGAATGGTATTGGATGCCTTGAATGAGACTCGAAGAGATCGGGGTCGGGTATTAGGAAATACCCGAAACCACTTCAAATTCTTATAAACTGATATGTGAAATCAATAGGTTGGAATGAAATGATTTAAGTGAATCAGACTATTTAATCTAAATTTTGGTACTTAGAAAATTGATGTGTGAAATAGATGATGTCTATAACAAATTGTGAATTTGTAAATTAATACGAGTTTACCCCGGGTTTATATAAGTTGTTTGCCTTAGTATTTCATGTTGGATGAGTTTACTCACGCTGGTTTCCAGCCCGACCCGGGTGTTACTTTGGTGTAATGTTCGGGTCAGATCGAGTATTACAGATTTTCAGGTAAGGACGTTATGGAGCTCAGGAGGCGAGCTGGATGACAAGAATGTATAGAGTATTTCCGCTGTATTATATTTGTAAATCTAGACATGATAATTGTGTATATCCAGTGTCTGTATATATGTGTAACTCTGATGTATTAAAATGTAATTGACAGATATAGTATTCTTTTGTAAACTGTTATTATTTATTATTATATTTTATCTGCTGTGAATGTGAGATGTTAATGTTTCTGTTCTTCTTCTTCTATCTCTTTTGTGACGCCCCACCTCTATACCCACACTAGCCAAGAACACTACGGAGTAATGCTGTCGACTAGCACGGAGAATAAGGCTGTTGAGGAGCGACCATCCGTGTAATTGCTTTGTGCGAGCATCGATATGTCAGATAGTATAACATGCAAATCTTTTCAAGTGGAAATCCGACACGCCGACACAAACTCAAAGCTACTACACAGTGGCTATGATGTCTTCGGAAACAAATATAGAAATAAACATAACACAAATCAGTCACAGATAATTCATATCACGAAGGCGGAAATAGATATGAATATAACACATGAAAGTGTACATCAGAGTAGTGGTCAAACAAGATCCACAATATCCAAAAAGAATAGATACAAGTGCTAGACAAAAGAATAAATATACATCATAGAGTCTGTATCTCAAATGTATATAACAAAAACTACTAAACTTAAGTAGTTAGCCAAAAGATCAGATGAAAGTCCGATAAGGAGTCAAGCAGAAGCACCTGTAATATCTCAGTATGACTCGAGTATTCTTTAAGAAAAAAAATAATAAACGGATCAGTCTAGCTATAAATATCAGATGAAGTGATATATAATAAGAGATATGACATAAACATATAATAATCACAATGCCAAGCTGTGATAAATAAGTAATTGAAAATCAACAAGAGATTAATCAATATCACAATAATCTACTCAAGATAAAAAGGGATGTCATACTCCTAATTTCATTCACCAAGCCACAATAAATGACATATATAGCAATGCCAATCGTAAAAGTTGGTGAAACATAAATTCCAGAATTCAACACATGAAATCCAGAAATCATAATCAAAGGGAACAACGACGTCGTACAGCGAGACATCCGATGAACCAAAACACAATCAAAGGGAACAACGACGTCGTACAGCGAGACATCCGATGAACCAAATCACAATCAAAGGGAACAACGACGTCGTACAGCGAGACATCCGATGAACCAAATCACAATCAAAGGGAACAACGACGTCGTACAGCGAGACATCCGATGAACCAAAACACAATCAAAGGGAACAACGACGTCGTACAGCGAGACATCCGATGAACCAAATCACAATCAAAGGGAACAACGACGTCGTACAGCGAGACATCCGATGAACCAAATCACAATCAAAGGGAACAACGACGTCGTACAGCGAGACATCCGATGAACCAAAACACAATCAAAGGGAACAACGACGTCGTACAGCGAGACATCCGATGAACCAAATCACAATCAAAGGGAACAACGACGTCGTACAGCGAGACATCCGATGAACCAAAACACAATCAAAGGGAACAACGACGTCGTACAGCGAGACATCCGATGAACCAAATCACAATCAAAGGGAACAACGACGTCGTACAGCGAGACATCCGATGAACCAAAACACAATCAAAGGGAAAAACGACGTCGTACAGCGAGACATCCGATGAACCAAATCACAATCAAAGGGAACAACGACGTCGTACAGCGAGACATCCGATGAACCAAAACCTCTAAGACATTGCTCAATGCTAGTCTAAAACATAAAATGATCATCATGATCAAAGAGAAGTGTCAATTACACTAAGCTAGTAAATATAAAAGTTTAGCTTCATGTCCCATAACCACTTGCTTAACTTAAACATTTACGAACAAACTGTAAATCTCCACTAGAAAAATGTCACAAGTGGTTCAATCGAACAAGTCCAAATATTAACCAACGAAGTAAACGCAAGCGTTTCATACCACTTGTTTTACTAAGTCGTTTAATTAGATTTCTCATACGAGTGAGGTAAAGGTTTGTATATACTAATAGATTGGAAATCGGTTTGAGAAAACGAGCTTTGTAATAAAATAGTGTTGAAATCATTTGAAGAAAGAGTTTTGATATTTACTACTAGTATAGAAAACCTTTATATTTTAAAGTGACAAATCATAGAAGTGATTGTAGAAACAATCGGCATAAAAATTCACATTCGAAGACGTGAATAAAATCCAAAGAAATCGATATAAAATCCATCAAAGTGGATATATCTAATATTCCCAAAGAAAAGGTTATCAAAGTCGATAATAAATGACAACAACAAAAGGGAGACAACACGAATCGATTAAAGTTGGATATTCAAACGAATTAGCAATATAGGCTAATTTGGCAAATAGTAGCAGGTCGGTCGACCGGACTCCCTGAGTCGGTCGACCGAACCAGAGGTTGGAAGTGTCGGGGCACCAGGTCGGTCGACCGGCCCAGGGGGCTCGGTCGGCCGAAGCCTGAAACCGGCACTTCCAAACAGAGGCAGGAAGTGCCTGGACTACAGGTCGGTCGACCGGCCCAGGGGGCTCGATCGGCCGAACCTGTATACTTGCACTTCCTTCCCTATTTCAAAGGAGGTGCAAATCTCGATCAAATTGCAATCGCACGAGCAACGGCGCTAAGGGTTTATGCCAATCGACTACCCGGCCCTATATGCTCCTCGATGCATCACCAAAAACATGTTCAAACATCAAAGTTAGGATTTTTAACGAATTGAACTCAAAACACTAAAAATTGGAATATTCACAAAAGCAATCCAAATCAAAATCAAATGCACATGAATAAGTGTTAGGAATTCATACCTAACAATAGAAGAGAATTATAAGCATAGATGTGAGATTAAAAATCTCACCTTTGAACCTAAGCGAATGAAGAAGATGCTATGAAGCAATGGCAAGAACAAGCACTCTTTAATTCCAACTCAACAAGCTTGAATCTAAGCTTAAAAGAGAAACATTCCCTAAATTAGGTTTAGGAAATTTCTGAAATCAAAGAAAGAATGAGTTGGAGAAGAAGAAGAGGAAGTTTACCAATGGGTTCTCATGGACTCTGGAGCTAGGAGATGGATTTGCAAAGGAAGCTAGGGCTTGAAGTTTTAATTTCCACTCTCCACCTCCATTTTTAGTTTTGCTAGAGAGTTAGGAGTTGGAATGAAGTAATGAAGAGGAGAGGGGGATTGGGACTGAGTTAGTAAGTGGTTAATTGGCTCAGCCCAAACCAAAGCCCTAAGCGGGAAAAAGTAGCAAAAATCAACTTTCTCCAAACATATCGAAGCTTATACTCAAAAAGGTCGCAAACGTCATTTTGAACTCAATGGGGGTGGTCTCGAGTCCCAATTCGACTGTTTGCACAAAGTAGCTTTTCGGACCAAAATCCGACGAATGATAAAATATTTAAATAAAATATTTAAATATAAAATCGATAAATATGCGGGTTGTTACAGACTCCCCTCCTTAAAGAAATTGCGTCCTCGCAATACTTAAGAAGAAAATAAGAAGTAACAACCATAGAAGCATATTAACACAAAAGAAAATTGAAATAAGAAGTTCACCATAAAGAGCACGAAAGAGTTAGCAAGAACGAGATCGCTCAATGAATTCTCTGGATTCCCAAGAGCAATCCTTAGGATTTGAGAATCATTGAACTATCACAAAAAGAACATCTTTATTCCGAAGGCGCTCAACCTCCGAAGTAATGATGCGAATGGAATGTTGCTCATAAATCAAATCTGGTGAAACTTCAATTTCCACAATATCACCGGGCTCAAGAATAAAAACCGGAATCCCTAAGGCATTTCCATAGATAAAAGACGTGGGGAACGTCAAGAATAG
This sequence comes from Allium cepa, assembly GCA_030765085.1. Taxonomy (NCBI): domain Eukaryota; kingdom Viridiplantae; phylum Streptophyta; class Magnoliopsida; order Asparagales; family Amaryllidaceae; genus Allium; species Allium cepa. The sequence goes on from CM060928.1 coordinate 682,897,089, forward strand.
TAGAAAATTGAGCCAGTGCAACGGCGTAGTACAAAAACGGTACACCCGAGAAACTAGAAACTCAAATTATTTGGGACATCAGCGTAGTACAAAAACGGTACGCCCAATGAACCAAAGCAAAGACATTGATGTAGTACATACGGTACATCCAATGAATCAAATAGAAAAAACATTGATGTAGTACAAACGGTACATCCAATGAATCCAAAAGCAAAGACATTGATGTAGTACAAACGGTACATCCAATGAATCAAATAGCAAAGACATTGATGTAGTACAAACGGTACATCCAATGAATCGAAAAGCAAAGACATTAATGTAGTACAAACGGTACATCCAATGAATCCAAAAGCAAATTGAGTGTTGCGGATCTACCATCCGGATTCACAATCCTCAAAGAAGTCATCAAGCCCAAAATATTCAAAGAAAAAGAATCGACAAGTTCTTTTGATATAAAATAGTGAGATGGAACCCATATCAAAAAGAACTCAAATAAGAAGATCACGAAATAAAACAATGCCATCAAGGATTGAGTGAAAAGTACCTTGACCAAGAGAAGAGTTACTAGGGGATTGCACAATATTTAGCTTTCTCATGTCCTTGTTCAAAAGTTTGGGACACGCAGATAAAAGATGACCCGGTTTCTTGTAATAGCGACAAGAATGGGGTTTTGGACACATATTCGCATAGTGTTCCATAGAATTACAATTGTAGCATCCTCCACGATTATGGATTGGAGTCTTTGCTACAAAAGTAGTTTTGTTCACTCTCTTATAGGGATTAAGGCTCTTGAACTTAATATGCCTCTTCTTGGAAGTCCCAATATCACAAACACTTCCTTTACCAACCTCTCCATGAAGAAGAGTAACATCCACAAGCTGATTGAAAGAAACTTCAAGTTTCAAAGGTAGAACCATTTCATGGTTCTTACTCAAAGCATAGATAAACTCTTGATTCTTTACAAGATCCAAAAGTTGTTGAGCAGACATGAATACTCCATCCAGGGGAGTAGCACTAGATTGACTGGCGCTGGGACGGCCTGGTCTAACCATTTCTCTTCTTTAAGAAAGAAATAAAGAAGAAGAAAAAGTTATTCTCAAGATAAATATCAAGCAATTCTTGATAGATAAAACAAGGAATCATAAAGAAAATAGGATGAATCGGTACGAAGACTCGAATTAAATCCTAAAGCACGACTTCTAAGAAAGACTTAGGACAATGATCCTTGTTAAATTATTCTACATTGTTTCGAAGTTTGGCTCTGATACCAAGCTGTGACGCCCCACCTCTATACCCACGCTAGCCGAGAACACTACGGAGTATGCTGTCGACTAGCACGGAGAATAAGGCTGTTGAGGAGCGACCATCCATGTAATTGCTTTGTGCGAGCATCGATATGTCAGATAGTATAACATGCAAATCTTTTCAAGTGGAAATCCGACATGCCGACACAAACTCAAAGCTACTACACAGTGGCTATGATGTCTTCGGAAACAAATATAGAAATAAACATAACACAAATCAGTCACAGATAATTCATATCACAAAGGAGGAAATAGATATGAATATAACACATGAAAGTGTACATCAGAGTAGTGGTCAAACAAGATCCACAATATCCAAAAAGAATAGATACAAGTGCTAGACAAAAGAATAAGTATACATCATAGAGTCTGTATCTCAAATGTATACAACAAAAACTACTAAACTTAAGTGGTTAGCCAAAAGATCAGATGAAAGCCCGATAAGGAGTCAAGCAGAAGCACCTGTAATATCTCAGTCTGATCCGGGTATTATTTAAGAAGAAAATAATAAACGGATCAGTCTAGCTATAAATATCAGATGAAGTGATATATAATAAGAGATATGACATAAACATATAATAATCACAATGCCAAGCTGTGATAAATAAGTAATTGAAAATCAACAAGAGATTAATCAATATCACAATAATCTACTCAAGATAAAAAGGAATGTCATACTCCTAATTTCATTCACCAAGCCACAATAAATGACATATATAGCAATGCCAATCGTAAAAGTTGGTGAAACATAAATTCCAGAATTCAACACACGAAATCTAGAAATCACAATCAAAGGGAACAACGACGTCGTATAGCGAGACATCCGATGAACCAAAACACAATCAAAGGGAACAACGACGTCGTACAGCGAGACATCCGATGAACCAAATCACAATCAAAGGGAACAACGACGTCGTACAACGAGACATCCGATGAACCAAATCACAATCAAAGGGAACAACGACGTCGTACAGCGAGACATCCGATGAACCAAAACACAATCAAAGGGAACAACGACATCGTACAGCGAGACATCCGATGAACCAAATCACAATCAAAGGGAACAACGACGTCGTACAGTGAGACATCCGATGAACCAAATCACAATCAAAGGGAACAACGACGTCGTACAGCGAGACATCCGATGAATCAAAACACAATCAAAGGGAACAACGACGTCGTACAACGAGACATCCGATGAACCAAATCACAATCAAAGAGAACAACGACGTCGTACAGCGAGACATCCGATGAACCAAAACACAATCAAAGGGAATAACGACGTCGTACAACGAGACATCCGATGAACCAAATCAATCAAAGGGAACAACGACGTCGTACAGCGAGACATCCGATGAACCAAATCACAATCAAAGGGAACAACGACGTCGTACAGCGAGACATCCGATGAACCAAATCACAATCAAAGGGAACAACGACGTCGTACAGCGAGACATCCGATGAACCAAAACACAATCAAAGGGAACAACGACGTCGTACAACGAGACATCCGATGAACCAAAACCTCTAAGACATTGCTAAATGCTAGTCTAAAACATAAAATGATCGTCATGATCAAAGAGAAGTGTCAATTACACTAAGCTAGTAAATATAAAAGTTTAGCTTCATGTCCCATAACCACTTGCTTAACTTAAACATTTACGAACAAACTGTAAATCTCCACTAGAAAAATGTCACAAGTGGTTCAATCGAACAAGTCCAAAAATTAACCAACGAAGTAAACGCAAGCGTTTCATACCACTTGTTTTACTAAGCCGTTTAATTAGATTTCTCATACGAGTGAGGTAAAGGTTTGTATATACTAATAGATTGGAAATCGGTTTGAGAAAACGAGCTTTGTAATAAAATAGTGTTGAAATCATTTGAAGAAAGAGTTTTGATATTTACTACTAGTATAGAAAACCTTTATATTTTAAAGTGACAAATCATAGAAGTGATTGTAGAAACAATCGGCATAAAAATTCACATTCGAAGACGTGAATAAAATCCAAAGAAATCGATATAAAATCCATCAAAGTGGATATATCTAAAATTCCTAAAGAAAAGGTCATCAAAGTCGATAATAAATGACAACAACAAAAGGGAGACAACACGAATTGATTAAAGTTGGATATTCAAACGAATTAGCAATATAGGCTAATCTGGCAAATAGTAGCAGGTCGGTCGACCGGACTCCCTGAGTCGGTCGACCGAACCAGAGGTTGGAAGTGCTCGGGGCACCAGGTCGGTCGACCGGCCCAGGGGGCTCGGTCGGCCGAAGCCTGAAACCGGCACTTCCAAACAGAGGCAGGAAGTGCCTGGACTACAGGTCGATCGACCGGCCCAGGGGGCTCGGTCGGCCGAACCTGTATACTTGCATTTCCTACCCTATTTCAAAGGAGGCGCAAATCCCGATCAAATTGCAATCGCACGAGCAACGGCGCTAAGGGTTTATGCCAATCGACTACCCGGCCCTATATGCTCCTCGATGCATCACCAAAAACATGTTCAAACATCAAAGTTAGGATTTTTAACGAATTGAACTCAAAACACTAAAAATTGGAATATTCACAAAAGCAATCCAAATCAAAATCAAATGCACATGAATAAGTGTTAGGAATTCATACCTAACAATAGAAGAGAATTATAAGCATAGATGTGAGATTAAAAATCTCACCTTTGAACCCAAACGAATGAAGAAGATGTTATGAAGCAATGGCAAGAACAAGCACTCTTTAATTCCAACTTAACAAGCTTGAATCTAAGCTTAACAGAGAAACATTCCCTAAATTAGGTTTAGGAAATTTCTGAAATCAAAGAGAGAATGAGTTGGAGAAGAAGAAGAGGAAGCTTACCAATGGGTTCTCATGAACTCTGGAGCTAGGAGATGGATTTGCAAAGGAAGCTAGGGCTTGGAGTTTTAATTTCCACTCTCCACCTCCATTTTCAATTTTGCTAGAGAGTTAGGAGCTGGAATGAAGTAATGAAGAGGAGAGGGGGATTGGGACTGAGTTAGTAAGTGGTTAATTGGCTCAGCCCAAACCAAAGCCCTAAGCGGGGAAAAGTAGCAAAAATCAACTTTCTCCAAACATATCGAAGCTTATACTCAAAAAGGTCGCAAACATCATTTTGAACTCAATGGGGGTGGTCTCGAGTCCCAATTCGACTGTTTGCACAAAGTAGCTTTTCGGACCAAAATCCGACGAACGATAAAATATTTAAATAAAATATTTAAATATAAAATCGATAAATATGCGGGTTGTTACATCTTTCTTCTTTTTAATAACTATCTGAAATTTTCAGATTCGAACAGTTGGTATCAGAGCTAAAAGGTTAAGCGAGAACCTTAGCTCTGGTGGGGATTTCTCCTTAAATAGAGTCCGTAGTACTCTTGGATGAGTTGAGTGTATGTATATATATATATATATATATATATATATATATATATGAGCGCGTACTTATTATTTTCATATATAAAGATTTTAAATGATTTTATATAAAAATAAATTTTGATATATAAAGCAATATTTCCTTCTAATAAATATTAAGGTGATTGGTTGTTAAATTAATGGAATTAAATTAAGAAGTAATAAAATACAACCAAACTGAAATTTTGAATTGGAATTAAATTTAGTGGTAATAGAAATACAAACAAATTAAAATTAAATTGATTGAAAATGAAATTCTAGAACTTGAGCTCAGAAATTAAATTGTTTAAAAACTTTAAATAAAGGTTAATTTGGTTTAAAGAGTTAAACCAACCTTTGAGAATTTCACTCGAATTTATATAATTCGAGATGGTTTAAAATTGAGGTTGAAAATGAATTAGTTCAAAATTGAATCTGATTTAAATTAATTAGATCGGTGATTGAAGATGTATAAGTTTAAGTTTAAAAAACTTAAATGGAAAATTGAATTGGATTGAATTGAAATGATTTGAATTTAAGGTAAGTTCAATTGATATTAGTTCAAATTGATTGGAATAATTTGAAATTATAATTAAAGTTGAACAGGTTTAAAATCAAATGGAGTTTGATTCGAAGTTGGAAAGAAATTGAGAATAATTCAACTTGAATTGGGAATAAATCAAGTCCAATGGAAATTGGAGTTATTTAAATTTGAATTGGATCAATTTAAATGGAAGTAGATTTTTAAATTGAATTGATGAGAATGGAGATTGGGAATTGAACAGTTTGACTCTAGACTATTTTTAAAATAAATTGTTTAGTACAAATCTATTTTTTTCCAAGTTATTTATTATATATACAACCTTTCTTATTAAACACGAACTATCTTATACTTATTTTATAACTACTTTTGGAGTTATTTAACTATTTTGTGACTGTTTTATAAACTAGTTGCTGTTTTTCAACTGTTTTATAACTAATTACTATTCTAAACTATTTTGTAATTATCTAAAATTTCTGTAACTATTTAACTATTTTCCAACTATTTTATAATTAGTTAACTCTATTTTACTGCCATTTTTCAAACTAATTATTATTTTTCAATTACTTGTCTATTTTTAAAATTTTCAAGCTATTTTCTAAAAAATAAACTGGTCGGAGTTCAAACTGCTATTGATTAAATACTACACTGAGATAAAAATTGAAGATATAACCCAAATGAGAATCAAGGAAAATGTGATTAAGTGAATAAAGTTCAATGTGAGGATGAATAGAAAGGAAATTGATTTGGTTAATAATCAATGAAGTAAAATACGTAGGATGTACGTATATTATTCTATTCGCATAGTGATTTAATCCAGGTTCGAGCATAGAATTTCGAGATAGCTTATCGATCCGAGTAGAGACTTTTCATTTGATTTTCGACGGCGAACCTGGATATGGATTGTTGATTGATTCTGGATATTCTCTATCATAGCTATAGTTATGCAAGAAGAATGACAGTTTCTGATCAAGAAACCAGATCTGTGTCTGCACTAGGAAGTCGGGTGGACGATACTAGTTCGAAATTGAAATTGTGTGACCGAGTGAGCGATCAGACTGGTATAGCGTACATATGATAAGTGTACATCGTATAGTTTTGAATGAAATTGATATTGAAAAGAGTAATCAAATTTGAATATTTGATTTTATAAACAAAGTTATATATCTTTGTTAATTTGTTATATAAGATAAACCTCCCCTTGTTGAATCTATTGCCAGAAGGAAAGGATTTTGAAAGTGTTTGAAGTATAAAGGAGTTTTATACAAGTTTAAAATGATCTAAAGATTTTTATCAAGGACTTTATATATATCTACATATATTAAGGATCTTATGAGGATTTTGGAAAAAAGGTTTTGGGAACCTTGGATTTGGAAAGGCTTTTGATTTTTAGGTAAAATCAATATTGGAATTTGGAAAGCCTAGTTTGAGAATTATCGATCTTGGGATAATCGATTTTGTGTGAAGGAGCTTTGTATGAGATCATACTAGGTGTATGATTTGAAAGATACTATATGTGTATAGTATAAAGTGTTTTGATGATGGCTCTGGGGAAAAAGGCGCTCCCTTGAAATGAACTTCTCAGGAGTGCTACCGGGTGGTGCTGCCTTGAGTCCTAAGGGGGGTTCGAAAGATGATCCTGTGAGGAGTCCGGACAAAACTAGTTCTTGAGGATTATGAGTAGTGTGTACCATAGCGAAAGTCGTGTGTGGCGTTGAGAGCCAACGGTCTACGTTTGATTTATATCGGTAGACTGCGACCTATGGTAACATTGCGAAAGTCGTGTATGCTGCTGAGAGCCAATAGTATACGTTTGATTTTACATTAGTAGACTGCGACCTATGTAGGAGTGGAGAAGTTTCATTTTGACAGCGAAAATCGAGCGGCGCTGATGCCTACAGTTACATGGACTTTTGCTGCGATGGAAATGTAACCCTGGAATGTAACTGCGATCTGTTGTGGGTTCCATGGCGTAATCGAGGGGCGCAGAGTGCCTGCAGTTACATGGACTTTTGCTGCGATGGCAACGTAACCCAGGATGTAACTGTGACCATGGATGGGGGTGATGATTTCCAGAGCATTCTCACCAAAGATATTTCCTCTATTTTCAAAAATTGTTTTCTATATTTTCATTAAAAATTATTTTCCTAGTATTTTCACTGGATGTTGAAACGGGTTTACCAAGTATTTATAGATTTTCAGTCCTACGCCTGATCAACGTATGACTGAATTTCCATGAGAACAAGGATGGACTGGTTGACACATCGAGTTATAAGAAGTATTTTTATAAAGAGCTACTTTATTAGTATGATGTAAATTTAAAAGCATTTCTAAAATTTTAAAATAAAAGTGTTGGAATTTTGCAAAAAAAGGAAAGAAAATCCATATTGGAATTATAAAATAAAATAAAATTTGAACTCAGGAAAAATTAATGAAGTGATTTTTTGTAATAAAATTGAATATTGATTTAAAAGTTGGAAGTAAACTTATTAGCTAAATAATTATTTGATAGAGTATATTAATAAAATTTAACTCGGTTAAACAAATGGATTGTAAGTTAATAATGGAGTTTGGAAATAAACTCGAATTATAAATAGAATTCGACTTGGATTTGATGATGAATTAAAATAAGTGGAGATGTTGTAAAAGTAAAATGGAATTGAATTATAATAGAAATGATTTGAATTGCAAACAAAACCCAGGTGAGTAAAAATAAATTGAGAATGGATTTGTATAAATAAAATAAATTCGAAAATGAATTAAGTAGGCGAATTAAAAATTTAAAATGGGGTGAATAAATGGGTTAATTGAATTAAATAATTGGTAGGATGAAATCTGATTGAATAAAAATTAAATCAAAGTTTTAGTTGGACTTGGGTTATCAGAATGGACTTAAGTTATGAGGCGAATTAATTTGAAGTAAAATTACTTAAATAAACGCTTGGTTTCGAGTGAGAATAGTAGACCATTGAATAAAGATTTGGGTTAAATTTATTTGGAAAATGGATATTCATATAAGCATCGAAGGGTGTCAAGCTCAATGACATAGTTTTAAAATGAATCCAATGCAGAGATGAAATGAAATGCAATGAATGGTTGGTGAATAAATTAGAAATGAAATGAAAATAAATACGGAATGAGTTGAAATTATTTTGAAGTAATTATAAACTAAATGGATACTCTAGTAAGAAAATATCGCCGAATTTACATAAAAATAGTTGTCATTTGACGTAAACGAAGGTAAAGAAATTCTATGAATTAATAGAAGCAAATAAAATTGATTTTTGAATCAATTGAATTGAACATGAGCTTGATTGGATAAAAAAATAAATTGAATGTAAGAAATTGAGTTGTAAACCGTTAAAATTGAATGAAATGACATATGAATTGGTTGGAAGCAATTGGATTAGCTTTGAATCATATAATCGCTTATGGGAAGCGTTTGGTTCTTGTTGTTTATGAAATGCATGTGTTTAGATATTGAAAGTAAGTGACATGCTAATGAATTTTCTATATGTGACACTTACATATTTAAATTGAGTAAGTACAGGTACTTGAAGGCCGTTTGGCTGGATTTGGATGCGTTAAATGCTATAATAATAAGCCACTTGCTTAAAATGCCAAATAAAGGTACGCCTACGCAATAAAAATAGGAAATATGAACTGTTTTTGTTTTTCCGACCGGGTGGGTCGATGTATATACACTTATATCTCTTGTCAAATTGCAACGCTCCTCCGTACAAAGGAGACTCTGCCAAATTTTTTTGAAAAATTTGGAAAAAAATTTGTTAGCGACAAAACGTTTTTAAATTGGAAATTGAAATAAATTAGTGAATGAAACTAATTTAAAATAATGATATGAACTAGTTATAAATGGAAGATAAAATTCAATATTCATAGTTGAAGATAAATTTAATTCATATGGAAATGAGAAAACTAATTTGAATAGAAGTAGATATGAAACCTGTGTAGGAAAATGTATAAAATGATTTGAAAAGCTACGATTGGATACTATTGCTAAGTAAGATATGCAGTATTGTAAAAGGAAAAAAAATTGGATTTGATTTCAGGAGATAATGTGAATTGCCTGACTAAAAGGTATGTATTTAAATTTCTATATGAAATTTGATTGGGTTTTTGATCTGGCCACTTGCCTTTTTGTTTTCTTTTGAAATTTGTGAGCTCGTAGAGGCACTTTGTAGTTGCACCGAGCTAGCTGCTCAAAGGAGATGCTGGCAAAAATTTTCAGAAATTTAGAGAGTTAGAATTTTTTTGGGAAAGTTGTGCTAATTTAAATTTGAATAAGTGGAGTAAATAATGTTGTTGGAAACTATAGAAGGTTTTGGGAAGTTGGTTAAAGTGATAGTGGGTCTTTAATAAAAGATAGGTTATGGCAAGTTGATAAAAACCTGTTTAGTTTTGGGTAAATAGTAACGGGTATTGGACCATTCTTCCTAAGTAGTAATTTCGAGGACGAAATTCTTTTAAGGGGGGAGGAATGTGACGACCCAGAATTTCTAACAATTTAAATTAAAATATTTAATTGATTGTAAATATTTAAAAAAAAGTTAATTTTTAACTTGAATTCAAATATTATTATTAATAGTGATTGAGTTATTGGAGTTAATGAACTGAAAATTGGGTGAATTATTGAATCTTCAGATTTAAGCCTGTTAAAAATAATTTGAAGGCTTGTAAAATTTATAATGTTGTTACTGAAGATAATAGAATGGTTGAAATTTAATTTAAAGGTGATTTGTTCAGTTGTAATAATATATCATTTAAATTGAATTCAAAAATAGCCCTCCGAGGCACAATCTCGGAATTCGACGAAACCAGTTCCATTACATCCGAAATAGTTAGTTATTATCAAATTTCAATTTTCAAAGTGTTTGGAGTGATCGTTTGGTCGTACGATAGGTAAACGCGCTGAAAATTTAGTCGAAATTTAATATAATAACTGATCGAGATTTTTAGCTACGAATTCGAGTCAATTCAAATTTAATTTTTTAATAAATATCCATATATTGTTTTGATTGGTCAATCGTTCACATTAGAAACTTTTCAAAGCTTTTCACAACATCCCAAATCACCATACTCATTTTCTTTGGCTTCCCCTACATGCTACCATATTTTCGTTTCCCCTGTTCTTCATTTAAAACCCTAGCCTCCCATCCCTTGCAACAAAATCCACAGCCGAAGGAAAAAAATCAAAGAAAACGAAAAATGGCCGAAGCCTCTTTCCAGATAATCATCACTGTGCGTTCATTTTCGAGATCGATACTCAAAATTCCTTGCTCATGTAGATAATCGAACTCGATTTCACTTCTATTGGTTAGGACTTAGGGTTGAGGGCATCGATGGGATGCGGCTGCTTGCATCGTGCGCGATTTAAGGTTTTCATTAGCAACGCATTCTGGATCGTCAACGTGGAGCTCGCGTGCGTAGGGACGATGTTCTTCGAGCCGTCTCGATTCGAGCCTGGGTGATGCTGGCAATGATGGGAGAGGGCAGATTGGAAACCGTGATTTGATTTTGTGGGCGACGTTCTGGTATCACGCGATCGATGGTAAAGGCCGTGAGTTTGGGTTGCGTTCGAGGTGAGTATTAATTATTTATTTCATCCTTCCTTTCTTTGAAATTAATTAGCCTGAGCACTATTTTTTTTCGAGCAAGATATATTTCATATCTGTTTTCAGTAATTTACAGCATTATTTTCACATAGGTTTATATACAGGAAAGAAATGTTAATATAAAAATAAGAATATGCCTAAATACACATGCATATTTTAACATATAACTATAAATATACATAGATCATATATAAAATAATAATTATAATATAAAATAACTAATATACAGGGATTTTAAAATTGTTCAAAGAGTTTATAAAAGTTGGATTTTTGAAATCTATAGTCTATTTCTTGAAATCAATATTCATATATGTTTACCCGTCTAAAAATAAAATATATATGTATTAGAGTGATTAACTCATTCAATCAACTTATTTAAATTATTTTAGTTACTGAGGGAAATTATTTAGTAAAGGAATTTAGTTTAGGTTGATTATTTGTTAAAAATTTAAATCATTAGCCAAAATCAAATATATTAAAAGATAATTGATTTTCCGTTTGTTCGAATATTAATAAAATCATTTAAATATATTAAAGATTTGAAATCATAAAGAAAATGAGTCGAGATGTATTGAATTTGCAAATAAAGGTCAAGGTGAGTTAATCTCACTCTCCTGGATTTTTATTTAAATTTAAATGGTTAAATTTAAGTAAACTGGTTGAATGATTGGATTGTTTTGATGTGCTAGATTAGATATAGTAGTATATAGTATATATTGAAGTGATTGATATTCTGTGTTTGATATTATTGGTAATTGGAATATTGAATGTTGTGGTTTGCTTGAATATTTCGGTACCCTGAGTTATCAAAATATATAAAAATTGGATTTATGAAAAATATAAGGGTGAATTTTGCGAGTGTAATAACTACATAATAAAAATAAGAATGAATTGAAAAGAAATAAAAGTGATATTTAAAAAAATGGAGTTAAATTGCAAAGTAGAGATTTAAAACGAGCTCTAAATCAAAGTTAAATCTAACAAATCAAGTTTTTAAATTTAAATTCTTTTTACAACTTGAATGTTAAAGTGCATTCTTAAATTGATTGAATTAAAAAATGAATTGGGTTTTAAATTACTTTGAACTTCTTTATAAAATGAATAATTAATCTATTTAATAAAATAAATAAAATGGTAGATAATGACAGGATGTAATAAACCAAGAATGATCAATATTTATTGTTTAATTAATGATTAATTGTTTAATGTAATTAAATTAGATTAGGATAAATTAAAATATAATTGGAAAACATTAATTTATATAATCGATGACGTAATAAAAGATTGATTAATTAAGATTAATAAATCAATACTAAGTGATTTATGAGGAATTGATTAATATAAGTAATTAAGGATTAATGTAATTAATATAGTTAATTAGTTTGTGAATTAATTAAAGATTAATTATTGATTTTGGTTAAAAATAATTAATTTGTGAAATTAATTAAAGATTATTACTTTAATGCGATTGAAGAATAATTAATCCAGGATGATTAATTAAGATGGATAATGAAGGGATGATTAATTAATTAATTTGAAATTAATTAATGTTAAATAAAGAAATATAAGCGATTGAGGTTAGTAATTCAATTTGAATTAATTAAATAAATTTGGAAGCGATCAAGTTGCTTATGGATGATTGAATGGTATTGGATGCCTTGAATGAGACTCGAAGAGATCGGGGTCGGGTATTAGTAAATACGCGAAAACACTTCGAATTCTTATAAATTGATATGTGAAATCAGTAGGTTGGAATGAAATGATTTAAGTGAATCGGACTATTTAATCTAAATTTTGGTACTTATAAAATTGATGTGTGAAATAGTTGATGTCTATAACAAATTATGAATTTGTAAATTAATACGAGTTTACCTCGGGTTTATATAAGTGTTTTTCCTTAGTATTTCATGTTGGATGAGTTTACTCACGCTGGTTTCTAGCCTGACCCGGGTGTTACTTTGGTGTAATGCTCGGGTCAGACCGAGTATTTACAGATTTTCAGGTAAGGACGTTATGGAGCTCAGGAGGTGAGCTGGATGGCAAGAACGTATAGAGTATTTCCGCTGTATTATATTATTGTAAATATGAGACATGATAATTGTGTATATCCAGTGTCTGTATATATGGGTAACTCTGATGTATTAAAATGTAATTGACAGATATAGTATTCTTTTGTAAACTATTATTATTTATTATTATATTTTATCTGCTGCGAATGTGAGATGTTAATGTTTTTGTTCTTCTTCTTCTATCTCTTTCTTCTTTTTCATAACTATATGAAATTTTCGGATTCGAAAATTTCGGGTCGTTACGTATACACAAATCAGTGCCATCACAATGAACACAAATACTCTATGCAACTATAGCCTTACAGGAACCATGACTAAATGAAAATACAGAAGTATGGTGAAACAACAAAACTACAACATCAAGTGATACTTAGTACACATGAAACCAATATGAAAGACCAGGAAACTATACTTGAGGCCAGAAACAATGCAAGTAGATCAAACAAAGTGGACAATGCAATAATACGAAAGTGAAGCCACCAATAGAACCAGACACAAGTCATGGAATCACATGAACAAGTCAAGTATGCTACAGGGATGAACAGTTTTCACCAAGTGCCAAAGTTCAGTGATATCGAAGATGGTAATATCAAAAATCAAGTCGAAGCCATGAGCAACTGACCGGAGTCAAAGGAAACAAAGATCGAAATCAACATTAGCACAATTCAAATTCGAAACCGTGGTGGCCAAGTAAATTGACCAAGTCACGAATCAAAACCATGAGTATCAAGTAACAATTATATGAAATTGACAAAGTCAGATAAATCATCAACATCAAAACATAATCAAGTGGCCGAGACGAAGTCAAGCAAACTATCAGTCGAACAAAAAATCAGGAATTCGAATCTATATAAAAACCAAATCATCATTGGCTTTAACATCATTCGAGTTCAAGTACAACATAGAAGAATAACTCATATAAATCGAATCAAAGTCGAGTACCATATAAATCAAAAAGGAATAAATGTACCAATTCACGCAACAATAGATCTCCACTTTGCAGCTGCAAGCAATCACTGATAGAGGAAAAAATTTGAAGCAACATCTACCAACAATTGAAGCGGCATCTCAAAGCCCTCATTTTTAATCAGAGAGGAACGAACAATAGGCAGCCATTTTCAAAGCAAGGAATCAGACCGAATACATAAGAAAAGAAATAAAGGAGGCCGCGTTTTGTTTAATTAAATTGGGCCGGCCCCTTTTCTTTAGTATTGGATTAAGAAGGAAATATTAGGGTTTTGTTTTTAATTGTTTTTTAAACTGTTATTTTTGTATTTTCTCTTTTAAACCATTGTAATTACTAGTCGTGTGACTAGGGGACAAACTACATGGCGTAGTTTGGGAATTCGTAACTTAGTGGCTGAGTTGTGGTAGGGTTTTGAGCGTAGAGTTAGGTTAGTCAGTAGCGGGTGTCGTGAGTTTACGTGTGTAAGCGTGTGACTACTTAATTTCTAGTAGAAACCTTGGAACAGGACGTAGGTAGGGTTTTTCCGAAGCTGGGTAAATTCTGTGTCATTCTATTTCTGCATTTATTATTCTGCTATTATTTGTGCTATTATAATTTTGATTCATCTGTGTTGAAATAATTTTATAAGCTTCCACAATAATTTTTATAATTTTTCGTATCACCCTATTCACCCCCCTCTAGGGTGAAATCGATCCTACAAGTGGTATCAGAGCTAGGAATAGAAGTCAACTTTTGTTTTTAAAAATTCATTTTTCACAAATCAATCTTTGTTTTAAAAAAAAATTTGAATTTTTAAAATGGATTCTTTTAATAATGCTTTTGCTAAGGGTCTATCCATAGTTAGACCACCAATGTTCAATTGTGAATACGCCTATTGGAAAAATAGAATGAAAATTTTTCTGAAAACCAATGACGCTTGGAATATTGTTGAGATAGGTTATAGAGCACCATCTATAATTATAGATAATCAGGAAATAGAGAAACCAAAGGATCAATGGACAGACTAGAAAATAAATTACAAAATGCTAATGCTAAAGCTATGAATTCTATTATTTGTTCATTGGATCAATTTGATTTAATCGTGTCTCACATTGTCTAACTGCGCAGGAAATATGGCACACACTAGAAGTGACTCACGAAGGAACATATCAAGTCAAAGAATCTCGCCTTGCCATGCTAAGCAGCGAATACGAGAACTTCACAATGGCGAAGGAAGAAAATGTCAAAGAGATGTATGGACGACTTTCCAATATCGTATGCAAATCAAAATCTCTCGGAAAATCATACACAGAGTTGGGGATAGTCTAAAAAATCCTCAGAGTTCTTCTACGAAGTTTTGAAGCCAAAGTGACTGCCATTCAAGAATCAAAAGATTTAAAACAGATGAAAGTTGAAGAACTCATCGGAAATCTCACCACTTATGAGCTAGAAATGAAATTCAAGGAAGAGCTTAAAGGAGGTGACACTCGAAAGAAATCAATAGCTCTTAAAGGAACAACAGAAAGTGATGGTGATGATGATGGAGCAGCGAAATTGGAGCTGATCATAAAGAAATTCAAAAGGTGGAACTACAAATATGGAAATCCAGCTCGAAATCAAAAATTGAAAAGCAGAATAGCCAAAGCACTAGACTACTCAAAAGAACAGAATATCATCTGTCACAAGTGCAACCAACCCGGACATATCAAGCCCAATTGTCCTCAAAATCGACGCGACTTTGAAAAGAAATCAAAAAGGAGAAGTTTTGCAACCACGTGGAATACAAGTGATGAAGATAATCAAAGTACTAGCAGTGAGAGTGAGAAAGCAGATATGTGCCTTCAAGGTAATATAACTGATAGCGACGATGATGAGCCAAGCGAGGTATCAAAACTCACTCACTCTCAACTACTTATATATTTCCACGAATTAAATGGCTGTTTTGAACGAATTAGGGAGAAGTATGCCAAACTTGAACCACAAAAAGATACTTTGATTGATTTAAATGAACAACTTGACCAATTAGTTAAAACCTATCAAAGTAGGATCCCTAAGTGTGATAAGTGTCCAACATTTGAAGAAGAAATTAAAAAATCAAAAATTAATATTAAATCACTTGAAAATGAAATTATGATTTTGAAAGAGAGTGAATATACTCGGAGAGAAAACTCTACTAAAAAGTGCACACAATTATTGAACAAAAATTTAATCTCTCAAAACACAAGTCCAACAATTGTCAACGACTTTAGATAAATTTTCAAAAAGTGAAAAATTGTTGAATATGCTATTAGGGAAGCAAACTGTTAATACAGTTAGACAAGGACTTGGATATAATCAATCTAAAAATGTTAGAAATGAGATTAATCAAGTAAATTCAATGTGCACAATTTGTAGAAAATTTGGACACAATCAAAATAGTTGTTGCATAGACCCAAACACGTAAAACCATTCCAATTTGGGTTCCAAAAGGCACAAATACAGAATCTCTTAAAGTTAAACTAATCTGGGTGCCGAAAGGAACATATATAAATAGTTATGGGTCTTCACAAAATTACTTTTCAAAATATTCTGCCACTAACAATCATGGACCTATAAAAACAAATAGGTCACAAAAATCTTTCATCGGGTAGATGTGGTGGCAGGCTAAGGAACAACAATATTGTTACTTGGATTCTGGCTGTTCCAAGGACACAATGAGCGACAAAGCAAAGTTCCTTAGCCTAGTATAAAGGTGATAGAATCACAATGGACAACAACGAAAAATATCGTAAAGGTAAAAAAGTAATGGTATATTTATTTGAACGATATATTAAATGTGATAATCAGCACCGTAATCTGAGTTAAATCAACCAATAATGAGATGATGAAATAATGATGATTTTGATTCTGACATATTCAAAATTGTTGGCCAATTATATTCTTATACCAAGAACACTATAAAAATCTCTAGAGTCTTTGAAGTACTTCATATATTTTAGTTTGGATTAATAATAGTGTTTTATTGGATGATAATACATTTGGTTATTTTACGACTGACTCTATATTCACGGTTTTTGATTATTTACACGGCTTTTATTCAAATTCAAGAGAATGTCATTTAAAAAGCTGTTAAAATTGATTTTGAAATTTTTGTTGCACACTTCATGGTCTGGTCTATCAAATTCAATTAATGATAATTTTGAGTGAAAGAGAATTTCAGATGCAGATTACACTGGTAATCTACTTAATAGAAAAATTACTAGTTGAACATGATTTTTGTTGAGACATTTAGTAACTGCATCATTTTTCAAAGAATATATCTGCACATTTTTCATTTCAAATAATTTTCAAATAGCAGAAAATTTTCTCATATAACCCCTTCAAGAAAATCATTTTTGACCATGTTTTCAGATCAGTCATTTTGAAAAATTGATTTCATAATATTTTTGAATTTGATTTTAAATGACTATTTGGACTAATCTGACTCCCTAATAATTGTCGAGAAGATAAATAGTGATTGAAAAAGTGATGAGTGTTGATATTTATCATATATTATGACTCGAGACGGTATAATTAGTAAATTTCTTTAGAAATTTAAACAAGAGCTATAAAACTTTTTGTTGGTAAAAATTCCATGACCATCTCTATTTCTATCATATTACTAACGACCATCACTCATCAAAATTCTATATAGTTTGTCAATATGTGGTACATTAAACAGGAATCATTCGTTTCTCATTTTACATTTTTTTAGTAAAATTAAAAAAATATTAATATTAATAATAAAATAAATTAAAATAAAATCCAAAGTATTCACTCTCATTTAAAAGTCCTCATGGTTATGCATGGGTGAATTACTTGGAATTTGTTATGTGCTTCCATGCTCATTTAAAAGTCTCACGGTTATGCATGTGTGGAACGCATATCAAAATTGATTTTTTTTAAATAAACAAGTTGATTCTAATCCCATTCAAAAGTCCTCACGGTTATGCGTGGTTAGAAGATACTTGAATTCATTTTTTTTAAATAAAATTGAAATACTACTAATCTCATTTAAAAGTCCTAACGGTTATGCATGGTTGATAGATATTCAAATTCCTGATATAAATATACCACAAATAGACACAACTGTATGGTTTTATATGATGACATCATTCCCATCATTCTAAAAGTGGAATATGCGCCTAACAAAGTATTTATGATTTTTGTTTGATTTTTTATTGAAAATTAATATTTATATTCAATTGAGTTTTAATGTTGGATTAATATCGATCACTTTATCTCTACTTTCTCTAACATTATTACTCTTTTGCAGATAACAAAAGGGGGAGAGAAAAGTTAAGATTTTGTTAAATAAAATCAAGCAAAGGTCAAATATTTTCTATTTGTATCTAGGCTCATTTGCATATTTTTAAATGTATGCATATATGAAGGGGGAGCTTTGTGTAGAGAGGAAGCATTAAAATAGGGGGAGCAATTAGAGTATATCAATGATCAAATACATTTAACATATTCAAAATCTTAAATATATGTTTGTTATCATCAAAAGGGGGAGATTGTTGAATATGCGATTATATGTTTTTGTTTGATGATAATAAACACACACATATATATATATATTCATTTAAATGTATTTGTTAATGTACTAATTTATTATTCATAGATTAAATAAATATTTGCTGAACAAAATAAATAACACAGAATTTGAATTCAAACAGAAATTTATTCAAACAAATGTTCATTACAATTTTTGAATAGTACAAATTTCAAGCTCTCACTATATATATACAATTTCAATTACAGTATAATTTTTATTACGTCACGATTCACATTTACATTTGACCTCACTACATATAACTCATTCACTCAACTTTCATTTTATCTTCAACTTCACTCTAAATTGAATCCAACATCTGAGCAACCTGCAAAAATAAATATTGACGCAGTAAAATTGAAAATAAAATATTTTTGCAGTATAAAATAAAACGTGTATTTTGAAAATAATATTTGCCTCAGTTATTTGGGTTGTTCGTCATTATTTAATTTTGAATCCATCATACACGAACAGCTTGTGACATACACAATGTACCACTGGATATGCTACAAGGCCATGCACACCGATATATACACTGGATAAAATTACAGGGACAGGTGAGCACAGGTCAAACCCAAAATGCCGGGTTTAACTCAAGTGCAATAAAAATAAAGTCACAATATCAGCACAAGATCAAACCCGATATCCAAGCTAGATTCAACTCAGGTGCACTATAAAATATCACAAAACTGTCATGCACGAAAATTCAAATACAACCAAGGCAGAATGAAGACAAATATTCTGAGTTTACTTTTAAATCAAAATCAAAGATGACTAGTTCATGGAAAAGTCTCGACCAAAATTCAAAAATGTACTCAATACATCTATAAGTGCACCATGGCAGTTGTACATAAGCAAGTGAGCCTCAACATGAAGTTTAACAGTGATACAAGCAAAACTCCAGCCAAACTAATATGGCAAAACAGCAACAAAGGTCTGGCAACAAATGAAATATATGAACCAGCATAAGCAAGTGAACTGCAAGTGTCGACCAGGTAGCAAGCGGATCAACACAGCAGCTCATATATACAACAAACACATAGCATCATCAATGGACCCAAGACTCAAGACTGCAACACTACGAAAAATTCAAATGAACTTCACTATGAACTAGCAGGAAACAAAAAAAGGCAATGCAACAGGACATTAGGATAGCATGAATAAGATAACAGCTACAATACATGGAAATGGTCAGGCAATATGCATACAACCATCAGGTTAGAGCAAGCAAGTGCACCATAAACTACAAACAAAGTGAAACTGATCATATACACGAACCAGTGCCATCACAATGAACACGAATACTCAATGCAACTACAGCCTTATAGGAACCAAGACTAAATGAAAATACAGAAGTATGGTGAAGCAACAAAACTACAACATCAAGTGATACTGAGTACACATAAAACAAATATGAAAGGCCAGGCAATTATACTTGAAGCCAGAAACAATGCATGTAGATCAAACAAAGTGGACAATGCAACAATACTAAAGTGAAGCCACCAATAGAACCAGACACAAGTCATGGAATCGCATGAACAAGTCAAGCATGCTACAGGGATGAACATGTTTCACCAAGTGCCGAAGTTTAGTGATGTCGAAGATGGTAATATCAAAAATTAAGTTGAATCCATGAGCAACTGACCGGAGTCAATGGAAACAAAGATCGAAATCAACATCAGCATAGTTCAAATTCGAAACCGTGGTGGCCAAGTAAATTGACCAAGTCACAAATCAAAACCGTGAGTATCAAGTAACAATTATATGAAATCGATAAACTCAGATAAATCCTCAACATAAAAACATAATCAAGTGGCCGAGACGAAGTCAAGCAAACTATCAGACGAACAAAAAATCAGGAATTCGAATCTATATAAAAACCCAATCATCATCGGCTTTAACATCATTCGAGTTCAAGTACAACAGAGAAGAATAACTCATACAACTCGAATCAAAGTCGAGTACCGTATAAATTAAAAAGGAAAAAAACGTACCAATTCATGCAACAATAGGTTTCGACTTTGCAGCCGCAAGCAATCACCGATAGAGGAAAAAATTTGAAGCGACATCGACCAACAATTGAAGCGGCATCTCAAAGCCCTAATTTTTAATCAGAGTGGAACAATCAACAGGCAGCCATTTTCAAAGCAAGGAATCGGGCCGAATACATAAGAAAAGAAATAAAGGAGGCCGCGTTTTGTTTAAGTAAATTAGGCCGGCCCCTTTTCTTTAGTATTGGATTAAGAAGGAAATGTTAGGGTTTTGTTTTTAATTGTTTTTTAAACTGTTATTTTTGTATTTTCTCTTTTAAACCATTGTAATTACTAGTCGTGTGACTAGGGGACAAACTATGTGGCATAGTTTGAGAATTCGCAACTCAGTGGCTGAGTTGTGGTAGGGTTTTGAGCGTAGAGTTAGGTTAGTCAGTAGCGGGTGTCGCGAGTTTACGTGTGTAAGCTTGTGACTACTTAATTTCTAGTAGAAACCTTGGAGGCATCACGTAGGCAGGGTTTTGCCGAAGCTGGTTAAATTCTGTGTCGTTCTATTTCTGCATTTATTATTCTTCTATTATTTGTGATGCTATAATTTTGATTCATCTGTGTTGAAATAATTTTATAAGCTTCCGCAATAAATTTTATAATTTTCAGTATCACCCTATTCACCCCCCTCTAGGGTGAAATCGATCCTACATTATACTCCTGAGCTAAAGTTCAACCTTCAGGTCTGACACCAACTTGTCATGACCCAAATTTCAGCGTTCGAAAATCGTCACCCGTACTTCACTTGTACTCGAATGCCGTAGATTCAATCGTTGAAATCTGACTCGTGCCAGAGCTTATGACACATTAAGTACAACAACATAACGGAAGAAAAGATAATATCATTGATATACAATGGTGAATACAATATCTGATATGGTATGGTACAACAATATCAAAGACAAATATACAATAGTAGAAAGATAAGCAACAATAGAGAAACTCCAAAGAGAGCTCTAACATCAAACTGCATCTGCAACTCCAAAGCTAAAGCTCCAAAAACTTCAAAAACTAGATCAACCAACATGCTTTCCAAATGCGAAGCGAAAAACCCCCATCACGTTGACCAACCATGGTCAGTTATGATTCTAAAAAGTAGAAAATCCGATCCCCAATCCAAAGGCTGGATAGTATCGCATCTACTCCTACTATCTGATTATATGAAACCCAACTCTAGACTGCCCGTGTGGAAAATTGTGGGCATCCAGAGTTTAGGAAGGGAACAATAAACTCCGGGTCAGTCATAGGACTGGTATGAGCAAACAAAATAGTTTTATTTAAAAAAATCAACTAAAGAATTTAAAACATTGAAATCTGCAATGCATTTTGGAAAATGAAACTATCATAAGGCCTCCCGCTACACACACCATGCAAACGCAGAATTGGAGGAGATTTCTCCTTATGACAGTCAAAAATGCATGATACACGAAAACCATTTTGATATTATTATTAGTGCATAGTGCAGAAAACATTTCAAAAGTATAATATTTTAATCTTAGCCAGCATACAACCATTATTGTATGCCTACTATAGCTACCATGTTCAATAGCAGGTTACCACCACATTTCATGGCAGGTTATGTAACTAAAACCGTACATTGCACATATTGTTTCTTTGGATTTTCCAAAAATGGTCAGGCCAAGGAACCTCCCATTGCTACATGGGTACGCCTCTGGAGGGATGCCCCGAGAACTTACCCAGCTCTCTGCCAACACAAGGCCGGTTTCCTCCCTGCTCTGGAGTAATACCTAAAGATATGCCATCCCCGATCGTTTGCGACCTTTATCCGAGGATCCTCAACACCAACAACCACAAAGCAATGTATTTACAATAACCACATAGGTTAAATATCTGGGCTCCATACCATAATATCACCCTTTTCCAAAAGGAATGGATATACCCTAGGGGTGTGACCCCTGCAACCTTGCCGCATCTTTCCTGTTTCGACCATTTCCGAGGAGTGAGGTCAGATGAGGTCTTGTCCATAAAGCTACGCTTTTCGCAAAAGCCTTGCTTCGATCAACAACTGATCAACAACACACAACAGCGCTTAGCATGCCATACTACCAAATTGGGAATGTATCACTAGTAACCATCAACTACATAACTTTTGAGCTCTTACGTTTTAGAGAAGGGTGTTAAGCTAAGAGAATAAATCTCCGCCACCAAACAAAAATGTATTTGATAGAAAATAGCTTTACATCTCAAAGTGTAATGTCAGACATACATCCATACAAGTCTGTTCCGGGTTCAAACAGAATCAAAGCCACTTCCAAAGAAGCCCTTGCAAATCCGGATAATCCTTAATCACGTCCGGACATCGCATCACAAAGGGTGATCAAATCTCTATACCGGGATCAGTCGGTGCATGGACATTCGACGAAGTATCCTTTCGCTTTTGAAAATATCCAGTCTTCACCACCGGTCTTCAAATGCTATCCATATCGTCGTATCATTATTCGGAATGGGTTATATGACACAAGGTCCTCTCCCGGCTAAACCGAGCAATGAGTGCAATATTTTAAAAACATATGGTTATGGATTTCAGTTAAGTCACAACTTAAAACCCAAAACCTTTCTTCAAATGGTTTAAACAAATTACCATTTTCAAATCTTTAAACAAAAAAATTTACTTCACAAAGTTCACCCATTTTTCACAAAGATTCATTCATAACTTTCAAAACAATTTTCTTTTCAAATTGGATTGACTCATCCAATCTTTACCTTAAAGGTTCAATTCATAGCTTTCAAAACCATTTCCAAAGATACATAGCTTTCAAAAACAATTCTCATTTAAAATCTTTTATATAAAAGATACATCATTTAACTCTTCAATTTCAAAACAAGGTTCAACCATCTTTCATAAAGATTCATTCATAGCTTTTAAAACAATTCCCTTTCAAATTCGAAATCTTTATAACACAAACTGGAAGTTCTGTAACATTTCGCCTTCTTGCACGCTTTAAATTGACGATAAACCACACACGTCGGACTTAAACCATATACATTGGCGGATTGTTATGGGGTAAATAAGAAAAGCAGAGAAAGAAAAAGAACAAAACAAAATCTTGCAGCGAAACGATAAAATATAATAATCAAATAAACAGTTCATGAAGTTGTTTTACAAAATATTCGATTATACTTAAATAATACATATCAGAGTTACACATACCAGAGAACAATAAATAATGCAGCGGAACAGTATGAATGTAGTGGAATACTATAATGAATAATAATAAATCTTCGCCTTCGTCCTCCAGAATACGGCCTTCCAAATCCTGAAATGCTCAGGCCGACATGAGCGAATTGAAAAGACAAAACACTCGAGTCAGAACTAAAATATCTTATGTAAGTTAAATCAATGAAAATAAGTATGAGTGTAACGGCGTCAGAGATATTTACAGGATTTTACATCTCCTATTTAGTGTCTAACGTGAGTGCAGTAACTTAAGAGATGCTCGGGATTCACATCTCCTAAGGATCCGTTGAACTATTTACTATGTAGTAATATTTCGCTATCATAATAATGTCTATTAGTAAAATAAACTTACTTTAAAATAGCGTTAAGGGGTTACCCATATAGCCCTTAACATGTAATAGTGCCAATAGTCAATACAGTACCCGCATATATCCTGATTGGGAGACTACGAGAAGATACTCCATAGGTACGACACAAATCAAACTCGTACAAGGCGCGCTAGGGTAGGTGACACGGCATAACTAGGCAATGCCAAGGTAGATATACCATTTACTATCCGGACTGGTGGTGACGCATAGCGCGTAGCTACCGCCCACCTCGAGCCATACCCCCAAAATCAAAAATAAAAGTGGCCACCAAATGAATCTCCAAGTCAGAATATAATATCAAAGGAGTGTGTCCGATAAGAGGGGCTACCTCATTGGCCCGGAATCGCTCCTATTTTAGCCACCTTATACCAACTCACGGGAGTTGGGTCCATGTATTTACCTCAAAGAAAATGCCGCCACCATCCTACTTCATTTTGGAATCTCCACCGCGTACACGGTTGTTAAAGTGGTTTTCGGAGTTGGCAGAGAGTATGACAACTTCCGATCCCGGTCTCTTCAACAACCAAACGTTATTATAACACCGCGGTCTTTTTAAAAAAAATTAGTTTGTACTTTAAAACCAGAATATAATATCCTTTTTCAAAACCATATAAATACGATATCATTTTCTTTTTTTTAAAACCAAATCAATATGATATCCTTTCCAACATATCCTTTTTCTAAAACCATATCACTTGAAAATTTATAAAATCTCAAAACCATACATTTGAATTATAACTCTTCAAAACATAATACTTAGAACCATAGCTTTAAAACCATAACTTTAAACTTAAATGGTTTGGATATTCAACGGTATATAAAATAAAAATGGTTTGAATTTAAAATTACATTATAAAGTAAATAATCTCTACGACTTTAGAATTTTATTCTCTTTAAATTAAGTCTAAATCCATAAATTTTAAAATTCACCTTCAGTTTCAATAAACCACTTCAGTTTCAATATATTTCAAACTTTGAGTATTAAACAATTAGAAACTAAGGTTGGAATTTTCTATTCAACCATAAAAATCCTATTATTTAGTTTGAAATATTTGCATAATAAAACCATTTTTATTTAAATAAAACTCAAATTACCTTCATTTAATTCATCTCGAATAAAAAAAATTCAGTTATAAATATCATACCATTTAACATTTCAAGTCAATAAATTCTACATCAACTTATGGAGTTTAATTCTTTAAAAACTCAATTCCAAATAGATTTCCAATTTAACTTCCGATCTTAATTGATTTAAATCATTAAAACTCTATATATACATATTCAATATCTTAACATGTACTTAACCGTATAATATAAAATAATCAAACTCCATTATTCAACTTATTTATTTTATTTAACAAATTTATACATAGCTTAAATTCAAAATTTAACTATATATGTAGATAAAAATAATATTTATATAAGTAAAATTTTGCTATTTATTTAACCGTATCCTATCCAAACCATAGAAATCATTTTCAAAATATTTATATATATAGACCGACGGTGTCTGTATAAAATTTTCTATCCTATGGTCAAGTGATACAGATTTTTATCATTTCAATTCGCAATTTAAAAATAAAAATTACGGTTATATATCATTTCAAACCGCAATCCCAAATGAAATGAAAATACATAATAATTTGCAGTTTATAGCAATATAGAATACAGCATCCTTTCATCCGATATCGACCATCAACCATCCATCACAATCATCATCAAAATTCAAACAATACATCAATATATAACAGGCGATAAACAATAGGTATCAACTCAGTTTATATTCAAAAATAAATTATAACTGTTTAACTGGTAGTTTATATGCAATAAATAGCAATTTAACTGGTAGTTAATATGCAATAATGAATTAAACAACAGTTAATTAAATAAACGCAAATTAACTGAGATAATGATGAAATATATGCAAACAGCTATAAATTAATTTCAAATCACATCATAAATGAATTTAACAAACATAAGAAATCTTAGAAGTTGTGAGTGAGTTAAAACACTCACCTTTGGAATTTAAATTGAATTTAAAATCCAATTTAAACCCAAAAATTTAATAGTCTCAGAATCCGTCTAAACCTACGTCAAAGTGTTTGGAATTTTATTACGATCCTAACAAAAAAAATCGCGTGTGAAACGGAGTTCGTAAGTGAGAGATATTCGAATTAAAAGTTTTGAAATCAAAATTTAATTTAAAACAAAATAAACAAACTCACCACTCAAGAAATAAGCCACGTCACTACACATGCCCTCCCTCCAGAACAGCGCACGCGAATCAATGCTGATCCAACTGCGGGGTGATATCACTCGGGATTATCCAGTAAGGGGTAGTCCCGGTCTTGTGTTGCAGGGGAGCGGGCGTACTCTTTGGTACATTGATCTAGGCCACGTACTGTGACAGGTGGTACCCCAGTGTCTAGTCATTAGTTGGAAATCCATTCTCCCTACGAGCCTTGTACGAGTTTTGTTTGTATTACCCGCTCTGTGGCTAGTAGCTGGAATTTAATAGATGTAATAATTTCGGCTATTTTATAAGTATTTGTATATAGACCCTATTATAATATTAGAGGATTTCTATAAAAATTGTTTTAGCTATCGTAAGGTCAAAACCTGACCTGTTTATTTGTGGCGTGGTCTTACGAGATGCTTTTGTTTTCAAAGGATTTTTGAAACTTTAATAATTAATTGAGTGTGATTTTCTCATGCTGGTATTCCAAACTGACTCGGGTGTTATTTAACCATTATGCTCGGGTTAGACCGAGTATTATATGATACATGATTTGATGCTGTAGAGCTCAGGAGACGAGCTAGACGACAATGCGTATTCCCGTACTTGTATGTATATATATATATATATATATATATATATATATATATATTCCGCTGTGTAGAGTAGCTGTGTATCCAGTTGTATGTTATTGATGTTAAGCTGTGATTAATGTACTCTAATGATGTAATATATATAGAAAGAGATATTTGATTGTTGAGTAAAGATTATTTATTATCTATTATATTTTATTTCACTGCGATGGTTAGATTCTGTTGTTGATTTCTATTTTCTTCTTCTACCTCTTCTTCTTTAACCCAAATGGTTCGTATTTCTGTACAACTTGAGTTGATTTAGGTAGAATAGTGTTGACTCAAGGGGTATGGATTTGCGGGTCGTTATACTTGGTATCAGAGCCAGGTTGGTGATAACCTTGGCTCTGGTTGGAATTACTCATAGAATAGAGTCCGTAGTACTCTAGTATGAGTTTGAGAGTATTAATAGATATGAGCGCGTATTTGTTAGTGAATATAAAATCATTTTTATATTGCGTTGATTTATCGATTGAGTGTTTATGGATTCTGGTCGTTATATGGGACACCATGTTAGCGATAGGAATTTCTAAACTCTTAAACAAGATAAACAGACAAAGTATTATTTTAAATAGGGTAAATGAAATAATTTTACCCAAAATTATTTTGTATATAAAGGAAATAATTTTCGTAAATTATTATAGTTGTATATGGATGCTTGGTTGTTAGAAAGTGATAATATTAAATTATCATCATTGTATGATAATTGAATAAGAAATTGAAATAATAACCAAAGATTAAGGAATAAATTAATAAAATAAATGGGATATGTAAATGTGAATTATAATTGAATAAGAAAATTGAAACCATTATTAAAAACTAAGAAACCAATTTATATACAAATGAAATTTGTAAACATAAATTATAAATGTAAATTATAATGTGGTTAATAATTAAAATAAAATAAAATTCCAAGGTAATGTTTGAATATAAATTTAAAGAGTTTGGAATATGAAAATTTGGGAATTTAAGTTCCTTTGAATTTGGAAATGATTCCCAAAGGTTGGGAAAAATAATATATCTGAGAGAAATATTTTTGAATCGGATTAGAACTCTGGAGAGTTTGGAATATTTGAAGGGATTTTAGAAAGAGAATAAAAGCATTGAACTCTATTGGTCGCTAGAAAATAAATTCGGTGATGACTGCAGCATTATCGATGTTTATTTTCGAGTTTCCAAGAGAGAAATTGCTACCAAATTGTTTTGAATTGAAATTGTTTGCAAAACTGGGTGGGTTTTGAAATTCAAAGAGATAAATTGAATTTATCAAAGGAATTTTGGACATAGAAGATTTCAAAGGGAATTTTGAAATGTTAAAGACTGTTTAAACTCTAGAATCTTAACTAGAAAAGCTTATGCCATATAATAAGTTTGATGACATGTAAAGTAGGAATCTTTTGAAATAAAATTCAACTTTGTAAGTAAGTAAAGTGGAAACTGAATACTAGAATCTAAAATTTGAATTGTGTTAAATTATGTGAAATGAAAAAAAATTTTAGTCAAATTGGACTAAATAAAACAAAGTTTTGAAATTTAAAATTAGTAAGTAACTGAATGATTTATATGGTATGCAAATGAAATGAAATTCAATATTGGATGATGCTTGATTTAAATGTGTAAGATAAGGTGCAGAATAAGTTCAAATGGACTAAAAAAACAATTTATGTTTTGAAATAAAATTTATTGGTTGAAAATGAATTTGTGAATGAATAAATGGATCAACTATTGAACTTATAAAGTAAAGTTGATATTTAAAAGAAGAAATTAGAAATTTTAATCTGGGAATTAAAATTTAACTTAAGTGAATGAAAGTGAAGAAAATATATTTGAATTTAACATGAGATAAGTTAAATAAACTGAAATTTGAAATTGAATTAAATTTGATATAAAGTTGAAAGGTAAAATGATTATAATTGTGAAATGAAAATTTATATCTTAAGCTAGTAAGTGTTATGTATAATTTGAATTTGGTTATAAGATGAATGACTCAACTGAGCAATATAAGCTTTTAAGTAAATAAATAAGTTTTGAAGTCACATATATTGAGAAATAAAATTTAGTTAAATTTGGGTTAAATTGAGTCAAAATCCATTCGTGTCATGGATGATACTAAATGAAATTAAATCCTTGCTTGACTAAATTCAAAAAGGATGGTGTGTAGATAGTTTAACTGGAGGTAAGCTAAATAAAATTTGGGTTAAAATAAATTCAGTCGAGTTATAGATATTATTGAATGGAATGAAATTCTTACTTAAATAAACGAATGTAAGTTTAGCAAGTATTGAATTAGAATAAATAAGCTTTGGAAGCTTATAAAAGAATTAAAAAGCATTGAAATATATATATATATATATATATATATATATATATATATATATATATATATATAACTCCTAGTTAAAAGTAAAATGTGAATAAAATTGGTTGTAAATAGATGGGGAAGAGTGAATATTAATAAGTGAGTAGTTTACAAAAACTTAAAAGGGGAATAAGTAAGCCGAACAAAAGTATTGGTATCCTTAAAAAAAAAATCCAAACTTGTGATATTAAGTAAGATTGAACTCAAGAGAATCGAATAAAATGATTTTATAAAATGATTTTCAATATAAATGAAAAAGAAAATCAAGTATGGGATTATAATTGGAAGTGTTGTTGAATGAAAATTTGAATTGGATTAAAATGGATATGGGTGAAATATAAACAAATCCAATTCAAGCATAAATTGAATGGCCTTATTATTAATAAATTCAGCAATGAATTGTTAATATAAATTAAAATTTAAAATGGATAAAAGAATAAACTAATCGAATAAATTAGTGAAATGGTTGGGATTTGATCAAAGGAAAATCAAATCAAAGATTGTGAATAGGTAATAGAGTTTGGAAATAAAGTTTGAGTTGTATGGAATTGGATTAAAATACAAATGAATTGAGATGAAAATAAATCCAATTTGAGTATGAATAAATTAAAAAGGGAATGAACTTAAGTTATGAAATGGTGGTGAATTGAAGTAAATTAACTTAAGTTTAAATTTAATAGAAGCACGGGATGATGTCGAGTATAATAAAATGGTTTGGAACCAAATCTTTTTGGATATGAAAGAAAATGCAGTTAAAGTTTGTGAATAAATAAAAATGGGAAGGGATTAAGTGTAAATTGAGTTGGAATCAATTTAAATTGGTTATAAAGCTTATGTTATTATTTAGTCACATTTATTGTCGAATTGCATTAGAAAATTGGTCATTTGACATAAATGGAAGTAAGCAAAATTATATGAATCAATAGCAGTTTGATAAATTTATTTTTGCATCAATTGGGATGAATATGAGTTTGTTTGCTTAGAATGAATTAAATAAATGCAAGTAAGTTGTAAATCACTTCAACTGAATGGGATGGTTTGAGAATTGATTATAAGCAATTGTAATAAGTGTCGGAACCTTATATATGCTTATGGAAATTATATAACATGCAGTATATGTGAAATTTATGTGTTTATGCCAGTACATCATATGCATTGTTACAGGATCAATGTTATAGCTATCTAAATTTAAGTGAAATGCTATAAACTTTCTATATATAGTACTTACATATTTAAAGTGAGTAAGTACAGGTACCGGGAAGCCGTTTGGCTGGGTTGGATCGCGCTAAATGCTAAAATAATAAGCCGCTCGCTTATAAATGCAAGATAAGGTATGCGTACACAATAAAAATAGGAAATATAAACTGTTTTTGGTTTTTCCGACCATGTGGGTCGATGTATATATATTTATATCTTTTGTCAAATTGCAAAAGCTCCTCCGTACAAAGGAGACTGCCAAAAAATTTCAGAAATTTTGGGAGTTAGAAAAATTTATGAAAATTTATGGGAAATTCTTTAGTTAACGGCAAAACGATTTCAAACTGGAAATTGAAATAAATTAGTGAATGAAACTAATTTAAAATAATGACATGAATTGGTTATAAATGGGAAATAAAATTCAAATATACAGAGTTGAAGATAAATTGAATTCGGATGGAAATGAAAGAATCAATTTGAATAGAAATAGATATAAACTAAAAGTGGTGAAATGAAAATGAATAAAGAAACATATACAATGCTTATACTAAACTTAAGAAGGGAATGGTAAATTCTTAAATGGGAAATTGATATTACAAATATATTCTAAGTTAATATTTGGGATGTATAAATATTTACATTTCGTAAGGAAGTCAATAAAATATTTTGAATGTTGTGATTGGATATTATTGCTAAGTGGAATATGCAGGTATTATAAAAGAAAAAGAGGGTTGGTTTTGATTTCAAAAGATAAATTTGAATTGCTCGACAAAAAGGTATGTTTTAAGTTTCTATGAAATTTGATTGGGTTTTTGATCGAGCCACTTGGCCTTTTGTTTTCTTTGGGATTTGGGAGCCCGTAGAGGCCTTTTGTAGTTGTACCGAGCTAGCCGTGCAATGGAGACATTGGCGAAATTTTTTTGAAATTTAGAGAGCTAGAAAATTTTTGAGAAATTTTTGATAATTTATATTCGGATTTAAATTTAAATTTGAATGGTTGGATAAGTAAAGTTATATTAAAACTATGAAAGGTTTAGGGAAGTTGGTTGAAGAAATAGTAGGTCTTTAAATGGAAGAATGTGTTATGGAAAGTTAATTAAACTGTTTGATTTGGGAAAAAAAAAAACCGTATGGGACCATTCTTCCTAACTAGTAATTTCGGGGACGAAATTCTTTTAAGGGGGGAGGAATGTGACGGCCTGAAATTTTTGAGCATTTAAAATTGGAATATTTAATAAATTTTAAATATTTAAAAGTTAATTTGTAACTTAAATTTCAAAATATCGCCATTATTAGGAATTTAATTATTGGATTCAATTTTTGGAAGTTTGGATAAGATGTTAAATCTGGGATTTTAAGCCTGTTAAAAACAATTTGAAGGTTTGTAAAATTTATATTAATAGTGCTAATGATAATAGAAGTTTTAAAATTGAATTTAACAGTAGTTTGTTCAGTTTTAAAATTTTATAGTTAAATTGAATTCAAAAATAGCCTTCCGAGGCGCAGTCTCGGAGTTCGACGAAACCAGTTCCATTGGATCCGTAATATTGTATTATTATTGGATTTCAAATTCGTAGCGTTCGGAGTCATCGTGTGATCGCACGAGATAAAAACGCCTAGACAATAATTTATCGTTTTAATTTAATTATAATATATTATGTCACCAATCAAATAACAGTCGCCCTATGTTTCTTTGGCTGACCTATTCTCCTCTGTCTTCTGAAGCAAGCCGACCTAATCTCTGCTTAATCACGTCCCTTCTTGTCCCTTGCTCATATTAGTTCTAACGAAAAAATGGCCGAAGAGAATAACGAATGAAGGTCTTAGATTTGATTTTGCGTTCGACTTTCCCCTCCTCCTTTCTGTTCGATTGTAGCCTCAAATTTTTGAAGGCCTTCCTAATGAAAACCAGCTCCTTCCCAATCGAATTAATGGCCGTTGGTTCCCTCTCATCTCTCGCGTTCTCATCCAAGTTTCCTTTCGAATCGGTTCGAACTCGAGTTGCAATTAGACTCGTGGGATTCGTGAGTGCTGGGTTTCAAACATACACTTGAGCGTGTTTGGGCAGTGAGTTGTGATGGTGATGGGGCGATGCACGGAGGGTTCGAATGCGCGACTGGGAAAGTGGCTAACGGTCGCGATTGTGTTGCTGTCAAGCGTGAGCGGGATTCAGCAAGCTTGGGTTTTTGGGTTCGGTGGCTTAGCAAGTTGCAGCTAGGAAATTTTTTCCGGTAAGGTATTCTTTTTCAATTAATTTATAAAAGGAAACACAGAGAGGTCGCAGTAAATGTAAGCAATGCTGTTTTTGAATTTAATCTGGTATAAGAGATAAAGAACTTAACTTACTGATCAATTTAAATATTTTTAGTTTATTGTTTGATCTGCATTTTTTTTAGTAATATTGAAATATTTATTTAGTTAAAATGGAAGGGTTAACTAATTAATTTTATTTAAAGGGATTTAAATTTAAATTAATTAAATAATTAAGTAAATCTTTGGGAATTAATTGTTCAATTTATTCAGATATTAATAAACTATATAAATATTTATAAAGGTTATAAACTGAAAAGAAGCAAGCCGGTGTGGATGTGGGTTGCAAAACAGGAGTAAAAGGTGAGTTAATCTCATTCAGTTGAATTTAAATTTAAATTTAAATGATTAAATTTAAATAATTTTTTGAATGGTTGAATTGATTGATGTGCTATAGTTTGGTATATTTTAGAATTGGTATTTTATATTGTGCTAACGTCTGTGGATGTAGGGAAAACAGGTTGGAGGGATCCAACTGGACCCTTCAACATGTATTTAAATTATTTAATATTCTCTGCTGTGAACATTGATATTCTATGATGAGTTATATTGGAATATTGAATGTTATGGTTTGATTGGATATATTTGCGTATAATGAATTACCAAAAATATATATAAATTGGATTGTTGGGAAGAAAATAAAGGAAGTAAACTTGTAAGCGAAATAATTATAGGAAATTTGAATTAATTAGGAATGAATGAAAAGAAATAGAAGTAATATGAAAATAATAATAAATAACTTCGAGTATGAAAGGAATTTTGAATAAACCGAAATTAATGAATTGTAAACTTAAGTTATATCAATTAAAGGAATAAAGAATTATATTAAAATTCAAAGTTTAAATTTATTTAAAAGGATTAAGAAGTAATTTGAGACATCAAAATTGGTAATCTCAGTTAAAAATATTTTAAATCATAATTAAGAAATAAAATCTGAAATTAATAGATTTTGAAGTAAAAGGGAGTAAAATGGAAATCAATTTGGAAATTGATTCAAGTGTTTGAAATTGAAAATTTAAAGAAGAATGTGAAGAGAAATATATTTCTCTGGATAGCCAAGTACGTTAAAGAAATTTTTTAAATATAAGTTAAAAGCTTTAAGTTGTTTTAAAAAGCATGTTTTAGAAAATTTATTGTTTTTTATCTTTTAAATTCTAAAGTAGATATTTTTTTCCAAATCTATTATCGTAGTAGTTATTTAAAAGGTGACTTAGTAATTATGTTTTAAAAAGTGAAAACCTAGTTTTATATTTTATAAAGTAACCTCATTTTTAAATATTATATAGTATATATTTTTAGCCAATTATTGAAGTAGTCTTAACTTAAATGTTCTAAAGTAAATTCCAAAGTAAGTATTTTATTTTAATCTATTATCGTAATAATTATTTAAAGAATGATTTGGTATTTTAAAGAAGAAAATCTAATGTATAGTTATAAGGTAACCTTATTTTAGTTATTTCTAGAGCATTGTTTTAAATTAAGTATTAAAGTAATTTGTTTCTAAATTAAATGTTAAATATATTTATAATAAAGTGTTTTAAATTATTTTAAAAATCTAGTTTTGGGCTTGGTGACTTCAATGGAGATAGAAAATATTTGAGGAAGTTTATTCTGAAATGAAAGATGATTTGAAACTGTTTTCAAAGGGTTGAAAATAGAAATATATCTTGTAAAGATATTTTTGAGGTTAATAAATAATTTGGAAAATTATTTATTATTGGACGGATGTTGTGAATATTAATTGATAGTTAAATCACCGACTATCAATATTGGCCAAATGCGCTGATCGTTTCGAAGAGACCGGGATCGAGATTTATTTATCGAAAACCACTTCGATCCGGTTTGTATGTTTTCGTGGAAAATGATTTTGGATTCGAAGATGGAGCAGTGAAGTGCAAGGGCTAGTCGCTACTAATCCTGAGGATATTTCCAAAATGGATGTAGTAGGAATAGTGCCTTCGGTTCCGTTCGAATCCGGGACAGACTTGTATGGATGAATGCTTTCGGAACATCGTCATGTGGGCGATGGGCATTCTAAGGGATATGTTTTAAAAACGTAACACTTAGCCTCAAGCCTCATCAACCGGGAATGACTGAAAATCAGGGGTTATGCAGCAAGGCTAGGTGGATAACACCCAAGCAGGGTGAGGTCATCCCTGTCTAGATGTCGCTTTTATTTCGGCTTAGTGGGCGGTCGCTGATCCCAACCACGGGGTGATCTCACTCGGGATTATCCAGTAAGGGGTAGTCCCGATCTTGTGTTGCAGGGGAGCGGGCATACTCCTCGGTACTGTGATCTAGGCCACACTGTGACAGGTGGTACCCCAGTGCCTAGTCATTAGTTGGAAATCCATTCTCCCTATGAGCCTTGCACGAGTTTTGTTTGTATTACCCACTATGCGGCTAGTAGCTGGAATTTAATAGATGTAACAATTTCGGCTATTTTATAAGTATTTGTATATAGACCTTATTATAATATCAGAGGATTTCTATAAAAATTGTTTTAGCTATCGTAAGGTAAAAACCCGACATGTTTATTTGTGGCGCGATCTTACGAGATGCTTTTGTTTTCAAAGGATTTTTGAAACTTTAATAATCAACTGAGTGTGATTTTCTCACGCTGGTATTCCAGACTGACTCGGGTGTTATTTAACCATAATGCTCGGGTCAGACCGAGTATTATATGATACATGATTTGATGCTGTGGAGCTCAGGAGACGAGCTGGACGACGATGCGTATTCCCATACTTGTATATATATATTCCGCTGTGTAGAGTAGCTGTGTATCCAGTTGTATGTTATTGATGTTGAGCTGTGATTGATGTACTCTGATGATGTAATATATATAGGCAGAGATATTTGATTACTGAGTAAAGATTATTCACTATCTATTATATTTTATTTCGCTGCGATGGATAGATTCTGTTGTTGATTTCTATTTTCTTCTTCTGCCTCTTCTTCTTTAACCCAAATGGTTCATATTTCTGTACAACTTGAGTTGATTTAGGTAGAATAGTGTTGACTCAAGGGGTACAGATTTGCGGGTCGTTACACAACACGTCTCTCGTTCGCACCCTACAGGCAACACACGCACGCCACACAGAAGAGAAACTCCACTGCGTACACGTAGACACGACTTTCCAGAGCCGCCGCCACCACCCCGTGCCCTCCATTATCACGCGATCCCCCACAGCCAAGCCGAGACCATTAGAAATGCGTGCAAAAAAGCCAGCCGCCAGAAAATAGTTATACCCTAGCCGAAATTACAGCATGATCTAGCCGTTGAAACAAAGAATCACCTTTGCCGAGGAACTCCCCTCCGTCCCCTCTTCAAAACCCAAAAAGGGTTTTCCGATCCATCGACATTGATAATGACCCCACTGAACGGCCAAGAATTAAAATCCAATTCCTAATCAAACGATAATATGAATCGAAAAATGAACACCACCAGTGAATTGCGCTAGTCGAGAACTTCAATATATATTTTTTCGGAATTTTCTGGGGACTTTGAATTTTTGACTTTGATTTTGAAATGGATTTGGGTCTAGAACTTTTGTCTGCCATTGAGGAGGAGAAATAGAATAAATTTACGTACAGACAAATGAGAATTAGGGAGGCTAGGGTTTATAGCAAGATATTTATAAAGAAAGTGAAAATAGGATGGATCGGGTAAGATAGATGTACGCGCTAAAGCCAAAGTGGCCCAAAAAACCTGTTCTGACCCCGGAACGAAATTGGGTAAACCCATATATCAAAATAGGTGTTTTAAAGTATCTTAAACGCAATGGAAAATGTTTTAGGTTCAAATTGCATTGTATGAAGAAGTTACGCTAAAATCAATATTTTTCAATTTGATTTCAATTGATTTCAATTTCGTTTATTTCAAGGCGTTTCGAGTCCGTACGATCAAACGACAAGCCCGATCACTGCGAAACTTGAAATCCTACAATAATTCACCGTTACGGATCCGATGAAACTGGTTTCGTCGAAATCCGAGTCAGTGGCCAAAATGGCTATTTTTCTATTAATTAAATAAATAAATGAATTAAATCAAATTTCAAATTTAAATTCTAAAATTTGACAATTCTTATAATTTAAATTTCTTAATCATTTATAATGATTTTAAACAAACTTAGATGTCAAATTAAATTTTGATTCAATCCTAAGTTTCAGCGTAAATTCAAATTTCATTATATTCATCAATTATAAATTATATTTTCAATAATTACATTGAATTCACATTCATTCTTATTATTCAAGCTATTATGGTTAAATGGATGAAATTAACAATGGGTTCAAAGCTATTACATTAATATTCTCAAAATTTAACTTAACTTTTAAATTAACGTAATATGTAAACCTTTAATTTTAATTAATTGCAATGAACCCAATTACCCTAATTTATTCAAATAAATAAACAAATCTTGATTACCGTTTTTATTATTCAAACAACATCATTATCCTATAAGCATATTAACATTTGGTTACGCTTCATTACCCTTATACTTTCTGTTTCTCCTTTATTCGTATTATCTATTTTATTTCCACTAACCGTGTAATAACTACAAAATTCCATCCTATTGAAATTTGTCAATTTCACTCATAAATTTAGATTTTAAATCCATTAAATTAAATTACCATGGCTCCATTCTTTATTACATCAATTGTTACTTTAATTTACATTAACCAAATGTTAAGTTAAGATTTTAATGTAATCGATTTCCAAAATTTTATTTGATACATTAATTAAACAAGCAACCTATATTAATTGCATTTATAAGTTCGTTACCTATCAAACCAGATTTATAATTCCATATCCAACGCTAATTTTTTTTTCATTACATTAATATATGCCTATTTATATTTTAATTTGAATGAATATTATACTTTTTTAAATGTGTACTTCTTATCAATTTGAACACATAAATTACGGTTTTTAAATACTTTACATTCTTTTAAATTTACAACATTAAATTTACATTCTATTAATTACTTTACATACTTTACGTATTAATTACCCAGTTAACATAATTTGAACTTATTTCGCAAACCACTAGTTACTTCTTAAAATAAATTTTTGCTTCTATAAATTCAAATTCACACTTCCGTTACTATATTAAAAATCATAAAAGTAACGTTTATTATCAATATCAACATTATAATTACTTAACTTTTAAATGAACTTTATTTCCAATAAATTCATTGACCACTTAATTAGGTAATTTATAATACTTTTTATCATACCCTTAAATTTACACTTAGGTTTATGTTATATTCAATTTATTTTATTTCATAAAGTGATTCAATATTTACATCCACTTATTACAAATAACTTCCATTTGATGTAAAACCTAGTATACATTTACATGAATCCAATTTCATTCCATCCATAAATGGGTATTGCATTGAAATTAAATTTATTAGCTTATATCAACATTATTACCATTAATTGCAATAGGATTACCAAATTTATTCAATACCCTAAATAAATAACATATATTAATTCATTAAATTAATTTACTATTTACCTTTGTATTCTTATATTCAAATCTTAGCCTAGTATAACAAATTACGTTACTTCAATTATAATTGATTTCATTTCAATTGTTAATACTTATTTTTAATTTCAAATGTTACATTTCAATTTTTTTTAGCATTTACTTCAATATAAAATCTAATTTTTTTATTTCTTCCTAAACTAAATTACAAAATCTTAATTAAATTAAGCAATTAATTTCTCAAAATTTATGGGTCGTTACGCATTATAACTCAAGAAATATAATTTAATTAAATACTTAACCATATTATATCTTAATAAAAATCAAACTTTACTATTAAACTTCTATTATACTTTAAACCAATTTTATACATAGCTTAAAACCAAGAATTTAACTATATATAAAATACCATTTATAAAATATCCAAAACAATATCTTATAAAACCATATATTTCTTTAAAAAACCATAGAAAATCATTTCAAAATATTTTTATATATAGGTCACGGTGTCTGTATATAATTTTCTAAGCTATGGTCCAGTGATACGGATATTTATCATTTCAACACGTAATTTAAAAACAAAAATTACGGTTATATCATTTCAAATCACAATCCCGAATGAAATAAAATGGATATCAACTTGCAGTTTATAAAAAATAAAATATAACATCCGTTCATCCAATATCAACCATGAACCATTTATCACAATAATCATCCAATTCAAACAATAATATCAATATATAGCAGATAATAAACAACAGGTATTTATTGGCAGTTTATATTCAATAATAATTTAATTAACCATTTAACTGGCAGTTTATATGCAATAATAAATTAAATAATAATTTACCTGGCCGTTATATGTAGTAATAAATTAAATAACCATTTAATCCAATAAATCCAATTTAACTGAGATGATGATTAAAATGTGCCAAACCGTCACAAATAAATTTCTAATCACATCAAAAATTAATTTAGCAAACATAAGAAATTTTAGAAGTTGTGCGTTGGTTAAAACAATCACCTTTTGAGTTTAAATTGGATTTAAATCCAATTTAAACCCAAAAATTGAATAGTCCTAGAATCCGTCCAAACCTGCGCCAAAATGTCTGGAATTCCAATACGAACGTAGTGGAGAAAACCGCATGCAAAATTGACCTCGTATGCGAAAGTTATTAAAGTTAGAGCGATCGAAATTAAATTTATGTAAAATAAACAAAGCAAAAAAAACAACACATGATCATATCACGTCACCACCATTGTCTTCTTCCAGGAACGCACGAGATGGCTAGGAAAACCAACCCGTCACTGCCTTTGACCGACCACGCACGCCGCTACAGGCCTTGGCACCACCGCCTACGAACTCGCCTCCTCCCCCTCTACCTTTGGCCTGAGGCCGCAAGTCTCCGCTGCCCCCTAGGTCGCCGCGACGTCAACGAAAATTCGAACCCTAATCGTTGATTTCTGCCACATCTAACCATTGATTTGCAGAACGAGCACGTTTGATGAGCTCCGCTAAACGATCTCTACCAAACCCATAAATGATTCGACGATCCGACAACGTTCGTCGAAGCGCGATGAACGACCGTGAATGTTTCCACTGATTCCAGATGCACAGAAACTCCGATCGAAAAATAGACAGTGGATCTGGATTGCGCTCTTCAAGAGCTTTCCGACGATATATAATTCGATATTGTTTGTGGAGTTGGAATTTTTGGCTTTGAAATTGATTTGAAATTGCAATTGGGAATTTTGGTTGTTTTCCATTGGAATGAGGAATAGGAGCATTTGGAATTGTATGTATAGAAAAATAAATATAAGAGATAGGCTATGGTTTATAGCAAGGTATATATAGGCAAGCTGAAATAGAATAGATGGACCCAATTGATATACGCTTTGAATGATAAAAAGGCCCAAAAAGAGCGTTTCGGCTCCGGAACGAAATTCGGTCAACCCATATATCAAATTGATGTTTTTAAATATTTAAAAATCAATGGAATTGGTTTCAGGTCCATATTCCATCGTATGAAGAAGTTATGCTAAAATCAAATTATTTCAAATTGATTTCAATTGATTTCAATTTCATTGGTTTCTGGGCGTTTCGAGTCCGTACGATTAAGCGACAAGTCCGATCGTTACGAAACCTGAAATCCTATAAAAATTCACCGTTACGGATCCGATGAAACTAGTTTCGTCGAAATCCGAGTCAGTGGCCAAAATGGCTATTCTTACATTAATTAAATAAATTAAATCTTAATTATTCAATCAAATTTACAATTTCAATTCTATAATTGACAATTCTTATCATTTTTAGTTTCTTAATCATTTACAATGATTTAAACAAATCCAGATGTCATTTTAACGTTGATTTATTCATCAATTTCAGAGTTAAATTTCATTTTTATTACATTTAGAAATTATAAATTTAATTTACAATAATTCCAATTAATTTACTTTTCATTCTATTATTCAATTCATTGATGTCAAATGGATGAAATTAACACTAGACTCAAGATCTATAACATTAGTATTCTCCAATTCAACTAAATTTTCAATTAATGAAATAAATTAAATATTTAATTTCATTTATTTGCAAGTAATCCAATTATTGAATTTTAAATTTCAAATAAATTAATAATCTTCATTTCCATTCTTTAAATCAACCAATTGTCATATTATAAATAGAATTGATATTAATTCCAATTATTCCTTTTCTTTACCCTAACATTGATTTCATCAAATTACAGTTTATTACGCATTATTTCATAAA
Organism: Allium cepa; assembly: GCA_030765085.1. Lineage (NCBI taxonomy): Eukaryota > Viridiplantae > Streptophyta > Magnoliopsida > Asparagales > Amaryllidaceae > Allium > Allium cepa. The sequence continues at coordinate 682,938,170 of CM060928.1, forward strand.
TTAATATACCTTTGAACTTATTTCCCAATTTATTAATTACAATTAGTTAAGATCTTACAATTGGTTCCATTAATTTGGTTTGCACTAAATTAGTTATTGCATTAATTCTCATTAACATAACATTAAGGTTCACTTAACTCTAATTGATTTCCAATTTTATTATTAAACCAAATAAACAGGTAACTTATAACAAGTGTTACCATAATTTTAGTTTCTCTTATGAATTCTCTATTATCAAACATATGTTATAATTCTTATATACTTTTGATTCTACTAAATTACCATTAACTATATTATTATTCCATTGGCCAATTAAATGTTTCCATTCGTTTCTTACGTTTCAATCTCATAACCAATTATAACCATTTTCATTATTTCACCTGACCTTCCATTTCAATTGTAAATGATTGGTTTTAATTATCATTAAAGTGTATTTAATTATCTTTATTTGCAATTGGTGAATTAACTGGTAACAGCAACCATTTGTCACCATTATATCCTTTATAATACTTGTAAGTCATTCTTCCCAACCAATTACCGTTTATTATAATATTTCACATATAAATTCTATAATTACATTTGCTTTCCCATATTCCATTTATAACCCAGTCATAACATTTAATTTTTTTTATTTAATTGGAATTTCATTCAAGTTCATTAATTATTAACTTTAATTAACCTTGTTACGTTTCCTCTTAGTTAATTTTCATTATATTATCACAACTTTTATTAATAATTCACGAATTTTTATTTTCTTCAATATTAAATTTCAAAAATCTCATTAAGTTAACAATTTTAATTATCGAAATTCGTGGGTCATTACACTCTCCCACATTCAAAATTTTTCGTCCCCGTAAAGGAAAAGAAGGGAAAAGAGGAACGTAGAAATCAATTTATATTATTCAAAACATTGTATTCATAACAATAAATTTTCAGAATAGGATAATTTAAATAAAATATATAGATTTATAAACAATTAAATCTTTTATATTCAAATTAACAAAGTTTGGAAAACATTTTAAAATTTTTTCTAAGTCCAAAATTTTACGGAAAATTTCGACAAAGTCTCCTTTGTACGGAGAGGCTTGGGAGAAAATATAATATCAAATATAACAATATACAACATATATTTTTTCAAAATAATATATATCCCAACATAGGAAAACAATATAATAATGCTATAAAATCGTAATCCAAAAACGTACTTATTTGTCGGGCAATTTACGCTTAATTATGAAACCAAAAGCAATAGCAATTGCTTCCATAACCTGTATTTCACTTATATAATCTAAAAAGAGTTGGTAATTATATAAAATGAAATATTAGTTGTTTTAACCACTAACAACAAATCAATACAAATAACAATCACTTGCAACAAGGCATACAACTATCACATGAAGCCAATAATATCAACCATCCATATATCCATTGCAACAAACAAATAGTTGTTCGGGTTTTAAACTTTAAATTGTACGGAATGAAAAATAAACTACTAAGTGCATCATTTACTCAACAGTCTTAGATGAAACTAAATAGATTATTTATACATCCAAACAATTTTAAAGTATTCTTGCCCAAACAGCCATAAACCAAACAAACAACAATTCCAAATAATAGATCAAGTTAATTTTTGTCAATTTCATTTCATAAACTTTGTTGTTTGATTTCCTTTTCATTCATATAATGGTTTATCTTTTTAACTTACATTTATTCAGTGTTTATTTCATTTATTACCATTCATACTTACATAAATTCATTTTCATTTATTCATATCATATAAATTTTCTTTTCTATTGCATTACATTCATTCATTCACTCCTTAATTTCATTTATTTACTTTAAAATAAATAGTTCCAACATTAACTTAAGTTCAAAATCTTTACGTACATTACCCAACTCCTATTTCATTTAATTAGTAGTGTTAAAATTTTGACTCAAGTTTATAACTATCTCCATGTCAACTTTCTTATTTATAAAGTAAATTTTTAATGAACACTTTCATTATTTAAGTATTACTTGTATAATATTCTACTACATTTTCTAATTAAACACTGTAACTTTTTTTTGGTAAGTTATATGTATATGCTTTTAAGAATACAATTGAAAGTTACACAAGTTTATTTTATTTCTTTTATTTAATTCATTATTCAATAATTTTATCTTTTGTCCTATAGGTTACACATTTCAAATTTCATTTAATTTCATTTATAACTTAGCATTAAATTTCTTATTACGTTTAGAGGTTTCAGTCATTGGTTAAATTACATTTCACTAAACTAATTGAATGTCACGATCCAAATTCCAGCGTTCAAAAATCGACATCCGTACTCCACTTGAACCTGAATGCTGCAGATTCAAACGTTGAAATTCGAGTCGTGCCGGAGCTTATAACACATTAAGTACAACACAGCGGAAGAAATGAATAACATATATCAATATACAACAATGATACAGTATCTGATACAATGAGATACAACAGATGACACAATGAATATACATCAGAGATATGACACAAAATAATAGCAGCGGAAAGAAAAGACAACACCAACAGCGAAACAAAAACTCCAATAGAGAAAGTAGTCTTTAAAAGAGAACTCCAGTATCAGCAATCTCCATCTCCAAGGCACCAATCTAGAAAAATAGCTCGAACTCCCAATAACGATGCACAAAGATAAGCAAGTGCAGTAATCTAAAGACTGAACTAGCTCTAGATAATCTACTAAATCTGACTATCTGTAAAACCGAACTCTAGACTGCCCGTGTGGGAAAATAGTGGGCACCCAGAGTTTAGGAAAGGCACAATAAACTCCACATCAGTCGTGGGAATGGTATGAGCAAACAAAAACAATTTCTCTTGAAAACAAACAAAAGAATTTAAATTTCAAATCCGCAATGATTTTTAGAAAATGAAACTACCATAAGGCCTCCCGCCACACACACAATGCAAACGCAGAATTGGAGGAGATTTCTCCTTATGATAGTAAAAAATGCTTGATACGAGAAAACTTTTTTCGAAATTATTACTAGTGCACAGTGTAGAAAGCCATTTCGAAAGTATAATATAAATCCTAGCTAGCATAGGCATTTCGCACTTATGCCTACTATAGCTACCATGTTCAATAGCAGGTTACCGCCACATTCCATGGCAGGTTACACAACTAAAATAGTACCGGGCGCGTATTGTTTTGTTTGGAGTTCCAACAAATGGCCAGGCTAAGGTACTTCTTACTGTCCGTGGGATCTCCTCTGGCGGGACGTCCCGAGAACCAAACCGGATATCTGCCAACACAAGGCCGGGTTACCTCTGTAACTAGGTAACTACTACTCGAGCATGCCATCCCTTGGTCCTTTGGGACCTTTATCCGAGGTACCTCTAATCCAACCACCACAAAGAAATCACAAAGTAATAGATCAGCAGTATCCACATAAGTGAAATATCTGGGCTCCATACCATGATACCACCTTTTCCAGAAGGGAATGACACACCCTAAAGGAGGCGACCCTCATAACCTTACCGCATCTTTCCTGTTTCGACCATTTCCGACGTGTGAGGTCCTGATGCAGTCTCGACCATAAAGCTACGATTTATACGAAAGCCATGCTTTCATCAACAAATGATATACAGCAGCACTCAGCATGCCACACTACCAAATTTGGGAGTATATCACTGATAAATATCAACTACATAACCTCTGAGCTCGTACGTCTCAGAGAAGGGTGTTAAGCTAAGAGAATAAATTCTCCACCACCAAGCAGAAATGTATTTGATAGAGATCGGTTTAATATCTCAAAGTGTAGTGTTAGGCATACAACCATACAAGTCTGTTCCGGGTTCGAACAGAACCGAAGGCACTTCCGAAGAAGCCCTTCCAAATCCGGGCATCCACAATCCCGATCGGACTTCCCGTCTCTTAGGGAGAACTCTATACCGGAGCAACTCAGTGTAGAGTCAATCTACAGGTTATCCTATCGTTCTTGAAGACACCCGGTCTTCAATTGCAATCCATAACGTCGTATTACTATTCCGAATGGGCTATATGACACAAGGTCCTCTCCCAGCTAAACCGAATAGTGAGCGCAATATTTTAAAAATATATGGATATGGGATTTCAGTTAAGTCATAACTTATAAAATCCAAAAATTTTCTCCAAATGGTTAAACAAATTACATTTCAAATCTTTAAACAAAAATATTTATTTTCACAAAGTTCACCTAATTTCACAAAGATCCATTTTATAGTTTTCAAAACAATTTCCATTTCAATTTGGATTAACTCAATTTAATCTTTAAATTGAAGATTTAACTTATAGCTTTCAAACCCATTTCCTAAGATTTATTCATAACTTGGAAAACCATTTCATTTTAAACTTGAAATACTATTAACACCAATTAGAAATTCATTTCTTATATAAAAGCTTTTATTATTTGAAAACAGATAGTTTTCGTTTCAGAAAAACCCGATTTCATTTATACAAGTTAAAATCTTTGGGTTAAATTTAAATTCCCAAAACAACACTTTTAAAATGGTTTAAAAACCCATATAAACACATTTATAAGTTGAATAACCTTTTTAAACCATAGTTTCCAAATCACAGAATTCGATTTCAATTACTGAATTCAAATTCAAATTAAATTATTTAAATTTAAAACTCAATCAAGTTATTCAAATTAACTTTTATTTGAAATTCATTTTCAAAAGCTTTCAATTCTAATTCCAAAACCATTTTGGATTCAAAAATTTAATCTTTAAAACTATTTTAAAATCTGTGACTTAACCCACTTCCACGTGCAATCCATATTTGTGTGTGTATAAGTGTGGTCAGGGGTTTTACACATAGAAGTTCCAAATCATCAATCAGCACAAATTTAAATACAACAATATATTTAATAAGCGGTATAAACTATAACGCTTATATTTGACAAGCGGTACAAACCAATTGTAACGCTTATCTTTCATTCACAGATCACAGGTATATATCACAGATCATAAATTACAGTAAACATAGCTCAAATCAAAATAGAACATATCAGGGTATCAAACAATTCAATCATCCAATAGAATCCAAACATTCATAAGTAAGATCAGACAATTGTCTGATTAATTCAAATCAGATTAACTACTCATGAATTACTAATCCTGGATAATTAACATTAATTAGATTACAAATCATTTTGATTAATTATTATTTAATCATTTATTAATTAACAATTAATAATAAATTAACTAACCTTTAAATTTAATTTATCAACCTTTAATTATTAAATAATTATCCTTTTAATTATACCATTTCATTAATTATCTTTAATTAATGAATTATCCCTAAATTGATTAATTACCATGAATTAATCATCCTTAATTAATTACGATATGTGACTATCCCTATTCTTAAATCAACGTTAATCACTTGATTAACCAACCTTTAATTATTAATGAATTACTTTTAATTAAGTAATTATCTCTAAGCAATTAAATACCTTTAATTGTTTTCATTAATTTAATCTTCATTTATTAATTATATTAATTAATAAACTCTTAATTATAAATTAGTTAACCTTATATTAATAATAAAATATCTTTAATTTATTACAATGATTAATAAATTAATCCTTAATTAATAATGATTCCTTAATCACTTTCATAACTTACTTTTACTTAATTAATTATTTTCAAACTAACTACCTCTATTAATTTAATCACATCAATTAAGTATTCTTTAAATTAACTAACCTTTAAACACTTGATTTATAAATCTTCAAATCATTAATTTTTTTATCTTTGACTACCTTCATTAAGTAATTACCTTTAAGAAATTGATCATTCTTAAATTAGTTATTCCTTTATTCCTTTATTTATTAAACTTCTAATCATTTATTTATTATCCCTAATTATATAAGCTAACTTAACCTTTAAGTTGAAAATTTAGAAACATTTGATTAACTTCTTTATTTCTTTGTTAAGTTTATTTAAATGTAACTCTTTTAAAATTTAAAGTTTTAAACATTTTGAACTTAATTAATTAAAATATCCTTATTCTAAAACCTTTGATTACATGTTCTTTTAACTTAACAACAATCAATAATTTAAGAAGGATAGTTTAGGAATCATGTTAACTCATATTTTTTTAAAGTTTTGAAATTGGAAGTTTTAAAAACCGAGTCAGCTTCGAGTATTACCCGAGACGCTTTCCCATTTACTTCGAGCTTTTCTGCAAAACAAACCGAGTGCCACAAAACTGGAAAAAAGTTTCTAAGTAATTTTATTTTCCCGGTGCGTTAGAATTTCTACTCGAGTTATAACTCGAGTTGCCACACGATATTTCCGAGAATACCTTCGAGTAAGTCATCAGTAATTTTGAACTAAACACACGGGAAAAACTTGTTCCCTTCTTTCCCCTCTCAATACTGACACACTGGAAGTAGGGTGCACATGCACACCTAGATTTGCCGCCTCAGATCATCGATGTGATAACCACCACATCACCGATGACCACTGCAATTTGTTCGAGCAACAATTTTAATGAAATTATTTACAAATCAAAATCAAACAGTTTTTCGAAAAACAGCTGGGATATCTCGATCGGTAATTCATTCAGCGGCGACATGAATAACCATCAGGAATAACGTGACTTCGTCCAAAGCTTCACAACACTTTAACGCATCGATCCCCACAACTTCGATTCACCCCGATCAACCCTTGTTGCTGTACGAACATGATGAAAACCTCGACCAAATTGGGTTCTTAAACCCTAAATCACCACCACACCATCGCTCGCCATTTATAAATTCAGTTTATATTTTTTGTCACTCCTTGATGCTCCAACCAACTTCTGACCCAAGCACGACGAACCCCAATTCGTCGATCATCGAAAATCTATAAAAATTTATTTTCAGTTCATCTCGTAAATCCACCTTTCTCACTCACTTAAAAATCTTAGTATCTATACTAAAAATCATGATTTACAAACACGAGTTCAAATATTAATTCAAAACTTAAAAACGTAACAATTAGAATTTTGACTTGAGTTGATTTTCTCAGACATTTCATATATTCTGTAATTCTATATGTTGATAATATCTAATAATATTTTTTAAAAACTTAGATTATGATCATTCAAACAACTTTTATTCGAACCTCAATGCCTATAGGGGAGTTAGAAGATTAGATTCAGAGTTTTGAGTAGGTTTTGAAAACCTGTAGGAAAAGCAAAGGCAATTTGCTTGATTCTTTAACATGCACAGTAATGTATATACATATGTGCTAACAGATTCTCATTCAAGTAAACACATCCTAGCATTACTTCACTCATTCATCAAAAGATAACAAGATTAAGGTTTAAATAAATAAATAAAAAGTTTTGCTCACCTGGGTATTTGCAACAGAGAAGAATAGAGTGCAATGTTTAAGCCTGGAATATTTTGAACATTGGAAGTAGACTTGATTTAGCTGAAACGATGTTGTTTTTGGATTCTCTAAAAACCATTTGAATACGAGGATTGCATGCTTGATTGCTGAACAAAGACAGAAATTTTGTTTTGATTTTTTCTTTCAACTGGAAACTGGCTCTTTGCATTACTTGTTAATCTGCTTTTGATTCTGTTTCAACTGCTTTAAACTTATGATTTATCACTGATTAACAACATTAAATTCGAATCTTTAAGAAAATTTACTTACCTTTATTTAATTCCAGAGAGAATTGCACTACTTTAATCTATTTCAGGTTGAAGCTTTTGCATTCTTGAATTTTTTAACTGCTATTTTTTTTCTGGTTCCATTCTGTTTTCCAGATCTTTGAAATGCTTTAGTATGTTTGTGATCTGATCTCCTTTACATTTTCTTCAGGTTGATTTGTTTCAAATCCGAAAAGAGAAGGTGATGGTGGTTTTTAGATTTTTGAGAGTAGCCTGGTTTACAAAATGCTTTCCTTTTTACTGTTGCCTTAATATTAAGGTTGGTGATCTCAAATCTTTGTTTTACCGTATATTTCAGATTTGGTGAAAGGTCAAATTATTGCATATGGGGGAGCTCAAAATTTTTTTGTATAATTTTTTTAATTTAATTATTTTATTCAGTTTAAATAAAATAAATGCCATTTGTAAAGAGAAATGATTATGAGATCTATGCATGTTGATTTCCTTTACTTCCTTATGTATGTTTATCATTTGTGATTTTACAAAGACAACGATTTTCTTTTTTTAAATAGATTTTTATATCATGTTCATTCTATAAATCAATTTTTTTTCCTCTATTTATATTTACACAAACAAAATTTATCCAAATTAATTTTCTACATTTAATTTTTGTTTAACATATTTATACACTTATATACTTGTACAATTTACATTCGTATATTTTTTTAATTATTTATTTTTGTACAACTTTTAAAAGAAAAGAATGATTTAAATATTTTAATTTCATATTAACAAATAGTCACATTTATTTATATAAGAGAATTTAACTTAAAAATAACATTTTGAAAATGAGTACACTAATTTTTCTTTTTTATTACAACTTCCAAATTTTAACATAATTAAAAATTAAAAAAAACAATTATCATTATCCTTTTTATCAGTCTCCAGCTTTTAATTCCTATTTTGTTTTTAATACATTTTATTCTGAAATTCAATACTTGTTTGCTTATAAAATATCCATTCTTATATCTCAAATCAAAATTTATTTTTATAATTCATTTATACAAATATATATCTTATTAAAATTGGAGAATTCAAATATGCCAAAAATTCCATTTACAATATAATTTATTTTTCTAGAAATCTATAATTAATTCACAGTTTATTTTTTAAAATAAATTTAATTGCTAAATTAAACTTGATAAATTTCAGGAATGTTACAGATTCCCCCCTTAAAAAAATTTCGTCCTCAAAATTTGCAAGGAAGACGAGAAAGGATAGATGATAGATAAGGAAATGATTGATCAGATCAGATCGAAATATTTATTCTACATTCGCTTTACCAAAGCAGAATATCAACAATAGATACAAGAACGTATCTATTTAACACTTCACAAGATACTCGGGTCCATCAGTCTACGAATATGCAAGGGCATTGATTAGTTCGAAGGGATAACTAATCGTTCGTAGAGTATATCTAGACCCAAACAATAGATAGATGGATTTAATCTTCCACAATTTCTCAAACACTAGATATGGATTCTAAACTCTAGTTGGAATACTCCAAAGTATATATAATTTGTTCCTCTTCAGACTTTGATATACCTAAGAATTTACAATAGAATTTCAAATTTGGTTCTAACTGATATCGTTTTATTGATTCAACTCAGATTTAGCTTCATATTCTATTAACCAATTTAACTCAATTTAAAACTTCCAATTTATTTAATTTAAAATTTCAAATTCACTAGAGTTTATAATGAAAAGCTGATAAGAAACCGATGAAGATACGAAGTAAGGATTCTCTACAACAATTCGTAAGGCCACCATCACACTGAAGCTTCTTTCTGGAGCTATCACGAAGCCATCAAAAGAATTTGGAATCAAATCAAAGGAGATTGATAGAGAAAGTTGTTTCCACTCTTACAGGGTATTGACCATTTATAGTCGTACTTCCCTGTCCCCTATCTTGTCTTCTTCTTGCACTCATACTTACTATCAGTGGATAGTAAGAGAATTTACCGAGGCATTCGAATGGATATCTTAGGGATATACTCATTCTAGGGTATACTTCACCCTATCTCTAATGAGTTACTTAATGTGCTATACTCCTGAGCTAAAGTTTTAACCCTCGGCTCTGATACCAAAAATGTCACGATCCAAATTCCAGCGTTCAAAAATCGACATCCGTACTCCACTTATACCTGAATGCCGTAGATTCAAATGTTGAAATTCAAGTCGTGCCGGAGCTTATAACACGTTAAGTACAACACAGCGGAAGAAAGGAATAACATATATCAATATACAACAATGATACAGTATCTGATATAATGAGATACAACAGATGACACAATGATTATACATTAGAGATATGATACAAGACAATAGCAGCGGAAAGAAAAGATTACACCAACAGCGAAACAAAAACTCCAATAGAGAAAGTAGTCTTCAAAAGAGAACTCCAGTATCGGCAATCTCCATCTCTAAGGCACCAATCCAGAAAAATAGCTCGAACTCCCAATAACGATGCACAAAGATAAGCAAGTGCAGTGATCCAAAGACTGAACTAGCTCTAAATAATCTACTAAATCTAGCTATCTGAAAAACCCAACTCTAGACTGCCCGTGTGGGAAAATAGTGGGCACCTAGAGCTTAGGAAAGGAACAATAAACTCCAAATCAGTCGTGGGACTGGTATGAGCAAACAAAAATATTTGGTCTTGAAAACAAACAAAAGAATTTAATTTTTTTATCCGCAATGCTTTTTAGAAAATGAAACTACCATAAGGCCTCCCTCCACACGCACAATGCAAAAGCAAAATTGGAGGAGATTTCTCCTTATGATAGTCAAAAATGCTTGATACGAGAAAACTTTTTTTGATATTATTACTTGTGCATAGTGTAGAAAACCATTTCGAAAGTATAATATAAATCCTAGCTAGCATAGGCTTTTCGCACTTATGCCTAATATAGCTACCATGTTAAATAGTAGGTTACGACCACATTCCATGGCAAGTTATACAACTAAAACCGTACATGCGGGGTATTGTTTTGTTTGGATTTCCAACAAATGGTCAAGCTGAGAAACTTCCTACTGTCCATGGGATCGCCTCTGGCGGGATGCTCCGAGAACCTAATCGGATCTCTGCCAACACAAGGCTGGGATACCTCTGTAACTAGGTAACTACTACTCGAGCATGCCATCCCCCGGTCCTATGGTGTAACGACCATAAATTTCGATAATTTAATTTGTTAAATTTATAAGATTTTGTAACTGAATGTAGAAAGAAATGAAAATCTTATAACTTATGTTGGAGCGAATGTTAGAAATTACATGTTGCAATGGTAAATAAAATAAATTCTTGATAATTGGAATGAAATACAAATAAAGAAGTAGGGGAAAAATTATAATTTGTTAGTTAAATATGATTGTGTAATTAATACTGAAAGAAATAAAATTGGAAATAGTATTAATGAAATAATAACTAAAATGAATTGCAACTATTTAAATGGAAGTTAATTGTTAATAACTTGGATGAAATTACAATTAGTGAAACAATGTAAAGGTTATAACTTGGTTACAAAATTTATATACGGAAGTGGATGTAAATATTGAATTAATTAATGAAAATATTATGTTTGGATAGAACATACGTGAATGCAATTAGTAGTATGGAAATAAATGCCAACATTGATTGTAAGTAATAGAGGCTTACTTATGTGACTAAAGAGTAACGGTAATGTTTATTGTGGGTTAACTATTTATTTAGATGGTTAATTAGAATTGGAGATAAATTGTAACTGTATGTGAATTAAGGTAGTAATGTAAATGGCAGTTGATAAATAACCAATTTAATGCAATTCAAATTTATTGAAACGACCGTTTAGGTTATAATGGAGTGTAAATAGAAATATTTGGTAATAAATTGAATAAAAGAAAACGAAGGCAATTAGTTAATTAATTAATGAATTCATAATAATAAATAGTGATTAAGTAAAAGCAAGAATAGTAATTATTGTAATAATTAAAATGGGAGTCAATTGAATTTAATGAACCTTAATGTATATTAATGAGAACAAGGCAATAGTCACAAGATATGAAGGAAATAGGATGAAGTGAAATGTAGTTTATTTGTAAAACAATAAGTGATGTAATATAGGAATGAAATAAAAATAGCTAAGTTTAATTGAGACTTTAATTTCAAATAACGTGTGAAATTGACCAAAATATACAGTGAATGGTAATTGGATATAATCAATGTTAGTAATAAATTACAACATTGGTTTGGAAATGATTTAAACTTGTGAGAATGTGATTGATAGCTAATGATATCAAATTATTATAAGTTACCTGTTTTGATGGAATTGAAAATTTAATTTTAATAAATATAAATAAATGTTACATTTATGTGAAATGTAATACCATGTGTAGGAGTTGTTAAATTGTATATATTAAGGAAATGAATGGAAAAACAAGGTAACTAAGTTGATAGAGTGGTAATGAATTTAACAAAAAGATTTGGATTAAAACAAATCAAATCCATTGAATCCAAATATAATAAGCGTAATTATTGGGGCAATTGAAATTTAATGTTATGCAATTGAAATAAAGATAAATTTGAAAGAAACGTTAATGTATCTGGATATATACCAAAATAAATGGTACCTAAGATTGATAATATGATAAATAAGGAATAAAAAAATGGAAATCATAATTTATTTATTTGAAATTAAAAGTAAATAATTGAGTTTATTGCAATTAAGTAGAATTAAACATTAATTATTACATTAATTGAAAATAAAATAAGTAGTTTTTGTTGTATACATTTGAGATATGGACTCCATAATGTATACTTATTCTTTTGTGTAGTTCGTGTAACTATTCTTTTGTGATATTGTGGATCTTTTTAGACCACTACTCTGATGTACACTTCCTAGTGTTATATTCATATCTATTTCCGCCTTTGTGATATGAATTATCTGTGACTGCTTTATGTGACGTTTATTTCTATATTTGTTTCTGAAGATATTGTAGCCATAGTGTAGTAGCTTTGAGTTTGTGTCGGTATGTCGGATTTCCCTCTCGATAAAGAAATGCATGTTATACTATCTGACATATCGATGCTCTCGCAAAGCAATTACACGGATGGTCGCTCCTCAACAGCCTTATCCTCTGTGCTAGTTGACAGCATTACTCCGTAGTGTTCTTGCCTAGCGTGGGTATAGAGGTGGGGCGTCACATATAACTTGGTTACAAAATTTATATACGGAAGTGGATGTAAATATTGAATTAATTAATCAAAATAAATCTAAATGTTATGTTTGGATAGAACCTAAGTGAATGCAATTAGTAGTATGGAAATAAATGCCAACATTGATTGTAAGTAATAGAGGCTTACTTATGTGACTAAAGAGTAACGGTAATGTTTATTGTGGGTTACCTATTTGTTTAGATGGTTAATTGGAATTGGAGATAAATTGTAACTGTATGTGAATTAAGGTAGTAATGTAAATGGCAGTTGATAAATAACCAATTTAATGCAATTCAAATTGATTGAAACGACTGTTTTGGTTATAATGGAGTGTAAATAGAAATATTTGGAAATAAATTGAATATAAGAAAACGAAGGCAATTAGTGAATTAATTAATGAATTCATAATAATAAATAGTGATTAAGTAAAAGCAAGGATAGTAATTATTGTAATAATTAAAATGGGAGTCAATTGAATTTAATGAACCTTAATGTATATTAATGAGAACAAGGCAATAGTCACAAGATATGAAGGAAATAGGATGAAGTGAAATGTAGTTTATTTGTAAAACAATAACTGATGTAATATAGGAATGAAATAAAAATAGCTAAGTTTAATTGAGACTTTAATTTCAAATTACGTGTGAAATTGACCAAAATATATAGTGAATGGTAATTGGATATAATCAATGTTAGTAAGAAATTACAACATTAGTTTGGAAATGATTTAAACTTGTGAGAATGTGATTGATAGCTGATGATATCAAATTATTATAAGTTACCTGTTTTGATGGAATTGACAATTTATTTTAATAAATATAAATAAATGTTACATGTATGTTAAATGTAATACCATGTTTACGAGTTGTTAAATTGTATATATTAAGGAAATGAATGGGAAAACAAGGTAACTAAGTTGATAGAGTGGTAATGAATTTAACAAAAAGATTTGGAATAAAAAAATCAAATCCATTGAAATCCAAATTATAATAAGTGTAATTATTGGGGTAATTTAAATTTAATGTTATGCAATTGAAATAAAGATAAATTTGAAAGAAACGTTAATGCATCTGGATATATACCAAAATAAATGGTACCTAAGATAGATAATATGATAAATAGGGAATAAAAAAATGGGAATCATGATTTATTTATTTGAAATTAAAAGTAAATAATTGAGTTTATTACAATTAAGTATAATTAAACATTAATTATTACGTTAATTGAAAATTTAGTTTAAATTGGAGATTATTAATGTTATAGATATTGAGCCAATGTTAATTTCATCCAATTGACATCAATGAATTGAATAATAGAATGGAAGTGAATTTAATAGATTTATTTGAAATTAAATTTATAATGTTGAATTTAATGGAATTGAGAATTTATATTGAAATTTATAAATAAATCATCTCTAAATTGACATTTTAAAATTGGTTTAAATCATTGTAAATGAGTGGGAAAATAAAAAAGATTTACTTGGTCAATTATCGAATTTAAAATGAAAATTTGATTTAATTAATCAATTATTTATTTAGTTAATTAATATAAAAATGGCCATTTTGGCCACTGACTCGGATTTCGACGAAGCAAGTTTCATCGGATCCGTAACAGTGAATTATTATAGGATTTCAAGTTTCGTATCGATCGGACATGTCATTTGATCGTATGAGCTTGAAACGCCGTGAAATCAATGAAATTGAAATCAATTTGAAAAATATTGATTTTAGCATAACTTCTTCATATGATACAATTTGAACCTGAAACCTTTTCCATTACATTTAAAATATTTTAAAACACCTATTTTGATATATGAGTTTACCCAATTTCGTTCCAGGGTCAGAACGGGTTTTCGGGCCACTTTGTCGTTAACGCGTATATCCAACCTTATCCATCCATTCTAATTTCTAACCTACCTATATAAACCCGGTTATAAACCTAATTCCTCTCATTTTCATTTGTCTGTACGTATATCTCAACACTCTCCTCCTCAATGGCAGACAACAAAATTCCAGATCCAATTCCATTTCAAAATCAAAGTCAAAAATCCAAACTCCTCAGAAAAATTCATAAAAAATATATATTGAAGCTCTCGAAGTGCGTAATCTTCTGGTGAAATTCGTTTTTCGTTTTGCATTGTCGTTTGACCGGTAAAAATCAAAGAAGTTTCGGCCGTCCAATTGAGCGCGATCATCTTCATCCGATTGGCAAATCGACTTAGGGGTTTTGTAGAGAGTGTTGTGGGGAGTGCAACGGTGTCATTCATTTGGGATTTCAACGGCTAGATCAAGCGCAACAATTCGATTTGGTCATGAAAATTAGGGGGCGTCTGGAGAGGTTTCGAATCCTTTTCGTGGCCGATGGAGTTTGCCGAAGGGAGGTATGGCCTTGAGGAGGTTCGGCGGCGAGATCCAAGTAACCGCGGTGGTCGGCATGGACGTGGGAAGTGTAGCGTTAAGTGACGGCTGCATAAGGGTCGTGCGATTCACGTGCAGATTGTGTTCAAATTTCTGGAGATGATAGTAGGATGTTGACGTGGCAAATTAGAGGGTAGGGTTATTTTGTTTTTCCGTTTTTAGTTTAATTTTGGTTTCAACCCGGTCTAACAGCGATAACTCTCGCATACGAAATCCTTTTTACGTGCGGTTTCTTTTGTTAGGTTCGTATTGGAATTCCAGACACTTAGGCATTGGTTTGGAAAAATTCTGAGATTGTCAAATTTTTGGGTTTAAATTGAATTTAAATTAAGGTGAGTGTTTTAACCCACTCACAACTTCTAAAATTACTTATGTTTGTTAAATTGATATATGATGTGATTTAAATTTAATTATGGTTGTTTAGCATATTTTTATCATCATCTCAGTTAATTTCATTATTTAAATTAAATTTCTATTTAATTTATTCATTGCATTTAAACTGCCAGTTAAATTGTTAATTAATTATTTGTTGCATATAAACTGCCGGTTAAACAGTTATTTAATTTATCCCTGAATATAAACTGCTAGTTTATACATGTTTTTTATTATCCGTTTTATATTGTTGCTATTGTTTGAATTGGATGATGACTGTGATAAATGGTTGACGGTTGATACTGGATGAATGAATGCTATATTTTATATTGCATAAACTGCAAGTTATTGTGCATTTTCATTTCATTCGGGATTGCGGTTTGAAATGATATATAACCGTAATTTTTATTTTAAATTACGGATTGAAATGATAAATATCCATATCACTTGTCCATAGGATAGAAAATTTTATATAGACACCGCGGTATATATATAAAAATATTTTGGATTGATTTTCTATGGTTTTGTAAAGAAATATATATATGGTTTTATGAGATATTGATTTCAGATATTTGATAAAGGTTATTTTATATATAGTTAAATTCTGGGTTTTAAGCTATGTATAAAATTGTTTAAAGTATGAAGTAAGTTTAATAATAAAGTTGATTTTATTAAAATATATTATGGATAAGTATTTACTTAAATTATATTCTAATATAGAGTTTATATTGATTTTTATAAATCATAGTTGAGAAGATAGTTTAGAAATTGATTTGAGATTTTATTTAATTAAGATCTTATTGAAATTTAGATTTAAAAAGAATATGGTGTTATAACTAAATTCGGGTTTTAGATGATTAAGTGAATATATCTAGTCTAAATAAATTGAGGAATATTCAATTATTGAATTTGAAAGTTTTATTTAAAGGATACTGGATTTATTAAGTAAGTATTTCAAAACTAAATAATAGTAAAGTGAATTTGGCATATATATATATATATATACATATATATATGAATTAAAATTTTAGTTTCGAAATGGTGGAATATTTAAAACCTTGAAATGTATGAAAATTTAAATGGTTTATTTGGGAATTCAAATCTTTATTTGGAATTGATTTGAGAAATTAAAAAGCTAATTTACTTTGTAAAGTAATTTATTATTAAACCATTTAAGTATTGAAAATTTTGTTTCGAAGCCGTGGGTTTAAGGTATATAAATTTGAAAGTACTATGATTTTTGAAAAAGATATTTGAAATAAAAAATGATATCATATTGATTTGGGTTTTAAAATAGAAATGATATCGTATTTATATGGTTTGAAATGAATATTTTATTCTGGTTTTAAAGTATAAACTATTTTGAAAAGACCGAGGTGTTATAATAATGTTTGGTTATTAAAGAGACCGGGATCGGAAGTTGTCATACTATCTGCCAACCTCGAAAACCACTTTACCAACCGTGTATGGGGTGGAGTTTCCAGAATGAAGTAGGATGGTGGCGACGTTTCCTTTGAGGTAAATACATGGACCCGACCCCCGTGAGTTGGCGTAAGGTGGCTAAAACATGAGCGATTCTCGGGCCAATGAGGTCATTCCTTTATAGGACGCACTCCTTCGATATTATACTTTGACTTTTGGATTGATTCGGTGGCCACTTTTGATTTTTTTATTTGGGGATGTTGTCCGAGGTGGGCAGTAGTAGCTGCTACGCATTACCACCAGCCCGGATGCGTAATTGGTATATCTACCCTGGCATTGCCTAGTTGTGCCATGTCACCTACCCTAGCGTGCCTTGTACGAGTTTCTATTTGTGTCGTACCTATGGAGTATCCTCTGGTAGCCTCCCGATCAAGAGGTATTACGGTACTGTATAGACCATTGGCATTATTTGTGTTAAGGGCTATACGGGTAACCCCTTAACGCTATTAAAAAGTAAGTTTATTTTACAATTAGACACTATTATAATAGCGAAATATACTACATAGTAAATAGTTTAACGGATCCTTAAGAGATGTAAATCCCGAGCATCTCTTGAGTTACTGCTCTCATATTTATTTCTGTTGACTTAACTTACATAAGATCTTTTAGTTCTGACTCGAGTGTTTTGTCTTTTCAATTCGCTCGGGTCAGTCCGAGCATTTCAGGATCGAAGACTTTATTTCTGAGGACGAAGACAAAGATTTCATCATCATCATTATTATATTATATTCCACTACACTGTATTCCGCTGCATCGATTTTATTCATTGGTATGTGTAACTCTGATATATATTGTATAAGAAAATTAAATATTTTGTAAACAGCTTCATGAAATGTATATTTGATTATTATATTTTATCCTTACGCAGTGAGATTTTGTTTTGTTTTATTTCTTTCTCGCTTTTTCTTATTTACCCCATAACAATCCTCCCTTCCGTATGGTTTGCATTGGTACGTGTGTCGATTTAAAGCGTGCGAAAAGGCGGGATGTTACATCTGGTATCAGAGCTAAGGTTTATCGCTAAACCAAAGCTCTGTTGAGTCTGACTCTTATTAATAGGATAGTAATACCCTATGATGAGTCACTGAGTATATATATGAGAGAGCGTATTTGTTAGTGTTATAAAAAGGTTTTAATATTGTGTTAATTTGTTCCGTTTTTTATTTATAAATTCTGGTTGGTGCATGGGACGCTATGACATCAATAGGGATTTCTAAACACTTAATAGGACAGACCGACATAATATTTGATTTTAATATAGGTGAATGAAATAATTTTGCCTATTATATTTTCTATATATAAGATAAAATTTTTTTATAAGATTATATTCGGTTGCAATATATTGGTTGTTAGGTAATGAAATTTATAAATAATAAGTTGAAATAAGACTGAAAATAAAATAAATCAAATGGGAAATTTAGAACTTAAGTTCCAGGGTTTTGAAACTTTCTTTCAAATGATTTCAGAATATAATAATAATAATATTATTATAAATATTTTCTGAATAAATATTTCAATTTAATTTGAAGGAGATGTTTTAAAAGAAATTTTAGAAAAATTTAAGTTTTGTACTCCCCTCTCTGTCGCTGGAAAATAATTTCGGTGATGAGTGCACGCATCATCGACATTCATTTTCGAGTTTCGAAGTGCGAATGCCACTGTAGTGTTTTACTGCAGAGTTGTTTTGATAAACAAATATAAATTTTAAATTGTTTAAATATAATTTGAATATATAAAAATGTAAGTATATACATTTATCTATTATTTTAAAATAATTTGAAATTAAACTCGGTATTTAGTTCTTAAGTTTCCGTTGATTAATAATTTCAATTATTATAGTGAAATTGAATGCAACTAATTTATAATTAGAATCTTTAATTAAAATAAGAAGTTTAATGCTAGATTATGAATGAAATTAAAAGAAAATTTAAATTTGTAACATATAAAACAAAGGATTATTATTGAACAGTAAATTAAGTAAAAGAATTAAGATAAACTTGTATAACTTTCAATTACATCCTTATAAACATATATATAACTTACCGAATATTAAAAGTTGAAATATTAATAAGAATCATGATAGATATTATACAAGTAATAAACTTGAGATAATGAAAGTATTCATTGAATTTCTTTAATAAATAAGAATTAGATGTTGTGGTTGTGGTAAACTTAAGTATATTTGAGATGATACTAATTAAAAATAATGAAAAGTAGGTATTGTGAGCAAGTAATCATAAACTTAAGTAAATAGTTGAAGTTGCTTATGAATAAAATAAGAATAAAAGATGAAAAAAATGATTAAAAACTTAAGTTAATAAATTTACTTGCTAAGAAATTTGATTTGTATATGATAATATAAATAAATGAATGTAATGCAAGGAATATAATTTGGCACTTTATAGATAAAAGAAAATGAATTGGTAAGTAATGAACAGAAATAGATAAAAATAAATAATGAATGAATGAATATGATGCGATAAATAAGAAACTTACATGGCATTAAAATGAAAAAAATAAATAATTGTAAGTAATAAATGAAATTTTTAAGAATAAGCTTGATTTATTATTTGAAATTGTGTTGTTTGGTTTAAGGCTGTTTGGGGGCAAGGATACTTTAAAATTGGATGGATGAATGAATAATCTGTTTAGTTTCATCTAAGACCGTTGAGTGAATGGTGCACTAAGTAGTTTGTTTTTTTCATTCTGTACAATTTAAAGTTTTGAACCCGAACAACTACCTATTTTGTTTGATATGGATGAATGTTTGATTTGTGTTGATTTTTATGTGATAGTTGTATGCCTTGTTGCAAGTGGTTGTTGGGTGTATTGAGTTGTTTGTTTATGGTTGAAACAACTTTAATATTTCATTTATATAATTGTTAACCCTTTTATATTATATAAGTGAAATGCAGGTGATGGAAGCAATTGCTTCTGCTTTTGGTTCCATAAAATAAGCGTTAATTGCCCGACTAATAGGTACGTTTTCGGATTACAGTTTATAGCATTATTATATTGTTTTTTTGGGTTCGGTTATATATTATTTTGAAAAGTATATGTTATATATATTTTTATTTGATATTATATTTTCACCCGAGCCTCTCCGTACAAGGGAGACTCTGCCAAAATTTTCCATATATTTTTGGACTTAGAAAATATTTTGAAAATGTTTTCCAAACTTTATAAATTTGAGTATAAAAAGATTTAATGGTTATGAATTGGTATATTTTATCTAAATTAATTAATTTTGTAAATTTAATTATTTGTAAAGTTAATGTTTTGAATAAGATATATTGATTTCTTAATTCTTCTTTTACCTTCTTTTTCCTTTTCGGGGACGAAAAGTTTTGAGTGGGGGAGAGTGTAACGACCCGTAAATTTTGATAATTTAATTTGTTAAATTTATAAGACTTTGTAATTGAATGTAGAAAGAAATGAAAATCTTATAATTTATATTGGAGTGAATGTAAGAAATTACATGTTGCAATGGTAAATAAAATCAATTCTTAATAAGTGGAATGAAATACAAATAAAGAAATAGGGGAAAAAATTATAATTTGTTAATTAAATATGATTGTGTAATTAATACAGAAAGAAATAAAATTGGAAATAGTATTAATGAAATAATAACTAAAATGAATTGCAACTGCTTAAATGGAAGTTAATTGTTAAATGAATTGAAGTTGGGAAGATCATATTTCTCTTGTTGAATTTTCCTATAATAATAGCTTCCAATCTAGTATTGGTATGGCACCTTTCGAGGCACTCTATGGAAGGCCATGCCGATCTCCTTCTTGTTGGCTTGAGGCCGGTGAGAAGCTGGTTTTAGGTCCAGATTTTATTCGTGATTCCACAGAAAAGATTGACCTTATTCGTCATAGGATGAAAGAAGCCCAAAGTAGACAAAGATCCTATGCCGATAACCGAAGAAGGAAATTAGAATTTTCTGTGGGAGATTTTGTGTTTGTTCATGTTTCACCTATGAAGGGTGTTGTGCGTTTCAGTCGATCGAGAAAGTTAGCACCTCGATATATTGGTCCGTTCCCTATACCGAATGTATTGGTTCCGTGGAATATTGCCTTTTATTACGGGCTTAATTTTCTGCTATTCATGACGTATTTCACGTTTCTCAATTACGGAAATGCCTTCGAAATTTCGATTCCATTCTTGAGCCCGGTATTGTGGAAGAAATTGAAGTTTCGCATAATTTAACTTATGAGCAGCATCCTATTCGAATTAGTGCTTCGGAGGTCAAACGCCTTCGAAATAAAGATGTTCCGCTTGTGAAAGTTCAATGGTCTTCAAATCCTAAGGATTGTTCTTGGGAGTCTAGAGAGTTCATCGAGCGAACACATCCGGACTTACTTTCTCGTGCTCTTTGAGGTGAACTTTTTATTTCAAATTTCTTTTGTGTTGAATATGCTTTTATGGTTGTTACTTTATATTTTCTTCTTAAATATTGCGAGGACGCAATTTCTTTAAGGAGGGGAGTCTGTAACAACCCGCATATTTATCTATTTTATATTTTATATTTTATTTAAATATTTTATCGATACTCGAAATTTTGTCCGAAAAGCTACTTTTTGCATACGGTCGAATTAGGACTCGGGACCACTCCCATTGAGTTTAAAATGCCGTTTGCGACCTTTTTGAGTATAAGCTTCGATATGTTTGGAGTAAGTTGATTTTTGGTACTTTTTCATTTAGGGTTTTGATTTGGGCTGAGCCCACTTATGTATCCAGTCCCAACCCCTCTCCTCCTCATTTTACTTCATTTCCAATTCCTATTACTCAAGCTTTAGCAACAATGGTGGGAGAGATGAGAAATTAAAACTCAAGCCCTAGTTTTCTTTTGCAAATCAAGTTCTAGCTCCAAACTAATAGAAGAACCCATTGGTAAGCTTCTCTTCTTCTTCTCCAACTCAATCTCTTATCAATTTTAGAAATTCCTAAACCTAACTTTGGGAATGTTCTTCTTTTAAAGCTTAGAATCAAGCTTCTTGAGTTGGATTTGAAGAGTGGTTGATTCTCCTTTGCTTTCAAGCATCTTCTTCAATCGTTTGGGTTCAAAGGTGAGATTTTCATCTCACATCTATGTCTATGATTATCTTCGATTGTTAGGAATGAATTCTTAACACATATTCATGTGCATTTGATTTTGGTTTGAATTGATTTGGTGTATATTCCAATTTTTGGTGTTTTGAAACCAAAATCTATGAAAATCATAGTTTTATTAATTGAACATGTTTTTGGTGATGCATCGTGAAGCTTAAAGGGCCGGGTAGTCGATTGACATAAATCCCAAGTGTCCGTTGCTCGCCCGGTTGCATTTTGGAGAAGATTGCATCTTCATTTCATAGGCTAAGAAAACAGCCTTGGTGCCAGTCAGTCGACTGGTTTTGAAATTTAGTCGACTGGCTGTAGCACACAGGCATTCCGAAGGCAAATTACAGAGGCTCGGGTCCTCTGTTTCCCTGCAATCAGTCGACTAGAATTTTTAAGTCAGTCGACTGACTGCAGGAAATGAAATTTTCATGTCTCTGCTTCAGTCGACTGACTGCAGAGGGCCAGTCGACAGATTTTCTCCCATTTGCCTATTGTGCCTATTTGTGCATATTTTTTTACTCGGCTTCCAAATTTAATCGATTCGTGATTATCCAAATTGTTGATTTTCATTATTATCGACTTTGATGTCTTTTATATCGGGATTTTTGGGAATATCCATTTGATGGACTTGATATCGATTTATTGGAATTAATTCACGTCTTCGAATGTGAACTTTGATGATTGATTGTTTCTACAATCATTTCTATGATTTGTCACTTTAAAAATATAAAGGTTTCAATACTAGTAGTAAATATCAAAACTCTTTCATCAAAATGATTTCAACACTATTTTATTACAAAGCTCGTTCTCTTAAACCGTTTTCCAATCTGTTAGTATATACAAACCTTTTCCTCACTCGTATGAGAAATCTAAATAAACGACTTAGTAAAACAAGTGGTATGAAACGCTTGCGTTTACTTCGTCGGTTAATTCTTGGACTTGTTCGATTGAATTCTTGTGACAATTTTCTAGTGGAGATCTACAATTTGTTCGTAAATATTTAAGTTAAGCTAGTGGTTATGGGACATGAAGCTAAGCTCATATATTTACTAGCTTACTGTAATTGACACTTCTTGATGATCATGACGATCATTTTTGTGATTTAGAGTAGCAATGTGCGATGTCTCTTTGTCTGCGAGGGAGACTAAATCCCGTTTTGTGGAGTTTCGACTCATATTGATGGGGTGGCGCCCCATAGTCTTCGGGCCGTTCGTGTGTCAAAAATTAATGGCTAGCTACCATGAGATAGCGTCTCGTTCGTGTGATACATATATTGGTGAGTTTTCATGCTCCCGTTCGTGTGATAGGCCTCCTCACTATTTGGTGTGATTTTTGGATTTCGTGTGTCGAATTCTGGAACTTTCTTCTTCACCTATTTTTGTGATTTCTATTGATATGATTTATCAATTTTTGTGCATAGGTGAATTCGTGTGTCATTGACTGGATTTCTTGAGATGATTTCTAGAATTTGTGCTTCACCAATTTTCGTAATTTCCATTGATAAGTTTTATCAATATTTGTGCATTGGTGAATTTGTGTGTCATTGACTTTTGTGATTGACATTGATATAACCGTCAATATTTATGGTTTGGTGAACGAAATAAGGAGTATGACATTTCCTTTGATTCTTGTGTGGATTTGGTGATATTGATTAATCTCTTGTTGATTTTCAATTACTTATATATATCACAGCTTGGCATTGTGATTATTATGTGTTTTGTCATATCTCTTACTCTATATCGTTTCATCTGATATTTATAGTTAGACTGATCCGTTTATTATTTTCTTATTAAATAATACTCGGGTCAGACCGAGATGTTACAGGTGCTTCTGCTTGACTTTACATCCGGGATTACCTACTTGACTTTTGGTTAACTACTTAGATTAGTAGTTTTTGTTATATACATTTGAGACATAGACTCCATAATGTATACTTATTCTTTTGTGTAGTTCGTGTAACTATTCTTTTGTGATATTGTGGATCTTTTTAGACCACTACTCTGATGTACACTTCCTAGTGTTATATTCATATCTATTTCCGCCTTTGTGATATGAATTATCTGTGACTGCTTTATGTTACGTTTATTTCTATATTTGTTTCTAAAGATATTGTAGCCACATTGTAGTAGCTTTGAGTTTGTGTCGGTATGTCGGATTTCCCTCTCGATAAAGAAATGCATGTTATACTATGTGACATATCGATGCTCTCGAAAAGCAATTACACGGATGGTCGCTCCTCAACAGCCTTATCCTCCACGCTAGTTGACAGCATTACTCCGTAGTGCTCTTGGCTAGCGTGGGTATAGAGGTGGGGCGTGACAACTTGGTATCAGAGCCGAACTTCGGAACAATATGGAATATTATAACAAGGATCATCGTCCTAAGTCTTTCTTAGGAGTCGTGCTTTAAGATTTAATTCGAGTCTTCGTACGGATTCATCCTATTTTCTTTATGATTCCTTGTTTTATCTGTCAAGAATTGCTTGATATTTATCTTGAGAATAACTTTTTCTTCTTCTTTATTTCTTTCTTAAAGAAGAGAAATGGTTAGACTTGGTCGTCCAAAGCTGGACCATCTAGTGCTACACCCCAAGATGGAGTTTTTATGACTACCCAGCAACTTCTTGACCTTGTCACGAATGCTCAAGCAGCTGGTTCTAATCCGGAACCTACTCACCCTAAATCTGGGTTTGCACGTTTGTGCAATGATTACACCAACCCGGGTGGGAAGCCATTTAAAGGCTCTAAAACTATTATTGAAGTACAGGCTTGGTTAAGGTCATGCGATCGAATCTTTTTTCGCATGAACCTCATTAATCTTCACCGAGTTCAGGTGGCTTCTAGCATGCTCCAAGAAAGAGCATTAGACTGGTACGAGCTTCTGATTGCTGAAATAAATGAAGCGGATCTCACATGGGAGAAATTCCGAGAGCGCTTCGAGTTAAAATTCGTACCAGAAGCTGAGAAGGTTACTTTGGCTCGCCGTTTTATTGACCTTGTTCAAGGTGAATCTTCCGTGACTGACTATGTCGCGTCTTTTGAATCTCTCTCTAAATATGGAGTTGAGTACATCAACACCCCATTGAAGAAGAACCAAAGATTTGTTTATGGCTTAAACAAAAATCTCAAGAAGCCATTACTTCTAAAATTAGAAGTTCCTTTCGACCAACTCATTGACATCGCTCTTCGTCTTGAAGAGGCGGACAGGGAAAGTGATGTTGAAGTGGTGGGTTCCAAACCAAACTTCAACAACAAGAAGAGGCCAAACAAATTCAAAGGTCCTTATCCCAATAAGAAAAGGAGGCAAGCAACTCCTGTTGCAAAGACCTTTTCCTCTACTGAAGGGAAATGCTTTAACTATGGTTCCAGAGACCATTTTGCGAACAAGTGTTGAAAGCCTCGTACTTGTCGCTATTGTAAAAGCCCAGACCATTTTATGCATATATGTCCCAAACTTCGAAATAGGAAGGAGGGAAAGCTTAATGTTGCTCAAACCCCTGACAACACATCTCGTGGTCAAGGTATATCTCATTCTATCCTTGATGGTATTATTATGTTTCGTGATCAACCTATTCGAGTCCTTTTTGATACGGGAGCATCCCATTCTTTTATATCTAAAGAGCTTGTTGATACCTTTTCTTTAAGTGTTGTTGCTTTGATGACTTCTTTGAGAATTGCGAATCCGGTTGGTGGATCCGCAACAATCAGTTTATTGTGTAAAGATGTCGAGATTATTTTGTGTGATTTTTCTTTCCGAGCCGATTTGCATGTCATGCGTTATTTAGGCTTTGGAATGATTTTGGGAATGGATTGGCTTAACCATTATGAAGCTCATATCCTATGTCCTGAGCGGACTATTCATCTTCGACATCCTCAATCTGTTAAGCAGATTTCTATTAATCTTAAAGATTCAGATTCCATCTTGGTTGCATCTTTATATTCTTTAAATCCTCATGATGACGATGATGACGATGATGGTGATATTATTTCTCTTATTCACGTCGTTCGTGAATTTTCCGACATATTCGAGCCCGTTATAGGATTACCACCTAAGCGAGAAATTGAGTTCAGAATTAATCTCATTCCTGGAGCTCAACCTATCACTCGTCCTCCGTATCGTATGTCCAATAAAGAAAACGAGGAGATGCATAAACAATTATCCGAATTGGAGACGAAGCAATTTATTCGCTCTAGTTCCTCGCCTTGGAGAGCTTCAGCTATTTTTGTGAAGAAATCCGATGGAACACTTAGGCTTTGCGTTGACTACCGCAAGCTTAATGATCTTACTATCAAAAATAAATATCCTTTACCTTGGATTAATGATCTATTCGATCAACTTAATGGTGCTAGAGTCTTTTCACAATTAGACTTAGCTACTGGTTTTCATCAGCTTCGTATTGCAGAGGATAGCATTCTTTTGACATCTTTCCGTACCCGATATTGATCTTATGAATGGCTTGTTATGCCATTTGGTTTAACGAATGCCCCAGCTCATTTCGTTGACCTAATGAATCGAGTTTTCAAAGACTTCCTCGATCGATTTGTTCTCATCTTTATTGATGATATTTTTGTGTATTCAAAAACCGAGGAGGAACATGAGAAGCATCTTCAGATTGTATTGGAAACTCTTTGGAGTAATCAATTAAAAGCAAAATTTTCTAAATGTCATTTTTGGCAATCTCGTGTGAAGTTTCTCGGTCATATTATTTCCGAATCCGGAATTTCCTTGGATCCTTCAAAGATTGAAGCGATTCAAGATTGGAAGAGACCGGAGAGTGTGACAGAGGTTCATAGTTTCCTTGGATTGGCAGGTTATTACCGCCGTTTTATCAAAGACTTTTCTAAGATTGTCGTGCCTCTTACTGGCGTGACTAAGAAAGGTGTTAAATACGTTTGGTCAGACAAATGTGAAACTTCTTTTCAGAAATTAAAAGAACTCCTTTCCGATGCTTCTATACTTGTGATTGCCGAGGGGAATCAAGGTTTCGTTGTTTATACCGATGCTAGTCGCGTTGGTTTGGGTGCCGTTCTTATGCAAAAAGAACGTGTTATTGCTTATGCTTCTAGGCAATTGAAGCCGGCCGAGACTAGATATGCCACACATGATTTAGAACTCGCGGCTATTGTTTTCGCCCTTCGAATTTGGCGTCATTACCTATTAGGAGAGAAATTTATTCTTTACACGGATCATAAGTCTTTGAAATATTTATTCACTCAAAAGGAACTTAATTTACGTCAACAACGTTGGCTCGAGTTCCTTGCTCCTTATGATCTTGATATTCTTTATACCCCCGGTAAGGGTAATCGTGTTGCCGATGCTCTTAGCCGTAAACAACAAGCTGTTGTTTCTATGATGATATCCGAATGGAACGATCTCGAGATCTTATCCACTTGTGAGATTCGAGACCGCGTATCCGATTTATGCTCATCATTGTTTTATGTAGCCTTGAGGCTCATCCTTCTCATTTAGACCGCATTCTTGAAGCTCAAAGGCTAGATCCCGACTTGGCTCTTCTTGGCCAAAATATTAAGGATAAAATTGATATTGAAGGTTTGAAAGACTTTTATATTGATTCTCGTAGCGGCATTCGGAGATTTGGTAGACTTATCGTGCCAAATATTAGTGATCTTCGTAAAGATGTTTTAGAAGGTTCTCATCATTCTAAATTTACCATTCATCCCGGTAGTAGTAAAATGTACGCGGATATGAAGCGACTTTATTATTGGGAGGGAATGAAACTTGACATCGCTAACTTCGTTAAGCATTGCATGACTTGCCAACTCGTTAAGGCCGAACATCAAAGGCCTGGTGGGTTATTGCAACCTTTAGAAGTTCCAATTTGGAAGTGGGATCAAATTTCCATGGATTTTATAGATGGCCTTCCCCATTCTCGTTCGGGTCATGATAGCTTATGGGTGATTGTTGATAGACTTACTAAATCTGCCCATTTTATTCCCGTTTGGTCTAACCGAACCGTTCCTCTTTTGGCCAAGCTCTTTGTTAAAGAGATTGTTAAATTACATGGAGTTCCTACTTCTATTCTTAGTGATCGTGATCCATTATTTACTAGTGGATTTTGGAAGAGTCTTCAAAAAGCTTTAGGAATGAAGCTTAATTTTAGCACCGCTTATCATCCTCAGTCCGATGGACAAACCGAGCGTGTGAATCAAACTCTTGAAGATCTTCTTCGTGCATGTGTTCTTGATTTTGGTGGAAGTTGGGATGATCATATTTCTCTTGTTGAATTTTCCTATAATAATAGCTTCCAATCTAGTATTGGTATGGCACCTTTCGAGGCACTTTATGGAAGGCCATGCCGATCTCCTTCTTGTTGGCTTGAGGCCAGTGAGAAGCTGGTTTTAGGTCCAGATTTTATTCGTGATTCCACGGAAAAGATTGACCTTATTCATCATAGGATGAAAGAAGCCCAAAGTAGGCAAAGATCCTATGCCGATAACCGGAGAAGGAAATTAGAATTTTCTTTGGGAGATTTTGTGTTTGTTCGTGTTTCACCTATGAAGGGTGTTGTGCGTTTCAGTCGATCGAGAAAGTTAGCACCTCGATATATTGGTCTGTTCCTTATCACCGAACGTATTGGTTCCATGGCATATCGCCTTTTATTACCGGCTCAATTTTCTGCTATTCATGATGTGTTTCACGTTTCTCAATTACGGAAATGCCTTCGAGATTTCGATTCCATTCTTGAGCCCGGTATTGTGGAAGAAATTGAAGTTTCGCCTAATTTAACTTATGAGCAGCATCCTATTCGAATTATTGCTTCGGAGGTCAAACGCCTTCGAAATACAGATGTTTCGCTTGTGAAAGTTCAATGGTCTTCAAATCCTAAGGATTTTTCTTGGGAGTCTAGAGAGTTCATCGAGCGAACATATCCGGACTTACTTTCTCGTGCTCTTTGAGGTGAACTTTTTATTTCAAATTTCTTTTGTATTGAATATGCTTTTATGGTTGTTACTTTATATTTTCTTCTTAAATATTGCGAGGACGCAATTTCTTTAATGAGGGGAGTCTGTAGCAACCCGCATATTTATCTATTTTATATTTTATTTAAATATTTTATCGATACTCGAAATTTTGTCCGAAAAGCTACTTTTTGCATACGGTCGAATTAGGACTCGGGACCACTCCCATTGAGTTTAAAATGCCGTTTGCGACCTTTTTGAGTATAAGCTTCAATAGGTTTGGAGTAAGTTGATTTTTACTACTTTTTCATTTAGGGTTTTGATTTGGGCTGAGCCCACTTATGTATTCAGTCCCAACCCCTCTCCTCCTCATTTTACTTCATTTCCAATTCTTATTACTCAAGCTTTAGCAACAATGGTGGGAGAGATGAGAAATTAAAACTCAAGCCCTAGTTTTCTTTTGCAAATCAAGTTCTAGCTCCAAACTAATAGAAGAACCCATTGGTAAGCTTCTCTTCTTCTTCTCCAACTCAATCTCTTATCAATTTTAGAAATTTCTAAACCTAACTTTGGGAATGTTCTTCTTTTAAAGCTTAGAATCAAGCATCTTGAGTTGGATTTGAAGAGTGGTTGATTCTCCTTTGCTTTCAAGCATCTTCTTCAATCGTTTGGGTTCAAAGGTGAGATTTTTATCTCACATCTATGTCTATGATTATCTTCGATTGTTAGGAATGAATTCCTATCACATATTCATGTGCATTTGATTTTGGTTTGAATTGATTTGGTGTATATTCCAATTTTTGGTGTTTTGAAACCAAAATCTATGAAAATCATAGTTTTATTAATTGAACATGTTTTTGGTGATGCATCGTGAAGCTTATAGGGCCGGGTAGTCGATTGACATAAATCCCTAGTGTCCGTTGCTCGCCCGGTTGCATTTTGGAGAAGATTGCATCTTCATTTCATAGGCTAAGAAAACAGCCTTGGTGCCAGTCAGTCGACTGGTTTTGAAATTCAGTCGACTGGCTGTAGCACATAGGCATTCCGAAGGCAAATTACAGGGGCTCCGGTCCTTTGTTTCCCTGCAATCAGTCGACTGGATTTTTAAGTCAGTCGACTGACTGCAGGAAATGAAATTTTCATGTCTCTGCTTCAGTCGACTGACTGCAGTGGGCCAGTCGACTGATTTTCTCCTATTTGCCTATTGTGCCTATTTGTGCATATTTTTTTGCTCGGTTTCCAAATTTAATCGATTCGTGATTATCCGATTTGTTGATTTTCATTATTATCGACTTTGATGTCTTTTATATCGGGATTTTTGGGAATATCCTTTTTGATGGACTTGATATCGATTTATTGGAATTAATTCACGTCTTCGAATGTGAACTTTGATGATTGATTGTTTCTACATTCATTTCTATGATTTGTCACTTTAAAAATATAAAGGTTTCAATACTAGTAGTAAATATCAAAACTCTTTCATCAAAATGATTTTAACACTATTTTATTACAAAGCTCATTCTCTTAAACCGTTTTCCAATCTATTAGTATATACAAACCTTTTCCTCACTCGTATGAGAAATCTAAATAAACGACTTAGTAAAACAAGTGGTATGAAACGCTTGCGTTTACTTCGTCGGTTAATTCTTGGACTTGTTCGATTGAATTTCTTGTGACAATTTTCTAGTGGAGATCTACAATTTGTTCGTAAATATTTAAGTTAAGCTAGTGGTTATGGGACATGAAGCTAAGCTCATATATTTACTAGCTTACTGTAATTGACACTTCTTGATGATCATGACGATCATTTTTGTGATTTAGAGTAGCAATGTGCGATGTCTCTTTGTCTGCGAGGGAGACTAAACCCCGTTTTGTGGAGTTTCGACTCATATTGATGGGGTAGCGCCCCATGGTCTTCGGGCCGTTCGTGTGTCAAAAATTAATGGCTAGCTACCATGATATAGCGTCTCGTTCGTGTGATACATATATTGGTGAGTTTTCATGCTCCCGTTCGTGTGATAGGCCTCCCCCCTATTTTGTGTGATTTCTGGATTTCGTGTGTCGAATTCTGGAACTTTCTTCTTCACCTATTTTTGTGATTTCTATTGATATGATTTATCAATTTTTGTACATAGGTGAATTCGTGTGTCATTGACTGGATTTCTTGAGATGATTTCTAGAATTTGTGCTTCACCAATTTTCGTGATTTCCATCGATAAGTTTTATCAATATTTGTGCATTGGTGAATTTGTGTGTCATTGACTTTTGTGATTGACATTGATATAACCGTCAATATTTATGGTTTGGTGAACGAAATAAGGAGTATGACATTTCCTTTGATTCTTGTGTGGATTTGGTGATATTGATTAATCTCTTGTTGATTTTCAATTACTTATATATATATCACAGCTTGGCATTGTGATTATTATGTGTTTTGTCATATCTCTTACTGGATATCGTTTCATCTGATATTTCTAGTTAGACTGATCCGTTTATTATTTTCTTATTAAATAATACTCGGGTCAGACCGAGATGTTACAGGTGCTTCTGCTTGACTTTACATCCGGGATTACCTACTTGACTTTTGGTTAACTACTTAGATTAGTAGTTTTTGTTGTATACATTTGAGATATGGACTCCATAATGTATACTTATTCTTTTGTGTAGTTCGTGTAACTATTCTTTTGTGATATTGTGGATCTTTTTAGACCACTACTCTGATGTACACATCCTAGTGTTATATTCATATCTATTTCCGCCTTTGTGATATGAATTATCTGTGACTGCTTTATGTGACGTTTATTTCTATATTTGTTTCTGAAGATATTGTAGCCATAGTGTAGTAGCTTTGAGTTTGTGTTGGTATGTCGGATTTCCCTCTCGATAAAGAAATGCATGTTATACTATCTGACATATCGATGCTCTCGCAAAGCAATTACACGGATGGTCGCTCCTCAACAGCCTTATCCTCTGTGCTAGTTGACAGCATTACTCCGTAGTGTTCTTGGCTAGCGTGGGTATAGAGGTGGGGCGTCACATATAACTTGGTTACAAAATTTATATACGGAAGTGGATGTAAATATTGAATTAATTAATGAAAATAAATCTAAATGTTATGTTTGGATAGAACCTAAGTGAATGCAATTAGTAGTATGGAAATAAATGCCAACATTGATTGTAAGTAATAGAGGCTTACTTATGTGACTAAAGAGTAACGGTAATGTTTATTGTGGGTTACCTATTTGTTTAGATGGTTAATTGGAATTGGAGATAAATTGTAACTGTATGTGAATTAAGGTAGTAATGTAAATGGCAGTTGATAAATAACCAATTTAATGCAATTCAAATTGATTGAAACGACTGTTTTGGTTATAATGGAGTGTAAATAGAAATATTTGGAAATAAATTGAATATAAGAAAACGAAGGCAATTAGTGAATTAATTAATGAATTCATAATAATAAATAGTGATTAAGTAAAAGCAAGGATAGTAATTATTGTAATAATTAAAATGGGAGTCAATTGAATTTAATGAACCTTAATGTATATTAATGAGAACAAGGCAATAGTCACAAGATATGAAGGAAATAGGATGAAGTGAAATGTAGTTTATTTGTAAAACAATAACTGATGTAATATAGGAATGAAATAAAAATAGCTAAGTTTAATTGAGACTTTAATTTCAAATTACGTGTGAAATTGACCAAAATATATAGTGAATGGTAATTGGATATAATCAATGTTAGTAAGAAATTACAACATTAGTTTGGAAATGATTTAAACTTGTGAGAATGTGATTGATAGCTGATGATATCAAATTATTATAAGTTACCAGTTTTGATGGAATTGACAATTTATTTTAATAAATATAAATAAATGTTACATGTATGTTAAATGTAATACCATGTTTACGAGTTGTTAAATTGTATATATTAAGGAAATGAATGGGAAAACAAGGTAACTAAGTTGATAGAGTGGTAATGAATTTAACAAAAAGATTTGGAATAAAAAAATCAAATCCATTGAAATCCAAATTATAATAAGTGTAATTATTGGGGTAATTTAAATTTAATGTTATGCAATTGAAATAAAGATAAATTTGAAAGAAACGTTAATGCATCTGGATATATACCAAAATAAATGGTACCTAAGATAGATAATATGATAAATAGGGAATAAAAAAATGGGAATCATGATTTATTTATTTGAAATTAAAAGTAAATAATTGAGTTTATTACAATTAAGTATAATTAAACATTAATTATTACGTTAATTGAAAATTTAGTTTAAATTGGAGATTATTAATGTTATAGATATTGAGCCAATGTTAATTTCATCCAATTGACATCAATGAATTGAATAATAGAATGGAAGTGAATTTAATAGATTTATTTGAAATTAAATTTATAATGTTGAATTTAATGGAATTGAGAATTTATATTGAAATTTATAAATAAATCATCTCTAAATTGACATTTTAAAATTGGTTTAAATCATTGTAAATGAGTAGGAAAATAAAAAAGATTTACTTGGTCAATTATCGAATTTAAAATGAAAATTTGATTTAATTAATCAATTATTTATTTAGTTAATTAATATAAAAATGGCCATTTTGGCCACTGACTCGGATTTCGACGAAGCAAAGTTCATCGGATCCGTAACAGTGAATTATTGTAGGATTTCAAGTTTCGTATTGATCGAACATGTCATTTGATCGTATGAGCTTGAAACGCCGTGAAATCAATGAAATTGAAATCAATTTGAAAAATATTGATTTTTGCATAACTTCTTCATACTGCATAGCGTTGGGTGGTGGCTGCATAAGGGTCATGCGATTCACGTACAGGTTGCGTTCGAATTTATGGAGACGATAGTAGGATGTTGACGTGGAGAATTAGAGGGTAGGGTTATTTTGTTTTTCTGTTTTTAGTTTTATTTTGGTTTCAACCCGGTCTAACAGCGATAACTCTCGCATACGAAATCCTTTTTACATGCGGTTTCTTTTGTTAGGTTCGTATTGGAATTCCGGACACTTTGGCGTAGGTATGGATGAATTCTGAGAGTATCAAATTTTTGGGCTTAAATTGAATTTAAATTCAAAAGGTGAGTGTTTTAACCCACTCACAACTTCTAAAATTACTTATGTTTGTTAAATTGATATATGATGTGATTTAAAATTTAATTATGGTTGTTTGGCATATTTTTGTCATCGTCTCAGTTAATTTCATTAATTTAATTAAATTGCTATTTAATTTATTCATTGCATTTAAACTGCCAGTTAAATTGTTATTTAATTATTCATTGCATATAAACTGCCAGTTAAACAGTTATTTAATTTACCATTGAATATAAACTGCTAGTTAATACCTGTCGTTTATTATCCGTTCTATATTGATGCTATTGTTTGAATTGGATGATGATTGTGATAAATGGTTGACGGTTGATATTGGAAGAATGGATGCTGTATTTTATATTGCATAAACTGCAAGTTATTGTGCATTTTCATTTTATTAGGGATTGCGGTTTGAAATGATATATAACCATAATTTTTATTTTAAATTACGGATTGAAATGATAAATATCCGTATCATTTGTCCATAGGATAGAAAATTTTATACAGACACCGCGGTATATATATAAAAATATTTTGGATTGATTTTCTATGGTTTTGTAAAGAAATATATATATATGGTTTTATGAGATATTGATTTCAGATATTTGATAAAGGTTATTTTATATATAGTTAAATTCTAGGTTTTAAGCTATGTATAAAATTGTTTAAAGTATGAAGTAAGTTTAATAATAAAGTTGATTTTATTAAATATATTATGGATAAGTATTTACTTAAATTATATTCTAATATAGAGTTTATATTGATATTTATAAATCAAAGTTGAGAAGATATTTTTGAAATTGACTTGAGATTTTATTTAATTAAGATCTTATTGAAATTTAGATTTAAAAAGAATATGGTGTTATAACTAAATTCGGGTTTTAGATGTTTAAGTGAATATATCTAGTCTAAATAAATTGATGAATATTCAATTCTTGAATTTGAAAGTTTTATTTAAAGGATACTGGATTTATTAAGCAAGTATTTCAAAACTAAATAATAGTAAAGTGAATTTGGCGCATATATATATGAATTAAAATTTTAGTTTCGAAATGGTGGAATATTTAAAACCTTGAAATGTATGAAAATTTAAATGGTTTATTTAGGAATTCAAATCTTTATTTGGAATTGATTTGAGAAATTAAAAAGCTAATTTACTTTATAAAGTAATTTATTATTAAACCATTTAAGTATTGAAAATTTTGTTTCAAAGCTATGGGTTTAAGGTATATACATTTGAAAGTACTGTGATTTTTGAAAAAGATATTTGAAATAAAAAATGATATCATATTGATTTGGGTTTTAAAATAGAAATGATATTGTATTTATATGGTTTTGAAATGAATATTTTATTCTAGTTTTAAAGTATAAACTATGTTGAAAAGACCGCGATGTTATAATAACGTTTGGTTGTTAAAGAGACCGGGATCGGAAGTTGTCATACTCTCTGCCAACCATGAAAACCACTTTAACAAACGTGTATGCGGTGGAGTTTCTAGAATGAAGTAGGATGGTGGTGGCGTTTCCTTTGAGGTAAATACGTGGACCCGACTGCCGTGAGTTAGCATAAGGTGGCTAAAGCAGGAGCGATTCTCAGGCCAGTGAGGCCATTCCTTTGATCGGACGCACTCCTTCGATATTATACTTTTACTTTTGGATTGATTTGGTGGCCAATTTTGATTTTTTTTATTTAGGGGTGTTGTCCGAGGTGGGCGGTAATAGCTGCTACGCGTTACCACTAGCTCGGATGCGTAATTGGTATATCTACCCTGCCATTGCCTAGTTATGCCGTGTCACCTACCCTAGCACGCCTTGTATGAGTTTCTATTTGTGTCGTACCTATGGAGTATCCTCTGGTAGCCTCCCGATCAGGAGGTATTACGGTACTGTATAGACTATTGGCATTATTTGTGTTAAGGGCTATATGGGTAACCCCTTAACACTATTAAAAAGTAAGTTTATTTTAGAATTGGACACTATTATAATAGAGAAATATACTACATAGTAAATAGTTTAACGGATCCTTAAGAGATGTAAATCCCGAGCATCTCTTGAGTTTCATGCTCTCATACTTATTTCTGTTGATTTAACTTACATAAGATCTTTTAGTTCTGACTCGAGTGTTTTGTCTTTTCAATTCGCTTGGGTCAGTCCGAGCATCTCAAGATCGAAGACTTTATTTCTGGAGGACGAAGACGAAGATTTAATTATTATTATTATATTATATTCCACTACATTGTATTCCGCTGCATCGATTTTATTCGTTGGTATGTGCAACTCTGATATATTGTATAAGAAAATTAAATATTTTGTAAACAGTTTCATGAACTGTATATTTGATTATTATATTTTATCCTTCCGCTGTGAGATTTTTTTTGTTTTATTTCTTTCTCGTTTTTCTTATTTACCCCATAACAATACGCCCTTCCGTATGGTTTGAATTGGCACGTGTGTCGATTTGAAGCGTGCGAAAAGGCAGGATGTTACATTTGGGACCTTTATCTGAGGTACCTCTAATCCAACACCACAAAGTAATAAATCTGCAGTATCCACATGAGTGAAATATCTGGGCTCCATACCATGATACCACCCTTTTCCAGAAGGGAATGACACACCCTGAACGGCACGACCCTCATAACCTTGCCGTATCTTTCCTGTTTCGACCATTTCCGGGGTGTGAGGTCCGGATGCTGTCTCGTCCACAAAGCTACGCTTTATAAAAAAGCCATGCTTTGATCAACAAATGATACACAGCAACACTAAGTATGCCACACTACCAAATTTGGGAGTACATCACTGATAAATATCAACTACATAACCTCTGAGCTCGTACGTCTCAGAGAAGGGTGTTAAGCTAAGAGAATAAATTCTCCACCACCAAGCAGAAATGTATTTGATAGAGATCGGTTTAATATCTCAAAGTGTAGTGTCAGGCATACAACCATACAAGTCTATTCCGAATTGGAACAGAATCGAAGGCAATTCTGAAGAAGCCCTTGCAAATCCAGGTATCCACAATCCCGATCGGACTTTCCGTCACTTAGGGAGAACTCTATACCGGAGTAACTCAGTGCAGAGTCAATCGATAGGTTATCCTATCGTTATTGAAGACACCCGGTGTGACGCCCCACCTCTATACCCACGCTAGACAAGAACACTACGGTGTAGTGCTGTCAACTAGCACGGAGAATAAGGCTGTTGAGGAGCGACCATCAATAGTTAGGCCTTATACTAGTATTGGTTATCTCAATGGGAGTGGTATATAAATATATTTCCTTTCATTTTTCATCTCTGATTTATTTTCTCCCATCGACATACCCCAATTGCAGTATAAAACGAACTACGATGGTTCGTAATAGTTTAGAATAGTAAATATAAAATATCACACAGATAATATAATGCGGAACACAAATAAAACAGAAAGTCTCATATATACAATAACTGATGTCAGTTACAATACATTTGACACGGTACATATGATACAACTACCACAGTCGACTCAGGAAGTTACATATACAAGTACATTAACGTATATAATATACATGAATACATATCTTCCTATACAATTATACAGACTACTACAAATAACGACGACTACTCCAAAAGATATGAAAGAACTTCATAGCTCTAGCAGCAACCCAAAGCAGAATATCTACAACCTGAAATACTCGGTCTGACCCGAGTATTAGATTCAAAAGAAAAATAATACTCGAGTCAGTCTAATTCAAACTCAGTTATTAGTGCACAGAAGCAATAATAATTAAATAATGAATAGACGACAGTAATTAAACCAAATCAGAATGCAATTCAGAATATTGAATTGAATAAACAAAACAGTTCAACCCATTGAAATATCAATTAGAATATTAATTTGAGTAGGGCTGCAGTACACGCACGCGTGCACTGCCTCGCCACTACGGAATATGGAATACGCAAAAAGATCCATAAGTCAAAGCAAGATAGAATAACATAAAAGCCATGTCGTGTGGCTGCAGTTCACGCTTGCGTGCACTGCCTTGCCACTATAGTGATAATGTACCCAAAAAATCGATTCCATGTGGCTGCAGTTCACTCTTGCGTGCACTGCCTTGCCATAACAGTAACAGTGGACACAAACGGGCACAAGGTCAAACCCAAAATAAAAAGACGGGTTCAACACAGGTGAAATTCCAAAATCAACATGAAACTCAGGTGCAATAAAAATTGAATAGTGACATGCACAAACATAAGAACATGTAAGAGAAACATGTCGTAACTACAAAGCTAAGTCACTTACGAAATGCAGAGGTCAAGTCAGTGACTCAACACAACTGCGGCAGCAACAACAGTGCAGTAGTGCACAGAGAACTCAACAAGTCCAGTAAGATAACCAATATAACAAGCTAAATGTTCAAGCTACTGCACAATGCAAATGAAGACCAGTCCACAAGTCAACAAGTCCAGTAAGATAACCAATATAACAAGCTAAATGTTCAAGCTACTGCACAATGCAAATGAAGACCAGTCCACAAGTATACCCAGTCACACATATATATGATCATGTGGCTTCACAGTGTACAGACCATATGAAGGAAATGCACATGTTAATTGGATAGCAAGTGCCACCCAATGATGTAAAAAAATGAACAGACAGGATGAAATTAGATCACTGGAAACCTCACAACCAACTAAGTCAGACTTCACTAAAACAATGGACCAGTGCATAGTGACAGTAAGGAATGTATGCAACAATATAAACATGGAATGGAATGCAACTACAAGGCATGAAACCATAGTGAAACAGATCTGTTTTGAATACAAGTCAAAACTAGGGACATGTAACAAATGAATGGTCAACTACAAGTAAATGGTCAAAGACCAGTTCACAAGTATGAAGGCATAAACCCACACCAACATAGTCTGCATATGCACATGAAGGTCAATGTAAGTTATATCAATGTATACAATCAAAAGAAATAAAACAAGACCACTGATCAAGTGAAGCCTCATCCAAGACACGGTGCAGACAAAATTTAACTCGAAGGAGATTAAGTTCAAATGTCAGTTCACACGAATATGCAAATATGCTACATGGAACAGAGATGAAACCCAAACAACAACTTCAAGTGGCAGTTCTAACCAACGAACAACATAATATGAACAAGGTACATAAAACAGTGAGACAGTGGCTCAATATAAATGTACGAGTAGTCAAGCATCAGCTCAGACCAGAGCAGTGTAACTCACATTGGAGCATATATACGCAACAAAATGAAGGCATGAAAACAACACAGCAATGAACACATTGGAGCTGTAGTAATGCCATTCACACACACATATATACATACATATATGTATGTATATACGTAGTGATAACCAGCAGACATTTCATAAGAAATAATTAGCAAACTACTGCAAATTTAAAAGAAAAAACTTTATTCAAATGCCAAGTTTCAAAAATACTCATGTGTACAACCAGACGACAAAATAAAGAGCAAATATAAATTCGAATGTGTAAATACACCAGAAATTCGACAACAAAACAACAAAGGATCAAGCAGAAAGCATTCTTGAAACAAAAATGCTCACTGACTCCACTATCACAAAATACAGCACAACCACCAATATCAATGCAACGATGATGGCCGAAAACACAGCAGTGAAATTTAATAACCAAATCAAATCAAGACCGAAGTCGCCAAAAATTCAGGTTAAATACCAGAGCAGCGACATCGTGGTGACCAATGTAGCAAGGAACGCGATCGGACAGCTCAATATCGAAGCCGTGACAATCACGAAAATCAAACAGTTCAAAGTCAATACAAAACAACATAAATCAAACTGTACCAAAGTTGCAGCGAACGAAGTAAAGTGTAACCACGATCAAAGTCAGAAATCTCAAGCAAACAACCGAAGTCGAACAACGAGCAAAATGAATCGACCAACTCAAACAATGATTCAAACTCTAAACTGAAGCTTTGAATTAGATGTGAGTTACTCACCTTGTCGACGAATTTAGGAGAAGCCGAGCACGAGATCATCGATCGACGCAGCCACGAGCAAGATTTCCACTCGATCGACCAATTAAAGCCAGCGCTTCCCAAGCCCTAGCTTCGAAAAGAACGATAGGAACGGCCGCCATTGTTTTCCTTCGTTTATTTTTTTTACTTAGGGTTTTTAAAATAATAAAAGGGGAACGGGTTAAGGAACGAAGAGAGGGGGACGGGTCGAACAGCATTCAAAAATAAATGGTCGATATTCACAATTTCGATGCTCACAACCCTCAACCAATTTTATTTTATTTTATTTTTAAGAATTTCAGCCCGGTATAAAAAAATCCATCATCAATTTGCTAGCGACAATAATTATTTAATGACGATAAAAAATTTTCACAAAAGCTCGGGTTGTTACAGACTCCCCTCCTTAAAGAAATTGCGTCCTCGCAATCATAAGGAACAAATGGACAAAAGGTAACAACCATAAGAGCATATCATCAAAAGATGAAGAAATTTGAAATAGGAAGTTCACCACAAAGAGCACGAGAGAGAGAGAGAGAGAGAGCCTGAACATGTTTTCTCGATGAATTCTCTGGATTCCAATGTGAAATCCATAGAATTTTGAGAACCACTGAGTTTTCTTGAGAAAACATCTTTATTTCGAGGGTGCTGAACCTCCGAAGCAATGATGTGAATAGAAGGTTGCTTAAGAATAAAAATCAAAAATCCCTAAGGCATTTCCGTAATTGGAAGACGTGGAAAACGTCATGAATAGCAGAAAATTGAGCCGGTACACTGGCGTAGTACAATGTAAACATCAAAGAATCCTTTTAATTTCACAAAAGAAATTCATAAATTCTCAACAAAATTTAATTATCAAATAGACAATCAGAATACAGAAATCACAAAACAGCAATATCTAATTACCGATTCGATAATTAGAAAACAGCAAAATCAGCAAATCTAATTATCAACAAAGATAATTAGAAAACACAAACATCTAACTATCAAAACGAAAATCAGGCATTACCACAACGGGAATCAAATTTCAAATCAGCAAATATTCAATTATCAAAACGATAATAAAATCTTAAATCACAAATATTTAATTATCACAAATGATAATCAAATCACAAATATCTAATTATCACAAACGATAATTAGAAACAATAAATATCTGATTATCAAAAAAGATAAATCAGAAATCACCAACATCCGATTATCGAAACGATAATCAGAAATCACAAATTATTCAATTAACGAGTCCGGAATTAACCGAAATAGCAAACGCACATGACCCATAACCACGAGTTTTACTAAATCGTTTAATTCACTTCATCGTTTTCTTGAAAGTGCATAGTTGTGTATTTTAAAAATAACATTTCACATTCTCAAACGGACAAGTCCGGAATTAAGCGAATCAGTAAAAGAAAGGGGTCATAGTCCTCGATTTTCCTGAAACGTTTAAATCGCTTCCTCATTCTTTTGAAAGCGTAAACTGTAAAACTTCTGAAAACAATTTTCATTTATTTTATAAAAATAATAATAATAACAATAATTTACATTCTCAAACGAACAAGTCCGGAATTAAGCGAATCAGCAAAAGAAAGGGGTCATAGTCCTCGATTTTACTGAAACGTTTTATTCGCTTCCTCATTCTTTTGAAAGCGCAAATCGTAAAAATTTTGAAAACAATTTTGATTTATATTTAAAACAATTTTTAAAACACGTGATTAAAGCAGTAACATCCGTAGCAACTTCGACATACGTCAAAATTTCATCGAAATAATTGGCATCAAAATATAATACCAATGAATTTTCATTCATCGAAAATGTCGCAGGAATCTTTTCAAAGATAGAAAGGGATATCATACCCTAAACTTGTATTCATAACAAGTCGATAACACATGAATTCACCAATGCACAAAAATTGATAAAACTTATCAATGGAAATCACGAAAATTGGTGAAGCACAAATTCTAGAAATCTACACAAAAAATCCAGAAAACACAAATTCTAGAAATCTACACAAAAAATCCAGATATCACAAAATGAGAGTACGAAAACTCAAATGGGAGTATGGAAACTCGAATGGGGGTATGACATAGAATAAAAGATATGGCATAAGATAAAATATCCATAATGACATACTACTATAAGTATGTAAATAATGATCAACAGGAGCTCAACCGATAAGAGGTATGGCATAAATATGAAATACCCATACTGACATACAACTATAAGTATGCAAATAGTGATCAACAGGAGATCAACCGATAAGAGATAATCAATATCACAAAAATCTTCTCAAAGATCCAAAGAGGTATCATACCCCAAATTTGTACTCATGACAAATCAATAACATATGAATTCACCAATGCACAAAAATAGGTGAAGCATAAAATTTCCAGAAATCAACATAAGGAATCTAGAAATCACAGAAAAAGGGAAAGAGGCCTATCACATGACGGTCCGAAGACCAAGGGGAGCTACCCCGCATGTGTGAATGGAATCACACAGATTGAGGTCAAGACTAACCAAAAAGCAAAAAGGTATGCGTGAGTGGAATCACACAAGTGGTGTCTAGTCTAACCTTGCAATGAAAGAGACATCGCGCAATTGCTAGTCTAATTCATAAAGCGATCATCAAGATCAACGAGAAGTGTCAATTACACTAAGCTAGTAAATATAAAAGTTTAGCTTCATGTCCCATAACCACTAGCTTAACTTAAATATTTACGAACAAACTGTAGATCTTCACTAGAAAAATATCACAAGTGGTTCAATCGAAAAAGTCCAAAAATTAACCGACGAAGTAAACGCATGCGTTTCATACCACCTGTTTTGCTAAGCCGTTTAATTAGATTTCTCATACGAGTGAAATAAAGGTTTGTATATACTAATAGATTGGAAAACGGTTTAGGAAAAGATTTTGATATTGAAAATAGAGTTGAAAACATTTTGATAAAAGAGTTTTGATATTTACTACTAGTATTAAAACGTTTATATATTTTTTTAAAGTGAAAAATCACAAAAATGATTGTAAAAACAATCAATCACAAGAATTCACATACGAAGACGTGAATAGAATCCAAAGAAATCGATACTGAATTCATCGAAAGGTATGTTCACAAAAATCCCGAAGAAAATGCTATCAAAGTTGCTAATAAATGATAGCAATAAATCGGGGAATTAACAAGAATCGATTAAATTTGGAAACCAAATCAATTCACTAAAATTCACCTTCGAAGACGTGAATAAAATCCAAAGAATTCGATTCTAAATCCATCAAAGTAGGAATATCCAAAAATCCCAGAAATAGAAGTTATCAAAGTCAACAAAGGAGATAACAACTAATCGGAAAAGAAGAATCGATTAACAAATGGGATAACGAAGC
Organism: Allium cepa; assembly: GCA_030765085.1. Classification (NCBI taxonomy): domain Eukaryota; kingdom Viridiplantae; phylum Streptophyta; class Magnoliopsida; order Asparagales; family Amaryllidaceae; genus Allium; species Allium cepa. The sequence goes on from CM060928.1 coordinate 682,981,831, forward strand.
AAAACGAGCATAAATGCCTAAATGACTTCAACAAAAATAAAAATCAAGTCAATGTCGAAGTCAACAATTAATGGCCATAATCGAGTACAAAACGATTCAACATCATCATCAAAGAATTCAACGGCAAACCAAGTCAGAGTCTTGGAAATCAAGAATTAAGAAATTTCTCAAAAACAAAGTGACCGAAGTCGAATGGAAATCAAGCAGAGGAAAACATAAAATATCAAGTTCGGAATCGCTGAGATTCGAACAAAAATCAATCATCGGCTAAATCAAATCAAAGCCGAAAACACAAGAATCAAAATCAAATGCTTATGAATAAGCGTTAGGAATTCATACCTAACAATCAAAGACAATCATATGCAAATATGAGAGATAAAACGTCGACAAACAGTTGTAACACATGTACTATCTAAGTTATGTTTTATATTTGTTCTAAACCCCAGGCTCTAATACCAAGCTGTGACGCCCCACCTCTATAACCACGCTAGACAAGAACACTACGGTGTACTGCTGTCAACTAGCACGGAGAATAAGGCTGTTGAGGAGCGACCATCAATAGTTAGGCCTTATACTAGTATTGGTTATCTCAATGGGAGTGGTATATAAATATATTTCCTTTCATTTTTCATCTCTGATTTATTTTCTCCCATCGACATACCCCAATTCCAGTATAAAACGAACTACGATGGTTCGTAATAGTTTAGAACAGTAAATATAAAATATCACACAGATAATATAATGCGGAACACAAATAAAACAGAAAGTCTCATATATACAATAACTTATGTCAGTTACAATACATTTGACACGGTACATATGATACAACTACCACAGTCGACTCAGGAAGTTACATATACAAGTACATTAACGTATATAATATACATGAATACATATCTTCCTATACAATTATATAGACTACTACAAATAACGATGACTACTCCAAAAGATATGAAAGAACTTCATAGCTCTAGCAGCAACCCAAAGCAAAATATCTACAACCTGAAATACTCGGTCTGACCTGAGTATTAGATTCAAAAGAAAAATAATACTCGAGTTAGTCTAATTCAAACTCAGTTATTAGTGCACAGAAGCAATAATAATTAAATAATGAATAGACGAAAGTAATTAAACCAAATCAGAATGCAATTCAGAATATTGAATTGAATAAACAAAACAGTTCAACCCATTGAAATATCAATTAGAATATTAATTTGAGTAGGGCTGCAGTACACGCACGCGTGCACTGCCTCGCCACTACGGAATATGGAATACGCAAAAAGATCCATAAGTCAAAGCAAGATAGAATAACATAAAAGCCATGTCGTGTGGCTGCAGTTCACGCTTGCGTGCACTGCCTTGCCACTATAGTGATAATGTACCCAAAAACTCGATTCCATGTGGCTGCAGTTCACGCTTGCGTGCACTGCCTTGCCATAACAGTAATAGTGGACACAACCGGGCACAAGGTCAAACCCAAAATAAAAAGACGGGTTCAACACAGGTGAAATTCCAAAATCAATATGAAACTTAGGTGCAATAAAAATTGAATAGTGACATGCACAAACATAAGAACATGTAAGAGAAACATGTCGTAAATACAAAGCTAAGTCACTTACGAAATGCAGAGGTCAAGTCAGTGACTCAACACAACTGCGGCAGCAACAACAGTGCAGTAGTGCACAGAGAACTCAACAAGTCTAGTAAGATAACCAATATAACAAGCTAAATGTTCAAGCTACTGCACAATGCAAATGAAGACCAGTCCATAAGTATACCCAGTCACACATATATATGATCATGTGGCTTCACAGTGTACAGACCATATGAAGGAAATGCACATGTTAATTGGATAGCAAGTGCCACCCAATGATGTAAGAAAATGAACAGACAGGATGGAATTAAATCACTGGAAACCTCACAACCAACTAAATCAGACTTCACTAAAACAATGGACCAGTGCATAGTGACAGTAAGGAATGTATGCAACAATATAAACATGGAATGGAATGCAACTACAAGGCATGAAACCATAGTGAAACAGATCTGTTTTGAATACAAGTCAAAACTAGGGACATGTAACAAATGAATGGTCAACTACAAGTAAATGGTCAAAGACCAGTTCACAAGTATGAAGGCATAAACCCACACCAACATAGTCTGCATATGCACATGAAGGTCAATGTAAGTTATATCAATGTACACAATCAAAAGAAATAAAACAAGACCACTGATCAAGTGAAGCCTCATCCAAGACACGGTGCAGACAAAATTTAACTCGAAGGAGATCAAGTTCAAATGTCAGTTCACACGAATATGCAAATATGCTACATGGAACAGAGATGAAACCCAAACAACAACATCAAGTGGCAGTTCTAACCAACGAACAACATAATATGAACAAGGTACATAAAACAGTGAGACAGTGGCTCAATATAAATGTATGAGTAGTCAAGCATCAGCTCAGACCAGAGCAGTGTAACTCACATTGGAGCATATATACGCAACAAAATGAAGGCATGAAAACAACACACAAATGAACACATTGGAGCTGCAGTAATGCCATTCACACACACATATATACATACATATATGTATGTATATACGTAGTGATAACCAGCAGACATTTCATAAGAAATAATTAGCAAACTACTGCAAATTTAAAAGAAAAAACTTTATTCAAATGCCAAGTTTCAAAAATACTCATGTGTACAACCAGACGACAAAATAAAGAGCAAATATAAATTCGAATGTGTAAATACACCAGAAATTTGACAACAAAACAACAAAGGATCAAGCAGAAAGCATTCTTGAAACAAAAATGCTCACTGACTCCACTATCACAAAATACAGCACAACCACCAATATCAATGCAACGATGATGGCCGAAAACATAGCAGTGAAATTTAATAACCAAATCAAATCAAGACCGAAGTCGCCAAAAATTCAGGTTAAATACCAGAGGAGCGACATCGTGGTGACCAATGTAGCAAGGAACGCGATCGGACAGCTCAATATCGAAGCCGTGACAATCACGAAAATCAAACAGTTCAAAGTCAATACAAAACAACATAAATCAAACTGTACCAAAGTTGCAGTGAACGAAGTAAAGTGTAACCACGATCAAAGTCAGAAATCTCAAGCAAACAACCGAAGTCGAACAGCGAGCAAAATGAATCGACCAACTCAAACAATGATTCAAACTCTAAACTGAAGCTTTGAATTAGATGTGAGTTACTCACCTTGTCGACGAATTTAGGAGAAGTCGAGCACGAGATCATCGATCGACGCAGCCACGAGCAAGATTTCCACTCGATCGACCAATTAAAGCCAGCGCTTCCCAAGCCCTAGCTTCGAAAAGAATGATAGGAACGGCCGCCATTGTTTTCCTTCGTTTATCTTTTTTACTTAGGGTTTTTAAAATAATAAAAGGGGAACGGGTTAAAGAACGAAGAGAGGGGGACGGGTCGAACAGCATTCAAAAATAAATGGTCGATATTCACAATTTCAAAGCTCACAACCCTTAACCAATTTTATTTTATTTTATTTTTAAGAATTTCAGCCCGGTATAAAAAAATCCATCATCAATTTGCTAGCGACAATAATTATTTAATGACGATAATAAATTTTCACAAAAGCTCGGGTTGTTACACCCGGTCTTCAACACCGGTCTTCAATTGCAATCCATAACGTCGTATCACTATTCATAATGGGCTATATGACACAAGGTCCTCTCCAGGTTAAACCGAATAGTGAGCGCAATATTTTAAAAATATATAGATATGGGATTTCAGTTAAGTCGCAACTTATAAAATCCAAAACTTTTCTCCAAATGGTTAAACAAATTACCATTTCAAATCTTTAAACAAAAAGATTTATTTTCTCAAAGTTCGTATAATTTCTCAAAGATCCATTCATAGTTTTCAAAACAATTTCCATTTCAATTTGGACTAACTTAATTTAATCTTTAAATTGAAGATTTAACTTATAGCTTTCAAACCCATTTCCAAAGATTTATTCGTAACTTGGAAAACCATTTCATTTTAAACTTGAAATACCATTAACACCAATTAGAAATTCATTCCTTATACGAAAGCATTTATTATTTGAAAAGAAATAGTTTTCGTTTCAGAAAAACCCGATTTCATTTATTCAAGTTAAAATCTTTGGGTTAAATTTAAATTCCCAAAACAACACTTTTAAAATGGTTTAAAAACCCATATAAACACATTTATAAGTTGAATAACCTTTTTAAACCATAGTTTTCGAATCATAGAATTTGATTTCAAATACTGAATTCAAATTTAAATCAAATTATTTAAATTTCAAAACTCGATCAAGTTATTCAAAATGACTTTTATTTGAAATTCATTTTCAAAAGCTTTCAATTCTAGTTCCAAAACCATTTTGGATTCAAAAAGTCAATCTTTAAAACTGTTACAAAATCTGTGACTTAACCTACTACCACGTGCAATCCATATTTGTGTGTGTATAAGTGTGGTCCAGGGGTTTTACACAATAGAAGTGCCACATCATCAATCAGCACAGATTCAAATACAACAATATATTTAATAAGCGGTATAAACTATAACGCTTATATTTGACAAGCGGTACAAACCAATTGTTACGCTTATCTTTCATTCACAGATCATAGGTATATATATCACAGATAATAAATTACAGTAAACATAGCTCAAATCAAAATAGAACATATCAGGGTATTAAACAATTCAACCAATAGAATCCAAACATTCATAAGTAAGATCAGACAATTGTCTGATTAATTCAAATCAGATTAACTACTCATGAATTACTAATCCTGGCTAATTAACATTAATTAGATTACAAATCATTTTGATTAATTATTCTTTAATCATTTATTAATTAACAATTAATAATAAATTAATTAACCTTTAAATTTAATTTATCAACCTTTAATTATTAAATAATTATCCTTTTAATTATACCATTTCATTAATTATCTTCAATTAATAAATTATCCTTAAATTGATTAATTACCATTGAATTAATTATCCTTAATTAATTACGATAAGTGACTATCCCTATTCTTAAATCAATGTTAATCACTTGATTAACATACCTTTAATTATTAATGAATTACTTTTAATTAAGTAATTATATTTAAGCAATTAATTACCTTTAATTGTTTTCATTAATTTAATCTTCCTTTATTAATTATATTAATTAATAAACCCTTAATTATAAATTAGTTAACCTTATATTAATAATAAATTATCTTTGATTTATTACAATGATTAATAAATTAATCCTTAATTAATAATGATTCCTTAATCACTTTCATAACTTACTTTTACTTAATTAATTATTTTCAAACTAACTACCTCTGTTAATTTAATCACATTAATTAAGTATTCTTTAAATTAACTAACCTTTAAACACTTGATTTATAAATCTTTGAATCATTAATTTTTTACCTTTAACTACCTTCATTAAGTAATTACTTTTAAGAAATTGATCATTCTTAAATTAGTTATTCCTTAATTTCTTGATTTATTAAACTTCTAATCATTTATTTATTATCCTTAATTATATAAGCAAACTTAACCTTTAAGTTGAAAATTTAGAAACTTTTGATTAATTTCTTTATTTCTTTGTTAAGTTTATTTAAATGTAACTCTTTTAAAATTTAAAGTTTTAAACATTTTGAACTTAATTAATTAAAATATCCTTATTCTAAAACCTTTAATTACATGTTCTTTTAACTTAACAACAATCATTAATTTAAAAAGGATAGTTTAGGAATCATGTTAACTCAGATTTTTTTTAAAGTTTTGAAAATGGAAGTTTTATAACCCGAGTCAGCTTCGAGTATCACCCGAGACACTTTCCCATTTACTTCGAGCTTTTCTACAAAACAACCCGAGTGCTACAAAACTGGAAAAAAATTTATAAGTAATTTTTTTTCCCGGCGCGTTAAAATTTCTACTCGAGTTGCCACACGATATTTCCAAGAATTCCTTCAAGAAAGTCATCAGTAATTTTAAACTAAAAACACGGGAAAAACTTATTCCCTTCTTCCCCCTCTCAATACTGACACACTAGAAGTAGGGTGCACGTGCATACCTTGATTTGCCGCCTCTGATCATCGATGCGATCACCACCACATCACCGATGACCACTGCAATTTATTCGAGCAACAATTTTTACGAAATTAGTTATAAATCAAAATCGAACAGTTTTTCGAAAAACAACTGGGATATCTCGATCGGTAATTCATTCACCGGCGACACGAACGACCATCAGAAATAACATGACTTCCTCCAAAGCTTCACAACACTTCAACGCATCGATCCCCACAGCTTCGGTTCACCCCGATCAACCCTTGTGCTATACGAACACGCTGAACACCTCGACCAAATTGGGTTCTAAAACCCTAAATACCCACCACACCATCGCCATCACTATTTATAAATTCAGTTTATATTTTTCTGTCACTCCTTGATGCTCGAACCAACTTCTGACCCAAGCACGACGAACACCAATTTGTCGATCATTGAAAATCTATAAAAATATATTTTCAGTTCATCTCGTAAATCCACCTTTCTCACTCACTTAAAAATCTTAGTATCTGTTATCCCACTTTTTGGCCAAAACTGGAATATCAACAAATAGGTATGGAATGATGGATATCTGGATTGGAAATCAATTGAAAGCAAGGTTGCGATCGATGTCGTCAAAATTTGGCTGAACTCTGATCAGGACGAAATTGATTAGAGACGATGATGAGGACTAGGAGAAGCTATGTTTCAAGTTTCAGGTCAATCGGAGTTTGAATGGAGGAGATATGATGGATACAAGGTAGGAAGGACATACTATTCGAATCCATCAAAGGGTTGAGGTGATGCCCATTTCGAATCCACCAGATTCGTATTCATCGGTTTGCAGTATTGGTTCGAACCGATACACTTCGTATCGATCAGAAAGAGTGGATTTCGTATCGATACCGTTCGTATCGATAGGCTTCGAATCGACCGGTTTTTGGTTCGACTCGATAGGATTTGCATCGATCAAAGGTAGAATAGGGTGAAGGATTTCAAATCGATACTGTTCGTATCGATCAACATGGACACGGCTCAATGGTTTCATATCGGTCAGGATGGGATGAGGTGGCTTGCTTCGAATCGATACTCTCGTATCGATAGCAGATGGACTTTGGCATTTTCGTATCCATTAGGTAAAATCTCGCTCGTATCCATCAGGTAAGGCTTCGTTCGTATCCATCATCGAGCATGGTTTCGTACCCATCTGTTGGCCTTTCATTCGTATCGATAGCATTCAACATTTTTGTATCGATCGGATTGGTACGAAACACCCCTCTTCGATCGATACGAGAGCAAACAGTTGAGTACATAAAGGAGTGATGGACACGTGCAAGCGTGAAGCGTGGATACGTGCACGTCTCTAGGAAGGAAGCGTTCAACTCGGCACATCAAGTGGAGTCAACACGTCGTGATATTCGAATCAATCCGGGAAGATAGCGCCACGTCATTGCGCGTGCGTGCTTCTGATGGAGTCGATAGGAATGGAGTCGAACAGATTGATTCGAATACGACAGCCAATGGAAAATCCCAATTTCGAATCCATCGTATCTCCAATACCGATAATCCAAATGCAACGAAATTTTCACAGCCACTTGCATACAAGGTAAGGAATGTTCTCGCCAAGTTTCAGCTCGATTGGATCATTTTCTAATGGATACGAAATCACTTCGTATCGATCACAGATCGAGTCGAAACTTGGTGGGGTTGGTTGCGTGGGTCCACTCACGTGCCAGAAGAAGTCTCCCGAAGTTTGAGCACGATCTCAGCCTCCTACGCCTATAAATAGAGCTCCAGAGCCTATAGAAAGAGGATCTTTTGGCTATTGGACGTCCAGATTCTGCCGGATTCGTTTCTATACTTCAAGACAACTATTGTACTCGAAATTCTTCATTATTACTATTGTAATCATCTGTAACCAGCAAGGATTATCAATAAAAGGATAAAACTTTGGAGTGGACGTAGGCCGGAGATAGCCGAACCACTATAAATCTTGTGTCTTTGTGCATTATTTCTGAATTGTTGTTTGATATTTGTTGAGATCTAATATTTGTGCTTGAATATCATTGGTTTGCGTTCATACAATGGTGCTTTCATGGTATTTGGGGTTTGTGACCAATTTTGGCGCAAACACTTTGGTGCTTTCACTGAGAAGAACTAGCATCCGCTACATCGGATTTGAAGTTCAGGTTTGAAGAGTTTGAGGAGTCTTGATTTGAGGACAATGACTAGGCAAAATAGTAGAAGGCAAAGGGCTTAGAGAAGCCAACAGGAAGGAAGTCAACAAGCATCCTCCGGAGCCGGGGAAGGACAGGCTTTGATCTACATAACCCGGGATGAGATGGAAGCTATGGCAAATTCATTGCAGGAGAGATTGTTGAAAAGTCAACAGGAAATGATGCAGACTTTCTTTAAGCAGATAAGAGCTGTAGGGACGCAGAACTTAGGAACATCTACAGCGACTGTGGATGCAGGACAAGGGACTAGGTTCGTGGAACCCAATGAACGGCGGGATACGGAGCCAGAAGGCAATCAACAAGGGCTTGGGGGCAGGCCCATAGGATCCAACATAGGAGGACCTTTGGAAGGAGTTCAACAGGCTAGGGCCAACGTTGCTAAGCCACATGACGAATATGTGTCGGAGTTCCCTCGAGGGCATAGGGGACAACCCCTAATAGACAATACTGGATTAGTGGAGATCATTAGAAAAACTGTGCGAGGTGGTTTGACCAACCGAAACTTGGAAGGAGTGAACAGGATTCTGTTCGCTCGGGAAATTAGGATGGCTCAGAATGCACCTAAGTTCAAGCTACCTAGCGTGGAGGTATATGATGGCAAGGCAGACCCAAATGATCACTTGATGAGGTACATCAGACACATGGAGGTGCTGGGGGCATCGGAGGAAGTAATGGCACAATGCTTTCCTTTGTACTTGACGGACTTAGCGGCAATGTGGTTTAGGCAGCTGGGAGAAGGATCTATCAGACTTGGGGGGAGTGGGTGGAAAGGTTTTTGGGACAGTTTTGGGTTCACGTCAAGAGGCCGAAGAATGTGATGACATTGACATCGGTAACGCAAAGGATGGACGAATCGCTTAGAGCTTTTCTAACTCAATTCAGTGCGGCAGTTGCTTCGGTAGATCGGCCTGATCCATCGATGGTTTTAATGGTAGCAGTATCAAGAGTCAGGGAGGATTCGAATTTCAGGGTATCTCTGATACGAGATCCCCTACAGGATCTCGACGAATTCTTTCACGAGGCAAAGAGGTTCCTTCGGCAGGAAGATGCGAGTGTGGATTTAAAGTTGAAAAAGGTCAATGCAACCGACGGTGGAGGACCAACCAACAGAGGTTCGGATAAAGACAAAGGAAAAAGGAAGTTGGACGATGATTCTGGAAAAAATAGGAAGCAATGTAAGGATCCAAAGTTTTCTACATACACAGGATTGAACGATACGCTGGAGCGGATATACCTAGATACTCGGAATCGCCTCCCCTACCGAAGGCCGGCCAGGAGAGAACCATCAGAACGGGAGAGGACATCAGGAAGGCATTGTCTCTTCCATGATTTGGATGGACACGACACCAACAGCTGCAGGCATTTAAAGGATATAATCGAGGAGCATGTCAGGAAAGGACTGTTGCCACAAAATGTCGGAACTCGGAATGCAACGACGAAGTAGGAGCAACCACCGCCTACCTCAAGCCACGATTGTGGGAGGCCCAGGAATGATGGTTGATTGATCATCCATTGACCAGGATAATATGGAATAAGTAGAGAACTACTGGCAAGCAACCAAGTCATTTACACATGTATGGGGACGGAGATAGCCCCTAGGCATGCTCTGAATGATGATAAACTGCGATGCTATGGTTTGTGAAATTTATCTTTTGCTTTTGGATTGGACACCTCTTTTCGTTTTGGATTTTGGTTTTGGAGTTTGGCTTGAGCTCCTGGTTTTGCTTGCTTTTTGATTTAGATTTTTCTTCGGATGATTGTTTTCGGTTTTGGATGCTGGTTTGGATTTCTGGTTTTCTGGTTTTGATTTGGATTTTGGATTTGGATTTTGGATTGGATTTTGATTGGATTTTTATCTGGTTTTTGATAAACGGTCGTCAGGTATAGATCATGCCTGGCAAGGGTTGAGTCACTCTGCCCGAACGTGGTAGATTGACTCATTCAGGTCGTCGGGTATGGACTACGCTCGGCAAGGGTCCGGAGTGACCAGGATTTGGCCTAGGACTTAGGCCCCATATTATCGATTATCGTTTCAGGTCGTTGAGTATGGACTATGCTCAACAAGGGTCTGGAGAGACCAGAATTCGGCTTAGGACTTAAGCCATGGCTTTGTACAACGTCCAGGTACACTGGACCACGGTTGTCAGGTGTGGATTGCGCTTGGCAAGAACCCGGAGAGGTTAGCTCAACGTCCAGGGACACTAGACCAAGGTCGTCAAGTGTGGATTACGCTTGGCAAGAACCCGGAAAGGTTAGCTCAACGTCCAGGGACACTGGACCAAGGTCATCAAGTGTGGATTATGCTTGGCAAGAGCCCGGAGAGGTTATGGATTCGGATATCGACCGGGAGAGGTCCTGGATTCGGTTATTGGCTACTGGATAAGGATGGATTAGGACTCGGTTGTTGAGTTCGGATGGATAAGGGATTGGCTAAGGCTTTGGTTATTGGATTTGGAATTGGGCATCGATGCGAAGCAGTCAAGGATGACATACTCTGGCGATGTGCTATGGACTTTGGATATTGGAATCGGAACTATTCAAATCACGCCTTCTTATCAAAAGACATGTTTTAGGGGGAAAAGTGTTATCCCACTTTTTGGCCAAAACTGGAATATCAACAAATAGGTATGGAATGATGGATATCAGGATTGGAAATCAATTGAAAGCAAGGCTGCGATCGATGTTGTCAAAATTAGGCTAAACTCCAATTAGGACAAAATTGATTAGAGACGATGATGAGGACTAGGAGAAGCTATATTTCAAGTTTCAGGTCAATCGGAGTTAGAATGGAGGAGATATGATCGATACAAGGTAGGAAGGACATACGGTTCAAATCCATCAAAGTGTTGAGGTGATGCCCATTTCGAATCCACCAGATTTGTATTCATTGGTTTGCAGTATTGGTTCGAACCGATACACGTCGTATCGATCAGAGAGTGTGGATTTCGTATCGATACCGTTCGTATCGATAGGCTTCGAATCGACCGGTTTTTGGTTCGACTCGATAGGGTTCGCATCGATCAAAGGTAGAATAGGGTGAAGGATTTCGAATCGATACTGTTCGTATCGATCAACGTGGATGCGGCTCAATGGTTTCATATTGGTCAGGATGGGAAGAGGTGGCTTGCTTCGAATCGATACTCTCGTATCGATAGCAGATGTACTTTGGCATTTTCGTATCCATCAGGTAATATCTCGCTCGTATCCATCAGGTAAGGCTTCGTTCGTATCCATCATCGAGTATGGTTTCGTACCCATCTGTTGGGCTTTCATTCGTATCGATAGCATTCAACATTTTTGTATCGATCGGATCGATACGAAACACTCCCTGCGATCAATACGAGAGCAAACAGTTGAGTACATGAAGGAGTGATGGACACGTGCAAGCGTGAAGCCTGGATACGTGCGCGTCTCTAGGAAGGAAGCGTTCAACTCGGCACATCAAGTGGAGTCAACACGCCGCGATATTCGAATCAATCCGGGAAGATAACGCTACGTCATTGCACACGCGTGCTTCTGATGGAGTCGATAGGAATGGAGTCGAACAGATGGATTCGAATACGACAGCCAATGGAAAATCCCAATTTCGAATCCATCATATCTCCTATGCCGATAATCCAAATGCAACGAAATTTTCACAACCGCTTGCATACAAGGTAAGGAATGTTCCTGCCAAGTTTCAGCTCGATTGGATCATTTTCTGATGGATATGAAATCACTTCGTATCGATCACAGATCGAGTCGAAACTTGATGGGTCGGTCGCGTGGGCCCACTCACGTGCCAGAAGAAGTCTCCCGAAGTTTGAGCACGATCTCAGCCTCCTACGCCTATAAATAGAGCTCCAGAGCCTACAGAAAGAGGATCTTTTGGCTATTGGACGTCCAGATTCTGCCGGATTCGTTTCTATACTTCAAGACAACTATTGTACTCGAAATTCTTCATTATTACTGCTGTAATCATCTATAACCAGCAAGGATTATCTATAAAAGGATAAAACTTTGGAGTGGACGTAGGCCGGAAATAGCCGAACCACTATAAATCTTGTGTCTTTGTGCATTATTTCTGAATTGTTGTTTGATATTTGTGCTTGAATATCATTAGTTTGTGTTCATACACTGGTGCTTTCATTGTATTTGGGGTTTGTGACCAATTTTGGCGCAAACACTTTGGTGCTTTCACTGAGAAGAACTAGCACCCGCTACATAGGATTTGAAGTTCAGGTTTGAAGAGTTTGAGGGGTTTGATTTGAGGACAATGATTAGGCAAAATAGTAGAAGGCAAAGGGTTGAGAGAAGCCAACAGGAAGGAAGTCAACAAGCATCCTCGGGAGCTGGGGAAGGACAGGCTTCGATCTACATAACCCGGGATGAGATGTAAGCTATGGCAAATTCATTGCAGGAGAGATTGTTGAAAAGTCAACAGGAAATGATGCAGACTTTATTTAAGCAGATGAGAGCTGTATGGACGTAGAACTTAGGAACAGCTACAGCGACTGTGGATGCAGGACAAGGGACTAGGGTCGTGGAACCCAATGAAGGGCGGGATACGGAGCCAGAAGACAATCAACAAGGGCTTGGGGCAGTCCCACAGGATCCAACATAGGATGACCTTTGGAAGGAGTTCAACATGCTAGGGCCAACGTTGCTGAGCCACATGAGGAATATGTGCCGGAATTCCCTCGGGGGCATGGGGGACAACCCCTAACAGACAATACTTGATTAGTGGAGATCATTAGAAAAACTGTGCGAGGTGGTTTGACCAACAGAGACTTGGAAGGAGTGAATAGGAGTCCGTTCGCTTGGGAAATTAGGATGGCTCAGAATCCACCTAAGTTCAAGCTACCTTGCGTGGAGATATATGATGGCAAGGCAGACCCAACTGATCACTTGATGAGGTACATCAGACACATAGAGGTGTTGGGGGAATCGGAGGAAGTAATGGCACAATGCTTTCCTTTGTACCTGACGGACTTAGCGGCAATGTGGTTTAGGCAGCTGGGAGAAGGATCTATCAGGACTTGGGGGGAGTTGGTGGAAAGGCTTTTGGGACAGTTTTGGGTTCACGTCAAGAGGCCGAAGAATGTGATGACATTGACATCGGTAAAGCAAAGGATGGACGAATCGCTTAGAGCTTTTCTAACTCAATTCAGTGCGGCAGTTGCTTCGGTGGATCGGCCTGATCCATCGATGGTTTTAATGGCAGCAGTATCAGGGGTCAGGGAGGATTCAGATTTCAAGGTATCTCTGATACGAGATTCCCCACAGGATCTTGACGAATTCTTTCACGAGGCAAAGAGGTTCCTTCGGCAGGAAGATGTGAGTACAGATTTAAGGTTGAAAAAGGTCAATGCAACTAAGGGTGGAGGACCATCTAGCAAAGGTTCGGATAAAGACAAAGGAAAAAGGAAGTTGGACGATGATTCTGGAAAAAATAGGAAGCAATGGAAGGATCCAAAGTTTTCTACATACAAAAGATTGAACGAGACGCTGGAGCGGATATACCTGGATACTCGGAATCGCCTCCCCTACCGAAGGCCGGCCAGGAGAGAACCATCAGAACGGGGGAGGACATCAGGAAGGCATTGTCTCTTCCATGATTTGGATGCACACGACACCAACAACTGCAGGCATTTAAAGGATATAATCGAGGAGCATGTCAGGAAAGGACTGTTTCCACAATATGCCGAAACTCGGAATGCAACGGCGGAGCAGGAGCAACCGCCGCCTACCTCAAGCCACGATTGTGGGAGGCCCAGAAATGATGGTCGATTGATCATTCATTGACCAGGATAATATGGAATAAGTAGCGAACTACTGGAAAGCAACCAAGTCATTTACATATGTATGAGGACGGAGATAGCCCCTAGGCATGCTCTGAATGATGATAAACTGCGATGCTATGGTTTGTGAAATTTATCTTTTGCTTTTGGATTGGACAATGCTTTTCTTTTTGGATTTTGGTTTTGGAGTTTAGATTGAGCTCCTGGTTTTGCTTGCTTTTTGATTTAGATTTTTCTTTGGATGATTGTTTTCGGTTTTGGATGCTAGTTTGGATTTCTGGTTTTCTTGTTTTGATTTGGATTTTGGATTTGGATTGGATTTTTATCTGGTTTTTGATAAACGGTCGTCGGGTACGGATCATGCCTGGCAAGGGGTGAGTCACTCTGCCCGAACGTGGTAGGTTGACTCATTCAGTTCGTCGAGTATGGTTTCATATCGGCAAGGGTCCGGAGTGACAAGGATTCGGCCTAGGACTTAGGCCCAAATTATCGATTATTGTTTCAGGTCGTTGAGTATGGACTATGCTCAACAAGGGTCCGGAGAGACCAGAATTCGGCTTAAGACTTAAGCCATGGCTTTCTACAACGTCCAGGGACACTGGACCACGGTCATCAGGTGTGGATTGCGCTTGGAAAGAACCCGGAGAGGTTAGCTCAATGTCCAGGGACACTGGACCAAGGTCATCAAGTGTGGATTACGCTTGGAAAGAACCCGGAGAGGTTAGCTCAACGTTCAGGGACACTGGACCAAGGTCATCAAGTGTGGATTACGCTTGGCAAGAGCCCGGAGAGGTTATGGATTCAGATATCGACCCGGGGAGGTCATGGATTCGGTTATTGGCTACTGGATAAGGATGGATTATGACTCGGTTGTCGAGTTCGGATGGATAAGGGATAGGCTAAGGCTTTGGTTATTGGATTTGGAATTGAGCATCGACGCGAAGCAGTCAAGGATGGCATACTCTGGCGATATGGCTATGGACTTTAAATATTGGAATCAGAACTATTCAAAACACGCCTTCTTATCAAAAGACATGTTTTGGGGGGAAAAGTGTTATCCCACTTTTTGGCCAAAACTGGAATATCAACAAATAGGTATGCAATGATGGATATCAGGATTGGAAATCAATTGAAAGCAAAGCTGCGATCGATGTCGTCAAAATTTGGCTGAACTCCGATCAGGACAAAATTGATTAGAGACGATGATGAGGACTAGGAGAAGCTATGTTTCAAGTTTCAGGTCAATCGGAGTTCGAATGGAGGAGATATGATCGATACAAGGTAGGAAGGACATATTGTTCGAATCCATCAAAGGGTTGAGGTGATGCCCATTTCGAATCCACCAGATTCGTATTCATCGGTTTGAAGTATTGGTTCGAACCGATACACTTCGTATCGATCAGAAAGTGTGGATTTCATATCGATATCGTTCGTATCGATAGGCTTCGATTCGACCGGTTTTTGGTTCGACTCGATATGGTTCGCATCGATCAAAGGTAGAATAGGGTGGCGGATTTCGAATCGATACTGTTCGTATCGATCAACGTGGACACGACTCAACGGTTTCATATCGGTCAGGATGGGAAGAGGTGGCTTGCTTCGAATCGATACTCTCGTATCGATAGAAGATGGACTTTGGCATTTCGTATCCATCGGGTAAAATCTCACTCGTATCCATCAGGTAAGGCTTCGTTCGTATCCATCATCGAGTATGGTTTCGTACCCATCTGTTGTCCTTTCATTCGTATCGATAGCATTCAACATTATCGTATCGATCGGATCGATACGAAACACCCTCCTGCGATCGATACGAGAGCAAACAGTTGAGTACATGAAAAAGAGTGATGGACACGTGCAAGCGTGAAGAGTGGATACGTGCACGTCTCTAGGAAGGAAGCGTTCAACTCGGCACATCAAGTGGAGTCAACACGCCGCAATATTCGAATCAATCCGGGAAGATAGCGCCACGTCATTGCGCGTGCGTGCTTCTGAAGGAGTCGATAGGAATGGAGTCGAACAGATGGATTCGAATACGATAGCCAAAGGAAAATCCCAATTTCGAACCCATCATATCTCCTACACCGATAATCCAAATGCAACGAAATTTTCACAGCCGCTTGCATACAAGGTAAGGAATGTTCCTGCCAAGTTTCAGCTCGATTGGATTTGGATATCTCGATCGGAAATTCGAGCAACAATTTTTACGAAATTATTTATAAATCAAAATCGAACAGTTTTTCGAAAAACAGCTGGGATATCTCGATCGGTAATTCATTCACCGGCGACACGAACGACCATCAGAAATGACGTGACTTCCTCCAATGCTTCACAACACTTCAACGCATCGATACCCACAGCTTCGGTTCACCCCGATCAACCCTTGTTGCTATACGAACACGCTGAACACCTCGACCAAATTGGGTTCTAAAACCCTTAATCACCACCACACCGTCGCCGTCGCCATTTATAAATTCAGTTTATATTTTTCTGTCACTCCTTGATGCTCGAACCAACTTCTGACCCAAGCACGACGAGCCCCAATTCGTCGATCATCGAAAATCTATAAAAATATATTTTCAGTTCTTCTCGTAAATCCACCTTTCTCACTCACTTAAAAATCTTAGTATCTGTTATTCCACTTTTTGGCCAAAACTGGAATATCAACAAATAGGTATGGAATGATGGATATCAGGATTGGAAATCAATTGAAAGCAAGGTTGCGATCGATGTCGTCAAAATTTGGCTGAACTTTGATCAGGACGAAATTGATTAGAGACGATGAAGAGGACTAGGAGAAGCTATGTTTCAAGTTTCAGGTCAATCAGAGTTTGAATGGAGGAGATATGATCGATACAAGGTAGGAAGGACATACTGTTCGAATCCATCAAAGGGTTGAGGTGATGCCCATTTCGAATCCACCAGATTCGTATTCATCGGTTTGCAGTATTGGTTCGAACCGATACACTTCGTATCGATCAGAAAGTGTGGATTTCATATCGATACTGTTCGTATCGATAGGCTTCGAATTGACCGGTTTTTGCTTCGACTCGATAGGGTTTGCATCGATCAAAGGTAGAATAGGGTGAAGGATTTCGAATCGATACTGTTCGTATCGATCAACATGGACACAGCTCAATGGTTTCATATCGGTCAGGATGGGAAGAGGTGGCTTGCTTCGAATCGATACTCTCGTATCGATAGAAGATGGACTTTGGCATTTTCGTATCCATCAGGTAAAATCTCACTCATATCCATCAGTTAAGGCTTCATTCGTATCCATCATCGAGTATGGTTTCGTACCCATCTGTTGGCCTTTCATTCGTATCGCTAGCATTCAACATTTTTGTATCGATCGGATCGATACGAAACACCCCTCTTCGATCGATACGAGAGCAAACAGTTGAGTACATGAAGGAGTGAAGGACACGTGCAAGCGTGAAGCGTGGATACGTGCACGTCTCTAGGAAGGAAGCGTTCAACTCGGCACATCAAGTGGAGTCAACACGTCGCGATATTCGAATCAATCCAGGAAGATAGCGCCACGTCATTGCGCGCGCGTGCTTCTGATGGAGTCGATTGGACTGGAGTCGAACAGATTGATTCGAATACGACAGCCAATGGAAAATCCCAATTTTGAATCCATCGTATCTCCTACACCGATAATCCAAATGCAACGAAATTTTCACACCCGCTTGCATACAAGGTAAGGAATGTTCCTGCCAAGTTTCAGCTCGATTGGATCATTTTCTGATGGATACGAAATCACTTCGTATCGATCACAGATCAAGTCAAAACTTGGTGGGGTCGGTCGCGTGGGCCCACTCACGTGCCAGAAGAAGTCTCCCGAAGTTTGAGCACGATCTCAGCCTCCTACGCCTATAAATAGAGTTCCAGAGCCTACAGAAAGAGGATCTTTTGGTTATTGGACGTCCAGATTCTGCCGGATTCGTTTCTATACTTCAAGACAACTATTGTACTCGACATTCTTCATTATTACCGCTATAATCATCTGTAACCAGCAAGGATTATCAATAAAAGGATAAAACTTTGGAGTGGACCTAGGCCGGAGATAGCCGAACCACTATAAATCTTGTGTTTTTGTGCATTATTTCTGAATTGTTGTTTGATATTTGTTGAGATCAAATATTTGTGCTTGAATATCATTGGTTTGTGTTCATACACTGGTGCTTTCATGGTATTTGGGGTTTGTGACCAATTTTGGCGCAAACGCTTTGGTGCTTTCAATGAGAAGAACTATCACCCGCTACATCGGATTTGAAGTTTAGGTTTGAAGAGTTTGAGGAGTCTTGATTTGAGGACAATGACTAGGCAAAATAGTAGAAGGCAAAGGGCTGAGAGAAGCCAACAGGAAGGAAGTCAACAAGCATCCTCCGGAGCTGGGGAAGGACAGGCTTCGATTACATAACCCGGGATGAGATGGAAGCTATGGAAAATTCATTGCAGGAGAGATTGTTGAATAGTAGATCAAGGTTTAAATATGTAAATAAAATGTTTTGCTCACCTCGGTATTTGCTACAAAGAAGAACAGAGTGCAAAGTTTAGGCCTGGAATATTTTGAACATTGGAAGTAGACTTGATTTAGCTGAAATGATGTTGTTTTTGGATTCTTTAAAAACCACTTAAATCTGAGGCTTGCATGCTTGATTGCTGAACAAAGACAGAAATTTTGTTTTGATTTTTTCTTTCAACTGGAAACTGGCTCATTGCTTCACTTGTTAATCTGCTTTTGATTTTGTTTCAATTGCTTTAAACATATGCTTTATCACTGATTAACAACATTAAATTCGAATCTTTAAGAAAATTTGCTTACCTTTATTTAATTTCAGAGAGAACTGCACTGCTCTAATCTATTTCAGGTTGAAGCTTTTGCATTCTTGAATTTTTAACTACTATTTGTTTTTCTGGTTTCATTCTATTTTCCAGCTCTTTGAAATGCATTAGTTTGTTTGTGATCTGATCTCCTTTACATTTTCTTCAGGTTGATTTGTTTCAGATCTGAGAAGAGAAGGTGATGGTGGTTTTCAGATTTTTAAGAGTAGCCTGGTTTACAAAATGCTATCCTTTTTACTTTTACCTTGATATTAAGGTTGGTGATCTTAAATCTTTGTTTTACTGTATATTTCAGATTTGATGAGAGGTCAAATTATTGCATATGGGGAAGCTCAAAAGTTTTTTGAATAAATTTTTTTAATTTAATTATTGTATTCAATTTAAATAAAATGAATGCCATTTGTAAAGAGAAATGATTATCAGATCTATGCATGTTGATTGCCTTTACTTCCTTATGTATGTTTATCATTTGTGATTTTACAAAGACAAAGATTTTTTTTTAAATAGATTTTTATATCATGTTCATTCTATAAATAATTTTTTTTTTCTCTATTTATATTTACACAAACAAAATTTTATCCAAATTAATTTTCTACATTTAATTTTTGTTCAACATGTTTATACACTTATATATTTGTACAATTTTCATTCATACAATTTTTTTAGTTATTTATTTTTATACAACTTTTAAAAGAAAAGAATGATTTAAATATTTTAATTTCATATTAACAAATAGTCACATTTTTTTATATAAGAAAATTTAACTTAAAAATAACATTTTGAAAATGAGTACACTGATTTTTCTTTTTTATCACAACTTCCAAATTTTGACAATTAATTTTTTTTTAAAAATTATCATTATCCATTTTATTAACCTCAAGCTTTTAATTCCTATTTTATTTTTAGTACATTTTATTATGAAATTCAATATTTGTTTGCTTATAAAATATTCATTCTTATATCTCAAATCAAATTTTATTTTTATAATTCACTTATACAAATATATATCTTATTAAAATTAGAGAATTCAAATATGCCCAAAATTCCGTTTACAATATAATTTATTTTTCTAGAAATCTCTAAATGATTCATAATTTATTTTTTTAAAATAAATTTAATTGCCAAATTAAACTTGATAAATTTCAGGAATGTTACATTGAAACTATTAATTAACAGAAACTTAAGAGCTAAATACCGGGTTTAATTTCAAATCATTTTAAAATAATGGATAAATGTATACTTACAACTTATATATCCAATTATATTTAAAATAATTAAAAATTTATATTTGTTTATCCAAATAAATCTGCAGTAAAACTACTACAGTGGCCTTCCCACTTAGAAACTCGAAAATGAATGTCGATGACGCACACACTCATCACCGAAATTATTTTCCAACGACAGAGAGGGGAGTACATAACTTATCACTTCCTAAAATTTCTTTAAAACAATTCTTTCAAATTATATTGAAATATTTATATCAGAAAATACTTCTAATAATATTATTACTATACTCCAAAATTATCCGAAAGAAAGTTTCAAAACCCCGGAACTTAAGTTCTAAATTTCCATATTTACTTTATTTTTATTTGTAAATTTTATTTTACAACCAATATTTATAATTTTCACTACCTTACCACCAATATAATTGAAAATACAATAGGCAAAATTATTTCATTCACCTATATTCAAAACAAATTTCGTGTTGTTCTGTCCTATTAAGTGTTTAGAAATCCCTATTGATGTCACAACGTCCTATGCACCAACCAGAATTTATAAACACAAAACGGAAAAAAATAACACAATAGTAAAACTTTTTAAATAACACTAACAAATACTCTCTCTCATATATATACACTCAACGACTCATCATATGGTATTACCACCCTATTGATAAAGAGTTGACCCCACAAAGCTAAGGTTTATCGCTAAATCAAAGCTCTGATACTAGATGTAACATTTCGCCTTCTTGCACGCTTTAAATCAACGATAAACTACACACGTCGGACTTAACCATATAGAAGAGCGGATTGTTATGGGGTAAATAAGAAAAGCAGAGAAAGAAAAAGAACAGAACATAATCTTGCAGCGGAACGATAAAATATAATAATCAAATAAACAGTTCATGAAGCTATTTTACAAAATATTCGATTATACTTATACAATACATATCGAGTTACACATTCCAGAGAACAATAAATAATGCAGGGGAACAGTATGAATGTAGTGAAATACTATAATAAATAATAATAAATCTTTTCCTTCGTCCTCCAGATTACGGTATTCCAAATCCTGAAATGCTCAGGCTGACCCGAGCGAATTGAAAAGACAAAACACTCGAGTCAGAACTAACAGATCTTATGTAAGTTAAATCTACAGAAATAAGTATGAGTGTAACGGCATCAGAGATGTTTACGGGAATTGACATCTCCTATCCAGTGTCTAACGTGAGTGCGGTAGCTTAAGAGATGCTCGGGATTCATATCTCCTAAGGATCCGTTAAACTATTTACTATGTAGTAATATTTCGCTATTATAATAATGTCTATTAGTAAAATAAACTTACTTTAAAATAGCGTTAAGGGGTTACCATATAGCCCTTAACACGTAATAGTGCCAATAGTCTATATAGTACCTGCATATCTCCTGATCAGGAGACTAAGAGAAGATACTCCATAGGTACGACATAAATCAAACTCGTACAAGGCGCGCTAGGGTAGGTGGCACGACACAACTAGGCAATGTCAGGGTAGATATACCAATTACTATCCGGATTGGTGGTGACACATAGCGCGCAACTACTACCCACCTCGAGCCACACCCCCAAAATCAAAAATAAAAGTGGCCTCCAAATGAATCTTCAAGTCAGATATAATATCGAAGGAGTGTGTCTGATAAGAGGGGCTACCTCACTGGCTCGGAATCGCTCCTGTTTAAGCCACCTTATGCCAACTCACAGGAGTCGGGTCCACGTATTTACCTCAAAGGAAACGCCGCCACCATCCTACTTCATTCTGGAATCTCCACCTCATACACTGTTTTTAAAGTGGTTTTCGGAGTTGGCAGAGAGTATGGCAACTTCCGATTCCAGTCTCTTTAACAACCAAACGTTATTATAACACCGCGGTCCTTTCAGAATAGTTATACTTAAAAAATATAATATCTATTACAATCATATAATTACGATATCATTTCCGTTTTTAAAACCCAAATCAATATGATATCATTTTTAATAAAACCCAAATCAATATAATATCATTTTATTTCAAATATATCCCTTTTCCAAAATCATAGCACTTTCAAATTTATACACTTCGAAGCCAAACAATTAAAATTATAACACTTCAAAACATAAGAGTTTGAAATTCATAACTTCGAAACACTTCAATTTCAATAAAACATTTCAATTTCGATATATTCATGGCTTTAAATATTCCAAAATTCCAAACTAAATTTGATAATTTAGATTCAACAATTCAATATTCTATTTTTAGTTTTGAAATTTGCATAATAAATCCATTTTCATTTAAATAAGACTCAAATTACAAATAACCAAATTTTTCGTTCAATTTATTTATATTTGAAATATTCGTTTAATTCATCTTAAACAACAATCCAGTTATAAAAATCATACCTTTAAAGTCTCAATTTTATAAGATTTCAAAACAATTTCATATTTATCTTCCCACCTTATTCTCATTTAAGTCATTATAACTCCAGAAATATAATTTAATTAAATACTTAACCATATTATATCTTAATAAAATCAAATTTTACTATTAGACTTCTATTATACTTTAAACCAATTTTATACATAGCTTAAAACCAAGAATTTAACTATATATAAAATAGCATTTATAAAATATCCAAATCAATATCTTATAAAACCATACATTTCTTTACAAAACCATAGAAAATCATTTCAAAATATTTTTATATATAGACCACGGTGTCTGTATATAAGTTTCTACCATATGGTCAAGTGATATGGATATTTATCATTTCAGTCCGTAATTTAAAAATAAAAATTACGGTTATATAATTTAAAATCGCAATCCCGAATGAAATAAAATGCTTATCAACTTGCAGTTTATAACATTATAAAATACAACATCCATTCATCCAATATCAACCATCAACCATTTATCACAATCATCATCTAATTCAAACAATAATATCAATATATAACATATAATAAACAACAAGTATTTAATGGCAGTTTATATTCAATAATAATTTAATTAACAATTTGATTGGCAGTTTATATGTAATAATAAATTAAATAATAATTTAACTAGCAGTTACATGCAGTAATAAATTAAATAACAATTTAATCCAATAAATCCAATTTAACTGAGATGATGATTAAAATATTCCAAACAGTCACAGATAAATTTCTAATCACATCAAAAATTTATTTAACAAATATAAGAAATTTTAGAAGTTGTGAGTGGGTTAAAACACTCGTCTTTTAAATTTAAATTGAATTTAAATCCACTTTAAACCCAAAAATTGAACAGTCTCAGAATACGTCCAAACCTACGCCAAAATGTTCGAAATTCCAATACGAACCTAGCGGAGAAAACCGTGCGCAAAATTGACCTTGTATGTGAAAGTTATTAAAGTTAGAGCGATCGAAATTAAATTTATATAAAATAAACAAAGCAAAAAAAAAACACGTCACCATAACACGTCACCACCATTGTCTTCTCCCAGGAACGCACGAGCTAACAGCGAAAACCAACTCGTCACCGCCTTTGACCGACCACGCACGCCACTGCACGCCGCTACAGGCCTTGGCACTACCGCCTACGAACTCGCCTCCTCCCCCTCTACCTTTGGCCTGAGGCCGTAAGCCTCCACTGGCCCCTAGGTCGCCGCGCCACCGACGAAAATCAAAACCTAATCGTCCATTTTTGCCACATCTAACCGTTGATTTGCAGAACGAGCATCTTCGATGAGCTCCGCTTGACGATCTCTACCAAACCCATAAATGATTCGACGACCCGACAACGTTCATCGACGCGCGATGAACGGTCGTGAATGTTTCCACTGATTCTGGATGCACAGAAACTCCGATTGAAAAATAGACAATGGATCTGGATTGCGCTCATCAAGAGCTTTCCGACGATATATAATTTGATATTGTTTGTGGAGTTGGAATTTTTGGCTTTGAAATTGATTTGAAATTGCAATTGTGAATTTTGGTTGTCTGTCACTGAAATGAGAAAGAGGAGCAATTGGAATTGTACGTACAGAAAAATGAATATAAGAGATAGGCCAGGGTTTATAACAAGGTATATATAGGCAAGCTGAAATAGAATAGATGGATCCGATTGATATACGAGTTGAACGATAAAAAGGCCCAAAAAGCCCGTTTCGCCTCCGGAATGAAATTGGGACAACCCATGTATTAAAATTGATGTTTTTAAATATTTGAAAATCAATGGAACATGTTTTAGGTCCAAATTCCATCATATGAGGAAGTTATGCTAAAATCAAATTATTTCAAATTGATTTCAACTGATTTCAATTTCATTGATTTCTGGGCATTTCGAGTCCGTACGATTAAACCACAAGTCCGATCATTACGAAACTTGAAATCCTACAATAATTCACCGTTACGGATCCGATGAAACTAGATTCGTCGAAATCCGAGTCAGTGGCCAAAATGGCCATTCTTACATTAATTAAATAATTAAATCTTAATTAATTCAATCAAATTTCCAATTTCAATTCTATAATTGACAATTCTTATCATTTTTAGTTTCTTAATCATTTACAATGATTTAAATAAATTTAGATGCCATTTTAACGTTGATTCATTCATCAATTTCAACGTTAAATTTCATTTTTATTACATTCACAAATTTTAAATTTAATTTACAATAATTCCAATTAATTTATTTTTCATTCTATTATTCGATTCATTGATGTCAAATGGATGAAATTAACACTGGACTCAAGATCTATAACATTAGTATTCTCGAATTCAACTAAATTTTCAATTAACGAAATAAATTAAATATTTAATTTCATTTATTTGCAATTAATCCAATTATTGAATTCTAAATTTCAAATAAATTAATAAATCTTGGTTTCCATTCTTTAAATCAACCAATTGTCATATTATAAATAGAATTGACATTAATTCCAATTATTCCTTTACTTTACACTAACATTGATTTTATCAAATTACAGTTTATTACGTATTATTTCATAAATTAATATACCTTTGAACTTATTTCCCAATTTATTAATTACAATCAGTTAAGGTCTTACAATTGGTTCCATTAATTTGGTTTGTACCAAATTAGTTATGCATTAATTCTCATTAATATAATATTAAGGTTCACTTAACTCTAATTGATTTCCAATTTTATTATTAAACCAAATAAACATGTAACTTATAACAAGTGTTACCATAATTTTAATTTCTCTTATGAATTCTCTATTATCAAACAAATGTTAAAATCCTTATAAACTTTTGATTCTACTAAATTACCATTAACTATATTATTATTCCATTGGCCTATTAAATGTTTCCATTCGTTTCTTACATTTCAATCTCATAACCAATTATAACCATTTACATTATTTCACCTGACCTTTCATTTCAATTGTAAATGATTGGTTTTAATTATCATTAAAGTATATTTAATTATCTTTATTTGTAATTGGTGAATTAACTGGTAACAACAACCATTTGTCACCATTATATCCTTTATAATACTTGTAAGTTCATTCTTCCCAACCAATTACCGTTTATTATATTATTTCACACATAAATTCAATAATTACATTTGCTTTCTCATATTCTATTTATAACCCAGTCATAACGTTTAAATAATTTTATTTAATTGGAATTTCATTCAAGTTCATTAATTATTAACTTTAATTAACCTTGTTACGTTTCCTCTTAGTTAATTTTCATTATATTATCGCAACTTTTATTAATAATTCATGAATTTTTATTTCCTTCAATATTAAATTTCAAAAATCTCATTAAATTAACAATTTGAATTATCGATATTCATGGGTCGTTACAAGTTCTTTCGTTATGTGAAAGCTATTATTATTTGAAAACAAATAGTTTCGTTTCGGAAAAATCTGATTACATTTATACAAGTTAAATCCCTTCAGGTATAATACTTGGATTAAATTCAAATTCCCAAAACACTACTTTTTAAAATGGTTTAAAAACCCATATAAACATATTTATAAATTATTTAACCTTTTTAAAACCAAAATTCTCAACACAGAGTTCAATTTAAAATTTTGAATTCAAATTCAAATCAAATTATTTAAATTTCAAAACTTTATTAAATTATTCAAAATAACTTTTATCTTTGAAACTCCTTTTCAAAAGCTTTTCACTTTTAACCCAATTCTATTTTCCAAATACCACTTGGATTCAAAATTCAACTTTAAAAATCATTTCAAAATATCTGTGACTTAACCAATTTCCTCGTGCAATCCATATTTGTGTATGTATAGTGCGGTCCAGGGGTTTTACACAATAATAGTGCAACATCATAATCATCACAGATCCAAACACATCAATATATTTGATAAGCGGTATAAACTGTAACGCTTATCTTCATTCACAGATCACAGATAAATAATATAAGTTCATCACCGATAATTAAATTACATTTCGTAGAAAAATAAATTACATCATAGATGAATAAATTACATCACAACACACAGCTCAAATCAGAATAATTCATATTACAAAGCATCACATATCAGGGACATCACATAATTCGACATTCCATAAAATCCAAACATCCATAAGAAAAATCAATTTAATCATCTGATAAATTTAAATCAGATTAATTATTTATAAATAAATCGCTAATCCTGGTTAATTAATATTAATTACAAATTACTTTGGTTAATTATCCTTTAATCATTTGTTAATTAACCTTTAATTAATCAACCTTTAATCATTAAATGATTATTCTTTAATTAATTATCCTTAATTAATTACATAAATTAATTACTCCTTAATTAATTATCATTCCTTAATCACCTTCATTTATTAATTAACCTTCAATTAATAAATTTTCTTTAATTAATCACATTAATTAATTAATAAATAAATTTATCCCTAATTAATTTTCATTTAATTAATTAACCTTAATAAATTACAATAAGTGATTATCCTAATCACTTATTAATAAATCTCAAATTAATTACATTGAGTAATTATCTTTTAATCATTTGATTAATCATCTTTAATTATCAATTATTCATCCTTAATTACTTTCATTAAGTAACTATTTTTAAGTTATTAATTATACTTAAATTAATTATTCATTAATTTATTGATTAATCTAACTTAAATTATTAACAAATTTACCTTAATTACTTTTATTAAGCAATTTAGCTTCAAGTAATTAATTTTCTTTAATAAATAAACTAACTTAAACTTTAAAGGTTAATTAACCATTAAAACATTCTTTACATTAATTAACTAACCTTTAATTACTATTAATTTAAAATAAACTTTTAAAATAAAAGTTATATTTATTTTAGACCAATTTAAAACTTGGTAAATTAAAACAATTTTGTTTAGAACCTTCTTAACCAATTTTAAAACATAGATACATTTAACATAAAAAGGAAGTTGGGTTAGACAAAATTTGTTAGGAATAAATTGATTTCTTTTAAAAATTTAATACTGTTTTTGCCTCAAATCATATGACCCGAGAAAAATCACGTTCTACCCGAGCTTGACCCCGAGCCAATCCACTATTCCACCTGCTTTGAGTTAATCACGACATCACCCGTATTCGACCCTGGAAAAATCGTTCTTCCCTAAATTTTGAAAATCCATTTTACCCACCGATGCACATACACGTGCACATACGATCGGAGGTTCGCAGATCGTCGCCGAGCCCCTCTACAAGTCGTCAATGACTTCATCGATCATCTCAACGCCCAGCTCCAATGATTTCATCGGAATTCAAAATTTGGCTACTCGATCCATTCCTCGACTTATACTCATCATCAGTAAATCGCCTCGCCCCCCCCCCCACACACACGTCGAGCCACCGAATGTCACGCGACTACAATCCCAACTACTCCGATGATCCACAAACCTCTTCCCCTGGGTGCGATCGTCTGGATCTCCTTGATGGCGACGCACGAACCTAATTCCGAACACCGTTTTCAAATTAGGCTAAAACCCTACTATCTCATCGCTTGTTCACCACAGTGATCAAGAATTTAAACGAGTATTTTTCTGATAATCTTTAACCTTCGAATTACCTTCGACGAAACTCACGACCCACCATTCGACATGGATCACCATAATTTCGTCAAAACTCGATTGCTGGTCAACTGAAGATTTCTCAACATCTACTTGCTTAAAAATCATGAAAATAATTTTAAAAATCACCATCCTTAGATACAAATCTATTCCAATAATCAAAACGTGAAATAAAAATGATTAATTTTCTGACTTATATTGATCATCATTGTGATTTATCATTTTGGAAAAAGATACCTAATATATTTTTTTGAAACTATTTTTAAACTTTAGATTTGTAAATTTGAACACATTTCGTTTAAACATCCAATCCTCGAAAAGATTATGGGATGAGATATTAAATTTTTGAACGGGTTTTGAAAACCTGTTAACAAAGACGGAGGCATATCTGCCTATTTCTCTGACATGCACATCATATATACAGACATATTTTCATTCAAGTAAACACATTTATAACATTACTTAAATCATTCATCTCATCCATCCAGATATAACCATATTAAGGTTTAAAAAAATGATATTTTCTTACCTGAAAGTTGAAGAAAGACAGAGAGGAATTCAGCCTGGAAATGGTCTGGAATTTGAAACTGAGATTGAGCATTTTGATTTGAACTGAATTTTTATTCTTTAGCTTGATGTTGATCTATAGTTTTTGATCTGGATCCTTATTCATTTGAGTTTGAATCGAATCCATATGTTGCTTATTAGATCTGAGAATATCTTTGTCTTGATTATGCTTTCAGATTTCTTTTCCACTGTTTTCAGGTTGAAATAGATTTTTGTTTTTGATTGCTTGGTGTTTATAGGCTTTCTCAAATTTGGTTTTGAATTTTGATAATGGAAATGAGATAAAGCCCGTTTCTTTCTTTTATTTACTAAAATTTAATTTTAAGAAAAATTTGCCACTTGTCTAACCATGATAAAACTAAGTATACACTTGTTAATTTCATGTCTTCCTTGATTTACATTTGTTAAATTAAATGAACACCTACTAAACATTTGTCACTTTTGATTAAATTGTGTTTAAGTCCCTAATGTGTATTATTTTGTAAATTTTGTTTTAAACCATGTGTTGGTATAAATTATGTTTTATGTATATACAATCTATGTTTTTATTATTTTCAAATGTATTAGGCTTTATTAATTTCAAAAGGTAAATACACATTAAGACTTTATATTCATTCTTGTTTTAATACTTTAAATTCAAGTTATTTTAGTTTCAAATGAATGAATGTTTTATATTTATATATATATTTTTATCATTAATACTTACACAACTTTTAAAGAAATGATTTTTAAATTCTAATTATACATTATTAAATGAACACACATATTATATATATATATATATATGAGTTTCTTTAAGATACAAATTTTTAATCTTAAACAACTTTTAAGAATTTATTATATTAGAAAACAAATTTTATTCAAATCAATTTATCTATTTTAGAATTTCAAATTAATTCATAGTTTAATCCAAAAATTTATTTAAATTACCAATTTAATTTTAACTCAAAAATGGGATCGCTACAGAAATCCATTCTCTAAAAGTGCCTGCCATTTTGTTTGTAGAACCCGTATTTTGGGCTAGTATGCTGGAATTTAATCAATGTAACAATTTCGGCTAAGATTAATAAGTTTAGATGCAAATGTTTTCAAAGAAATATCATTAAAAGTAATATCTCTTCCTTTTACGTAATAATGTTTTGGTTATCATAAGGTAAAAACTTGTTCCATGTTTATGTGCGACGTGGTCTTATGAGATACCATTTTGATCTGAAAACGCGTATTTTGAGTTCCCACACTAGTCCCATGACCGACCCCGGGTTTATTTTCCTTTCCCTTAAACTCTGGGGGCCCTAATTTTCATAGCCAGCCTAGTTTTCAGGTTTAGTTAGGAGAAATATGGATGGAGCTTGAAGCATGGAATTAAAAGACTCTTTTGAAGATTATTATATATTTCCACCACTCTTGTGCTATAGTATTCTGCATTTGTAAGGACAAAAATTTATAATTGTCCATGTTTAACTCTGATAAATGTATTCAAATTTCCAATGTAAAGATTATTTATTTAAATAACACAGGTTATTCCATTCGTATGAGATTATGTTATGTCTTTAGTTTCTTTCATACCTTTGAGAATCCGGTTCTTCCGAACTTGGATTTACGACACATGAATATAGAGGATGTATTAGTGTCGATTTTCGAGAGTCGAAGAAAGGGGTCATCACATATGGTATTTGAGCCTAGGTTGAGCAAGCACCTTGGCTTTAGTGGGATAAAGTCTCATTAAAGATAGGGTCAGTAATGCCTTAGGATAAGTAACTCATTAGAGATAGGGTTAGTAACACCCTAGAATGAGTTGGAGAGTATTATATATGAACATATATTTGTTAATGATATATAGATGATTTTGGTTTTGAAATTTTGTAAATGACATAATTTTACCCAGGAGTATATTTTGAATATAAATAATATATTTCAAGTGATATAGTTATTAGTTTAAAGAAATGACAATACTCAATTATTATCATTAATTGACAGGTTGTCTAATTTAAAAGTTTAAATACAAACACCTCGTCAATTTAGTTTCACAATTTGACTATGGGGTATTCAATAAATAATAACGGTTGTTTAAGATTAAAGAAATTTATTTAAGATAATTAAATTTTATGAATATGTTTTATATAAGTGATTTTATAAACTAGATTTATAAATGTTCTTTATAAAGGAATTTTTAAGAATTTAAATTATAGTATTTTTGAAAGGAATTTCAACAGATTTTTGGAAAAGGAATAATAATAGTATCAGTTCTAAAATGGGATTTTGCAAATGAAAAACAATCTTATGATTAATCGGTTCAAGTGGCTTGAAAGTAACTAAAAATAGGCAGGGGATTTTTTCAGATGGCAAACACATCTCTTAAATATTCCCCTTCTTGTTAAAGAAATACGTGGTACTGTTAGCAATACACAGTTCCTCAATAACATGATTTGCTTGATCAATATAGTTTTCTAAAGTTAAAAAGAATAATGTGAATCCTTAATTAATAAATTAATTAATGGGTGTCTATTTTTATCAAAGTGTATTATCTTAATTCATAAGCATGGGTATGCTTTGATCTTTAAAAGAAATGGTTAAAGTTATTAATGGATGGTTTTGGGTTTGTTGTAAATGATGTTTTAGTAACATTTGTTTTTAAACCCTTAAATGACACTTTGGAAGAAATCTTACGGGTATATTTAGTTTTTTAATAATGGGATTTTATAGATAATAATAAATATTGGAGTCATTTATAAAGAGATAGAAAATATTATAATTAATGAGTTATAAAAAGAGAAGTTCATTATAACAATGTGTTAGTAGTAATTGTTTCAATCTCTCTGATAAAACTTGTTAAATATACTCATAAAATTTGAGTAAGTACATAAATACTTTTTTAAGTATTAAAACTAGTATAAGTAAAGATTATATATATATATATATATATATATATATATAAAGGAAGTATTAGTTAATAAAGGAGTGTTAATCGATAAAGGAAGTTTTAACTAAATAAAGAATGTTTTCACATTTGATATTAGGTAAAGGAAGTTTATGGTGATTTATCAATTTAATGAACTAAATTGAAAATGAGTTTTTCAGAAACTATTAAGAGTTGTTTAGAGA
Source organism: Allium cepa (assembly GCA_030765085.1). Taxonomy (NCBI): domain Eukaryota; kingdom Viridiplantae; phylum Streptophyta; class Magnoliopsida; order Asparagales; family Amaryllidaceae; genus Allium; species Allium cepa. Next base: position 683,013,724 of record CM060928.1, read on the forward strand.
TGTGTTATAGTAAAAAATATTTATCTTTTGAAAAATAAATATTTTTTGAAGTAAAAATTTTTGGAAATAAAAATGTAAAATGCTTATGTATAAAGAAGTTTCTTTATGAAAGTTTGAATAAAGAATGAAGTTTTATGAAATGTTTTCATTAAAATTTTTGAAAGATTATTAAATCCATATGAAGTATGGATTACTTTGTCCTATAATTTGATCTAAGATTCGAGTACAGAGCTTGGAGGTGTTTACACCGGTCTGAAAAAGAATTTATCACTTGATTCTTCACGACGAACATTGATAAGGGTTTGTAGTGGGATACTTGGGTTTCTATAATAGTTGAGAGTTGTGCAAGGAAAACTTAAGTTCTGATCAGAAAGCCCAGTCGGATTTTGCACTAAAGGATCGGCGGATCAATGCTAGTTCAGAACTAAAGTTGTGAATCCGAATCGAAGATCGAATCAGATATTGTGTATAAATGATCAATGTATATTATATGGGTGTAAGATTAAAAATAAATATTTTTGGGAAAAACCTTTAGGTTTTTGTTTTGAGTAATTTGGAGGATGAAATTCTTTTAAGTGGGAGTCTGTAACGACCCGCAAATTTATCGCTTTGATAAATTATATTTATTTTTGAATAAAAGATTGATAATATAAATAATATTGATTTGAGAGATAATAAACAATAATAATCCTATTTTGAATAGATATTTACAAAAAAAATTCCTCGAAATTTAATTTGATAAAATGGCCGAAAACCATTTTATCGATAACCAACTCTATAATCGTAAAACGTCACGCAGGGAGATGGATACATACACTTATTTTTATAATTGAACAAGAATACGAAATGAAATTAATTATTTTATTTTTGAAAATTAAATGTATTTATGTCATCACCAACAATGACATCGTATTTAAATATAGATTTATAAATTTAAATTGAGATATAATGATTTAATAATTATTTCAATTATTCAGATAATTATTTTAAATGATGATAATTCATTTTGAATAGTTATAAAGTGATAATAAACCATTTATAGTATTTATATATATATATATTTGATTTGAAAATATAAGGAAAAATCAATGTCACTTTATAGCTATAATGGCAATTATTGTAAATAATTTTTAATATTATTTTATATGGTTTTATTATTCAAATGTGATTGTTTCAATTCATCTAAAATGATAAGAAAATAGTTTTCAAATTTTGTTTAGAAATATATGTACGTTAATTAAGAAGTGAAAACATAACCGGTAATCGGTTTCTCGATTTTCAAAGGTTTGACAAACGAAAGTTGTTTTAAATTATTGCAACCTTGTTTTTGTGTCATGTGCACATATACGATATACATATACATATCCTAATATGCATACAAACATACATATATAAATATAATATAAAAATATATAAGATATTTAAGTTTCCTTACTTCTTAAGCATATAAAAGTCAACATATGCATATCCTAAAGTGATGGAAGTGATGGGCATATGGGAGAGAGTGGTGTTACCATGCAATAAGGAGGAGGAAGTTATGATGATGGTGCATGTGATGGTGATGAAGATGATGATGTATCCATAAATATTTTTGCTCTCTTCTATGCCTATAAATGCATTACCCTCTTTCATAAATTCATAAGCCATTTTCTACTTCTTCTTCCTCTTCTTTTCAAGCTCTAATGGCCTCTCAAATGGATTCTTATTCATAGAAAAAAAATAGAAAACCTAGGGAAAAATGTTGAGAATAAAAGAGAAAATATATATAATTGTAACGCCCCGCCTTTTCGCATGCTCTAAATCGACGATAAACCAGACACGTCAGACTTAAACCATACAAAAGGATGGATTGTTATGGGGTAAATAAGAAAAAGCAAGGAAAAAAATAAAATAGAATCTTTCAGCGGAACGATAAAATATAATAATCAAATAAACAGTTCATGAAGCTGTTTTACAAAAACATTTGATTATATTTATACAATACATATCAGAGTACACATGCTAGAGAATAATAACGATGCAGCGAATCAAATGATGCAGTGGAACACTATAGTAAATAATAGTAATAATAAAATCTTCTTCTTCGTCCTCCAGAAATAAGGCCTTCAAATCCTGAAATGCTTGGCTAACCCAAGCGAATTGAAAAGACAAAACATTCGAGTCAGAACTAAAAGATCTTATGTAAGTTAAATCAACGGTAAATAATACGAGTGTAACGGCGTCAGAGATATTTACGGGATTTGACATCTTCTATCCAGTATCTAACGTGAGTGTTGTAACTCAAGAGATACTCGGCATTCACATCTCCTAAGGATCCGTTAAAATATTTACTATGTAGTAATATTTCACTATTATAATAATGTCTATTAGTAAAATAAACTTACTTTTTTCATAGCATTTAGGGGTTACCCATATAGCCCTTAACACGTAATAGTCCCAGTAGTCCATCCAATATCATAGTCCCTCCTGATCAGGAAGCCACCAGAGGATACCACACGAGCTATGGGAGAAAACCAAACTCATACAAGACGCGATAGGGTAGGTGGCACGGCACAACTAGATAATGCCAGGGTAGATATATCAATTGCTATCCGGGCTGGTGGTAACGCATAGCACGCAGCTACTGCCCACCTCGAGACACACCCCTAAATAAAAAATCAAAAGTGGCCACCGAATCAATCCAAAAGTCAAAGTATAATATCGAAGGGATGTGCCCAATCAAAGGTGCTACCTCATTGGCCCGACAATCGCTCCTGTTTTAGCCACCTTATGCCAACTCACGGGAGTTGGGTCCACGTATTTACCTCAAAGGAAACGCCACCGCCATCTTACTTCATTCTGGAATCTCCACCACGTACACAGTTGTTAAAGTGGTTTTCGAAGTTGGCAGAGAGTATGACAACTTTCGATCCCGGTCACTTTAACAACCAAACGTATTATAACACCGCGGTCATTTCAAAATAGTTTATACTTTTAAAACTGGAATATAATATCCATTTCAAATCCATATAAATACGATATCATTTCCTCTTTAAAAAAACCAAATCAAATTTGATGTCATTTTCAAATATATCCTTTTCTAAAACTATAACATTTCAAAGTTATAATATTTGGAAACCAAACTTGAAATATAGCCTTTCAAAACATAAAACTTTGAAATTCATAACTTTGAAACATACTGCACCACTTAAATTGTTTAAATATTTAATTACTTTATATAGTAAAATAGCTTCTTCACCTTCATAAATCAATTCCAACATGGATTTCAAATTCCCAAATAAACCAATATAATTTCCATATGTTTCAAAGCTTTAATTATTCTACCATTTCAAAATTTATACTTTGATAATTTTATATATATCAGTTTCAACTACTATTATTTAGATTTGAAATGTTTACTTAATAAATCAAATATCATTTTAATAAAACCTTTATACTTCAAATAACTGGATATTCTTTCAATTACATTAACTTCATAATATTCATTTAAATCAATTTGATATTCATTTAAATCCTCTAAACAAAAATCAAGTTATAAAATCGTACCTTTTAAATCTCAATTTATTTATATTTCAAATCAAATTTTTCGAGGATAATCCTTAAATCTTAAATTCAAATCAAATTCACATTTATCTTACAACCTTAATTTTATTTGAGTCATTATAAACTCTATATACAATAGAATTTAAATAGATACTTAACCATATTATATAAAAGAAATCAAACTTTATTATTTAGCTTATTTTATAATTCAAAACAAAATTATATATAGCTAAATCAATAATAAAATAGCATTTATATAACATCTAAAATCAATATCTGTATAGCCCACATATTTCTTTACAAAACCATAAAAATCATTTCAAAAATAATTATATATATATATATATATATATATATATATGCCGCGGTGCCTGTATATAATTTTCTATCCTATGGTCAAGTGATACGGGTATTTGTCATTTCAATCCGCAATTTAAAAATAAAAATTCCGTTGTATATAATTTCAAACTGCAATCCCGAATCAAAATAAATGCATAATAATTTGCAGATTATGATGGTATAAATAAAACATCCATTCATCCATCATAAAATCATACATCCCTCACAATCATCATACAAAACAATAAATAAATATCAATAACTGGTAATATATAATAGGTAATTAACTGGCAGTTATATTCAATAATAAAATAAATAACGATTTAATTTCAGTAAATGCAATTAACTGAGATGATGATTAAAAATATACGAAACAGCCATAAATAAATGCATAATCACAACATAAATTAATTTACCAAATATAAGAAATTTTAGAAGTTGTGAGTGGGTTAAAACACTCATCTTTTGAATTTAAATTTAACAGTCTCAATATTCATCCAAACCAGCGCCGAAATGTTCGGAATTTCAATACGATCCTAAAAAAAAAAAACCGCGTGTGAATTGGTGTTTGTATGTGAAAGATATAGCGATAAATGTGTTTGAATTTCAATTATATAAAAAAGAACACTTTACCTAGTTGCCACGTCACCTACTTCCTCTCAAACCCAGTAACCTGCATACGCAAGCTATCCTCGTCATACATCATGAAGCCGCTCTCCGTCCTGTTCGCATGCAAGTAATTCACCATATTGAACGAGAATAGCGCCCCCAGGCCACTGCTAGCCACCGCCACTACCCTCCAATCGAGGCTCCGACCTGCACGAGGTCGCTCTAATCCCAAATGAACAGCAGCCGCCATCAAATTGAAACCCTAGATCGAATTTTGTGAAAAATCCGACCGTCGAATCACCAAATAAACTGCATGGACGAAGTCCCCTCGGTCCTCTCTTCAAAACCCAGAAAGGATTTCCCGATCAGACGAAGTTCATCGTCGAGTGATGAACGACCAAAAATTGATTTGCGATTTTTGGAAAATCGATGATTCAAAACCAAAAACGAACTGCAGTTCTGAGATTTGCACATCGAGAGCTTCGAAATAAAAAATTTCTGAATTTTTTTGAGGAGTTTGAAATTTCACTTTGATTTTGAATTGCAGTTGGAATTAGGTGTTTGTCTGCCATTGAAATGAGAAGGTGAAAGAAATTGTGCGCCGACAAGTTAGAAATAGAGGTAGGCTAGGGTTTATAACAGGGTATATTTAGGCAAGGTTGAAATTAGAATAGATGGATCGGATTGAATATACGCGCTAACGACAAAGTGGCCAAAAAAGCCCGTTTCGACCCCGGAATGAAATTGGGTCAACCCATATATCAAAATAGATGTTTTAAAATATTTTAAAGGCAATGGAAAAGATTTCAAGTCCAAATTCCATCGTATGAAGAAGTTATACTAAAATCGATATTTTTCAAATTGATTTCAATTGATTTCAGTTTCATTAATTTCAAGGCGTTCCGAGTCTGTACGATCAAACAACAAGTCCGACCGCTACGAAACTTGAAATCCTACAATAATTCACAGTTAAGGATCCGATGAAACTAGTTTCATCGAAATCCGAGTCAGTGGCCAAAATGACTATTTTTACATTAATTAAATAAATTAATAACTAATTAATTAAATCAAATTTCCAATTTAAATTCTCGAATTGAAAATTCTTATCATTTTAATTTCTCAATCGTTTACAACGGTTTTAAACAAATTTAAATATCAATTTAGAGATGAGAAATTTATAAATTCCAATATTAACCTCAATTTCATTAAATTCTCAATATATAAAAAAAAATCCCAAAATTTCATTTCATTAAATAAATTAATTGTTATTCCATTCTATATTGTCAAATAGATGGATTAAACATTGGATTCAAAACTATTACATAAATATCCTCACAAATCTTAATTTCAAATAATGTAATAATATTAATATTTAACTGTAGGATCTAGATTAACCCTAGAGGGGGGGTGAATAGGGTTATAGCAAACTTTCTCAAATTAAACACAGAAATATAACTGCAGAAATAAATATGCTGAAAAGTAAATCACACACAAAATTTACCCAGCTTCGGCAACCCCTGCCTACTGCTGCATTCCCAGATTTCTATTAGAATTAAACAGTATCACGCTTACAAACACTCTACTAGACTCGCAGACCCTTTTGCTCCCGCTCACAAACACTCTACTAGACTCGCACACCCTGCTCCCGCCTATAGAGTTTCGCTTACTCGCAAACACTGCTCCCGCCTATAGAGCTTTGCAAACTCGCACACCCTGCTCACTGAACTAATTCTAAATAGACAATCTGACACTACCTAATCCCTAGGTGGTGATTTACAAATTCTTCGACTCGAAAAGAAAAAACAACTTCAAAAATAACCGCAGGAGCAAAAATTAAAATACAAGCTTGAATGCATAATTTTTGCTCAAAATAAAATAAGAAAAAAAACTTCTAAAAATTAAACCCTAAATTTGAGATTAATTCCCCTTTAATACTAAAGAAGACCGGCCCCTTTATTTTTCAACCGATCCACTATCTTCCCTTATTCTTTGACCCGGTCCACTTTTGCTTCTTTCTACTGTAAACACTGATGGCCGATTTCTTTGTTGAATTAGGGCTTCGGCTTCTTTCGAATTAGGGCTTCGGCTTCTTTCGAATTAGGGCTTCGGCTCTGGATAATTGATACTCTTTGCTCGTGCTCGTTCTCTGATGTTTCGCGACTTGTTCTCTGATGATTCGGTTGACTTTGAGATTGCGTTGCTCGGCTTGCTCGTTCTCTGACGATTGATTTGCGTCGACTTCGAGGTTGCAAATTGTTAGCAGCTGCTTCTTATGATTGATTTTACTGCTGCGGTATGTAAATTCTTTGCTTGTTTGTGATTTTAGAACTCAAAATCGATTGCCGATGATGAACTTGGGTTTGTGTTTGGATTTGATTCGATTTTTCTCCACAGCCGATGATGATTTTGGGATTGTATTTATATGAATTCTGAACACTTGATTTTGCTTGTATCGATTCGATACTTTCCTAAATTATGCTTTCCTGATTTTAATTACACCTTGATACGCACGACTTTGATTGTGTTGCGTTCGATTTTCTTGATTCACACGGCATTAAAACTTCCCCTTTTTCATTGCTGACTTTTTTTCAAAGACGAATATTTTTGTTGAATTCTCTGACTTGACTTTAGCATCCTATTTTCAAAAATTCTAACTTCACTGCTTCGGCCATCTTGTGTTTGCCCCTGTCTTCATCTCTGGCCATCTTCACTATCGCTTGGTACTGCTGCATCCATTCTGTTGCACTTTGATGTTGTATATGTGATGCATTCATTACTACAATACTTGTTGCACTTTAGTTGTTCACCATGTTGCATTCACTCCATTTTGCATTGGTGCATTGCTGTCATGTTGGTTCGAATTGCACTTGCTCTTTTATACTACTTCACCATGTCACTTGAGGTTTTGCAGTTGGTTTATTGATGCATTCATGTTCATGCAGTCTTGTCTTGGTTGAGTTTGTTGTTACAGTATTCATTGAGCTGAATATCATGGTGTTCTGTTCACCCATTACTCCACTTGCATTGCATTTGTGATTGATGCAGTTTTGACATTTGGTCATGTTGCAGTATTCATTGTTGTTCCCACTGTGTTGCATTTGTATCACTGGTATATGAACTAAACTTGTGTATCTTGTAGCTTTCATCACTGGTGCATGTACATTTCTTCATGTTGCCTTCAGTAGCTTCACTGCAGTTGCACATTGCTGCTTGTAGCACTTGTATACTTGGTCGAGTCCATTTGCATTCTGCAGGCTTGTACTGTCCACTGCCCTGTAATCTTGAGTTTGTTTACTTGGTGGCATTGTGCATCTCAACTTGTTCTTGTATTCACTGGTCAGTAGTGTTCATTGTAGTTGCACTGCAGTTTCATTATGACTGCTCTATGTGTCTGCACTTGTGAACTTTCACTGTGTTGTCTCTGACCCGAGCATGTTTATATTGAGCTGCCTCCTGTACTTGTATTCTGGTTCTTCATGCATGTTCTTTGTTCTTTGTATCTATAGTTTGCATTCCTGGTGCACATTATATCATGGTGTACATGTTGCCTTTTACTTGATTTTCTTGTTGAGACCTCTGGTTTGCTGCATATTGTCACTGTATTGGTTCGAGTCAGTTTGCATGGTCACTTATGCAGTTTGAAGCTTGCCACTGACTTTGGTTCTTCGCTTGCATCGTTGTAGTTGCATTTATGTCACGTAGTTGCATACTTTGACTTGATGCTGCATACATGTTTGTTGCAGTCCCTTTTTGCTGTTTCTATCCACATTGAACTGCCTTTGATGCACTTTTGAACTTTGTTGCAACTTGGTCTTGAGTTGTTTAATGAAGAGGTTGAACTTGCATACTTCATGTAGCCTTTTGGTTTGACTGTTGCTTCATGTAGTTGACATATCTCATGCTCAAAGACTGCTACTTGATCATGTTGCTGTTGCTATGCAGTTACTATGCTTTGCTTGGTCTCTGATCTCTATTGCTTACTGTTACTTACTTTGTGCATTGCCTTACTGACTCGATTCCTTTCATGTTGTGCTTGCACGCTTGCTATTTTTGGCTGCGCACACGAGTTGGCGAGGCAGTGCACACGTGTATGAACGTACACGTGTGTATTGCAGCCACTTATGGTTACATGTCCCTGTAATATCTATGTGCACGACTTTGTGATGAAAACAAGTGTGAATTATGACGAACAACCCAAATAACTGAGGCAAACCATTTTTTCAAAAATCGTATTTCATTTTATATTGCAAAAATATTTCTTTTTCAATTTTATTGCGTTAGTGAATATTTTTGCAGATTGCTCAGATGCTGGATTCAAACTGGAACGCAGTTGAAGACAAAATACGAGTGTGAGTGCTATGTAGTGAGGTTATCAATGTAAAAATATTTGTGATGTAATCGTGATGTAATCAGAAATGTATATGTATAGTGAAAGCATGAATTTGTACTATTCAAGATTGTAATAAATATTTGTTTGAATAAAATTTCTGTTTGAATTCAAAATCTGTGTAACTTGTTCTGTTTGAATTAAAATTCAAATTCTGTGTAATTTATTTTATTCAACAAATATTTATTTAATCTATGAAAAACAAAATAGTACATTACCAAATACATTTAAATGAATATATATGTTTATTATCATCAAACAAAAACATATAAGCGCATATTCAACAATCTCCCCCTTTTGATGATAACAAACATATATTTAAGATTTTGACCGTGTTAAATGTATTTGACCAATTATATACTCTAATTGCTCCCCCTATTTAAATGCTTCCTCTCTACATGATGCTCCCCCTACATATATGCATACGAATAGAAATATTCAAATAAGCCTAGATGCAAATGGAAAAATTATTTGACCTTTGCTTGATTCTATTTGACAAAATCTTAACTTTTCTCTCCCCCTTTTGTTATCAGCAAAAGAATAATAGTGTTAGAGAAAAATAGAGATTAAGTGATCAATATTAATCCAACATTAAACTCAAATTGAATATAAATATTAAACTTCAATAAGAATCAAACAAAAACCATAACTACCCTTGTTAGGCGCATATTCCACTTTTAGAAATGATGGATATGATGTTCATATAAAATCATACAGTTGAATCTTTTTGTGGTACATTTCTATCAGGAATTTGAATATCTACTAATCATGCATAACCGTTAGGACTTTTAAATGAGATTAGTAGTATTCGAATTTAATTTTAAAAAATAAAATCAAGTATCTTCTAACCACGCATGACCGTGAGGACTTTTAAATGGGATTAGAATCAACTTGTCTATTTAAGCAATTTAATTTTGATATGCGTTCCATAAATGCATAACCGTAAGGACTTTTAAATGAGCATGGAAGCACAAGATCAAAAATCCAAGTAATTCACCCATGCATAACCGTGAGGACTTTTAAATGAGAGTGAATACTTTGGATATTTATTTATTTATTTTTTTAAAAAATATGACATGAAAAACAAATGATTCCTGATTATAGTACCACATATCGACAAACTATATTGAATATTTGATAAAACATGGTCGATAGAAATAATGATAGATATAGAAATGGTCATGGAATCTTTACCCAACAAAAAGTTTTATAATTCTTGTTTTAATTCCTAAAGAAAGTTTTTTAAAATATACTCTCTTGAGTAATGTATGTTAAATATCAACACTTATCACTTTTTCAATCACTATTTATCTTTTTTATAATTAGTAGGGAGTCGGATTAGTCAAAATTTTTCATTTAAAATCAAATAAAATTAACTAATCTGAAAATATGGTCAAACAATTATTTTCTCGAAGGGGTTATATGAGAAAAAAAGTCTGCTAAATGAAAAATTATTTCAAGTGAAAAATATGCAGATATTTTCTTTGAAAAAACGATGCAGCAAATGAATGTTTCAAAAATTAATCACGTTCAACTCGTATGTTTTCTATCAACTAGATTACCAGTATGAACTGCATCTGAATTTCTTTTTCAATCCAAAATATCACTAACTGGATTTGGTAAACCAGACATGAAGTGTGCATCAAAAATTTCAAACTCAATTTTAGCAACAATTTAAATGACATTCTTTAGATTTTGAATTAAAGCCATGTTCACACTCAAACAAATATCATGGTGTTAATTTCAGAAAACCATAGGATAAACAATTATATTTATGAGTAATCAACAGTCAATCAACATCATAATTATTTCAAAACCAATTTCTTGAAGTTTCAACAATTTCTTAAAATCCTTTTTCACATGAGTTTGAAATCGTGCAAATTTACAAGCAGTGACCAAAATGTCAAAATATATCTAAGTGTAGCACGAGTAATCAAGGATCAATAAAATACCATCATTTGACCAAACATATTAAGTTCAATGATGAAAGGATGGTTGGTCTACTTTTGAGCACAAATCAAAGTAAGAACAAGTCAAAAGAAAAATCATATCAATAAGTCAGAATTAAAGTCATCATCACATCATTATCACAATTTTGACTGATTTAATTCAGAATATGGTGCAGATTATCACATTTAATATACCTTCACCTGTTTTACCTTTACGATAATTTCTCATGATTGCCCATTGTGATTCTGTCACCTTTATACTAGGCTAAGGAACTTTGCTTTGTTGCCCGTTGTGTTTCTGGAACAGCCAAAATCCAGAGAACACCGTTGTTGTTCCTTAGCCTGCCACCACACCTACACGATGAAAGATTTTTGTGACCTATTTCTAGGTCCATGATTGTTAGTGGCAGAAACATTATGAATAAACAAACCCTTTGGAACCCAAACTTGTTTAGACTTTTCATTCTTGTTCCAATAGGCATGAAATTTGTTTGTAGAATTCTTAGGAACCCAAACTTGTATAAATTTTGTGTTCTTGTTCCTATGACTACAATTTTCAACATGATGTCCAATTATTTCACATTTATCAAAGACACTTTTCCCTTTTGCATTATCCTCAGCTTGTGTTTTCCCAAAACCAAGTCCTTTTCTGTTGTTAGCAAAAATTTGATTTCCCAATAGCATGTTGAAAGATTTTTCGCCTCTTGAAAAGTTATTCAAAGATTTCTCAAGATTTTGGACTTTGGTTTTTAATGTTGTATTTTCAGTGACAAGTGAGGTGCATCAATTTATAAAATCCTTTTTCCTAGTGTCGATGGTTTCCTTAAGATTCAAGTTTTCTTTTTCAAGATTCTCAGAGTTATTCTTAAGTTTTGTCAATTCTGAATCTAAAACTTTACATCTTTTACATTCTAGGTTTTGAATATTTTCAAGTTCAGTTTCTAACCTAAAATTTTTACGAGCAAGTTCTTTCCTATCAGTTTTCGGTTTTTCAATTTTAGATTCAAGAGCATCAACTACTTTAGTGAGATCAGAACACATAAAAACAAGATCTCTATAGGAATACTCACCTTCCTCACTAGATTCCTCTGAGCTTGAATCTGAATTTGATTTCGCCATAAGACACAAGTTAGCCTCCTCTGAGCTGCTATCTGAAGCTTCTTCTCCTTCTTCATCATCCCAAGTCGCTGCAAATACCTTCTTCGTCTTTTTCTTTCCTTTGTTGTTTTTGAGAAGTGGACATTTTGGTTTGATGTGGACAGGCTTGTTGCAGTTATAACATGTCAATTCACTATCGGAATTTTCGGAATCTTTTGACCTATTGCCCTTTGTTTTCTTCTTGCGTGGCTTGAATCTAGACCATCTTCTAAGATTATTGACAGCCATTGCAAGCTCTTCAATTGGATCTTCTTCATCGCTTTCTTCTTTGCTCTTTAAGGCAATCGTCTTCTTCTTTGGTTCGGAGTTGTTGCGCTCTTCCTTTGCTTTTAGCTCAAGCTCGTATGTCATCAAGTTACCAATCAACTCCTCCATGCTTAATTTACTCAAATCTTTCGATTCTTGGATTGCTGTGACTTTTGCCTCAAAGTTCATCGGTAAGACTCGTAGTATCTTCCGCACAAGCTCTACCTCAGTGAATACCTTCCCAAGTGCTCTAGCATTCTACACCAAAGTTGAAAAGCGTTCAAACATGTCCTTTATGCTCTCGCCTTTGTCCATCACAAAGTTCTCGTATTCATTGCTGAATAGGGCTAGACGAGACTCCTTGACTTGAGAAGTTCCTTCGTGTGACACCTCCAAAGTATGCCAAATTTCCTGTGCTGTTGTACAATGAGAAATTCTATTAAATTCATTTTTATCAAGAGCACATATCAAAGCATTCATGGCTTTAGCATTTGTCGTTTTCAATTTCTTATCGTTAGCATCCCACCTATCCTTAGGTTTAGGAATCTCAGTATCACCAACGATTATAGTGGGAGGTTTATAGCCAGTTTCAATAATATCCCAAACATCATAATCAACGGAACTAAGATAAATACTCATCCTAACTTTCCAATAAGCATAATCATTTCCGTTAAACATGGGTGGCCTAACAATAGATTGCCCCTCAGAAAAAGCATTATTTTGTAGACTCATGACTCTAGAGTTAAATAAAAAATATACCGGGTTCTGATACCACTTGTAGGATCTAGATTAACCCTAGATGGGGGGTGAATAGGGTTATAGCAAATTTTCTCAAATTAAACACAGAAATATAACTGCAGAAAAAAATATGCTGAAAAGTAAATCACACACAAAATTTACCCAGCTTCGACAACCCCTGCCTACTGCTGCATTCCCAGATTTCTATTAGAATTAAACAGTATCACGCTTACAAACACTCTACTAGACTCACAGACCCTTTTGCTCCCGCTCACAAACACTCTACTAGACTCGCACACCCTGCTCCCGCCTATAGAGTTTCGCTTACTCGCAAACACTGCTCCCGCCTATAGAGCTTTGCAAACTCGCACACCCTGCTCACTGAACTAATTCTAAATAGACAATCTGACACTACCTAATCCCTAGGTGGTGATTTACAAATTCTTCGACTCGAAAAGAAAAAACAACTTCAAAAATAACCGCAGGAGCAAAAATTAAAATACAAGCTCGAATGCATAATTTTTGCTCAAAATAAAATAAGAAAAAAAAACTTCTAAAAATTAAACCCTAAATTTGAGATTAATTCCCCTTTAATACTAAAGAAGACCGGCCCCTTTATTTTTCAACCGATCCACTATCTTCCCTTATTCTTTGACCCGGTCCACTTTTGCTTCTTTCTACTGTAAACACTGATGGCCGATTTCTTTGTTGAATTAGGGCTTCGGCTTCTTTCGAATTAGGGCTTCGGCTTCTTTCGAATTAGGGCTTCGGCTCTGGATAATTGATACTCTTTGCTCGTGCTCGTTCTCTGATGTTTCGCGACTTGTTCTCTGATGATTCGGTTGACTTTGAGATTGTGTTGCTCGGCTTGCTCGTTCTCTGACGATTGATTTGCGTCGACTTCGAGGTTGCAAATTGTTAGCAGCTGCTTCTTATGATTGATTTTACTGCTGCGGTATGTAAATTCTTTGCTTGTTTGTGATTTTAGAACTCAAACTCGATTACCGATGATGAACTTGGGTTTGTGTTTGGATTTGATTCGATTTTTCTCCACAGCCGATGATGATTTTGGGATTGTATTTATATGAATTCTGAACACTTGATTTTGCTTGTATCGATTCGATACTTTCCTAAATTATGCTTTCCTGATTTTAATTACACCTTGACACGCACGGCTTTGATTGTGTTGCGTTCGATTTTCTTGATTCACACGGCATTAAAACTTCCCCTTTTTCATTGCTGACTTTTTTTCAAAGACAAATATTTTTGTTGAATTCTCTGACTTGACTTTAGCATCCTATTTTCGAAAATTCTGACTTCACTGCTTCGGCCATCTTGTGTTTGCCCCTGTCTTCATTTCTGGCCATCTTCACTATCACTTGGTACTGCTGCATCCATTCTGTTGCACTTTGATGTTGTATATGTGATGCATTCATTACTGCAATACTTGTTGCACTTTAGTTGTTCACCATGTTGCATTCACTCCATTTTGCATTGGTGCATTGCTGTCATGTTGGTTCGAATTGCACTTGCTCTTTTATACTACTTCACCATGTCACTTGAGGTTTTGCAGTTGGTTTATTGATGCATTCATGTTCATGCAGTCTTGTCTTGGTTGAGTTTGTTGTTACAGTATTCATTGAGCTGAATATCATGGTGTTCTGTTCACCCATTACTCCACTTGCATTGCATTTGTGATTGATGCAGTTTTGACATTTGGTCATGTTGTAGTATTCATTGTTGTTCCCACTGTGTTGCATTTGTATCACTGGTATATGAACTAAACTTGTGTATCTTGTAGCTTTCATCACTGGTGCATGTACATTTCTTCATGTTGCCTTCAGTAGCTTCACTGCAGTTGCACATTGCTGCTTGTAGCACTTGTATACTTGGTCGAGTCCATTTGCATTCTGCAGGCTTGTACTGTCCACTGCCCTGTAATCTTGAGTTTGTTTACTTGGTGGCATTGTGCATATCAACTTGTTCTTGTATTCACTGGTCAGTAGTGTTCATTGTAGTTGCACTGCAGTTTCATTATGACTGCTCTATGTGTCTGCACTTGTGAACTTTCACTGTGTTGTCTCTGACCCGAGCATGTTTATATTGAGCTGCCTCCTGTACTTGTATTTTGGTTCTTCATGCATGTTCTTTGTTCTTTGTATCTATAGTTTGCATTCCTGGTGCACATTATATCATGGTGTACATGTTGCCTTTTACTTGTTTTTCTTGTTGAGACCTCTGGTATGCTGCATATTGTCACTGTATTGGTTCGAGTCAGTTTGCATGGTCACTTATGCAGTTTGAAGCTTGCCACTGACTTTGGTTCTTCGCTTGCATCGTTGTAGTTGCATTTATGTCACGTAGTTGCATACTTTGACTTGATGCTGCATACATGTTTGTTGCAGTCCCTTTTTGCTGTTTCTATCCACATTGAACTGCCTTTGATGCACTTTTGAACTTTGTTGCAACTTGGTCTTGAGTTGTTTAATGAAGAGGTTGAACTTGCATACTTCATGTAGCCTTTTGGTCTGACTGTTGCTTCATGTAGTTGACATATCTCATGCTCAAAGACTGCTACTTGATCATGTTGCTGTTGCTATGCAGTTACTATGCTTTGCTTGGTCTCTGATCTCTGTTGCTTACTGTTACTTACTTTGTGCATTGCCTTACTGACTCGATTCCTTTCATGTTGTGCTTGCACGCTTGCTATTTTTGGCTGCGCACACGAGTTGGCGAGGCAGTGCACACGTGTATGAACGTACACGTGTGTATTGCAGCCACTTATGGTTACATGTCCCTGTAATATCTATGTGCACGACTTTGTGATGAAAACAAGTGTGAATTATGACGAACAACCCAAATAACTGAGGCAAACCATTTTTTCAAAAATCGTATTTCATTTTATATTGCAAAAATATTTCTTTTTCAATTTTACTGCGTTAGTGAATATTTTTGCAGATTGCTCAGATGCTGGAATCAAACTGGAACGCAGTTGAAGACAAAATACGAGTGTGAGTGATATGTAGTGAGGTTATCAATGTAAAAATATTTGTGATGTAATCGTGATGTAATCAGAAATGTATATGTATAGTGAAAGCATGAATTTGTACTATTCAAGATTGTAATAAATATTTATTTGAATAAAATTTCTGTTTGAATTCAAAATCTGTGTAACTTGTTCTGTTTGAATTCAAATTCAAATTCTGTGTAATTTATTTTATTCAACAAATATTTATTTAATCTATGAAAAACAAAATAGTACATTACCAAATACATTTAAATGAATTTATATGTTTATTATCATCAAACAAAAACATATAAGCGCATAATCAACATTAACTCCACTCATTTGCAATTAATCTAATTATTTACTTTAAATTCCAATAAATTAATAAATCCTCACTTCCATTCTTTTAATTGAACTAATTATCATATTATGAATACAATTTACATCATTCCCAATTATTACCTCAATTTACATTAACGCAACATTTAATTTAGATTTATTGCAGATGATTACCCATTTTAATTTAATAGACTAAATAAATGGTTACTTTATAATAATTGTTGCCATTAACCGTTACATTACAACTATAAGTTAGTGGTAACAAACAAATGTTTAAATTTTGATTTCATAATACTGTTCTTATCTAATTATCATAAATTATATACTAATTCGTCAATTAGTTCAATATTATTCTTGTTTTCTTATATTCAGTTCATAGTCAAGTATAACATATTTTCATTTATTGGTATTTCATTCAATCCATTAATTATTAACTTTAATTTTCATTGACTCTATCAAACTTCAAATTATTTCATATTATTCTATCGATTAATAAAATTTTGAATCTATTTCCCAAATCTACTAATTTCAATCAATTAAAACTTCACAATTGTTTCAATTAATTGAGATTGCCCTACATTTATTATTTATCAACTTGCATTAATATTATTACTTTAATCTACATCCAATTACAATTAATACTCTCAGTAAATTTATTTACTTGGTCTCATGCTTTTTATTACACCAGTTACTATCCTATAAATAAATTTTCATTTCTTTTTAAATTTACATTCACACTTCCTTTATTTTATTAGTTACCATTAAAGTAACGTTTATTATCAACAACAAATGTTATAATTACTTATCTACATTGAATGTATAAAATTTTCATTTATTACGTATTACTTCATCGGTTAATATAACTTGAATTCATTCAATCACCACTAATTATATCATTGCATTAGTTAATGCAATATTCCCATTACTTCAATTAATCATAATTTCATTTCCGTTGTGAATACTTAGCTTTAATTTCCATGGTTGCATTTCATTTTTAACATTTATTTCAATATAAATTATTAATTTTTATTTCTTCCTAAATTTGATTACAAAATCTTAATTAAATTAACCAATTTATTTATCAAAATTAACGGGTCGTTACACTCTCCCCCACTCAAAACTTTTCGTCCCCCAAAAGGAAAAAGAAGGGAAAAGAGGAACTTATAAATCAATATATATTATTCAAAACATTATATTCATAACAATAAGTTTACAGAATTGGATAATTTAAATAAAATATATAGATTTATAAATAATTAAATCTTTTTATATTTAAATTGATAAAGTTGGGAAAACATTTTAAAATTGTGACGCCCCACCTCTATACCCACGCTAGCCAAGAACATTACGGTGAAGGCAGTCAACTAGCACGGAGAATAAGGCTGTTGAGGAGCGACCATCCGTGTAATTGCTTTGCGCGAGCATCGATATGTCAAATAGTATAACATGCATTTCTTTATCCAGAGGGAAATCCGACATATCGACACAAACTCAAAGCTACTACACAGTGGCTATAATATCTTCAGAAACAAATACAAAAATAAACATAACATAAATCAGTCACAGACAATCCATATCACAAAGGCGGAAATAGATATGAATATTACACTTGGAAGTGTATATCAGAGTAGCGGTCTAAAAAGCTCCATAATATCTCAAAAGAATAGTTACAAGAACTGCACAAAAGACTAAGTATACATCATGGAGTCTATATCTCAATTGTATACAATCCAAAAACTACTAATCTAAGTAGTTAACCAAAAGTCAAGAAGGTAATCCCGGGTGTAAAGTCAAGCAGAAGCACCTGTAACATCTCGGCCTGACCCGAGTATTATTTAATAAGCAAATAATAAACGGATCAGTCCAACTATAAATATCAGATGAAACGATATAGAATAAGAGATATGACTAAACACATAATAATCACAATGCCAAGCTGTGATATATATAAGTAATTGAAAATCAATAAGAGATTAATCAATATCACAAAATCTACACAAGAATCAAAAAAATGTCATACTCCTTATTTCGTTCACCAAACCATAAATATTGACGATTATATCAATGTAAATCACAAAAGTCAATGACAGACAAATTCACCAATGCACAAATATTGATAAAACATATCAATGGAAATCACGAAAATTGGTGAAACACAAATTCTAGAAACCAGAAATCACAAAAAGGGGGAAGGCCTATCACAAACGGGAGCATAAAGCTCACCAACACGTGTATCACAAACGGAACACTAATTCCATAGTTGCTAACCATCGCAAATTGAGCCAAAGCTCCACAAACGGCCCGAAGACCATGAGTTGCTACCCCACCAATTTGAGTCGAAACTCCACAAAATGGGGTTTAGTCTCCCTCGCAGACAAAGAGACATCGCACATTGCTAGTCTAAATCACAAAGATGATCGTCATGATCAAGGGGAAGTGTCAATTACAATAAGCTAGTAAATATATGAGTTTAGCTTCATGTCCCATAACTACTTGCTTAACTTAAATTTTTACGAACAAACTGTAGATCTCCACTAGAAAATTGTCACAAGAGATTCAATCGAACAAGTCCAAAAATTAACCGACGAAGTAAACGCAAGCATTTCATACCACTTGTTTTACTAAGCCGTTTAACTAGATTTCTCATACGAGTGAGGTAAAGGTTTGTGTATACTAGTGGATTGGAAAACAGTTTTATAAATGAGTTTGATATTGAAAATATAGTTGAAATCGTTTTGATGAAGAGGTTTTGATATTTAATACTAGTATTGAAACCTTTATGATTTAAAGTGACAAATTACTAAAAATGATTGTAGAAACAATCAATCATCGAAATTCACATATGAAGACGTGAATCAAATCCAAAGAAATCAATACCAAATCCATCCAAATGGATATTTCCAAAAATCCGTAAAAAGAAGTCATCAAAGTCGATAGAAAGTGATAACCACTATTCGGATCTACAAAAATCGATTAAAATAGTGAATCCACTCAAAAACATAAGCAAATAGGCACTATGCACAATTCTAGGCGTTTGGGTGTCCAATCCAGGCGTCTGAAAACTAATCAGACGTCTGGTTTAGAATCCAGACGTCTGGATTTGTTCTCTGGGAATAATCCAGAGAACACCCAGACGTCTGAAACTTCAAGTCAGACGTCTGAGACCTATCCAGATGTCTGATCCTAAATTTCAGACGTCTAGAATTAGTCTCTGCCTGTTTTTTATATTCTACGTGGTTATATTTTTTTCTTTCCAGGTCCAAACCAGACGTCTGGACTAGGTCACCAGACATCTGGTCACCTGGTCTGGGCAACAATTTGCCTAGGCCAAAGTGGCCAAAACGTATCGGGAGCGATCGGACGAGCAACGACGACTAAGGATTTATGCCTAGCGACAACCCAGCCTTAACGGCTCCTCGATACACCCCGAATATCATTGTCCAAATATTCATAATAGGATTTTCATAAACTTGGACCAAAACACCCAAATTAGGAAAATTCACCTAATCAATTCAAATCAAAAGCAAATGAATATGCACAAATGTTAGGAACTCATACCTAACCACCAAGATAGATATAGAAAAAGATGTGAGATAAAAATCTCACCTTTGAACCCAAACGATTGAAGAAGAAGCTCGAAAGCAATGGAGAAACAACCACTCTTCAAATCCAACTCAAGAACCTTGATTCTAAGCTATAAAAGAAGAACATTCCCAAAGTTAGGTTTAGGAATTTTTGAATTTGATAAGAGAATGAGTTGGAGAAGAAGAAGAGAAGCTTACAAATGGGTTCTTCTATTAGTTTGGATCTAGAGTTTGATTTGCAAAAGAAAACTAGGGCTTGGAGTTTTAATTTCCTCTTCCACTCTCCATTAATATAAAGCTTGAGTATAAGGAAATGAGGAATGAAGTAATGAAGAGGAGAAGGGGTTGGGACTGAATACATAAGTGGGGTTAATGGGCTCAGCCCAAACCAAAGCCCTAAGTGAAAAATTAGCAAAATTCTACTATCTCCAAACATATCGAAGTTTATACTCAAAAAGGTCGCAAACGTCATTTTGAACTCAATGGGGGTGGTCTCTAGTCCCAATTCGACTGTTTGCATAAAGTAGCTTTTCTGACTAAATTCCGAGTATTGATAAAATATTTAAATAAAATATTTAAATATAAAAATCGATAAATATGCGGGTTGTTACAGACTCCCCTCCTTAAAGAAATTGCGTCCTCGCAATATTTAAGAAGAAAATATAAAATAACAACCATAAAAGCATATTCAACACAAAAGAAATTTGAAATAAAAGGTTCACCTTAAAGAGCACGGGAAAGTAAGTCCGGATGTGATCGCTCGATGAACTCTCTAGACTCCCAAGAAAAATCCTTAGGATTTGAAGACCATGAACTTTCACAAGCGGAACATCCTTATTTCGAAGTCGTTTGACTTCCGACGCAATAATACGAACAGGATGCTGCTCATAAGTTAAATTAGGCGAAACTTCAATTTCTTCCACAACACCGGGCTCAAGAATAGAATCAAAATCTTGAAGACATTTCCGAAGTTGAGAAACGTGAAACACGTCATGGATAGCAGAAAATTGAGCCGGTAATAAAAGGCGATAAGCCATGAAACCAATACGTTCAGTGATAGGAAATGGCCCAATATATCGAGGCGCCAATTTTACCGATCGGCTGAAACGTACAACACCTTTCATAGGTGAAACACGGATAAATACGGGATCTCCCATAGAAAATTCTAATTTCCTTCTCCGGTTATCGGCATAGGATTTTTGTCTACTCTGGGCTTCTTTCATCCTATGACGAATAAGATCGATCTTTTCTGTGGAATCACGAATAAAATCTGGACCTAAAACCAGCTTCTCACCGGCCTCAAGCCAACAAGAAAGAGATCGGCATGGCCTTCCATAGAGTGCCTCAAAAGGTGCCATATCAATACTAGATTGGAAGCTATTATTATAGGAAAATTCGACAAGTGAAATATGATCTTCCCAACTTCCACCAAAATCAAGAACACAAGCACGAAGAAGATCTTCAAGAGTTTGATTCACACGCTCGGTTTGTCCATCGGACTGGGGATGATAAGCGGTGCTAAAATTAAGCTTCATTCCCAAAGCTTTTTGAAGACTCTTCCAAAATCCACTAGTAAACAATGGATCACGGTCGCTAACAATAGAAGTAGGAACTCCATGTAATTTAACAATCTCTTTAATAAAGAGTTTGGCCAAAAGAGGAACGGTTCGATTAGACTGCACGGGAATAAAATGGGCAGATTTAGTAAGTCTATCAACCATCACCCATAAGCTATCATGACCCGAACGAGAACGGGGAAGGCCATCTATAAAATCCATGGAAATTTGGTCCCACTTCCAAATTGGAATTTCCAAAGGTTACAATATCCTACCGGGCCTTTGATGTTTGGCCTTAATGAGTTGGCAAGTCATGCAACACTTAACAACGTTAGCAATATCAGATTTCATTCCCTCCCAATAATAAAGTCGCTTCATATCCGCGTACATTTTACTACTACCGGGATGAACGGTAAATTTAGAATGATGAGAATCTTCTAAAATATCTTTACGAAGATCATTAATATTTGGCACGATAAGTCTACCAAATTTCCGAATGCCGCCACGAGAATCGATATCAAAGTCTTTCAAACCTTCAATATCAATTTTATCCTTAATATTTTGGCCAAGAAGAGCCAATTCGGGATCTAGCCTTTGAGCTTCAAGAATGCGGTCTAAAAGGGATGGATGAGCCTCAAGGCTACATAAAACAAGAGATGAGCGTAAATCGGAAACACAGTCTCGAATTTCGCAAGTGGATGAAATCTTGAGATTGTTCCATTCGGATATCATCATTGAAACAACAGCTTGTTGTTTACGGCTAAGAGCATCGGCGACACGATTACCCTTACCGGGATATAAAGGATATCAAGATCATATGGTGCAAGGAATTCGAGCCAACGTTGCTGATGCAAATTAAGTTCCTTTTGAGAGAATAAATACTTCAAGGACTTATGATCAGTATAAAGAACAAATTTCTCTCCTAAAAGATAATGATGCCAAATCTGAAGAGCAAAAACAATAGCCACGAGTTCTAAATCATGTGTCGCATATCTAGTCTCGGCCAGCTTCAATTGCCTAGAAGCATAAGCAATAACACGTTCTCTTTGCATAAGACGACACCCAAACCAATGCGACTAGCATCGGTAAAAACAACAAAATCTTGATTCCCCTCGGGAATAACAAGGATAGGAGCATCAAGAAGGAGTTCTTTTAATTTCTGAAAAGAAGTTTCACATTTGTCCCACCAAATGTATTTAACACCTTTCTTCGTTAAACTAGTGAGAGGCACGACAATCTTAGAAAAGTCTTTGATAAAACGGAGGTAATAACCCGCCAATCCAACAAAACTACGAATCTCCGTCACACTTTCCGATCTCTTCCAATCTTGAATCGCTTCAATCTTTGAAGGATCCACGGAAATTCTGGATTCGGAAATAATATGACCGAGAAACTTCACACGAGATTGCCAAAAGTGGCATTTAGAAAACTTTGCTTTTAAATGATTACTCCTAAGAGTTTCCAACACAATCCGACGATGCTTCTCATGTTCCTCTTCGGTTTTAGAATACACAAGAATATCATCAATAAAGATGAGAACAAATCGATCGAGGAAGTCTTTGAAAACTCGATTCATTAGGTTAACGAAATAAGCCGGAGCATTCGTTAAACCAAATGGCATAACAAGCCATTCATAAGATCTATAACGGGTACAGAATGATGTCAAAGGAATGCTATCCTCTGCAATACGAAGCTGATGAAATCCAGTAGCTAAGTCTAATTGTGAAAAGACTCTAGCACCACTAAGTTGATCGAATAGATCATCAATCCGAGGTAAAGTATATTTATTTTTGATAGTAAGACCATTAAGCTTGCGGTAGTCAACGCAAAGCCTAAGCGTACCATCGGATTTCTTCACAAAAATAGTTGAAGCTCCCCAAGGCGAGGAATTAGAGCGAATAAATTGCTTCATCTCCAATTCGGATAATTGTTTACGCATCTCTTCATTTTCTTTATTGGACATACGATAAGGAGGACAAGTAATAGGTTGAGCTCCAGGGTTAAGGTTAATTCTGAACTCAATTGCTCGCTTAGGTGGTAATCCTAAAACGGGCTCAAATATGTCGGAAAATTCACGAACAACGTGAATAAGAGAAATAATATCTTCCTCATTATCATTATCGTCATCACGAGGATTTAAAGTATATAAAGATGCAACCAAGCTGGAATCCGAATCTTTAAGATTAATAGATATCTTCTTAACAGACTGAGGATGTCGAAAATGAATAGTCCGGTCAGGACATAGGATATGAGCTTCATAACGGTTAAGCCAATCCATTCCCAAAATCATTCCAAAGCCTAAATAACGCATGACATGCAAATTGGCTCGGAAAGAAAAATCACACAAAATAATCTCGACATCTTTACACAATAAACTGATTGTTGCGGATCCACCAACCGGATTCGCAATTCTCAAAGAAGTCATTAAACACAAAACATCCAAAGAAAAAGTATCAGCAAGTTCTTTTGATAAAAGAATGGGACGCACCCGTATCAAAAAGAACTCGAATAGGATGATCAAGAAATAAAATAATACCATCTAGAATGGAATGAGAAATACCTTGGCCACGAGATGTGTTGCCAGGGGCTTGAGCAACATTTAACTTTCCCTCCTTCCTGCCCTGAAGCTTGGGGCATGAAGATATAACATGACCGGAAACTTTGCAGTAGCGACAAGAGAGAGACTTTGGGCACTTGTTCGCGTAATGGCCCTTCGAACCACAATTATAGCATTCCCCACGACTAAAGGAAGAAATCTTTGCCACTGGGGTTGCTTGCTTCCCTTTCTTATTGGGATAAGGGCCTATGAATTTACTGGGCCTTTTATTGTTGTTGTTGAAGACTGGTTTGGAACCCACCACTTCAACATCATTTTCCCTATCCGCCTCTTCAAGACGAAGAGCGATATCAATGAGTTAGTCGAAGGGAACTTCTAATTTTAGAAGTAATGGCTTCTTGAGATTTTTATTCATGCCATAGACGAATCTTTGATTTTTCTTCAATGGGGTATTAATATATTTAACCCCGTATTTAGAAAGAGATTCAAAAGACGCGACATAATCTGTCACGGAAGATTCACCTTGAACAAGGTCTATAAAACGGCGAGCCAAAGTCACCTTCTCAGCTTCTGGCACGAATTTTAATTCGAAGCATTCCCAGAATTGCTCCCAGGTGAGATCCGCTTCATTAATCTCAGAAATAAGAAGTTCGTACCAGTCTAATGCTCTTTCTTGGAGCATACTAGAAGCTACGTGGACTCGGTGAAGATCAATGAGGTTCATGCGAGAAAAGATTCGAACATATGTCCTTAACCAAGCCTGGACTTCAATAATAGTTTCAGAACCTTTAAATGGCTTCCCACCCAGGTTGGTGTAATCATTGCACAAACGTGCAAACCCAGATTTAGGGTGAGTAGGTTTCGGATTAGAACTAGCTGCTTGAGCATTCGTGGCAAGGTCAAGAAGTTGTTGGTTAGTCATAAAAACTCCATCTTGGGGAGTAGCACTAGATTGACCGGCGCTGGGACGGCCAGGTCTAACCATTTCTCTTCCTTTAGAAAGAAATAAAGAAGAAGAAGAAGGTTATTCACAAAAAGAATATCAAGCAATCTTGATAGACAAAACAAGGAATCATAAAGAAAATAGGATGAATCGGTACGAAGACTCGAATTAAATCCTAAGGCACGACTCCTAAGAAGGACTTAGGACGATGATCCTTGTTAAATTATTCTACGTTGTTTCGAAGTTTGGCTCTGATACCAAGCTGTGATGCCCCACCTCTATACCCACGCTAGCCAAGAACATTACGGTGAATGCTGTCAACTGGCACGGAGAATAAGGCTGTTGAGGAGCGACCATCCCTGTAATTGCTTTGCACGAGCATCGATATGTCAGATAGTACAACATGCATTTCTTTATCCAGAGGGAAATCCGACATATCGACACAAACTAAAAGCTACTACACAGTGGCTATAATATCTTTAGAAACAAATATAGAAATAAACATAACATAAATCAGTCACAAACAATCCATATCACAAAGGCGGAATAGATATGAATATTACACTTGGAAGTGTATATCAAAGTAGCGGTCTAAAAAGATCCACAATATCTCAAAAGAATAGTTACAAGAACTACACAAAAGAATAAGTATACATCATGGAGTCTATATCTCAATTGTATACAATCCAAAAACTACTAATCTAAGTAGTTAACCAAAAGTCGAGAAGGTAATCCTGGGTGTAAAGTCAAGCAGAAGCACCTGTAACATCTCGGTCTGACCCGAGTATTATTTAATAAGAAAATAATAAACTGATCAGTCTAACTATAAATATAAGATGAAATGATATAGAATAAGAGATATGATTAAACACATAATAATCACAATGCCAAGCTGTGATATATATAAGTAATTGAAAATCAACAAGAGATTAATCAATATCACAAAATCTACACAAGAATCAAAAAAATGTCATACTCCTTATTTCGTTCACCAAACCATAAATATTGACAATTATATCAATGTCAATCAAAAAAGTCAATGACACACAAATTCACCAATGCACAAATATTGATAAAACTTATCAATGGAAATCACGAAAATTGGTGAAACACAAATTCTAGAAATCATCTCAAGAAATCCAGAAATCACAAAAAAGGGGAAGGCCTATCACAAACGGGGGCATAAAGCTCACCAACACGTGTATCACAAACGGAACGCTAATTCCATGGTTGCTAACCATCACAAATTCAGCCAAAGCTCCACAAACGGCCCGAAGACCTTGGGTTGCTACCCCACCAATTTGAGTCGAAACTCCACAAAACGGGGTTTAGTCTCCTTCGCAGACAAAGAGACATCGTACATTGCTAGTCTAAATCACAAAGATGATCGTCAAGATCAACGGAAAGTGTCAATTACAATAAGCTAGTAAATATATGAGTTTAGCTTCATGTCCCATAACCACTTGCTTAACTTAAATATTTACGAACAAACTGTAGATCTCCACTATAAAATTGTCACAAGAGATTCAATCGAACAAGTCCAAGAATTAACCGACGAAGTAAACGCAAGCGTTTCATACCACTTGTTTTACTAAGCCGTTTAATTAGATTTCTCATACGAGTGAGGTAAAGGTTTGTGTATACTAGTAGATTGAAAAATAGTTTTATAAACGAGTTTGATATTGAAAATATAGTTGAAATCGTTTTGATGAAGAGGTTTTGATATTTAATTCTAGTATTGAAACCTTTATGTTTTAAAGTGACAAATTACTAAAAATGATTGTAGAAACAATCAATCATCGAAATTCACATATGAAGACGTGAATCAAATCCAAAAAAATCGATACCAAATCCATCCAAATGGATATTTCCATAAATCCGTAAAAAGAAGTCATCAAAGTCGATAAAAAGTGATAACCACTATTCGGATCTACAAAAATCGATTAAAATAGTGAATCCACTCAAAAACATAAGTAAATAGGCACAATGCACAATTCTAGGCGTCTGGAGGTCCAATCCATGCGTCTTAAAACTAATCAGACGTCAGGTTTAGAATCCAGACGTTTGGATTTGTTCTCTGGGAATAATCCAGAGAACACCCAGACGTCTGAAACTTCAAGTCAGACGTCTGAGACCTATCCAGATGTCTGATCCAAAATTTCAGACGTCTGGAATTAGTCTCTGCCTTTTTTTTATATTCTACGTGGTTATATTTTTTTCTCTCCTGGTCCAAACCAGACGTCTGGACTAGGTCACCAGAAGTCTGGTCACCTGGTCTGGGCAACAATTTTCCTAGGCCAAAGTGGCCAAAACATATCGGGAGCGATCGGACGAGCAACGACAATTAAGGATTTATGCCTAGCGACAACCCAGCCTTAACGGCTCCTCGATACACCCCGAATATCATTGTCCAAATATTCATAATAGGATTTTCATAAACTTGGACCAAAACACACAAATTAGGAAAATGCACCAAATCAATTCAAATCAAAAGCAAATGAATATGCACGAATGTTAGGAACTCATACCTAACCACCAAGATAGATATAGAAAACGATGTGAGATAAAAATCTCACCTTTGAACCCAAACGATTGAAGAAGAAGCTCGAAAGCAAAGGAGAAACAACCACTCTTCAAATCCAATTCAAGAACCTTGATTCTAAGCTATAAAAGAAGAACATTCTCAAAGTTAGGTTTAGGAATTTCTGAATTTGATAAGAGAATGAGTTGGAGAAGAAGAAGAGAAGCTTACCAATGGGTTCTTCTATTAGTTTGGAGCTAGAGTTTGATTTGCAAAAGAAAACTAGGGCTTGGAGTTTTAATTTCCTCTTCCACTCTCCATTAATATAAAGCTTGAGTATAAGGAAATGAGGAATGAAGTAATGAAGAGGAGAAGGGGTTGGGACTGAATACATAAGTGGGGTTAATAGGCTCAGCCCAAACCAAAGCCCTAAGTGAAAAAGTAGCAAAATACTACTATCTCCAAACATATCGAAGTTTATACTCAAAAAGGTCGCAAACGTCATTTTGAACTCAATGGAGGTGGTCTTGAGTCCCAATTCGACTGTTTGCAAAAAGTAGCTTTTCAGACTAAATTCCGAGTATCGATAAAATATTTAAATAAAATATTTAAATATAAAAATCGATAAATATGCGGGTTGTTACAAAAAATTTCTAAATCCAAAATTTACGGAAAATTTCGGCAGAGTCTCTTTGTACGGGGAGGCTCGGAAGAAAATATAATATCAAATATAACAATATACAACATATATTTTCCAAAATAATATATATCCCACACGGGAAAACAATATAATAATGCTCGAAACCCGTAATCCGAAAGCGTACCTATTTGTCGGGCAATTAACGCTTAATTATGAAACCAAAAGCAGTAGTAGTTGCTTCCATAACTTGTATTTCACTTATATAATCCAAAGAGAGTTAATAATTATATAAAATGAAATATTTAAGGTTGTTTTTCAACCAACAACAACAATCAATACATACAACAATCACTTGTAACCATGCGTACAACCATCACATAGAAATCAATACAAATCAATCATTCATTCATATCAAACAAAACAAATAGTTGTTCGGGTTCAAAACTTTATATTGTACGGAACGAAAAATAAACTACTAGCGTACCCTTCGCTCAACAGTCTTAGGTGAAACTAAATAGATTATTCATACCTTCTAGGAAAATTTAAAGTGTCCTTGCCCAAACTACCATAAACTAAAACAAACACCCAACAATTTCAGAAAATAGATTAAATTCATTCTTATTTATTTCATTTCATAATATTTGTTGTTTGATTTATTTTCTTTCATATAGTGATTTATCTTTTTAATTTACACATTTTTTTTCACTTATTTCTCACAATTATTCAATTTCTCAGCATTTCAATTTATTTACTTAAGCTCATAACATTTATTTAATCCTCATCTTTCTATTATATTTACTCATAGTCACATTTTCAATTATACTTAAGTTTATAATAAATACAACATCAAATTTTATTTATTAAAGAATTTCATTAATTACTTTCATTACCTCAAGTTTATTTCTTGTATAATATATATTACATTTTCTTATTAACATTTCAACTTTTATATCCTTTGGTAAGTTATATATGCCTTTAAGAATGTAATTGAATGTTATAAAAGTCTTTCCCAATTCTTTTAATTAATTAAATGTTCAATAATTTTATCTTTTGTCTTATATGTTACAAATTCAACTTTCATTTAATCCATCAATAACTTATCATTAAATCTCTTATTTAATTAGAGGTTTCAATTATTAATTAGTTACATTCCATTTTCTACAACAATAAAAACTGTTAATTAATGGAAACTTAAGAATTAAATACCCGGTTAAATTTCAAATCATTTTAAAGATAATAAATAGAGGTTTATACTTAAAACTTATATATCCAATTATACTTAAAAAAATTAGAAATTTATATTTGGTTATCAAAATAAATCCGCAGTAAAACTACTACAGTGGCCTTCCCACTTCGAAACTCGAAAATGAATGTCGATGATGCGTGCCCTCATCACCGAAATTATTTTCCAGCGACAGAGGGGGAAGTACAGAACTTAATTTTTTCCAAAATCTTCTTTAAACAATTCTTCCAAACTATATTGAAATATTTATATCAAAAATACTTCTAAATAATATTATTATTATATTTCAAAATCATTCAAAAGAAATTTTCAAAATCCCGGAACTTAGATTCTAAATTTCCAAATTTGATTTATTTTATGTTCAATCTTATTTCAACTATTATTTATAAATTTCATTACCTAAAAACCAATATATTGCAACCAAATATATATATCATTTATAAAATTTACTTTATATATATAGAAAATATAATAGGAAAAATTATTTCATTCACCTATATTAAAACCAAATATTATGTCGGTCTGTCCTATTAAGTGTTTAGAAACCCCTATTGATGTCATAGCGTCCCATGCATCAACCAGAATTTATAAAAACAAAACGGAACAAATTAACACAAAATTAAAACCTTTTTATAACACTAACAAATACTCTCTCTCATATATACACTCAGCAACTCATCATAGGGTATTACTACCCTATTGATAAAGAGTCAGATCCCACAAAGCTAAGGTTTATCGCTAAACCAAAGCTCTGATACCAGATGTAACGTCCTACCTTTTCGCACGCTTTAAATCGACGATAAACCACACACGTCAGACTTAAACCGTACAAAAGAGCGGATTGTTGTGGGGAAAATAAGAAAAATCAAGGAAAAAACAAAATAGAATCTTTCAACGGAACGATAAAATATAATAATCAAATAAACAGTTCATGAAGCTGTTTTACAAAAACATTTGATTATATTTATACAATACATATCAGAGTACACATACCAGAGAATAATAACAATGCAGCGGAACAAATGATGCAGTGGAACACTATAGTAAATAATAGTAATAATAAAATCTTCATCTTCGTCCTCTAGAAATAAGGCCTTCAAATCCTGAAATGCTCAGGCTGACTCGAGCGAACTGAAAAGACAAAACACTCGAGTCAGAACTAAAAGATCTTATCTAAGTTAAATCAACGGTAAATTATATGAGTGTAACGGCATCAGAGATGTTTACGAGATTTGACATCTTTTACCCAGTGTCTAACGTGAGTGTAGTAACTCAAGAGATGCTCGGGATTCACATCTCCTAAGGATCCGTTAAACTATTTACTATGTAGTAATATTTCGCTATTATAATATGTCTATTAGTATAATAAACTTACCTATTTCATAGCATTAAGGGGTTACCCATATAGCCCTTAACACGTAATAGTCCCGGTAGTCCATCCAATATCATAGTCCCTCCTGATCGGGAAGCCACCAGAGGATACCACATGGGCTACGGGAGAAAACCAAACTCGTACAAGGCGCGATAGGGTAGGTGACACGACACAACTTGGCAATGCCAGGGTAGAAATACCAATTGCTATCTGGGTTGGTGGTAATGCGTAGCGCGCAGCTACCGCCTACCTCGAGCCATACCCCTAAATAAAAAAAATCAAAATTGGCCACCGAATCAATCCAAAAGTCAAAGTATAATATCGAAGGGATGTATCCGATCAAAGGTGCTACCTCATTGGCCCGAGAATCGCTCCAGTTTTAGCCACCTTATGCCAACTCACGGGAGTTGGGTCCACGTATTTACCTCAAAGGACACGCCGCCACCATCCTACTATATTCTGGAAATCTTCACCACATACACGGTTGTTAAAGTGGATTTCAGAGTTGGCAGAGAGTATGACAACTTCCGATCCCGGTCTCGTTAACAACCAAACGTTATTATAATACCGTGGACATTTCAAAATAGTTTATACTTTTAAAACCAGAATATAATATCCATTTCAAATCCATATAAATATGATATCATTTCCTCTTTAAAAAAAACCAAATCAAATTTGATGTCATTTTCAAATATATCCTTTTCTAAAACTATAACATTTCAAAGTTATAATATTCCGAAACCTAACTTGAAATATAGCCTTTCAAAACATAAAACTTTGAATTTCATAACTTTGAAACATACTACACCACTTAAATGGTTTAAATATTTAATTACTTTATATAGTAAAATAGCTTCTTCACCTTCACAAATCTATTCCAATATAGATTTTAAATTCCCAAATAAACCAATATAATTTTCATACGTTTCAAAGCTTTAATTACTTTACCATTTCAAAACTTATTCTTTGATAATTTCATATATATCAATTTCAACTACTATTATTTAGATTTAAAATGTTTACTTAGTAAATCAAATATCATTTTATTAAAACCTTTAGACTTCAAATAACTGGATATTCTTTTAATTACATTAACTTGATAATATTCATTTAAATCAATTTGATATTAATTTAAATCCTCTCAACAAAAATCAAGTTATAAAATCATACCTTGTAAATCTCAATTTATTTATATTCCAAATCAAATTTTTTGAGGATAATCCTTAAATCTTAAATTCAAATCAAATTCACATTTATCTTCCAGCCGTAATTTTATTTGAGTCATTATAAACTCTATATACAATAGAATTTAAATAGACACTTAACCATATTATACAAAAGAAATCAAACTTTGTTATTTAGCTTATTTTATAATTCAAAACAAATTTATACATAGCTAAATCAATAATAAAGTAGCATTTATATAACATCTAAAATCAATATCTGTATAGCCCACATATTTCTTTACAAAACCATAAAAATCATTTCAAAAATAATTATACATACATACATACATACATACATATATATATATACACCGCGGTGCCTGTATATAATTTTCTATCCTATGGTCAAGTGATACGGGTATTTTTCATTTTAATCCGCAATTTAAAAATAAAAATGCAGTTGTATATTATTTCAGACCGCAATCCCGAATCAAAATAAATGCATAACAGCTTGCAGATTGTGATGATATAAATAAAACATCCATTCATCCATCATAAAATCATACATCCCTCACAATCACCATATAAAACAATAAATAAATATCAATATATAACTGATAATATATAACAGGTAATTAACTGGCAGTTATATTCAATAATAAAATAAATAACGATTTAATTTCAATAAATGCAATTAATTGAGATGATGATTAAAAATATACGAAACAGCCATAAATAAATGCATAATCACAACATAAATTAATTTACCAAACATAAAAATTTTTAGAACACTCACCTTTTAAATTTAAATTGAATTTAAATTCAATTTAAACCCAAAAATTTGACAGTCTTAGAATTCGTCCAAACCAGTGCGAAAATATTTGGAATTTCAATACAATCCTAACAAAAAAAACCGCGCGTGAATTGGTGTTCGTACGTCAAAGATATAGCGATAAATGTGTTTGAATTTCAAATATAAAAAAAGAACACTTTACCTAGTTGCCACGTCACTTACTTCCTCTCAAACCCAGTAACCTGCATACGCAAGCTATCCTCGTCATACGTCCTAAAGCCGCTCTCCGTCCCATTTGCACACAAGTAGTTGACCATGTTGAACGAGAATAGCGCCCCCAGGCCACTGCTAACCACCGTCACTACCCTCCAATCGAGGCTCCGACCTCCACAACGTCGCTCTGATCCCAAATGAATAACAGCCGCCATCAAATTGAAACCCTAAATCTAATTTTGTGAAAAATCCGACCATTCAATCGCCAAATAAACTGCATGGATGAAGTCTCCTCGGTCCTCTCTTCAAAACCCAGAAAGGATTTCCCAATCAGACGAAGTTCATCGTCGAGCGATGAACAATCGAAAATTGATTTGCGATTTTTGGAAAACCAATGATTCAAAACCAAAAACGAACTGCAGATCTGAGATGTGTACATCGAGAGCTTCGATATATAATTTTTCTGAATTTTTTTGAGGAGTTTAAAATTTCACTTTGATTTTGAATTGCAGTTGGAATTAGGTGTTTGTTGAAATGAGGAGGTGAAAGAAATTGTACGTAGACAAATGAGAAATAGAGGTAGGCTAGGGTTTATAACAGGGAATATATAGGCACGGTTGAAATTAGAATAGATGGATCAGATGAATATACGCGCTAACGACAAAGTGGCCCAAAAAGCCCGTTTCGACCCCGGAATGAAATTGGGTCAACCCATATATCAAAATAGATGTTTTAAAATATTTTAAACGCAATGGAAAAGATTTCAAGTCCAAATTCCATCGTATGAAGAAGTTATACTAAAATCGATATTTTTCAAATTGATTTCAATTGATTTCAATTTCATTAATTTCAAGGCGTTTCGAGTCCGTACGATCAAACGACAAGTCCGATCGCTACGAAACTTGAAATCCTACAATAATTCCCCGTTATGGATCCGATGAAACTAGTTTCATCGAAATCCGAGTCAGTGGCCAAAATGGCTATTTTTACATTAATTAAATAAATTAATAACTGATTTATTAAATCAAATTTCCAATTTAAATTCTAAAATTGAAAATTCTTATCATTTCAATTTCTCAATCATTTACAATGGTTTTAAACAAATTTAAATATCAATTTAGAGATGAGAAATTTATAAATTCCAACATTAACCTCAATTTCATTAAATTCACAAAATATAAATAAAATTCCCATAATTTCATTTAATTAAATAAATTAATTATTATTCCATTCATTATTGTCAAATGGATGGATTAAACATTGGATTCAAAACTATAACATAAATATCCTTACATTCCATCTTAATTTCAAATAATGTAATAATATTTATATTTAACTCCACTCATTTGCAATTAATCTAATTATTTACTTTAAATTCCAATAAATTAATAAATCCTCACTTCCATTATTTTAATTCAACTAATTATCATATTATGAATAAAATTTACGTTATTCCCAATTATTACCTCAATTTACATTAACGTAACATTTAATTTAGATTTATTGCAGATGATTACCCGTTTTAATTCAATAGACTAAATAAATGGTTACTTTATAATAATTGTTGCCATTAATCGTTAGATTACAATTATAAGTTATTGGTAACAAACAAATGTTTAAATTTTGATTTCATAATACTGTTCCTATCCAATTATCATAAATTTTATACTAATTCGTCAATTAGTTCAATATCTATACTTGTTTCCTTATATTCAATTCATAGTCAAGTATAACATATTTTCATTAATTGGCATTCCATTCAATCCATTAATTATTAACTTTAATTAGCATTGAATCTATCAAACTTCAAATTATTTCGTATTATTCCATCGATTAATAAAATTTTGAATCTATTTCCCAAATCTACTAATTTCAATCAATTAAAACTTCACAATTGTTTCAATTAATTGGGATTGTCCTACATTTATTATTTATCAACTTGCATTAATGTTATTACTTTAATCTACATCCACTTACAATTAATACTCTCAGTAAATTTATTTACTTGGTCTCATGCTTTTTATTACACCAATTACTATCCTATAAACAAATTTTCGTTTCTTTTAAATTTACATTCACACTTCCGTTATTTTATTAATTACCATTAAACTAACGTTTATTATCAACAACAAATTTTATAATTACTTATCTACATTGAATGTATAAAATTTTCATTTATCACGTATTACTTCATCGGTTAATATAACTTGAATTCATTCAATCACCACTAATTATATCATTGCATTAGTTAATAAAATATTCCCATTACTTCAATTAATCGTAATTTCATTTCCATTGTGAATACTTAGCTTTAATTTCCATGGTTGCATTTCATTTTTAACATTTATTTCAATATAAATTATAAAAAATCATTTCTTCCTAAATTTAATCACAAAATCTTAATTAAATTAACCAATTTATTCATCAAAATTAACGGATCGTTACAATAATAGTTCATAATATCAATCCACTTAAAAACTATTTCAAATCACCTCCTTATCACCACTCAAACCCATGGCCACAACCCTCCACCGTTATGGCCAAGCCCTTCCACCTCTTTCAAGCTTTTAGATGCACATTAAGGGGTCTTAGGATCAATTCCATAAGCTCTGGTGCGACAATAGCGGAGCTATAGCCGCTTTGAAGTTAGATCATTTGAATCCAAGGTGAGAAAATCTTACTTATATTATATTCTTGAATGATGAAATGATTTTTGCAATTGATGTTTAATATACTTTGGTTATCAAGTTTGGTTGTTTAATGTTGTTGTTGAATGTATATACAAGTCATGGAAATACACGTCGATAAGCACAAAGGAAATCACTTTCCTCTATTTTAATGAACTGGTGTATATGGAATTTTAAACCTCTTTAAAATGGTTGTAAAATGAGTTTGAAATGTTTTGCAAACATATTGAAGTGTTTTGGTGATGTTTGAAAGGTAACTGAAAATTTAGTCAAAAATAGGTCGTCGCGTAACATCAGTTCGCGATTTTGCGCCATAAAAGTCAAACGAGTATATAGAATGGAATTTAGCTCAAAATTCTTTGAGATAAGAATTTTCCGAACTATTATATCCATGGCTTTCAAACAAAAAATAAAATCAAGATTTTGGTAAGTAGATTTTGAAATATGAGTAAAATAAGTTTTTGGAAAAATCGTGTTTTTGTAGTTTGGAATCCATAAAAGGATTTCTTTGAAAATGATACTTTGAACTCATTTAAAAATATGAAATCAATTCTAAAAAATCTTTTATAATAGTTTAAAATAATTTTGAATTGAAAAATATGGATTTCAAAATATTGGAAAAGTTGTACCAAATCGAGTCAGCTTTTAAGTACTTTCCGTAGTACATTTCTGACACCGTTTCAACACCTTTAGAAATTTAGTTTTTAAGCTTAACAATTATTTTCCAAATATTTTATAAATGTTTTCGAATGAATAATTAAGTGTTTTAACGATGATTTGGAAGTTTTATAGTTTGTTTGAAAGAATTTAAATAAAAATTTAAAGAAAAGCTATTACAAATTTAGTGATTTAATCTTGGCCCTAAAAGTAGTCAAGTGGACTGGATTTTTCTATTCCTGTGATCTGGATGTGAGGTGCTTAAACTAAGAATATGTTCAGGAGCAACCAATGCCCTTGCTCACCTAGCCTCTTCTCTGGACGAGGGATAGATAAGGTCGAAATGTCAAAAACCAATTAAGTATAAAAAGATTTAAAATTTCCAAATTTAAACTAAATACAACTTTTATTTATAGAGATTATCTTCTTATGCTCCGTGTTAAAATTCGAAGAGGAAACTTGTTCAATATGTGGAATTTAAAAAGAAATTTCACCGTTATTCCGTCCATGGTATTTGTTGAATACGGGAATTGATATTGAGTAAAATTAGATGATTTATACAGATTCTACTCACTTAATATTTACTGGTTTTAGATTTACATCCTAGATGAGATGGTTTTAGCAAACAAAACTGTGAGTTTTGAATGAAGAAATATTTGTTTAGATTTAAATGAAATGATTTGGGAATGTTTCCTAAGGAAAAAATGAAATGATTTCAAATTTATTCCCAGCTCAAAAGGGGTTTAAAGTAATCAAAGGATTTGATAAAAGAGGTTTAATGATTCCGTTTAAACCCAAAAGAAGTGTTTTAAAGTTAATATATCTCTAAAATAGATTTTGATTAAAAGAACTTAATCAATTGAAGAATGATTCCCTATTCACATAATATCTTTTTTATCGGTGATTGGTTCAAAGGAACCGAGGTCAGATTTGGGTAATTCCTATCCGAAGACCACTTCGAACCAATTTACATATTCGAAGTAATGACATGGATATGATATTTGGCATTTTAATAACGAAGAACTACTTGTTGATCATGTAACAACCCGGTAATTCGCATCAATTAATAATCTACATTTAAACGATAAATATTGGTGCAAATTGCCATTTGAAGTTTGTATATTGAATTAAGATTCATTTATAAAGTGTTAAAAAGAATTATGGGCTTTGAAAATTAAAAGGGGTCCATGTTTCACGTTTGGGCCGTGATAATTTTCAATACAAAGACCCGTTTTCCCCCTTCGTTATTTTCATTTTCTCAACCCTAACAAAAATCGAACGAAGAAAAATGAATGGCGACCCCCCCTTTCTTCGTTCTTCTGTAAAAGCTAGGGTTTCGATTCGTCTTTGGCTTCGCTCGTCTCGTGATTGCCTTTGCTCCTAACAAGGTGAGTGATTTATTTCACTCACTTCTAATACAAACTCGTATGATTTCTGATTTGTTCAAGCTTGTTATTTTTATGGTTAATTAAGTGACGCTCACGATTTTGATTGTTGGTAATTTGATTTCGTGAATTTTATGTTGACCTCGGCTTCAACTTGATTTACGACTTTGTCAATTGTTTCCAGCGTTGACTTGAAACCGTTGTTTCATGATTTTGAACTCGGCTTCAATTTGCTCATTTTTTTTCTTTTGACATGTTCATCATCGAACTGTTGTGATAATTGTGTTGATGCTGCACTTGTTTTACTTGAGGCTTTGTCTTTGTATGCTCTTCATATACTCTCTGATACGTGCATAATTGTTTAAACTGTAAACTGGGTTTGATTGTCGTGTTCACTGCCTTGGTGCTCGACCACTTCACTGTCGAGTTTTGCAATTGACATTGTGCATATATACATATGTTTGTGTGTATGCATATATGGGTGGATTGACTTGAATTGCAATCTGGCACATTTGTTTGTAGGCTTGTTTTTTTTGTTCACTGTCATCCTTGCTGCATTTTTGAACTTGAATCTGGCTGCAGCCCTTTCGTGTCACTGTTGCATATATGTTAACTTCATTTAATTGTCATTGAGTAGTTGGGGTGCTTTAAGCTCTGGTCAACATGTATATATGTTGCACTGGGTTTTGCCTTCATTGAGGATGCTATGTGTTGATAAACCCTCACCTGGGTTATCACTGCATACTTTGTTCTCGTGCCATTTTGTTGTTCTAGCTGTATTTTGCGTAAGTTCCCTGAGTACATGTATGTAGTGATCATTTGATTTGCCATTTGAGTTAGTGATGTGTCTGCATTGCTGTCACATGAAGTAAACCTGTTCAATTCAGTTTGGTTATGTTGCAATACTGAACACTTGAGTTTCATTGGGCATATCACTTTCACCACATAAATTATTCAATTTGAATTTGTATTTCATCAGTGCTTACTGCCTTGACCATTTGAGACAGCTTGCCTACCTATTTCATGTAGTCTTTGACTTCACAGATCACTTTTGTACCATGCAGTCACGTGTACTTGTGTCGAGGCTGTTGTTCTGGCCTTCATGTTGTATTCATCTCCCTGCACTTGCTGCCTGGATTGATTCTGTCCACTTCATGTTGTTGACTGCATTATTGAAGTGTATCTGACCATGTTTTTGTTTATAAACAGTTTGAAGTTGCTGACTTCATTTATTTCTCTGACCTGATTTCTGACTTGTTCTTACTGTCTTGACCATGTCCCCTGTTGCATTATAATTGCATATGTAGTTGTTGATGCTCCTGTGCAATGGCCTGAGTCATTTGTAACTGCTGTTACATGTTGTTAGGCCTAGTTGACTTCGACTTTGTTTATGATACTTGCACTGTTTCACTGGTGTATGCGTTTACTGTTTTGAATCTTGTTGCTCTCACCTTCATTTGATTGTGTCCTCATGTAGAACACTATTCTATATGTTCCCTTCATGCTACATTACTATTTGGTGGCACATGAGATTGCATTCATTTTAGCCACTGATGCATTCATTTGTACATCATTGTTTGCCTCTTTCATTGTCTTGTACATGTAACATTGGCTTGCCTTGGTGCCTTGTTGTTGTCCTTAATATTGAGCTGGTTCGTACCTGTAGCTCGAGTTGCACATGTGCACTTGCTCATTTGGGTTGTGCGGTTTCTCGTTGCTCTTCTGATTCTTTTTGCCACGTGTAGTTGGTTATGTACATTCACTTGTGTACATATCTTACATTCACTTGTGTACATATCTTACATTCACTTGTGTACATATCTTACATTCATTGGGTACATCATCACTGTAGTGGCACGGCAGTGCACGCAAGCGTGAACTGTAGCCACACGGTATTCATTGGGTACATCGTCACTATAGTGGCAAGGCAGTGCACGCAAGTGTGAACTGCAGCCACATGGTATTCATTGGGTACATCGTCACTATAGTGGCAAGGCAGTGCACGCAAGCGTGAACTGCAGCCACGCGGTATGGTTTTGTGATATTCTATTTTGTTTTGATTTATTAATCTTTTGCGTAGTTCATGTGCTGTAGTGGCGAGGCAGTACACGCGTGCGTGTACTGCAGCCCTACTCATCTTAATATTTTAATTGATATTTCAATGGTTTGAACCGTTCTGTTTATTTCAATTCAATATTCTGAATTGCATTCTGATTTGGTTTAATTACTGTCGTCTATTCATTATTTAATTATTATTGCTTCTGTGCACTAATAACTGAGTTTGAATTAGACTGACCCGAGTATTATTTTCTTTTGAATCTAATACTCGGGTCAGACCGAGTATTTCAGGTTGTAGATATTCTGCTTTGGGTTGCTGCTAGAGCTATGAAGTTCTTTCATATCTTTTGAAGTGGTCGTCGTCATTTGTAGTGTCTGTAAAATTGTATAGGAAGATATGTGTTCATGTATATTAAATACGTTAATGTACTTGTATATGTAATTTCCTTAGTCGACTGTTGTAGTTGCATCATATGTACC
Source organism: Allium cepa (assembly GCA_030765085.1). Classification (NCBI taxonomy): domain Eukaryota; kingdom Viridiplantae; phylum Streptophyta; class Magnoliopsida; order Asparagales; family Amaryllidaceae; genus Allium; species Allium cepa. The sequence goes on from CM060928.1 coordinate 683,053,894, forward strand.
GTGTGAATGTATTGTAACTGACATCAGTTATTATATATATATATATATATATGAGACTTTCTGTTTCATCTGTGTTCCGCATCTATATTATCTGTGTTGATATTTTATATTTACTGTTCTAAACTATTACGAACCATCGTAGTTCGTTTTATACTAGAATTGGGGTATGTCGATGGGAGAAAATAAATCAGAGATGGAAAATGAAAGAAAATATATTTATATACCACTCCCATTGAGATAACCAATACTAGTATAAGGCCTAACTATTGATGGTCGCTCCTCAACAGCCTTATTCTCCGTGCTAGTTGACAGCACTACACCGTAGTGTTCTTGGCTAGCGTGGGTATAGAGGTGGGGCGTCACAGCTTGGTATCAGAGCCTGGGGTTTAGAACAAATATAAAACATAACTTAGATAGTACATGTGTTACAACTATTTGTCGATGTTTTATCTCTCATATTTTCATATGATTGTCTTTGATTGTTAGGTATGAATTCCTAACGCTTATTCATAAGCATTTGATTTTGATTCTTGTGTTTTCGGCTTTGATTAGATTTAGCCGATGATTGATTTTGTTCGAATCTCAGCGATTCTGAACTTGATATTTTATGTTTTCTTCGGCTTGATTTCCATTCGACTTCGGTCACTTTGTTTTTGAGAAATTTCTAAATTCTTGATTTCCAAGACTCTGACTTGGTTTGCCGTTGAGTTCTTTGATGATGATGTTGAATCGTTTTGTACTCGATTATGGCCATTAATTGTTGACTTCGACATTGACTTGATTTTTATTTTTTGTTGAAGTCATTTATGCATTTATGCTCATTTTGTTTCGTTATTCCATTTGTCAATCGATTCTTCTTTTCCGATTAGTTGTTGTCATCTTTGTCGACTTTGAAAACTTCTATTTCTGGAATTTTTGGATATTCCTACTTTGATGGATTTAGAATCGAATTCTTTAGATTTTATTCACGTCTTCGAATATGAATTTTAGTGAATTGATTTGGTTTCCAAATTTAATCGATTTTTGGTTATTTCCCGATTTGTTGCTATCATTTATTAGCAACTTTGATGACCATTTCTTCGGGAATTTTTGTGAACATACCTTTCGATGAATTCGGTATCGATTTCTTTGGATTCTATTCACGTCTTCATATGTGAATTCTTGTGATTGATTGTTTTTACAATCATTTTTGTGATTTGTCACTTTAAAAAAAAAAATATAAACGTTTTAATACTAGTAGTAAATATCAAAACTCTTTTATCAAAATGTTTTCAACTCTATTTTCAATATCAAAATCTTTTCCTAAACCGTTTTCCAATCTATTAGTATATACAAACCTTTATTTCACTCGTATGAGAAATCTAATTAAACGGCTTAGCAAAACAAGTGGTATGAAACGCTTGCGTTTACTTCGTCGGTTAATTTTTGGACTTGTTCGATTGAACCACTTGTGACATTTTTCTAGTGAAGATCTACAATTTGTTCGTAAATATTTAAGTTAAGCTAGTGGTTATGGGACATGAAGCTAAACTTTTATATTCACTAGCTTAGTGTAATTGACACTTCTCGTTGATCTTGATGATCGCTTTATGAATTAGACTAGCAATTGCGCGATGTCTCTTTCATTGCAAGGTTAGACTAGACACCACTTGTGTGATTCCACTCACGCATACCTTTTTGCTTTTTGGTTAGTCTTGACCTCAATCTGTGTGATTCCATTCACACATGCTTAGAGTAATTGACACTCCTTGTTGATCATGATGATCGTTCTGATGGTCAGACTAGACACCACTTTGTGATTCCATTCACACATATCTTTCTGCTTTTTGGTTAGTCTTGACCTCAATCTGTGTGATTCTATTCACACATGTGGGGTAGCTCCCCTTGGTCTTCGGACCGTCATGTGATAGGCCTCTTTCCCTTTTTCTGTGATTTCTAGATTCCTTATGTTGATTTCTGAAAATTTTATGCTTCACCTATTTTTGTGCATTGGTGAATTCATATGTTATTGATTTGTCATGAGTACAAATTTGGGGTATGATACCTCTTTGGATCTTTGAGAAGATTCTTGTGATATTGATTATCTCTTATCGGTTGATCTCCTGTTGATCATTAATATTTTATGTTATGCCATATCTTTCATTCTATGTCATACTCCGTTTGAGTTTTCATACTCTGTTCGAGTTTTCATACTCCGTTTGAGTTTTCATACCCTGTTCGAGTTTTTATACTCCGTTCGAGTTTTCATACTCCGTTCGAGTTTTCATACTCTCGTTCGAGTTCTCATACTCTTATCTTGTGATTTCTGGATTTCTTGTGTAGATTTCTAGAATTTGTGCTTCACCAATTTTCGTGATTTCTATTGATAAGTTTTATCAATTCTTGTGCATTGGTGAATTCGTGTGTTATTGACTTGTTATGAATACAAGTTTAGGGTATGATATCCCTTTCTATCTTTGAGAAGATTCTTGTGACACTTTTGATGAATGAAAATCCACTTATCGAAGTTGCTACTGATGTCGCTGTTTTAATCACGTGTTCTAAAAAAAAAAAAAAATGTTTCAAAATATAAATCAAAATTGTTTTCAAAATTTTTACGATTTGCGCTTTCAAAAGAATGAGGAAGCGAATTAAACGTTTCAGAAAAATCGAGGACTATGACCCCTTTCTTTTACTGATTCGCTTAATTCCGGACTTGTCCGTTTGAGAACGTAAAATGTTATTTATTTAAAATACACAATTTTGCACTTTCAAGGAAACGATGAAGTGAATTAAACGATTTAGTAAAACTCGTGGTTATGGGTCATGTGCGTTTGCTATTTCGGTTAATTTCGGACTCGTTAATTGAAAATTTGTGATTTCTGATTATCGTTTGTGAAAATCAGATATTTGCTGTTTCTGATTATCGCTTGTGTTAATCAGATATTTGCTGTTTCTGATTATCGCTTGTGTTAATCAGATATTTGAGATTTAATTATCGTTTTGATAATTGGATGTTTATGATTTCTGATTTATCATTTTTGATAATCAGATATTTATTGTTTCTAATTATCGCTTGTGATGATTAGATATTTGTGGTTTAATTATCGTTTGTGATAATTAAACATTTGCGATTTGAGACTTGATTATCAATTGTGATAATTAAATATTTGTGATTTGAAATTTGATTACCGTTGTGGTAATTTCTGATTATCGTTTTGATAATTGGATGTTTATGATTTCTGATTTATCGTTTTTGATAATCAGATATTTATTGTTTCTAATTATCGCTTGTGATAATTAGATATTTGTGGTTTAATTATCGTTTGTGATAATTAAACATTTGCGATTTTAGATTTGATTATCAATTGTGATAATTAAATATTTGTGATTTAAGATTGATTTTCGATTTTGATAATCAAATACTTGTTGATTTGATTATCGTTTTTGATAATCGAATATTTGTGATTTGAGATTTCTGAATTATCTATTGATAATTAGATTTTGTTGATAATTTGTGAATTTCTTTTATGAAATTAAAAGATTTCTTTGGCGTTTATATTGTACTACGCCGGTGTACCGACTCAATTTTCTACTATTCATGATGTTTTCCACGTCTTCCAATTACGGAAATGCCTTAGAGATTTTCGATTTCTATTCTCGAGCCACCTTCTATTCACATCATTGCTTCGGAGGTTCAGCATCCTCGAAATAAAGATGTTTTTCTCGTGAAAGCTCAGTGGTTCTCAAATCCTATGAATTTCACTTTGGAATCCAGAGAATTCATCGAGCAAACACGTTCAAGCTTACTCTTTCATGCTCTATATGGTGAACTTTCTATTTTCTAATTTCTTCATCTTGTGATGATGTTCTTTATGGTTGTTACCATTTGTCCATTTATTCCTTATGATTGCGAGGACGCAATTTCTTTAAGGAGGGAAGTCTGTAACAACCCGGTAATTCGCATCAATTAATAATCTACATTTAAACGATAAATATTGGTGCAAATTGCCATTTGAAGTTTGTATATTGAATTAAGATTCATTTATAAAGTGTTAAAAAGAATTATTGGCTTTGAAAATTAAAAGGGGTCCATGTTTCACGTTTGGGCCGTGATAATTTTCAATACAAAGACCCGTTTTCCCCCTTCGTTATTTTCATTTTCTCAACCCTAACAAAAATCGAACGAAGAAAAATGAATGGCGACCCCCCCTTTCTTCGTTCTTCTGTAAAAGCTAGGGTTTCGATTCGTCTTTGGCTTCGCTCGTCTCGTGATTGCCTTTGCTCCTAACAAGGTGAGTGATTTATTTTACTCACTTCTAATACAAACTCGTATGATTTCTGATTTGTTCAAGCTTGTTATTTTTATGGTTAATTAAGTGACGCTCACGATTTTGATTGTTGGTAATTTGATTTCGTGAATTTTATGTTGACCTCGGCTTCAACTTGATTTACGACTTTGTCAATTGTTTCCAGCGTTGACTTGAAACCGTTGTTTCATGATTTTGAACTCGGCTTCAATTTGCTCATTTTTTTTTCTTTTGACATGTTCATCATCGAACTGTTGTGATAATTGTGTTGATGCTGCACTTGTTTTACTTGAGGCTTTGTCTTTGTATGCTCTGCATATACTCTCTGATAAGTGCATAATTGTTTAAACTGTAAACTGGGTTTGATTGTCGTGTTCACTGCCTTGGTGCTCGACCACTTCACTATCGAGTTTTGCAATTGACATTGTGCATATATACATATGTTTGTGTGTATGCATATATGGGTGGATTGACTTGAATTGCAATCTGGCACATTTGTTTGTAGGCTTGTTTTTTTTGTTCACTGTCATCCTTGCTGCATTTTTGAACTTGAATCTGGCTGCAGCCCTTTCGTGTCACTGTTGCATATATGTTAACTTCATTTAATTGTCATTGAGTAGTTGGGGTGCTTTAAGCTCTGGTCAACATGTATATATGTTGCACTGGGTTTTGCCTTCATTGAGGATGTTATATGTTGATAAACCCTCACCTGGGTTATCACTGCATACTTTGTTCTCGTGCCATTTTGTTGTTCTAGCTGTATTTTTCGTAAGTTCCCTGAGTACATGTATGTAGTGATCATTTGATTTGCCATTTGAGTTAGTGATGTGTCTGCATTGCTGTCACACGAAGTAAACCTGTTCAATTCAGTTTGGTTATGTTGCAATACTGAACACTTGAGTTTCATTGGGAATATCACTTTCACCACATAAATTATTCAGTTTGAATTTGTATTTCATCAGTGCTTACTGCCTTGACCATTTGAGACAGCTTGCCTACCTATTTCATGTAGTCTTTGACTTCACAGATCACTTTTGTACCATGCAGTCACGTGTACTTGTGTCGAGGCTGTTGTTCTGGCCTTCATGTTGTATTCATCTCCCTGCACTTGCTGCCTGGATTGATTCTGTCCACTTCATGTTGTTGACTGCATTATTGAAGTGTATCTGACCATGTTTTTGTTTATAAGCAGTTTGAAGTTGCTGACTTCATTTGTTTCTCTGACCTGATTTCTGACTTGTTCTTACTGTCTTGACCATGTCCCCTGTTGCATTATAATTGCATATGTAGTTGTTGATGCTCCTGTGCAATGGCCTGAGTCATTTGTAACTGCTGTTACATGTTGTTAGGCCTAGTTGACTTCGACTTTGTTTATGATACTTGCACTGTTTCACTGGTGTATGCATTTACTGTTTTGAATCTTGTTGCTCTCACCTTCATTTGATTGTGTCCTCATGTAGAACACTATTCTATATGTTCCCTTCATGCTACATTACTATTTGGTGGCACATGAGATTGCATTCATTTTAGCCACTGATGCATTCATTTGTACATCATTGTTTGCCTCTTTCATTGTCTTGTACATGTAACATTGGCTTGCCTTGGTGCCTTGTTGTTGTCCTTAATATTGAGCTGGTTCGTACCTGTAGCTCGAGTTGCACATGTGCACTTGCTCATTTGGGTTGTGCGGTTTCTCGTTGCTCTTCTGATTCTTTTTGCCACGTGTAGTTGGTTATGTACATTCACTTGTGTACATATCTTACATTCACTTGTGTACATATCTTACATTCACTTGTGTACATATCTTACATTCATTGGGTACATCATCACTGTAGTGGCACGGCAGTGCACGCAAGCGTGAACTGCAGCCACATGGTATTCATTGGGTACATCGTCACTATAGTGGCAAGGCAGTGCACGCAAGCGTGAACTTCAGCCACACGGTATTCATTGGGTACATCGTCACTATAGTGGCAAGGCAGTGCACGCAAGCGTGAACTGCAGCCACACGGTATGGTTTTGTGATATTCTATTTTGTTTTGATTTATTAATCTTTTGCGTAGTTCACGTGCTGTAGTGGCGAGGCAGTACACGCGTGCGTGTACTGCAGCCCTACTCATCTTAATATTTTAATTGATATTTCAATGGTTTGAACCGTTCTGTTTATTTCAATTCAATATTCTGAATTGCATTCTGATTTGGTTTAATTACTGTCGTCTATTCATTATTTAATTATTATTGCTTCTGTGCACTAATAACTGAGTTTGAATTAGACTGACCCGAGTATTATTTTCTTTTGAATCTAATACTCGGGTCAGACCGAGTATTTCAGGTTGTAGATATTCTGCTTTGGGTTGCTGCTAGAGCTATGAAGTTCTTTCATATCTTTTGAAGAGGTCGTCGTCATTTGTAGTAGTCTGTAAAATTGTATAGGAAGATATGTGTTCATGTATATTAAATACGTTAATGTACTTGTATATGTAATTTCCTTAGTCGACTGTTGTAGTTGCATCATATGTACCGTGTGAATGTATTGTAACTGACATCAGTTATTATATATATATATATATGAGACTTTCTGTTTCATCTGTGTTCCGCATCTATATTATCTGTGTTGATATTTTATATTTACTGTTCTAAACTATTACGAACCATCGTAGTTCGTTTTATACTGGAATTGGGGTATGTCGATGGGAGAAAATAAATCAGAGATGGAAAATGAAATAAAATATATTTATATACCACTCCCATTAAGATAACCAATACTAGTATAAGGCCTAACTATTGATGGTCGCTCCTCAACAGCCTTATTCTCCATGCTAGTTGACAGCACTACACCGTAGTGTTCTTGGCTAGCGTGGGTATAGAGGTTTGGCGTCACAGATCATTTTGGGATAAACTCCCAATATACATATAGTAGCAGTTGTTTCTTCATTATGAAATATCCAATGTAAGGACTAATCACTACTAATTTAGGGTTACCTTTCGACATGATGTGGTAGGAGAGTGCCTTTTTTTGTCTTGTTGTCGGACAACTTGCATGGATGAATGTCTGATGTTGCATTTCTAGTTACATAAGTGATCTCTATGAACATATCATCTTTTGGTGGTGGAGAAAGTAACTTCTCTTAGCTTAATACCCTTTCCTGAGACGTGCGAGCATAGGAGTTATACGTTTGTAGCTCAATTGTGTGATTATAGAATGGCCATGTGGCATTCAAAGAGGAAAGATGATGTGTTATGTGAATGGTAATCGTTACCTCAAGTCTCGCACCCGCAAATGACCGAAACTAGGTAGATGCGGCAAGGCTATGTGGTTTGCAACCATTAGGGTATAAGCATTCCTATCTAGACATATTTATTTCTGCTAGGACATTGGGTATTAAATTAATATGGTGTATGCAAAGAGAGCTCTTGGATAGGTCGGTAACAACTGGAGTAATGACATATTTGGTACTATCTAGGAAGAGGGAGGCCGGTCTTGTGTTGGTAGAGGACCATTAGTTAAGCCTCGATACATTCCTCTAGAGATGTACTGCCGAAAGGTAGTCCCTTCACCAGGTCATTTGTATGGAAATCCATTCTCCAATTCGTGTCTGCCATTTTGTTTGTAGAACCCACGTTTATGGCTAATATGCTGGAATTTAGTCAATGTAACAATTTCGGCTAAGATTAATAAGTTTACTTGCAAATATTTTCAAAGAAATGTCATTAAAAATAATATCCCTTATTTTTACCTAATAAAGATTTGGTTATCATAGGGTAAAAATCCATTCCATGTTTATATGTGTTGTGGTCTTATGAGATACCTTTTTGTTTTCAAAATGCGTATTTTGAGTTCTCACACTAGTCCCATGACTAACCCGAAGTTTATTTTCCTTTCCCTTAAAATCTGGATGCCTTAATTTTTCGAAGTAGCCTAGTAGCCATTTTTAATTAGAAGAAATATGGATGGAGCTCGAAGCATGCAGTTAGAAGATTCTTCGAAAGATTGTTATCTGTTTCCACTACTCTTGTGCTATAATATTCCGCATTTGTAAGGATGGAAATTTATAACTGTCCTTGTTCAACTCTGATAAATGTATTTAAATTTCCGCTGTAAAGATTATTCATTAAAATAATATATGCTATTCCATTCGTGTGAGATTCTATCCTATCTTTATTTTCTTTTCTACCCTCAATGATCCACCTTTTTGTTCAATTTGAGTTTGACATGTGTGGTTTATTGTCAACTCAAAGGGTAAGGAAAAAGGGTCATTACAAACACTCTCTTTCACCTTTTGTAGAGGTCACTTCTCTCATATTCTTTATAAAGGCTTGGGAAAATGAATGTTTGTCATAATTCTCCACCATTTCTTTCACTCTCTTCTCTCTCACATTCTGCAGAAAATTCCTATTGCTTATATACTCTTTTACTTTATGAATCCACTCTCATTCTCTTTATTTATTCATGGATTTGCAAACTATTAATAAGCAAAGAGTCTCGGTACATTATATGGGTAAATTTGCAATGCCCCAATGTGGAAATTTGCAATGGCTCTGAGCCATTAAAATATTTCAACGCTTTGAACCGTTACAAAATTTTTAGCAATGGATATAGTCCGTTACAATTTTGCAATGGACCATTGACTATTGTAAACGATCTCCATTTTTGCTGAAATTTTTTACGACTTGAATGCACTCTTTTGCCCAAAATATTACACTCCCGTGGCTAAATTAATTTACCAGTCAGAGAAAATTTGATCTTAAAATAATTCACCCTAATTCAAAACCTGTCTCTCGCTACCTACCAACCAAAATCTACCGATGTCCTCCTCCTACAAGCCACCAATGTCCTCCTACAAGCCACAGACGTCCTCTACAAGTCCTAAAATCTATCTATTATGGTCAAATTAAGCCGTCTAATACCTTTCCATACCTCGCACTTCATCTCCACTTCGAGCATTTTGAATTTAAATCTAGATATTAATGTATTGTTTTCTTATCCGTAACTTGTAATTGTTTTCTGATTCATACCTACTTTGATTAAAAACGTAAAATATATATTTAAGAGTTCATTTGGATAGCTTATTGGTAACGGTATTGCTTGCCTGATATTTTTGATGATTTCTTACTCTTATTTGATTAATATTGTTTGTTTTCCCAATTTAGTGTTATAACCGTGTAGATCTATCTAGGTTGACAAATTTTAAGTTTATAAAAATTTAGCATCTTTATTGTTCAGTGAATTATTAAAAAAAATTAAAATGTTTATGAAAGACAATCTTTTATCAAATTCTCAATCCAAACAATTAACTATTTCAAAATACAAATGGAGAAGAGGGTTAATTTGCACTGGAATTTCTACTATCAAAGTATGATGACGAATGTTGAAGAATATAATTTTAGTGTGGATTTTCCTATTATATTTTTCAATGAAAAAAACTCAAATTTGAGATGGTAACCACATGCCAATTTTCTCTTCTTTGCAGCCAGCATCTTTAATGAAGAAATCATCTAGCATGCATATATTGTCTGCAATAAAATGTTGACTGCAATGAAGAGCATTTGGCACATAGTTGGTATCTAATATTTCTTCATGATGTTGTAGTCATTACTAGATTTACTTCCATTTGGTTCACTTGTCCATTTGCTCATGATATCATAACTTATGTTTCGCTATAATTGCCTATCAAATGTTGTTCATTATGTTTCTTTGCTTTTTTATTTTAGCGTAGCTGTATATGTAAAATTATTGTTTTCATTCTACGCATGGTTCTTATAGATTTTGTATTATATATGAAGCTAGCTTAGTTACATATAGTTTTGCTTATTGAAATTTAATAACTACAAGTTTAAGCTTGAAGGTTTATTTAAGTTGTGTAACATTCCTGATTTTAAGGCCAAATTAATAAAAAAATTAGAATTAAATTGTGAGATTAATTGGTAAAATTTATTTGAGTTTCTCCAAAAACCAATTAAAATATGGGTTTTATAAATAAATTGTGAAAATAAGATTTAATAAAAGCTTTAAAATTTATATATATATGTATATGAATGGATTTTTAAATTGAATCTGGAATTTGAAATTCAAGAATCAATATTCTGAGAAATAAATTAGATTTAAGAATTTTATAAACTAGTATAGATTTGTTTTCTATTATATATACATGCATGTAGATATATACATTATGATTTGGAAGATAGGATTTAAGATCAATATAAAAATTATTTTCTTAAGGATGTATAAATAGTTATAAAAGGAAATATAAATAGAAATTAATATAAAGATATTTGAATTTAATTTTATGAAATGAATTTTAAAAGTTGTTTGAAGTTAAACCTTTATTCTAAAGATTTATATACATATATAATATATATGTATGTTTATTATTAAAATACAACTAATCTTTGAAATTAATTTCTTTAAAAAGTTACAATTTGTACAATAACTTGAATTTAAAATTTAAAACAAGAATGAAAATAAAATATTTACCTTTTGAAATTTAATAAAAATATTGGGAATAAAATTGGTTTAATAGATAGATTAGATTTAAAAAGCTTTGATGTGTATATATCTTTTGAAATATGAGCATAAGTATTAAAATACACATAAGATAAATCAATTCACAAATTGATTGAGGATTCAAAATAAATTTTTTAAATCTGAAATAAAGTAAGATTTAATTAAAATTTTAAAATGCTTTCCTCATATATAATTAAAGATGAATATAGTTAGAATAAATATAAAGGCTTTGTTATGAATATACCTTTTTGCAATAAACACATCAATATAAAACATGTTTATAAATTAAAATAAAATGAGGGTTTAAAAAACATAATGTACAAATGAATTTAAGAGAAGGGATGTAAACATCAATTTATAACAAATGGCATTTGTGAAACAAATAGGTATGTAGGATTACAAGTGTAGTTGAATTGGCATGTAATGTAAACAAGTGGCATTGTTTTTCTTTCAAACGAATTAAATTTTATATTGAAGAATAAGAAAAACTAAACATACATTAGAAAGAAACAAGGCTACTAATTTTATATCTCTTTTCTCAAACTCTTCTCATCTTCATTTCAAAAAAAATCTGAAACCTGAGATCGAGAATTCTCAAAATAAAGATGATAGCAAAGGTCAAGATCAAGCCTGAAAATAAACTAAAATAAGTAAACAATTCAAAGCCTTGAAACCAAAGTCTGGAATCAGGCAAAGCAACTTCAACCTGAAGCATGCAAATGCATATAATTAGGCAATACCAATGTCAACGCTCCATGCCTGAAAGTATTTTCAAACTGGAAGTCAAAACAACAGTTCAAAGTTCAAAAGCCTGGGAAACAAATACAATCATTCAATCTGAAACATGGAAGCAAATAAGCAAGCTTCAATCTGGAAAGCAGAGTCTGGATTCAAATATTTAAAACTGGAAACAGATAAAAGCTAGACCGTAACAAAACATGATCAAGCAAGCAAAGACCAAATTCAAACTCAAATATGGTCCTCTGTCTTCAATTTTGAGGTGAGCAAACCTATTAAACCCATTATTATATCTGAATGTTTGATGATGTTTGAAAATATGATGGTTGCATTGACATAAAATAAAAAAAGTCTAATTGCATGCCTGAATATTTAAAGACTTTATAAGTATGCGTGTTTGTTTACATGCATACTTATCTCTGTTACAAGTATGTACAGACTTATATTAAGGAAAGGAAAAAAATTCAGTTGCTCTTTACATAATAAATTTTAGACTTCGATTCAAAAATGGAAAAGGTTTGTAAGACTGTAACATTAATTTTAAAAATAAATTCCAGTATTTAAATTGAGTAACCATTTCGAAAACCATAAACTACAGTCATGAGCACTTAAAATCAGATAAATCGGTGGTCTAAAACTTATGTTTTGAACATATAGTTGGATTCAAATTTGTAAATCATTGATAATATTTTCAAGATTTTAAAGTTTTGGAATATCGAGTATTCGTTAGTTGATCAAAATTGGGTCTTCGGTTAATTTCTGATGATCGCGTGAATTACGAAAGCCGTGGTTGATGATGGAAGAGGCTGGAGCATTGGGGATCATGGGAAAAATCTGTGATGGATTTTTTAGAGTTCCGTGGTTGGCGAACGATGGCGATATAGGGTTTTAACCCAGTTTTGGGTCTCAAGCAATGGCGCAATAATCGTCGAACCGGAATGCATCGCGACAAGTGGATAAGATGCGCGGAACGTTGACGAAGTTTTGGACAGGATCTCGAGAGCTCTGGTGGCTTGAGGCGGCAGAACGAGGTAGAATTAAGTGGTTCGCTTCAGTTCCAGCTTGAGTGAGATGGTTCGATTTCGATTGGGATACGATTATACAAATCAGGGTGGTCGAGTGGCTTTAAGGCATTGTCGTCGACTTGTCGAAAGTGGCGACGATGATCAGAGTGCTAGCAAATGATTATACACCTGCACGATCATGTTTGTATAAGGCATTGATGAATGAGTTTGAGGAAGAAAGGTCTGCTCGGGGATGGGTTCGAGGAATCTAAGGTTTTCCTCGAAGTTAATGTTATGGGGTGAGACTAGAAGACAAGATCGGGAAAATGACGTTTTAGCTCGAAGGTGATTCTCGTGCTCGTTCGATCAGATACCAGAGTTTAAAATTTTCACAGGTTTTAAAATTTTGAAGATAAAATTTGTACCATGTTTTAAATTATAAAAACAAATCTGATACCAAGTTTTAAAACTAAAGATATGTACAAGTTTTAAAGGAAAAAGGTTAAGGTTAAATATTTTAAATTGTTTTGAAAATTAATTGATTTTGAAATAATTTTCATGATGATAATGAATATATTTCTCAGTATTTTAAATAGAATTTGATAATGCTTGAATTAAGAAAGTGTTGGAAATAAGTATGTTTAGAAACCTTAATTAAGAAATGATTTTGAATTTAAATATTATTTTATTTAAAGGTTGATTAATTTATAAATTGAGATTTGTGTATTAAGTTTTAATCAAAAGGTATTAAGAAATTACTTAATGTAATTAATTTAAAAGATGGTGATAATTGATTAATGATCGATTAATGTGATTATTTTAAAGATAATTCCTCGATGTAATTAATTAAAGGGTTAATTACTTAATTATTACAAGATAATTTATTAATGTGATAAATTAATTAAGGCAATTAATTTAAGGATAATTAATTAAAGGTTAATTAATTAATGAAAGTGATTAAGGATAATCACTTTTTGTAATTAATTAAGGATAATTAATTTAATGGTAATTAATTGAGGCTTAATTAATTAATGTAATTAATTAAGGATTAACTAATTTATAATTAAGGATAAATTAATTAGTAATTAAAGGAAAATTAATCAATTAAGATTAATTAAATTAAGGTAATTAATTACTTAATCAAAAGTAATTAACTAATGATTTAAGTCAAGTAATGTAACAACCCGCATATTTATCGATTATATATTTAAATACTTTGTTTAAATATTTTATCGTTATTCGGATACTGGTCCGAAAAGCTACTTTTTGCAACGGTCAAATTAGGACCGAGACCACTTCCATTGAGTTTGAAATGCTGTTTAAAATCTTTTTAAGTATAAACTTTGATATGTTTGGGGTTAGTGGAATTTCACTAACTTTTCCCGCTTTGGACTTTGGGTTGGTTTAGCCTATTAAACCTAAGTTCCAACCCCTTCTCCTCATCTCTTCATAAATTCCTATCTAACTCTAGTTTTAGCATTAATGGTGAGTTGAAAGTGAAATTAAAATTCCAAACCCAAGTTCATTAGCAAATTCAGCATCCAACTCGAAAATCCAAATGAAGACATTGGATTCAAGCTTCTTGTGTTGAGATTAAAGCGGATTAATTCTTGCTTTTCTTTGGTCTTTATTTTCATTGATTTTTGGTGCAAAGGTGAGAATTTTATCTCACGTTCTTGGCTATATCTATCATGGATGTTTGGGAATGATTTCCTATCACTTTAGCATGTACATTTGCATTTGGTTTGGATTGGATTGGTGAAAAACTCCAATTTTTAGCGTTTTTTGGTGATATTCTGCAGTTAGGTCGCACTGGCATAAATGGTTGTTTGGACCTAGGTCGTAGGTCATGTGTCGCAAGGTCGTAGGTTGTGTGCCACTAGGTCGTACGTCGTGTGCCTCTAGGTCGTAGGTCGCATGCCCTGTTCTTCATTTGGTTGCTTGGTGGCTTCCCTGTTAGGTCGCATGACCTTCACCCAGTTAGGTCGCATGACCTTATAAACCGTTAGGTCGCTTGACCTATACACCCTAGGTCGTTAGACCTTGTTTCCCCTCTAAGTCGCAGGACCTTTATCTCTTAGGTCGTGACGCCTTAATTCCTTTAGGTCGTTAAGGCCTTAACTCGCTCGACCTAGTTAGGTCGTTAGGTCGCGTGGCACATTAGGTCGCTAGGTCGCGACAGTCATTCCACTTTGGCCTTTACAACTTTAGGTCATTCAACCACTAGGTCGCGTGCCTCTTTGGGTCGTTCCCACGTTAGGTCGTGAGCCCTTTAGGTCGCATGACCCCTTAAGTCGCTCGCCTCTGTTAGGTCGCTTGCTTCTGCTAACTCGCGAACTCCTCTAGGTCGCAAGCACTAGGTCACTTGACCCCTTAGACCCCTAGGTCGCTCGATCCTATCCTCCCTTAGGTCTTCACTAGGTCGTACTGTTTTGGATGGGCCGCTGCGCCGCACCCCGCCGGGGGCGCTGCCACTCCCCCTTAGGTCTTCCTCTAGGTCAAACCCCGTAGAGGGGGTGTTGCCCCCGCACCCCCACCTTGGGGGGTTTCCACCCCCCCCCCCCTCCCCGACCCCCCCTCCGTAGGGGATCTTATCTGAAAAACATTCAACAGAACTTGCTTTGTTGAGATGCTGAGTTGTCCATTCTTCGAGACAAACTATCTTGTGCTTCTCGGTCGATTTTATGGTATCACGGCCTTGCTAAAAAGGCGGGATAACAACTTTAGAAATATGAAGATTTCAATACTAGTATTAAATATCAAAACTCTTTCAACAAAATGATTTCAACTCTATTTTCAATAACAAAGCTCTTTTCTTAAACCGTTTTCCAATCTACTAGTATATACAAACTTTTACCTTACTCGGATGAGAAATCTAATTAAACGGCTTAGTAAAACAAGTGGTATGAAACGCTTGCGTTCACTTCGTCGGTTAATTCTTGGACTTGTTCGATTGAACCACTTGTGACAATTTTCTAGTGAATATTTACAGTTTGTTCGTAAATATTTAAGTTAAGAAAGTGGTTATGGGACACGAAGATAAACTTTTATATTTACTAGCTTAGTGTAATTGACACTTCTCGTTGATCATGACGATCATTTTATTATTTAGACTAGAAATTGTGCGATGTCTCTTTGTTTGCAAGGTTAGACTAGATCTCATGGGTGTGATTCCGACTCA
The DNA here is from genome assembly GCA_030765085.1 of Allium cepa. Classification (NCBI taxonomy): domain Eukaryota; kingdom Viridiplantae; phylum Streptophyta; class Magnoliopsida; order Asparagales; family Amaryllidaceae; genus Allium; species Allium cepa. The sequence goes on from CM060928.1 coordinate 683,069,611, forward strand.
CACATATATCTTTGTCCGCAAGGTTAGTCTAGACACCATTTGTGTGATTCCACTCACACATACCTTTTTGTTGCGAGGTTAGGCTATACACCATTTGTGTGATTCCACTCACACATACCTTTTTTCTTTTTGGTTAGCCCAGACCTCATCTGGGTGATTCCGACTCACCCATATGGGGTAGCTCCCCATCGTCTTCGGACCGTCATGTGATAGGCCTCTTTCCCTTTTTCTGTGATTTTTGGATTTCTTGTGTTGATTTCTGGAATTTAAGTCATTGACTTGTTATGAGTACAAGTTTAGGGTATGATGCCCTCTTTGGATCTTTGAGAAGATTCTTGTGATATTGATTTATCTCTTATTGATTGATCTTCTATTGATCATCATTTGCATACTTATAGTAGTATGTCAGTATGGATATTTTATGTTTATGCCATATCTTTTATTTTATACCATGTCATCTGATATTTATAGCTAGACTGATCCGTTTATTATTTTCTTAAATAATACTCGGGTCAGACCGAGATGTTACAGGTGCTTCTACTTGACTTCTTCCCGGGATTTTCTACTCTGACTTTTAGCTAACTATTTAGATTAGCAATTTTTGTTGTATACACTTGAGATATAGACTCATAGTTGTAATCTTTGTATAGCATGTGTTGCTATTCTTTTGTATTATTGTGGATCTTTTTGACCACTACTCTGATGTACACTTTCATGTGTTAGTTATATATTCATATCTACTTCCGCCTTTGTGATATGGATGTCTGTGACTGATTTGTGTTTTTCTTATTTCTATGTTTGTTTTCGAAGATTATTTATAGCCACCGTGTGATAAGCAATCACATGGATGGTCGCTCCTCAACAGCCTTATTCTCCGTGCTAGTTGACAGCACTACACCGTAGTGTTCTTGGCTAGCGTGGGTATAGAGGTGGGGCGTCACAGCTTGGTATCGGAGCCAAACTTCGGAACAATGTAGAATAACTTAACAAGGATCATCGTCCAAAGTCCACCTCAGGAGTTATGTCTTAGGATTAATTCGAGTCGTCGTACCGATTCATCCTGTATCCTTTATGATTCCTTGTTTTATCTAGCAAGATTGCTTGATATTCATTAGTGAGTAATTTTCTTCTTTCTCTTCTTTCTTAAGGAAGAGAAATGGTTAGACCTGGTCGTCCCAGAGCTGGACCATCGAGTGCTCCACCCCAAGACGGAGTTTTTATGACTACCCAGCAACTTCTTGACCTTGTCACGAATGCTCAAGCAGCTGGTTCTAATCCGGAACCTACTCACCCTAAATCTGGGTTTGCATGTTTGTGCAATGATTACACCAACCTGGGTGGGAAGCCATTTAAAGGTTCTGAAACTATCATCGAGGTCCAGGCTTGGTTGAGGACCTGCGATCGAATCTTCATTCGCATGAATCTCGTCGATCTTCACCGTGTTCAGGTGGCTTCCAGTATGCTCCAAGAGAGAGAATTGGACTGGTATGAACTTCTTATTTCTGAAGTCAACGAAGCGGACCTTACCTGAGAGCAATTCCGGACACGCTTCGAGTTAAAATTTGTACCAGAAGCAGAGAAGGTAACTCTGGCTCAACGCTTTATAGACCTTGTTCAAGATGAGTCCTCTGTGACTGAATATGTCGCAGCCTTTGAGTCGCTTTCCAAATATGGGGTTGAATACATCAACACCCCATTGAAGAAGAACCAGAGGTTCGTTTATGGCTTAAACAAAAGCCTCAAGAAGCCATTACTTCTAAAGTTAGAAGTTCCTTTCGACCAACTTATAGATATCGCTATTCGTTTGGAAGTGGCTGATAAAGAAAGTGACGTTGAAGTAGTAGCTTCCAAACCCAACTTCAACAACAAAAAGAGGCCCAGTAAATTCAAAGGCCCTTATCCCAACAAAAAGGGTAAGCATGCAACCCCTGCGGCAAAGTCTCCTTCTCCTAGTGGTGCGAGATGCTTCAACTGTGGATCTGGGGATCATTTTGCGAATAAGTGCTCTAAGCCCAAATCTTGTCGCTATTATAAGAGCCCGGATCATTACATACATCAATGCCTCAAATGTGAAGGCAAGAAGGAGGGAATGTTAAACGTGGCTCAAGCCCCTGGCAACACATCTCGTGGCCAAGGTATTTCTCATTCCATTCTTAATGGTATTATTCATGATCAACCTATTAGAGTTCTCTTTGATACGGGTGAATCCCATTCTTTTATATCAAAGGAACTTGTCGACACTTTAAATGTTGATGCTTTAATGACTTCCTTGAGAATTGCGAATCCTGTTGGTGGATCCGCAACTCTTAGTTTGCTTTGTAAAAATGTGGAGATTATTTTATGTGATTTTCTATTCCTAACCAATTTGCATGTTATGCGTTACCTAGGCTTTGGAATGATTTTGGGAATGGATTGGCTTAATCGTTATGAAGCTCGTATCCTATGTCCTGAGCGGACTATTTATCTCCGACATCCGCAATCTGTAAATCAGATTTCTATTATTCTTAAAGATTCGGATTATGCGTTGACCGCATCATTATATTCTTTAAATCCTCATGATAATGATGATGATGATGAGGAAGATGTCACTTCTCGAATTCACGTCGTTTGTGAATTTTTCGACATATTTGAGCCCGTTTTAGGTTTACCACCTAAACGAGCAATTGAGTTCAGAATTAATCTTACCCATGAAGCTCAACCTATTACTCGTCCTCCTTATTGCATGTCTAATAAGGAAAATGAGGAGATGCGCAAACAATTATCTGAATTGGAGACGAAGCAATTTATTCGCTCTAGCTCCTCGCCTTAGGGAGCTTCGGCTATTTTCGTGAAGAAATCTAACGGTACACTTAGGCTTCGCATTGAGTAGCGCAAGCTTAACGATCTAACTATTAAAAATAAACATCCTTTACCTTGGATTGACGAACTGTTTGATCAGCTTAGCGGAGCTAGGGTCCTTTCACAATTGGACTTGGCTACCGGTTTTCATCAGCTTCGTATTGCTGAGGATAGTATTCCTTTGACATCATTCCGTACTCGTTATGGATCTTATGAATGGCTTGTTATGCCATTTGGTTTAACGAATGCTCCGGCTTACTTCGTTGACCTCATGAATCGAGTTTTCAAGGCTTTCCTCGATCGGTTTGTTCTAATCTTCATTGCTGATGTCCTTGTGTATTCTAAAACCGAGGAGGAGCATGAAAAGCGTCTTCGGATTGTATTGGAAACTCTTAGGAGTAATCAATTAAAGGCAAAATTTTCTAAATGCCACTTTTGGCAATCTCGTGTGATGTTTCTCCGTCATATTATTTCCGAATCCGGAATTTCCATGGATCCTTCAAAGATTGAAGTGATTCAAGATTGGAAGAGACCGGAGAGTGTGACAGAGATTCATAGTTTTCTGGGATTGGCGGGTTATTACCGTCGTTTCATTAAAGACTTCTCTAAGATTGTCGTTCCTCTTACTGGCTTGACTAAGAAGGGAGTTAAATACATTTGGTCGGACAAATGTGAAGCCTCTTTTCAGAAATTGAAAGAACTCCTTTCCGATGCTCCTATTCTTATTATTCCCAAAGGGAATCAAGATTTTTTTGTTTATACTGATGCTAGTCACGTTGGTTTGGGTGCCGTTCTTATGCAAAAAGAATGTGTTATTGCTTATGCTTCTAGGCAATTGAAGCCGGCCGAGACTAGATATGCCACACATGATTTAGAACTCGCGGCTATTGTTTTCGCCCTTCGAATTTGGCGTCATTATCTATTGGGAGAGAAATTTATTCTTTACACGGATCATAAGTCTTTGAAATATTTATTTTCTCAAAAGGAACTTAATTTGCGTCAACAACGTTGGCTTGAGTTCCTTGCACCTTATGATCTTGATATTCTATATACCCCCTGTAAGGGTAATCGTGTCGCCGATGCTCTTAGCCGTAAACAACAAGATGTTGTTTCTATGATGATATCCGAATGGAACGATCTCGAGATTATATCCACTTGTGAGATTCTAGAGCGCGTATCCGATTTATGCTCATCACTTGTTTTATGTAGCCGTGAGGCTCATCCTTCTCTTTTAGACCGCATTCTTAAAGCTCAAGGGCTAGATCCTGAATTGGCTCTTCTTGGCTAAAATGTTAAGGATAAAATTGATATTGAAGGTTTGAAAGACTTTGATATTGATTCTCGTGGTGGCATTCGAAAATTTGGTAGACTTATCATACCAAATATTAGTGATCTTCGTAAAGATATTTTAGAAGATTCCCATCCTTCTAAATTCACCATTCATCCCGGTAGTAGTAAAATGTACGCTGATATGAAGCGACTTTATTATTGGGAGGGAATGAAATCTGATATTGCTAACTTTGTTAAGTGTTGCATGACTTGCCAACTTGTCAAGGCCGAAAATCAAAGGCCTGGTGGGTTATTGCAACCTTTAGAAATTCCAATTTCGAAGTGGGACCAAATTTCCATGGATTTTATAGATGGCCTTCTCCATTCTCGTTCGGGTCATGATAGCTTATGGGTGATCATTGATAGAATTACTAAATCTGCCCATTTTACTCCCGTTCGATCTGACCGTACCGTTCCTCTTTTGGCCAAACTCTTTATCAAAGAAATTGTTAAATTGCATGGAGTTCCTACTTCTATTGTTAGCGATCGAGATCCATTGTTTACTAGTGGATTTTGGAAGAGTCTTCAAAAAGCTTTAGGAACGAAGCTTAATTTTAGCACTGCTTATCACCCACAGTCCGATGGACAAACTGAGCGTGTGAATCAAACTCTTGAAGATCTTCTTCGAGCTTGTGTGCTTGATTTTGGTGGAAGTTGGGAAGATCATATTTCACTTGTCGAATTTTCCTATAATAATAGCTTCCAATCTAGTATTGGTATGGCACCTTTCGAGGCACTCTACGGAAGGCCATGCCGATCTCCTTCTTGTTGGCTTGAGGCCGGTGAGAGGCTGGTTTTAGGTCCAGACTTTATTCGTGATTCCACAGAAAAGATTGAATTATTCGACATAGGATGAAAGAAGCCCAGAGTAGACAAAAATCCTATGCCGATGATCGAAGAAGGAAATTAGAATTTTCTGTTGGAGATCTTGTTTTTATTCGTGTTTCACCTATGAAAGGTGTTGTACGTTTCAGTCGGTCGGGAAAGTTATCGCCTCGATATATTGGGCCATTTCCTATCACTGAACGTATTGGTTCCATGGCTTATCGCCTTTCATTACCGGCTCAGTTTTCTGCCATGCATGACGTGTTTCACGTTTCTCAATTACGGAAATTCCTTCGAGATTCCAATTCTATTCTTGAGCCTTGTATTGGGGGAAAAATTTAAGTTTCGCCAAATTTAACTTATGAGCAGCAATATTCGAATTATTGCTTCGGAGGTCAAACAACTTCGAAATAAAGATATTCCGCTTGTGAAGGTTCAATGGTCCTCAAACCCTAAAGATTGCTCTTGGGAATCTAGAGAATTCATCGAGCGAACATATCCAGACTTACTTTCTAGTGCTCAATGAGGTGAACTTCTTATTTCAAATTTCTATTGTGATAATATGCTTTTATGGTTGTTACTTTTTATTTCCATCTTATATATCGCGAGGATGCAATTTCTTTAAGGAGGGGAGTCTGTAACAACCCGCATATTTATCGATTATATATTTAAATATTTTGTTTAAATATTTTATCGTTATTCGGATATTGGTCCGAAAAGCAACTTTTTGCAAACGGTTGAATTAGGATTCGAGACCACTTCCATTGAGTTCGAAATTCCGTTTACACTCTTTTTAAGTATAAACTTTGATATGTTTGGGGTTAGTGGAATTTCAATAACTTTTCCCGCTTTGGACTTTAGGTTGGTATAGCCTATTAAACCTAAGTTCCAACCCCTTCTCCTCATCTGTTCATAAATTCCTACCTAACTCTAGTTTTAGCATTAATGGTGAGTGGAAAGGGAAATTAAAATTCGAAGCCCAAGTTCATTAGCAAATTCAACATCCAACTCCAAAATCAAAGTGAAGACATTGGATTCAAGCTTCTTGTGTTGAGATTGAAGTGGATTGATTCTTTCTTTGCTTTGGTCTTCATTTTCATTGATTTTTGGTGCAAAGGTGAGATTTTTATCTCACATTATTGCCTATATCTATCATGGATGTTTGGGAATGATTTCCTATCACTTAGCATGTACATTTGCATTTGGATTGGATTGGATTGGCGAAAAACTCCAATTTTTAGCGTTTTTGGTGATTTTCTACACTTAGGTCGCACTGACACAAATGGTTGTTCGGAGCAGGTCGTAGGTCGTGTGTCGCTAGGTCGAAGGTCGTGTGCCGCTAGGTCGTAGGTCGTGTGCCGCTAGGTCATAGGTTGCATGCCCTGTTCTTCATTTGGTTTCTTGGTGGCTTCCCTGTTAGGTTGCATGACCTTCACCCAGTTAGGTCGCATGACCTTATAAACCGTTAGGTCGCTTGACCTATACACCCTAGGTCGTTAGACCTTATTTCCCCTCTAGGTCGCAGGACCTTTATCTCTTAGGTCGTGATGCCTTAATTCCTTTAGGTCGTTAAGGCCTTAACTCGCTCGACCTAGTTAGGTCGTTAGGTCACGTGGCACATTAGGTCGCTAGGTCGCGACAGTCGTTCCACTTTGGCCTTTGCAACTTTAGGTCGTTCAACCACTAGGTCGCGTGCCTCTTTAGGTCGTTCCCACGTTAGGTCGTGAGCCCGTTAGGTCGCATGACCCCTTAGGTCGCTCGCCTTTGTTAGGTCGCTCGCTTCTGCTAACTCGCGAACTCCTCTAGGTCGCAACCACTAGGTCGCTTGACACCTTAGACCCCTACGTCGCTCGATCCTATCCTCCCTTAGGTCTTCACTAGGTCGTACCGTTTTGGATGGGGCGCTGCCCCGCACCTCGCCGGGGGCACTGCCACCCCCCCTTAGGTCTTCCTTTAGGTCGAACCCCGTAGCGGGGTATTGCCCCAGCACCCTCACCTTGGGGGGTTGCCACCCCCCTGGACCCCCCCTCCATAGGGGATCTTATCTGAAAAACATTCAACAGAACTTGCTTTGTTGAGATGCTGAGTTGACCATTCTTCGAGACAAGCTATCTTGGGCTTCTCGGTCGATTTTATGGTATCACGGCCTTGCTAAAAAGGCGGGATAACAACTTTAGAAATATGAAGGTTTCAATGCTAGTAGTAAATATCAAAACTCTTTCAACAAAATGATTTTAACTATATTTTCAATAACAAAGCTCTTTTCTTAAACCGTTTTCCAATCTACTAGTATACATAAACCTTTACCTCACTCAGATGAGAAATCTAATTAAACGGCTTAGTAAAACAAGTGGTATGAAACGCTTGCGTTCACTTCGTCGGCTAATTCTTGGACTTGTTCGATTGAACCTCTTGTGACAATTTTCTAGTGAAGATTTACAGTTTGTTCGTAAATATTTAAGTTAAGCAAGTGATTATGGGACACGAAGATAAACTTTTATACTTACTAGCTTAGTGTAATTGACACTTCTCGTTGATCATGACGATCATTTTATTATTTAGACTAGCAATTGTGCGATGTCTCTTTGTTTGCAAGGTTAGACTAGATCTCATGGTTGTGATTCCGACTCACACATATATCTTTGTCCGCAAGGTTAGTCTAGACACCATTTGTGTGATTCCACTCACACATACCTTTTTGTTGTGAGGTTAGGCTAGACACCATTTGTGTGATTCCACTCACACATACCTTTTTGCCTTTTGGTTAGCCTAGACCTCATCTGGGTGATTCCGACTCACCCATAGGACCGTCATGTGATAGGCCTCTTTCCCTTTTTCTATGATTTCTGGATTTCTTGTGTTGATTTCTGGAATTTATGTCATTGACTTGTTATGAGTGCAAGTTTAGGGTATGATGCCCTCTTTGGATCTTTGAGAAGATTCTTGTGATATTGATTTATCTCTTATTGATTGATCTTCTGTTGATCATCATTTGCATACTTATAGTAGTATGTCAATATGGATATTTTATATTTATGCCATATCTTTTATTTTATACCATGTCATCTGATATTTATAGCTAGACTGATCCGTTTGTTATTTTCTTAAATAATACTCGGGTCAGACCGAGATGTTATAGGTGCTTCTGCTTGACTTCTTCCCGGGATTTGCTACTCTGACTTTTGGCTAACTATTTAGATTAGCAGTTTTTGCTGTATACACTTGAGATATAGACACATAGTTGTATTCTTTTGTATAACACGTGTTGCTATTCTTTTGTATTATTGTGGATCTTTTTGACTACTACTCTGATGTCACTTTCATGTGTTAGTTTTATATTCATATCTTCTTCCGTCTTTGTGATATGGATGTCTGTGATTGATTTGTGTTATGCTTATTTCTATGTTTGTTTCTGAAGATTATTTATAGCCACCGTGTGATAAGCAATCACATGGATGGTCGCTCCTCAACAGCCTTATTCTCCGTGCTAGTTGACAGCACTACAGCGTAGTGTTCTTGGCTAGCGTGGGTATAGAGGTGGGGCGTCACAAGTAATCAAGTGATTAAGATTAATTATTGATTAAGAATAGTCATTTATTAACTAAGAATAATTAATTAAAATGATGATTAATTAAAGGGTTAATTAATTAATTAAAGATAATTAATCAAAGGATAAATGAATAATTATAGGTTAATTATTTAAAATAGAGAGTTAATTATCTAACGATTAAAGATTGATTAATTTGTTAACAAAATTTGATTTAAATTTATTAGTAAAGGTTAATTAAGTTATTAATTAAGGTTGATTAATTAATAGTTAAAGGGTTAATTAATTTATAAATTGAGGTTAATTAATAAATGATAAAAGGTAATTAATTAAATGATTTGTAATAAATTAATTAACCAAAATTAATAAATTATCCATAAGAAATTTATCTAATTTAAATTAATCAGATGTTTAATTGATCTAACTCATGGATGTTTGGATTCTAATTAGTGCTTTGAATTGTTTTGATGTTCTTGATTTGTGATACTTTGTGATATAAATTATTCTGTGTTGTGCTGTGATCTGTGATGTAATTTATTTATTTGTGATGTAATTTATTCATTTATGATGTAACTTATTTATCTATGAATCTGTGAATGAAGATAAGCGTTATAGATTATACCGCTTATCGATATTTCTGTGCTTGAATCTGTAATGATTGATGATGTTGCACTATTGGGTAAAATCCCTGGACTACACCTTACACACACAAATATGGATTTGCACGTGGAAATTGATTAAGTCATAGATTTTTGAAATAGTTTTCAAAGTTGAATTTTGAATTTAAATGATTTTTGGAAATGGAATTGAATTAATACGAAAAACTTTTGAAAAGAAGTTTTAAAGATAAAGGTTATTTTGGATAACTTGATAAGGTTTTGAAACTTAAATTATTTGATTTGAATTTGAATTCAATATTAGAAATAGAATTCAATGATTTGGAAATTATTGTTTAAAAAGATTATACAAGTTGTAAAGGTGTTCATATGGGTTTTTAACCATTTGAAAAATATTGTTTTGGAATTTGAATTTAAACCCAAGTTTTATACTTGAATGACTTTAACTTATGTAAAATGTAATCAGTTTTCCCCAAAACGAAAACTATTTGTTTCAAATAAGAATAGCTTTCATATAAGGAAAGAATTTCCAATGTGTATCAAAATATTTCAAATTTTAAATGAAATGTGAATTGTTTTGAAAGCTATAAATTAATCTTTGTGAAAGATAATTGAATTTTTTTTTGGGAATTATGAATTGAGTCTTTTATTTAAATGAGTGGATGAGTTAATCCAATTTGAAATTGTTTTGAAAGCTATAATTGAATCTTTGCGAAAGGTGAGTGAACTATGCGAAATGAATCTTTTTATTCAAAAATATTTGAAATGGTAATTTGTTTTAAACCATTTAAAGAAAGGTTTTGGATAATAAGTTATGACTTAACTGAAATCCTATATCCATATGTTTTTAAATATTGCGCTCATTATTCGGTTTAGCCAGGAGAGGACCTTGTGTCATATAACCCATTCCGAATAATGATACGACGTTATGGATAGTATTTGAAGACCGATGGTGAAGACCGGGTATTTTCGAGAACGAAAGGATAACCAGTCGATTGTCTCTGCACTGAGCCACACCGGTATAGAGATTCCCTAAGTGGTGGGAAGTCCGATCGGGATTGTGAATACCCGGATTGCAAGGGCTTGTTCGGAAGTTCCTTCGTTTCTGTTCGAACTTGGAACAGACTTGTATGGATGTGTGTCTGACATTACCCTTTAAGATGTAAAGCTGGTTTCTATCAAATATATTTCTGTTTGGTGGCGGAGATTTATTCTCTTAGCTTAACACCCTTCTCTAAGACATACGAGCTTAGAGGTTATGTAGTTGATGGTTGCTAGTGATACATTCCCAATTTGGTAATGTGGCATATGAAGTGCTGCTGATCATTTGTTGATCAAAGCACGGCTTTGTGAAAAAGCGTGGCTTTGTGGACGAGACCATATCGAGCCTCACAACCCGGTAATGGTCGAAACAGGAATGATGCGGCAAAGTTTCATGGGTAGCACCCGTAAGGTATGTCCATTCCTTCTTGAAAAGGGTGGTATCATGGTATGGAGCCCAGATACTTACTCATGTGGACACTATAGTATATTTATTATTGGATGATGTTGTTGGTGTAGAGGATCCTCGGATAAAGGTCGCAAACGACCGGGGATGGCATATCTTAGGTTTTACCCCCGGGTAGTGGGTAGACCGGCCTTGTGTTGGCAGAGAGCCATGAAGGTTCTCGGTGCGTCCCTCTAGAGGCGTACCCATGTGGCAATGGGAAGTTCCTTGGCCTGACCATTTGTTGGAAAAATCCAATATCCAATACGCGCCTTGTACGGTTTTAGTTGTAGAATGCAATTTAACATGGCAGCTATAGTAGGCACAGTATAATGGTACCTATGCTGGCTAAGATTAATACTATACTTTCGAAATGTGTTCCACTATGCACTAATAATAATATCAAAAAGGATTTTGCGTAGCAAGCATGTTTGACTATCATAAGGAGAAATCTCACCCAAATGTGCGATTGCATGGTGTGTGTGCTGGGAGGCCTTATGGTAGTTTCATTTTCCAAAAAGTATTGCGGATTTCAATTTAAATTCTTTTATTTGTTTTTAAAGATAAAATGTTTTTGTTTTCTCATACCAGTCCCATGACTGACCGGGAGTTTACTGTTCCTTTCCTAAACTCTGGGTGCCCATAATTTTCCACACGGGCAGTCTAGAGTTGGGTTTTTCAGATAGTCAGATAGTAGGAATTGATTTGATAGCCTTCGAAGCCCTTTGGATATGTGGATCGTATTTGCTACACTTCAGCATTCTGACCTTGCTTATCTTTGTGAAACGTGATGGAGTTCGAGCTAGTGGTTTGGAGTTTTGGCTTTGGAGCATTGGATTGGAGTTGCAGTTTGATATTGGAGTTATCTCTTTTGCTATTTGTTTTCCGCTGTTGTTTATTGTATCTGATATTCTTGTATCATATTGATATCATTGTTGTATATCATTGGATATTGTATTCATTGGAGTTATACATGATATTCATTTCTTTTTCTTCTGCTGTGTTGTTATACTTAATGTGTTATAAGCTCCGGCGAACTAGATTCGACGTTTGGATCTACGGCACTTCAATACGAGTGACGTATTCAGTGCCGATTTTCGAAGGTCGAGTCGGGGTCGTTAAAATTGGTATCAGAGCTGAAGGTTAAAACTTTAGCTTAGGAGTATAACACATTAAGTGGCTTATTAGAGATAGGGTGAAGGTGTACCCTAGAATGTGTATATCCCTAAGATATCCATCTGAATGCCTAAGTAAATTCTATTACTATCCACTGATACTGAGTATGAGTGCAAGAAGAGGACGAGATAGGGGATAGGGAAATACCACTACAAATGGTCAATGCCCTGTAACAACGATGGAAATAAACTGTCTCTATCAATCTCCTTTGATTCGTCTTTTAAATTCTTTGATGACTCCTGGCAGCTCCAGGAAGAAGCTTTTATATATTTGCATGGGACATAAACTCCAGATGTGTCAAAATTGTTTGTTTGGATGAATTGATTGCTTTGGTTACTATGGTTGATAAATATACTTTGGTTTCCATACTAAAAAGTTATGGATTTATATCCACATATCTTCTGCTCTTTTGGGTCTAGATATATTCTAGAGGGGTTAGTTTGAACTAACCAATGCCATTGCATACTTCATAGATCTGGATAATCCGAGTATCTTGTAAAGAGTTAAATGGATTCGTTCTTGTATCTATTTTTGATATTCTGATTTGGTAAGCCAAATGCAGAATAGACATTATGTTTGATCTGGAAAATTGTTTCTCTATCTTTCTATATTCTTTTGTTGTCTCCCTTGTAAATTTCGGGAACGAAATTTTCTTAAAGGGGGAACCTGTAACATTCCTGATTTTGAGGCCAAATTAATATATAAATTTTTTAATTAAATTTTGAGATTAATTGGTAAAACATATTTGAGTCTCTCTAAAAACCAATTAAAATGTGAGATTTTTTTCTATTATATATACATTTATGTAAATATATACATTGTGATTTGGAAGATAGGATTTAAGATCAATATAAGAATTATTTTCTTAAGGATGTATAAATAGTTGTAAAAGGAAATATAAATAGAAATTAATATAAAGATATTTCAATTTAATTTTATGAAATGGATTTTAAAAGTTTTTTGAAGTTAAACCTTTATTCTAAAGACTTATATACATATATAATCTATATATGTGTTTATTATTAAAATACAACTAAACTTTGAAATTAATTTCTTTAAATAGTTATGATTTGTACACTGACTTGAATTTAAAATTTAAAACAAGAATGAAAATAAAATATTTACCTATTGAAATTTAATAAATATACTGGGAATAAAATTGGTTTAATAGATAGATTAGATTTAAAAAGCTTTGATGTGTATATATCTTTTGAAATATGAGCATAAGTATTAAAATACACATAAGATAAATCAATTCACAAATTGATTAAGGATTTAAAATAAAAAATTTAAATCTGAAATAAAGTGAGATTTAATTAAAATTTTAAAATGCTTTCCTCTTAAATAATTAAAGATCAATATAGTTAGAATAAATTTAAATGCTTTGTTATGAATATATCTTTTCGCAATAAACACGTTAATATAAAACATGTTTATAAATTAAAATAAAATGATGGTTTAAAAAACAAAATGTACAAATGAATTTAAGAGAAGGGATATAAACATAAATTTATAACAAATGACATTTTTGAAACAAACAGGTATGTAGGATTACAAGAGTAGTTGAATTGGCATGCAATGTAAAAAGTGGCATTGATTTTGTTTAAAATGAATTAAATTTTATACTGAAGAATAAGAAAAACTAAACATACATTAGAAAGAAACTAGGCTACTTATTTCATATCTCTGTTCTCTAACTCTTCTCATCTTCATTTCAAAAAAAATCTAAAACCTAAGATCGAGAATTCTCAAAATAAAAACTAGAGCAAAGGTCAAGATCAAGCCTGAAAATAAACTAAAATAAGTAAACAATTCAAATCCTTGAAACCAAAGTCCGGAATCAGGCAAAGCAACTTCAACCTGAAGCATGCAAATGCATATAATCAGGCAATATCAATGTCAATGCTCCAGGCCTGAAAGTATTTTCAAACTGGAAACCAAAACGGTAGTTCAAAGTTCAAAAGCCTGGGAAACAAATACAATCATTCAATCTGAAACCTGGAAGCAAATAAGCAAGCTTCAATTTGGAAAGCAGGGTCTGGATTCAAATATTTAAAACTGAAAACAGATAAAAGCCAGATCATATCAAAACAAGATCAAGTAAGCAAAGACCAAATTAAAATTCAAGTGTGGTCCTCTGTCTTCAATTTTGAGGTGTGCAAACCTATTAAACCCATTATTATATTTGAATGTTTGATGATGTTTGAAAATATGATGGTTGCATTGATATAAAATAAAATAAAATCTAATTGCATGCCTGAACATTTAAAGACTTTAGAAGTATGCATGTCTGTTTACAGGCATACTTATCTCTGTTAAAAGTATGTACAGGCTTATATTAAGGAAAGGAAAAAAAAATCAATTGCTCGTCACATAATAAATTTTAGACTTCGATTCAAAAATGGAAAAGGTTTCAAAGAATGTAACATTAATTTTAAAAATAAATTCCAGTATTTAAATTGAGTAACCATTTCAAAAACAATAAACTACAGTCATGAGCACTTAAAATCAGATAAATCGATGGTCTAAAACTTATTTTTTGAATATATAGTTGGATTAAAATTTGTTGTCATGAATTCTGATAATATTTTCACGATTTTAAAGTTTGGGAATATCGAGTATTCGTAGTTGATCAAAATTGGATCTTTGGTTAATTTCTGATGATCGCGTGAATTACGGAAGCCGGGGTTGATGCTGGAAGAGGCTGGAGCATTGGGGATCATGGGAAAAATCGGTGATAGATTTTTAGAGTTCCGTGGTTAGCGAACGATGGAGATATAGGCTTTTAACCAGTTTTTGGTCGATCGTGTTCTTAGAGCTGTGGCACAATATTCGTCGAACCGGAATGCATCGGGACAAGTGGATAAGAAGCGTGGAACATTGACTAAGTTTTGGACAGGATCTCGAGAACTCTGGTGGCTTGAGGCGGCAGGACGAGGTGGAATTTGGTGGTTCGTTTCAGTTCCAGGTTGAGTGTGATGGTTCAATTTCGATAGGGATACGATTATGAAAATCTGGGTGGTCGCATGGCTTTATGGCATCGTAGTCGACTTGTCGAAAGTGGCAACGATGATCAAAGTGCTGGCAAATGATGTACACGTGCACGATCACATTTGTATCAGGCATTGATGAATGGGTTTGAGGAAGAAAGGTCTGCTCTGGGATGGGTTTGGAGAATCTATGGTTTGGCTTGAAGTCAATGTTGTGGGGTGAGACTCGAAGACAAGATCGGGAAAATGACGCTTTAGCTCGAAGGTTATTCTCGTGCTCGTTTGGTCAAATACGAGAGTTTGAAATTTTCACAGGTTTTAAAATTTTGAAGATAAAATTTGTACCAGGTTTTAAATTATAAAAACAAATCTAATACCAAGTTTTAAAACTAAAGATATGTACAAGTTTTAAAGGAAAACAGTCAAATATTTTAAATTGTTTTGAAAATTAATTGATTTTGAAATAATTTATATAATGATAATGAATATATTTCTATGTATTTTAAATAGAATTTGATAATGCTTGAATTAAGCGAGTGTTGGAAATAAGTATGTTTAGAAACCTTAATTAAGAAATGATTTTGAATTTAAATATTATTTTATTTAAAGGTTGATTAATTTATAGATTGAGATTTGTGTATTAAGTTTTAATCAAAAGGTATTAAGAAATTACTTAATGTAATTAATTTAAAAGATGATGATAATTGATTAATGATTGATTAATGTGATTATTTTAAAGATAATTCTTCGATGTAATTTATTAAAGGGTTAATTACTAAATTATTAAAAGATAATTTATTAATGTAATAAATTAATTAAGGCAATTAATTTGAGGATAATTAATTAAAGGTTAATCAATTAGTGAAAGTGATTAAGGATAATCACTTTTTGTAATTAATTAAGGATAATTAATTTAATGGTAATTAATTAAGAGTTAATTAATTAATGTAATTAATTAAGGATTAATTATTTTATAATTAAGGATAAATTAATTAGTAATTAAAGGAAAATTAATCAATTAAGATTAATTAAATTAAGGTAATTAATTAGTTAATCAAAAGTAATTAACTAATGACTTAAGTAAAGTAATCAGGTGATTAAGATTAATTTTTGATTAAGGATAATCATTTATTAACTAAGAATAATTAATTAAAATGATGATTAATTAAGGGGTTAATTAATTAATTAAAGATAATTAATTAAAGGATAATTGAATAATTAAAGGTTAATTATTTAAAATAAAGAGTTAATTATCTAATGATTAAAGATTGATTAATTTGTTAATCAAATTTGATTTAAATTAATTAGTAAAGGTTAATTAAATTATTAATTAAGGTTGATTAATTAATAGTTAAAGGATTAATTAATTTATAAATTGAGGTTAATTAATAAATGATAAAAGGTAATTAATTAAATAATTTTTAATAAATTAATTAACCAGAATTACTAAATTATCCATAAGAAATTTATCTGATTTAAATTAATCAGATGTTTAATTGATCTAACTCATGGATGTTTGGATTCTATTGAGTGCTTTGAATTGTTTTGATGTTCCTGATTTGTGATACTTTGTGATATAAATTATTCTGTGTTGTGCTATGATCTATGATGTAATTTATTCTTCTGTGATGTAATTTATTCACTTATGATGTAACTTATTTATCTATGAATCTGTGAGTGAAGATAAGCGTTATAGATTATACTGCTTATCGATATTTTTGTGTTTGAATCTGTAATGATTGATGATGTTACACTATTGGGTAAAACCCTGGACTACACCTTACACACACAAATATGGATTGCATGTGGAAATTGGTTAAGTCACAGATTTTTGAAATAGTTTTAAAAGTTAAATTTTGAGTTCAAATGATTTTTGGAAATGGAATTGAATTAGTATGAAAAACTTTTGAAAAGAAGTTTTAAAGATAAAGGTTATTTTGGATAACTTGATAAGGTTCTGAAATTTAAATAATTTGATTTGAATTTGAATTCAATATTTGAAATTGAATTCAATGATTTGGAAATTATGGTTTTAAAAGATTATACAAGTTGTAATGGTGTTCATATGGGTTTTAAAGCATTTAAAAAAATATTGTTTTGGAATTTGAATTAAAACCCAAGTTTTATACTTGAATGACTTTAACTTATGTAAAATGTAATCAATTTTTCCCAAAACGGAAACTATTTGTTTCAAATAATAATAGCTTTCATATAAGGAAAGAATTTCCGATGTGTATCCAAAGATTTCAAGTTTTAAATGAAATGTGAATTGTTTTGAAAGCTATAAGTTAATCTTTGTGAAAGATAATTGATTTTTTTTTGGGAATTATGAATTGAGTCTTTTATTTAAATGAGTGGATGAGTTAATCCGATTTGAAATTTTTTTGAAAGCTATAATTGAATCTTTGCGAAAGGTGAGTGAACTTTGTGAAATGAATCTTTTTATTTAATAAGATTTGAAATGGTAATTTGTTTTAAACCATTTAATGAAAGGTTTTGGATAATAGGTTGTGACTTAACTGAAATCCTGTATCCTTATGTTTTTAAATATTGCGCTCAGTATTCGGTTTAGCCGGGAGAGGACCTTGTGTCATATAACCCATTCTGAATAATGATACGACGTTATGGATAGCATTTGAAGACCAGTGGTGAAGACCGGGTATTTTCGAGAACGAAAGGATAACCCCTCGATTGTCTCTACACTAAGTCGCGCCGGTATAGAGATTCCATACGTGATGGGAAGTCCGATCGGGATTGTGAATACCCGGATTGCAAGGGCTTCTTCGGAAGTGCTTTCGGTTCCGTTCGAACCCGGAACAGACTTTTATGGTTGTGTGTCTGACATTACACTTTGAGATGTAAAGCTGGTTTCTATCAAATACATTTATGTTTGGTGGCGAAGATTTTTTCTCTTAGCTTAACACCCTTCTCTGAGTACGAGCTCGGAGGTTATGTAGTTGATGCTTACTAGTGATACATTCTTAATTTGGTAATGTGGCATACGAATTGCTGCTGATCATTTGTTGATCAAAGCAAGTCTTTGTGAAAAAGTGTAGCCTTGTGGACGAGACCTCATCGAGCCTCACAATTCAGCAATGGTCGAAACAAGAAAGATGCGGCAAGGTTTCAGGGGTAGCGCACCTATTGTATGTCCATTCCTTCTGGAAAAGGGTGGTATCATGGTATGGAGCCCAGATACTTATTCATGTGGACACTGTAGTATATTTATTACTGTGTGATGTTGTTGGTGTAGAGGATCCTCGGATAAAGGTCGCAAACGACCTGGGGTGGCATATCTTAGGTTTTACCCCCGGGAAGGGGGTCGACCGACCTTGTGTTGGCAGAGAGCCGGGTATGTTCTTGGGGCATCCCTCCAGAGGCGTATCCATGTGGCAATGGGAAGTTCCTTGGCCTGACCGTTTGTTGGAAAAATCCAATCTCCAATACGCGTCTTGTACGGTTTTAGTTGTAGAACCTTCCATTTAACATGGTAGCTATAGTAGGCATAGTATAATGGTACCTATGTGTAGCGACCCGACTTTCTATCACCAGAAAATCGCATCACTAATTAAGAAAGAAAGGGATAGAAGAAGAAAAGAAAGAGAAGAAAGAACAACAACACATCAGAATCTCACAGCGGAACGATTGAAATATAATATAGAACATATACATAGTATCATATACATCAGAGTACACACTTAACATATCACAGTAGACAGTTATAACATTTCTGTCTAATATACATTACCAGAAACATCAATACAGAATAACACGCAGCGGAAACTCTATTTATATATCTACACGCTGAAGCCTCCTGCTCCAAAGCTCCTTCAGAATTCGTCAAGGATAAACTGAATCACTTGACTACTCATACAGAATATGAGTACCCAAGAGTTTAATAAAACAAAAAATAAACACTTGGGTCAGACAGGGGTCTGGTGTGAGTAAACGGTTTAAAATTGCTTAACTTTAGAAAATCCTTTGAAAGAAAAGGTATCACATAAGACTTCCCACACATAAACATGGAAAAGTTTTTACCTTACGCCAACCAAAACATTTGATAGGCAATCCAATGATATTATAACAGTGTCTAGGGTTTTCAAATAAATATGAAATAGCCGAAATTGTTACATGATTAAATTCCAGCTACTAGCCACAAAAGTGGGTAATACAAACAAAACCGTAGGTCTCGTAGGGAAAATGGGTTTCCAACAATGGCAGGGCTACTGGAGTACCGCTCGTCACAGTACGTGGCCTAGATCACCGTACCAAGGAGCAACCCTAACTCCCCTGCAACGCAAAGCCGGGACCATTCCTTACTGAACAGTCCCGAACAAGACCACCCCGCAGTTGGCTTTAGACCAACTGCCCACAAAGCCGAAATAAAAAGGGACATCTAGACAGGGATGTATCTTGCTCTCCAGTGGGAGCTACCCATGAAGCCTTGTTGCACCTCCCCTGTTTTAGCCATTCCCAGTTGATGAGGCTAGAGGCTGCGATTACCTTTATAGAACACATCTATCTTAGAATGCTCATCGTCCACCTGACGATGTTCTGAAAGCATTCAATCCATACAAGTCCGTTCCGGGTTCGAACGAAACCCAAGGCACTATCTCGTTGCACTCATTTTGGAATCACCCTCAGAGTCAACGACCATAGCCCTTGCACTCTGAATCACCATCTCGAACCTATAAGTACTATTTCGTCAAACTCATTACGGAATCACCCACAAAGTTTATACTGACGTATAGTTCTTACACCTCGAGTCTTCACTTGCACTCCACTTGGATTCACGACCTAACGTTTATTTTGGATCGATGTGGTTTTCGGATATCCAAATATGGAAACTCGATACCGGTCTCACCGAATCCAAATGACATTTTAATGTCCAAGTTGTACTTAAGGGATTTAAACAATAGATATTCATAAATATCACTTAACATAAATGGATGATTCACATTACACAGATAGATAATTCACTATTATCACATTCATCCATATATATCACAAAGCAGCATATATATCACATCTTAGATATATCACATTCACATCATCAGATATCAACCAATGACATATAATATCAACCAATATCGTTAACTCATCCAATGATACTTATCAACCAATCAATAATCACTCATACACAAGGTTGATCCAACTTAAATAATTTAATTAATTCTTAATTAATTGATTCTTACTTAATCACTTGGATTATCATCAATCCATCTTACTATTCATTAATTAATTACAAATTAATTAATAAACATCACTTAATTATTCTCTTTAATTAATCATCTTTGATTATTTATGTAACAACCCTAGATTTTTACCTATATATTTTAAATTCGACTTTATTTTTATTTTGATTATTTTAAATTTATTTTTATTTCAAACATTTTATCTATAAATGCTGACTATTAAGTGATCTATAGTTCAAAATAGTATAAATTTGACATTTTACTAAAAATGTGAATTTCTACTCAAACTGTTTGAACTTTGACTTTTAAAATTTAAATTAAAATCATTTTTAAATCTTTAATTTTATCTTTTATTATGAAAATAGATGTAATAACTTGAACACTGCTTTTCGTTTGGTTGAAAACAGAGTTAAACTGTGAAAGTTATGTACATTTCAACTTTGAGTGTAATTTGATTTATTTAACAATTTTGTTTATTTTAAATTATATAAATCATATTTTCTTTGTCATATTTATTTTAATATGTTATTGTATGTATATTTTTTGTATTATAATAATTTTAAAATGAAGTAAACAATCTTTCAAAGTCAATGGTAATTTATTTGTAATTTCGGGACACTATTTCGGATTTTTAAGAAATTTCTTTAGATCTTTTTCTATTTTCTTTAAAAAAAATTTTTTTCTTATGTGCTAATGGGTTAGATTTTTTAATATTTTTTTAAAGTGATGTTATAATTTTTCCTAAGTTTACTGTGTTGATTTCTTCTTTTTTTAAAAAGGTTGTTTTCTTATTTTTTGCTATTTTCTTCATTAAAATTATATTAAAATTTATTTTTTTTATTTTGTGAATGTACTTTTATTTTATATTATTATTTATGTTTAAAAATATATTACAAGTTCATATGAATTTTCTAAAATTTATTTCATGTAATTTCAAATTTTCTAGACTGTTTACTATTTTTAGCCATTTTCCTTAAATTAATTTTACATAATTAATAAATATTATATATTTTAATATTTTGGCAAATTTTTGAAATTTTATCTGGGATTATTATTATTTCTATAAATATCAAGTTATATAAACAAAATTAAGGAAATTTGAAAGGTTTTAAAAGCTTTGAAACGTAAAGTCGTTTCACCTCCTAAGTCGTTTCTTTTACCGTTTCCTCATTTACTCTTTGACCGTTTTTTTTCTTTTTCTATTGAATAGCTGTGTATTTTTCCTTCCTATTCACATGAGAAACTTCTCACTTTCCATCATCAAACTCACGGCTAGAAGTATTGAAGGTAATGGCTTCCATTTCATCTTCTTCTTTCTTTGTTTTTCTAGTTTTCTATTTGAATTTTGTACTTGTTCTCACCTTCATAGCTTGGCTCCTCCTCAACCAGATCTGACCTGACCTCCACCACCCCCTTCCTCTAACCATCTCCCATCCTACTACCTCTCCATTTCAGGCCGAGCCAATCCAAGGTGAAGACCACCACAAAATCCACCAAAACCATCACAAACTATCACTTATGGCCTAGAATTGTCATCTCCTCCTTCTACCACCATTTGCCGCCACCACCACCACCACCTCTGACCTGACCTCCACCCTCTTCCACATCACCCACCACCACCTGCACCACTGGTTGGGCCCACCTTGCCTCTGGCCGAGCAAAATAGGAGCATAGAGATGAAGTTGTTGCTTTGTAGTTGCCTTGAAATTGTATAGTTTTGCACCTATATCATCTCATCACTTTTACACCATGATGGCCGACTACTTTGGACCCCAAACCTGACCCAATCCTCTGCCTTAGCTGAGCTTATTCCATGTCTAACTGAAGCATATGAGGTTGAGAACAAGTGCAATTCGTTTAATGTTGTTTTGGGGTTTTGTTTCTAATGCTATTTGGTGATAACTTGCGTTGAAACTTACATATATTTGCATTGTTTTGTGTAAATGTTTGAACAAGTCAAATTGCTTTGGCTCTCCACTCTCAAGTCATATCCATGTCATCGTTCCTTTATTGTGTTGCGTTGTGTGCTTTGGTAGATATCTCCAGCTTGAACATGTGAGTTATTCTCACCAGACAATATGTACATATATAACTAGTAAATTGACCCCTTTTGAATATGTAAAATGCATTATCATGTTACACCTGCTATATTATGATTTTACGATGTTCACCCATGCTAAACACCTGTTATAACACATGTTACTGTTATATTGTGTTGTTCTTCTATTTTTATCAGTTTATCACACTGTAAGTTCCCATTAGATTAGAATCACTATGGGTTGAAATGATACATACCCGAACAGACTTTAGAATAAGGGAAAATCGTTATGGGTTGAAATGATAGGCCTGAACGATTTTCAACTTATTTTATTTACTTAGGACCACGGGTTTGAAATGATAAAACCCGGATTTTTCTTTGTAAATTACGGGTTGAAATGATACAATACCCGTATCACTTTACCTAGCGTAGAAAATTATATACAGGCCCGTAGTTAAAATATGTTTTTCTAAAAAATTTAAAATATTTTAGAAATTTAATTATTATAATATTTTGATTTAAAATTAAATAAAAATATAATTTTTGTAAAGTATTATTGATTTTCTGGAAATCTATAAGTTAAATAAATCATGGAAAGGTTAGAAAATCCGAATGTAAGTTATTTTGGAAATTTTGATTTAATTTTTAATGGAATTTAAATTAACTTTGAAATATGATAAATTTATTATATTTTGGATTTTAAATTAATTTAAAATGATTTTATAACATATTAAATATTTTTGAATAAAGTTAAAATTTTAATGAGTGAATATTGAGTTGAATTTGGAAATATAACTTAAATTGGAATTTATGAATTTGGTTTAATAGTGAAATTTTAAGTTAAGTTAAATAAAATGGAACTAAGTTATATTTGAAATTTTAAACTTAAGTGTTAAGTTGAAATTTAATGTAATGAATTTAAATTTGAATGTTGAAATTTAATAAGTGAATTATTAATAAATATTGATTTTTGGAAGGAAACTTAACTTTATAAAATCATGAATTTAAGGAAAATTAAATGATGCTTATAAATGTGAAAATGTATGATTTTATAAGTTAAAATTGATTTAAATAAAAGTATAAGTGTTTGTGAAAATTCTATTGAATATCTGAAGTTAATTAACAGCATTTTTAATAGTGTCTTTTGTTAAATTTAATTGTTTTGAATGTAACTTTCTGTAGCATTTTCTAAATGCTGCGAAACTTGAATTTTCATTGTTTTAATAAATTTAAGTGCATAAATGAACATTGAAAAGTTTAAACTTTTGGCATTTAATAATTTAATTATTGAATGTAATAACTTCATTTTTATGATTTAATAATGAAGTGATTTGTTTTGAAATATAACTATTTGATATATTAAAATGATTGAAATGTGGTTTCGAAAGATATGATATTTTGATATATTAAAATGATTGAAATGTGGTTTCGAAAGATATGATATTTTGATAAATTAAAATGATTGAAATGTGGTTTCGCAAAAAGATATGATATTTTGATGTATTAAAATGATTTGAAACGAAGTTTCGAAAGATATGATATTTTGATATATTAAAATGATTGAAATGTGGTTTCGAAAGAGATATGATATTTTGATGTATTAAAATGATTTGAAACGAAGTTTCGAAAGATATGATATTTTGATATATTAACATGATTGAAATGTGGTTTCGAAAAGATATGATATTTTGATGTATTAAAATGATTTGAAGCGAAGTTTTGAAAGATATGATATTTTGATATCAAATGATTTGAAAAATGGAGTTTTGAAACATATGATATTTTGATATTAAATGATTTGACAAACGGGGTTTTGAAAGATATGATATTTTTATATTAAAATGATCTGAAAAGAAGTTCTGAAAGATATGATATTTTGGAAATGAAGCTTTGAAAGGTTATGATCTTTTGATATATTAAAATGTTTTGAAAGGAAGTTTTGAAAGGATATGATAATTTAATATATTGAAATTGTTAGAAATGACTTGATATTTATTTTGATAAATATTTGAATTTAAAGATATGGTATGATGATATATTGAAATGGTTTGGAAATGATTTAATCTTTATTTTGATAAAGATTGGGTCGAAATGATATTTTATTTTGAAGTATAAAATATTGTTTTAAAGTTATAACTACGGGTTATAATAACGATTGGTTGTTAAAGAGACTGGGATCGGATATTGTCTTATAGCCGACCAATACCGAAAACCACTTTAATAACTATGTACGCGGTGGAGATTCCAGAATGAAGTAGGATGGTGGCGACGTTGTCGAGGTATATTACGTGGACCCAACTCCCGTGAGTTGGCATATATGACTAAAACAGGAGCTATACCAGGCTACACAAAGGGTCGCACACTTTCATCGAGCATGCTCCATCGGAAACCATTCTATTACTTTTGTGATTCGATACGTAGCGCCACTTTGATTCAGGGGTATTTTTCGAGGTGGGCGGAAGCTGCTGGCTTGCCGTCACCACCTGTCCGGGAGTGCAAACGGTGTATCCACCCTGGCATTGCCTCGCGTGCCGTGTCATATCCTTATATCAAGCCCACTACGATTTTGGTTTTAAAGATCCGACCGCTTTAAGGTTCACCATCCCCTTAACGCTATTTTCTATATGATTATACTTTACTGATTAGACACTGCTGTATATAGCGTATATTACTACATAGTAAATAGTTTAACGATCCTTAGAGGATGGGCAGTCCCAAGCATCTTCTAAGTTACTTGTACCTTTTCTACAGTTCACTTGAGTTGGTTTACATTGTATAAGTATGTATGTCCTGACTCGAGTGTTTGTATTTTTTATTTACGCTCGGGTCAGCCTGAGTTATTCACATATTTGGATTTCCAATTTCTGAACATTGAAATCGCTAGAGATTATCTACTTGTCAAGTTTTATCTTTTGCAGTCTGTTGTTCCTTTCAGCTCTTGTATTAGTAGACTTCTATGTAGTGAGACTTCCTTTGTATTTTATTTCTTCCGTTGTATTTTATGTAACTCTGATATTTTATATAGTAGCTTCATGAACTACTATTCTTTTATTTCCGCTGCATTATTATTACTTTGTATCTGTGATCTGTGATTTTTATTTACTGTATATTTTGAGATTTGCCAAATTTTTATTTACAACGCGGTATTTTGAGCAATTCAATTCCGGCATGAGTGTCTACCTATACACTTATAATGGATGCGAATGGTTGAAAATATCGGGTCGTTATAGTTGGTATCAGAGCTTTGGTAGGTCTAGGCAAAACTCAGCATATGGAGTGAATGTATTTACAGAACCACTTTCATTCGAGTTTGAATCTCCTCCTTTTTGACTCGATTCCTTTGAATTTTGGAACGTTCCCTACGGTTCCAAAATCAATTCGTATCCCTCACTATTCATCTTCTTTTGACTCTGGAGTATTCCATAACAACGCTTCGAATGATCTTTCTAGTGAGTCGGTGGTCACGCCAATTTCAAATTGAATTGTAAAGGGGTGAAACGCCTTTACAATTAGCATCGATTCACCAGAGATTTATATCCATCCTTGGTTTAGATGCTAATATCTTTTGTTATTCCAAACTTTATCTATTGAGATTGAATGTAGATTTACCCTAGAAAATCCATATCGATCTTATTATTTAAGTCACGGTTGACCCGGTTAAGGTTGCCCGCGATTTATTTAAGCTTACCCACCTCCCTATTCTGTTATTTAATCATCTTGTCTTTTGTTTCCAATCTATTCTTCCAAACATTTTGAATTGTACTAATATATCTATGTTTTGTTTTATATATTGTGTTGTTTGAGTTGTTGATGTTGAATTGGGTTTCTAATCGATTCGTCTGATCAACGCTATCGATAGGATTTCTAAAACACATTGACAGAACAAACTGACACAATATTATTTTAAAATTTGGTTAATGAAATAAAATTTTGATATATAAGTAAATTTATGGAACTTAATAAATTGATTTAAGATTGATTATTTGAAATGATAATACTTAATTTATCATTTATTGTTCTATAAATGAATTTATAGATAGTTGTTTATAAATTTATTTGGGAACTGAAATGAATTTAAACCAAGAAATTTGAGAATTTAATTTCCGATGGTTTCAAACCTTGTGTTTAAAATTTTAAAGGGTTATATTATTTGAAGTATTTTCGAATAGAAATTTGTTTTCAAAGAACTTGAAAGTTTAAAAATTAATGCTCTTCTCTTTGTCGCTGGGAAATAATTTCGATGATGACTGCAGCATCATCGACATTCATTTTTGAGTTTCGAAGTGAAGAGACCGCTCTGCAGTCTTGCTACAGCTTTGTTTTGGAAAACAATTTGATTTGAACTTCTAAAATATGACTTGATCTATAATATATATAGACATATGATTTAAATTTGATTTGATAAACTATATACATACCTTTAGTTATCTCTAAATGGTTTGAAGAAACCGGAAATTTAATTCTTAAATTTTATTTCAAAGAATAATTTCAATTATAAAAATAAAATAAAATTTTTGGATGAATATTCAAGCATGAAATGATTTAATTGTATAATACAATTGCATTCAAATATAACTTACCTTAATTTCAGAAGTTAACAATGTAATTGGATAATATACAATATAAAAAGATTTTTTTAATAAAATTTGAGTGGTTATAATAAATGTTATGAACTTAATTTTTAATTATAAAATGATTAACGGAGGTAAGTATAATAAATGGGTAATTGAATAATTTACAATATAAAATAATGTTAAAAGAACTAAGAATAAAAGAAAGTAGTTATAATAAGTGTAAGTATATTTAACATAAGCGATAAATATATTGAGCAGAATAAATTTAATTTTAATTAGGAATAAAGAAGACTAAAATTTATTAAGTACATTGTGAGTGTAATAAATGATTATTTTTCAAACCCATTGTTTTAAAAATTGTTAATTTAAGATGATTGGATAATAAGATTATGAAAAGGGGGATAGTTAAGATTTATTTAACTTGTGGAAAGATTTATTCTCTATTTAACTTATAGTTTTCATGCTTTCAAATTTATTTCCTTATTTTGTTTTGCAAACTATCTTTTTGTCGTCCTTATTATTCTTACCTTCCTATAGACTGGTATAGGCATCTTTCTATAATTTTTTCGTTTAGAAATCTTTCTATAATGTTTGATAATCTGCACCTTGTTAAACTTACCTATAACAATAGTTATCAAGCATAATTTCAATCTTCTTGTCATCTTATCTTAATCCTAGTTCACTCTATCTTTGTCTGTGCTTTCCCGTACCTCATTCCTTTTCGGGGACGAAAAGTTTTGAGTGGGTGAGAGTGAAACAACCCTAGATTTTTGCCTATATATTTTAAATTTGACTTTATTTTTATTTTGATTATTTTAAAATTTATTTCTATTTCAAACATTTTATCTATAAATGCCGACTATTAAGTGATATATAGTTCAAAATAGTATAAATTGGACATTTTACTAAAAAGGTGAATTTCTACTCAAACTGTTTGAACTTTGACTTTTAAAATTTAAATTAAAATCATTTTTAAATCTTGAATTTTATCTTTTATTATGAAAATAGATGTAATAACTTGAACACTGCTTTTCGTTTCGTTGAAAACAGAGTTAAACTGTGAAAGTTATGTACATTTCAATTTTGAGTGTAATTTGATTTATTTAACAATTTTGTCTATTATAAATTATATAAATCTTATTTTCTTTGTCATATTTATTTTAATATGTTATTGTATGTATATTTTTTGTATTATAATAATTTTAAAATGAAGTAAACAATCTTTCAAAGTCAATGGTGATTTATTTATAATTTCTGGACACTGTTTTGGATTTTTAAGAAATTTCTTTAAATCCTTTTCTATTTTCTTTAAATTTAAATTTTTTTTCTTATGTGTTAATGGGTTATTTTAAGTATATTTTGTCTTTTAATATTTTTTAAAGTGATGTTATAATTTTTCCAAAGTTCACTATGTTGATTTCTTTTTTTTTTAAAAAGGCTGTTTTCTTATTTTCTGCTATTTTCTTCATTAAAATTTTATTAAATTTATTTATTTATTTTGTGAATGTACTTTTATTTTATATTATTATTTATGTTTAAAAATATATTACAAGCTCATATGAATTTTCTAAAATTTATTTCATGTAATTTCAAATTTTCTAGACTAGTTTACTATTTTTAGCCATTTTCCTTAATTTAATTTTATATAATTAACAAATATTATATATTTTTATATTTTGATAAATTTTCGAAATTTTATCTGGGATTATTATTATTTCCAGAAATATCAAGTTATATAAACAAAATTAAGAAAATTTGAAAGGTTTTAAAAGCTTTGAAACGTAAAGTCGTTTCACCTCCTAAGTCGTTTCTTTTACCGTTTCCTCATTTACTCTTTGACCGTTTTTTTTCTTTTTCTATTGAATAGCCATGTATTTTTCCTTCCTATTCACGTGAGAAACTTCACACTTTCCATCATCAAACTCACAGCTAGAAGTATTGAAGGTAATGGCTTCCATTTCATCTTCTTCTTCCTTTGTTTTTCTACTTTTCTATTTGAATTTTGTACTTGTTCTCACCTTCATAGCTTGGCTCCTCCTCAACCAGATCTGATCTGACCTCCACCACCCCCTTCCTCTGACCATCTCCCATCCTACTACCTCTCCATTTCAGGCCGAGCCAATCCAAGGTTAAGACCACCACAAAATCCACCAAAAACCATCACAAACTATCACTTATGGCCTAGAATTGTCATCTCCTCCTTCTACCACCATTTGCCGCCACCACCACCACCACCACCTCTGAACTGACCTCCACCCTCTGCCACATCACTCACCACCTGCACCATTGGTTGGGCCCACCTAGCCTCTGGCCGAGCACAATAGGAGCATAGAGATGAAGTTGTTGCTTTGTAGTTGCCTTGAAATTGTATAGTTTTGCACCTATACCATCTCATCACTTTTACACCATGATGGCCGACTACTTTGGACCCCAAACCTGACCCAATCCTCTGCCTTAGCTGAGCTTATTCCATGTCTAACTGAAGCATATGAGGTTGAGAACAAGTACAATTCGTTTAATGTTGTTTTGGGGTTTTGTTTCTAATGCTATTTGGTGATAACTTGCGTTGAAACTTACATATATTTGCATTGTTTTGTGTAAATGTTTGAACAAGTCAAATTGCTTTGGCTCTCCACTCTCAAGTCATATCCATGTCATCGTGCCTTCATTGTGTTGCGTTGTGTGCTTTGGTAGATATCTCCAGCTTGAACACGTGAGTTATTCTCACCAGACAATATGTACATATATAACTAGTAATTTGACCCCTTTTGAATCTGTAAAATGCATTATCATGTTACACCTGCTGTATTATGATTTTATGATGTTCACCCAGGCTTAAACACCTATTATAACATATGTTACTGTTATATTATGTTGTTCTGCTATTTTTATCAGTTTATCACACTGCAAGTTCACTTTAGATTAGAATCACTATGGGTTGAAATGATACATACCCGAACGGACTTTAGAATAAGGGAAAACCGTTATGGGATGAAATGATAGGCCTGGACGATTTTCAACTTATTTTATTTACTTGGGACTGCGGGTTTGAAATGATAAAACCCGGATTTTTCTTTGTAAATTACAGGTTGAAATGACACATTACCCGTATCACTTTACCTAGCGTAGAAAATTATATACAGGCCCGTAGTTAAAATACGTTTTTCTAAAAATTTTAAAATATTTTAGAAATTTAATTATTATAATATTTTGATTTAAAATTAAATAAAAATATAATTTTTGTAAAGTATTATTGATTTTCTGGAAATCTATAAGTTAAATAAATTATGAAAAAGTTAGAAAATCCGAATGTAAGTTATTTTGGAAATTTTGATTTAATTTTTAATGGAACTTAAATTAGCTTTGAAATATGATAAATTTATGATATTTTGAATTTTAAATTTTAAATTTTAAATTAATTTAAAATGATTTTATAACATATTAATGATTTTTGAATAAAGTTAAAATGTTAATGAGTGAATATTCAGTTGAATTTGGAAATATAACTTAAACTGGAATTTATGAATTTGGTTTAAAAGTGAAATTTAAAGTTAAGTTAAATAAAATGAAACTAAGTTATATTTGAAATTTTAAACTTAAGTGTTAAGTTGAAATTTAATGTAATGAATTTAAATTTGAATGTTGAAATTTAATAAGTGAATTATTAATAAATATTGATTTTTGGAAGGAAACTTAACTTTATAAAATCATGAATTTAAGGAAAATTAAATGATGCTTATAAATGTGAAAATGTATGATTTTATAAATTAAAATTGATTTAAATAAAAATATAAGTGTTTGTGAAAATTCTATTGAATATCTGAAGTTAATTAACAGCATTTTTAATACAGTCTTTTGTTAAATTTAATTATTTTGAATGTAACTTTCTGTAGCATTTTCTAAATGCTGCGAAACTTGAATTTTCATTGTTTTAATAAATTTAAGTGCATAAATGAACATTGAAAATTATAAACTTTTGGCATTTAAGAATTTAATTATTAAATGTAATAACTTCATTTTTATGATTTAATAATGAAGTAATTTGTTTTGAAATATAACTATTGATATATTAAAATGATTGAAATGTGGTTTCGCAAAAAGATATGATATTTTGATGTATTAAAATGATTTGAAACGAAGTTTCGAAAGATATGATATTTTGGTATATTAAAATGATTGAAATGTGGTTTTGAAAGAGATATGATATTTTGATGCATTAAAATGATTTGAAACGAAGTTTCGAAAGATATGATATTTTGATATATTAAAATGATTGAAATGTGGTTTCGAAATGATATGATATTTTGATGTATTAAAATGATTTGAAATGAAGTTTTGAAAGATATGATATTTTGATATTAAATGATTTGAAAAACGAAGTTTTGAAAGATATGATATTTTGATATTAAAATGATCTGAAAAGAAGTTGTGAAAGATATGATATTTTGGAAATGAAGCTTTGAAAGGTTATGATCTTTTGATATATTAAAATGATTTGAAAGGAAGTTTTGAAAGGATGTGATAATTTAATATATTGAAATGGTTAGAAATGACTTGATATTTATTTTGATAAATATTTGAATTGAAAGATATGGTATGATGATATATTGAAATGGTTTGGAAATGATTTAATCTTTATTTTGATAAAGATTGGGTTGAAATGATATTTTATTTTGAAGTATAAAATATTGTTTTAAAGTTATAACTACGGGTTATAATAACGATTGGTTGTTAAAGAGACCGGGACCGGATATTGTCTTATAGCCGGCCAATACCGAAAACCACTTTAACAACTGTGTACGCGGTGGAGATTCCATAACGGAGTAGGATGGTGGCGACGTTCTCGAGGTATATTACGTGGACCCAACTCCCATGAGTTGGCATATATGACTAAAACAGGAGCTATACCGGGCTACACAAAGGGTCACACCCTTTCATCGATCATGCTCCATCGGAAACCATTCTATTACTTTTGTGATTCGATACGTGGCGCCACTTTGATTCGCGGGTATTGTTCGAGGTGGGCGGAAGCTGCTGGCTTGCTGTCACCATCGGTCCGGGAGTGCAAACAATGTATCCACCCTGGCATTGCCTCGCGTGTCGTGTCATATCCTTATATCGAGCCCGCTACGATTTTGGTTTTAAAGATCCGACCGCGTTAAGATTCACCATCCCCTTAACTCTATTTTCTATATGATTATACTTTACTGATTAGACACTGCTGTATATAGCGTATATTACTATTAGTAAATAGTTTAACGGATTCTTAGAGGATGGGCGGTCCCAAGCATCTTCTAAGTTACTTGTACATTTACTACAGTTCACTTGATTTGGTTTACATTGTATAAGTATGTATGTCCTGACTCGAGTGTTTGTATTTTTTATTTACGCTCGGGCCAGCCAGAGTTATACACAGATTTGGATTTCCACTTTTTGGAGATTGAAATCGCTGGAGATTATCTATTTGTCAAGTTTTATCTTTTGCAGTCTGTTGTTTCTTTCTGCTCTTGTATTAGTAGACTTCTATGTAGTGAGACTTCCTTTGTACTTTATTTCTTCTGTTGTATTTTATGTAACTCTGATATTTTATGTAGTAGCTTCATGAACTACTATTTCTTTTACTTCCGCTGCATTATTATTACTCTGTGTCTGTGATTTGTGATTTTTATTTACTGTATATTCTGAGATTTGCCAAATTTTTATTTACAACGCGGTATTTTGAGCAATTCAATTCCGGCATGAGTGTCTACCTATATACTTATAATGGATGCGAATGGTTGAAAATATCGGGTCGTTACAATTTATTACTTAATTACTATAAGTAATTATTCCTTAATCACAAATTTAATTAATCATCTTGATTAATAACTTCTTAATTATCCAAGTAATTATCACTCAATTACTTTTCAAATTATCACACTTGATTTATTATTATTTAATTACCTTAATAATTATTTCATTAATCACTCCTGATTAATCATTCTTAATCAATCATACTTGATTAATTACTCTTGATTAATTATCTTTAATTAATCATACTTGATTTATCATTTATAATTAATCATTTTTAATTAATTACTTTTAATTAATCACATTTGATTAATTACTTCTAATTACATTTAGTAATTTAAAACTTAATTATCCTTAAATTATTAATTAACAATTAATTAATTCCATTAATTAATGATTACTTCGTTGATTAAATTTCTTTTTAATTAATTACTTTAACAAGTAATTAATCACTTAATTAAATTCTCTTAATCCTTTATTAATTAACCATTCATTAAATAATTAAAACCTTTAATTAATATTATCAGTTAATTCTTTAATTAATAATTCAAGTGATTAATCCTTAATCACATCCACTAAATTACTTTTAATAAAGCAATTAATTGTTACTTAATAACTTCTAGTAATTAACCATTTAATTACTAAATTACTTCATCAAGCAATTATATTAAATTAGCCCATAAGTGATTATTTTAATTAATCACAAATTTATTACTCAATTAATTATTTAATTAATCATTTAAATTTAATTAAATGATTCTTAACTTTTATATTATAAAAATGATTAATTATGAAGACCATTATCTTAACTAAAATATTTATATTAATCAATAACTTTTCAAGGGTTAATCAATTTAATTACCTTAATTATCTTCATATATTTGTTTAACCAAACTCTTAATTACCCCAATATAATTCTTAATTATAATTGATTACTAAATTGATATCATTAATCCTTATTTAAAATAAAATATATTAGAAATCAATTATAATTAAAACACATTTTAAATATACGTTTAAATCTTTAAAACATTCCAAGAATATTAAATAAAATTAAATACAAGCTTTATTTCAAAAGTATCCATTTCTTTTTATTTTAAAAACAATCATATTTTAATATATATATAAAGCTTATTTAAAATTTGATTTTGAAATCATTTAGTTTTATAAATAAAACTTATCTAACTTCTGTTTAAACCTTTATTCCAAAACCAATTTTATTTGTTTTCAAAACTTTTAACATAACTGTTAATTTCCAAGCTTCAGACAAAACCCAAACAAAAGCCCAAACTAAAACACGCTCATCAAATCTCGAGCAAACCTTAGGAATACACGCTACAACCCCGAGTCTTCCCCTACCCTATGCCTTCTTCGAGCTCAACCAACACGAACCCGAGACCATCTTCGAGTTTTCCTCAACTCGCCCAAACCCATAGAAGAAAAGATGAAATCATGCACGTATACGTGCACGTCACCGATGGACGTTGGCGAACTCCACGCCGACCATCTACAGGTCGCACTCAACCCCCACCACCAATTGCACCACCTAGAAACTTAATTTCGATCGAGGATCGAAATTTGACCCCTCAACCCAAATTGCTACAGCCATTACTACCGAAAACCACTCACCGACGACCATCCCCCTCACGAGACACCTCGCCATCTCAACCCTAGCTCCGCCTCACTTCCCAGTGCCTCCAAAACCACAAGCAGTCAACTTGGGTTGCATTACGACGTCGCGAATCCCATTGGAACACTCACGACATAAACAGCATACAAAACCCTACTACCTCAATCTACGATCACCCCACACATCAATAAAAAACACCAGTATTTTACTGATGATCTTCTAACCTCACTCAACCTCCATGATCAATGTCGTCGACCATCTCACCATGGTTTGTCGTAGATCGAGCAATTCATCCAAAACATTAAAATCCCAAATTCACACAAGTTACCCAACTAAAATTTGTAATTCAAGCTTCTAAAATCATGATATCTTATTTGCAATATGATTCTAGAATCAAAACTCTAGTTTGCATTCAAAAGTTTTTAACCCAATTTATAATTTTAATGTAAATATAAAAATTTTGAGCTAATTACTTAATTTAACAACTTGTAAATATTTTTAGGTGTTAGATACTTTGGTTACAATCATCTTCTCTTTACAAATCATGGTCCAACTCGAAATCAAAATCAAGTTAATGAATTTATCATGAGATTGAACTTTTTTTTATAAACACAGTGACTTATTTTTTTAAATTTAAATTTTGTACAGGCAAATCATAAACACATCCCAAACTTGCATCAAATCTAAATCCAATATTTTTTATAAAATCAGGACATTATCATATAACAAGATGACTCCAGATAAAAAAAACTGTTTTTAAAAGAATTATTTACTCACCTGATTAAGAAGAAGACGGAGCAGAAATATGACTGCATTTTCCAGGTTTGAAATTTCTGCATGTTGAATTTCCAGATTTGCATGTTAATAGATTTTCTAAATTGCTTGTTTGATTCCAGATTTGCTAGTTGATTGATTTTCTTGAAAATCTTCCATTGATTGCTGAATTTCCAGCATCGCCTCCTCATGTTTTAGATTGAATTCCAGATTCCTTTTTGTTTCAGATTTGCATTTACATTCATTTTAGTTGATAATGAATGAAAGAACTAGCTGAAAATTAAAACTCTTTCTTAACCATATTTTTATTTTTATTTTAGATTTTTAAAATAAGTGACACTTGTCCCATGATTGCTCTAATTTGCTAACACCTAAGCTCAAAGATTAACAAGTGTTTTTAATATGTATTATAATGTTTACAAGTGTTTTTTTAATGTCTAATTAATGTTTTATAAATGTTACTTTTCCTGTTTATAAATTTATTTAAGTTATATACATATATTTATGTAATGCGTATATGTAAGTAATGTGTATTTTATCTTATATAAATAAACTTTGGATTTTAATAAATATCTTAAAAGTAAATTCATATAGGCATTTATAAATAACTTATATTTTAAATCAATTTAATTTTATCACTTGTTTATAAATTTGATAAACTTAGTTTAACTCTTTATAAAAAAAAATTCAAAACAATTTTATCTTATGTTAAAATTAAAATGAAAGACTATTAAAAAAAATGAACTTTTAGTTTAAATCTTATTTAGAACTTAAGTACAAATTATATATGTATCTATATTAAATAAGAAATTAACTTTGTTATGGAAATTTAAATTTCAAATATCATTTTAAAAGCATTAAATCAAATTAACCTTTCAAATTACAAAACTATATATTTATTAAAGTTTGAAAATACTTATTAAGCTCAAATCAATATAATTCCTATTTCAAATATACATATATACAAATATATGTACATAAATCATTTTAACATTATATTTGATAATTACTATATTAAATCTCAAAACAAATTCCAAATCACAATATATATATTCATATATATTATAATTTGAGTAGATAGCTTTTGTTACTTAAAAACTTCATATTTACAATATATATCAATACATATATATTATATATAGAAAATATTTCGATTAGCCTCTGGAAAATAAATCTTACCAATATTAAATTGCCAAAAATAAATATTTCCAAATTAAAATATTATAAATTTTCAAAAGAATTAAACTTGTCAAATTTTATATTGTTAAGAAAATTGTTGATAGATATTAACAAATTATTATTATCAACCCTTTAAAATAATTTTAACTTGTCGATTTATAACGTAAAATTATCAAATCAATTTAATTATTATTAAAGATTATTAAATTGACATTGCTAAAAATTCCGGGTCGTCACACTATGCTGGCTAAGATTAATATTATACTTTTGAAATGTTTTCCACTATGCACAAATAATAATATCAAAAAGAATTTTGCATAGCAAGCATGTTTGACTATCATAAGGAGAAATCTCCTCCAAGTGTGCGATTGCATGGTGTGTGTGCCGAGAGGCCTTATGGTAGTTTCATTTTCCAAAACGCATTGCGGATTTCAATTTAAATTCTTTTGTTTTTTTTAAAGATAAAATGTTTTTGTTTGCTCATACCAGTCCCATGACCGACCTGGAGTTTATTGTTCCTTTCCTAAACTCCGGGTGCCAACAATTTTCCACACGGGCAGTCTAGAGTTGGATTTTTCAGATAGTCGAATAGTAGAAATTGATTCAATGGCCTTCGAAGCCCTTTGGATTTGTCGATCGCATTTGCTACACTTCAGCATTCATGGTTGACCTTGCTTATATTTTTGAAACGTGATGGAGTTCGAGCTAGTGGTTTGGAGTTTTGGCTTTGGAGCATTGGATTGGAGTTGCAGTTTGATATTGGAGTTATCTCTTTGCTATTTGTTTTCTGCTGTTGTTTATTGTCTCTGATATTCTTGTATCATATTGATATCATTGTTGTATATCATTGGATATTGTATTCATTGGAGTTGTATATGATATCCATTTCTTTTTCTTCCGCTGTGTTGTTATACTTAATGTGTTATAATCTCCGGCGAACCAGATTCGACGTTTGGATCTGCGGCATTTGAATATGAGTGACGTATTCGGTGTCGATTTTCGAAGGTTGAGTCAGGGTCGTTAGAAGTTGCATCAATGTTCAAGTTAATTTTCATTTAGTCTTGTTGGTATATTTTTGGAATTTGGTGAGAAAATTGTGGCGCAAATTGTCCATGAAACAACATAGGTGCCACCGGTTGCTAAAAGCAAATAGGTAAAAGATGCAATGTATGCATGCGATTTTTTTAAACTTGTTGTGGAATTATTATCTTAGTTTTTATATATATTTGGTATATTGGACTGAGTACGAGCATTTAATTTGAAGAGTACATTGAACTTTAAGCTCCAAGTTTGTAGGCTATTGTTGGGATAGGAAAAGTATCATACAATATGGAAGATATGATCTATTTAATCATCCTTTCAATCTATAGTAATTAACAGATCTGTCGCAGTTACATTTCTATGTTTTTTTGTGGGGAGCTTGAAGAAGAAAACACAAGGATTGAAAATATTTGCAAAAGTAAAAGAGAAAATCTACAATCTCCATAAGGGGTTGGGGTCATTTCAGTTTGCAATATGAACTAACTAAGTAACAATAAAAAATTATTCTACTACCTCAGCAACCGGACATTTTTGGTTTATGGTGCAATCAACCTTGCACTTGTTATAGCTTGCATTCGTTTTAAATCAAAATTTGATATTTATATTATCACTTTTACTATCAAATTCATTTTCTTCCATGGCTAATATATGATTAAGTAATTATAAGTTCGCAATGTTATAAGTCTTTTACATTACCTGATTATTCTCTATTTATTAATTTTCTTTTGGATAACACTTCTATGTATGGGAATTATAGAGAAAATACGTATAAAGCAAGGATTGCACTTCTATAGCTTAAACTAATATGAGACCTAATGCTCTCATCATCGAAGTAACAAAATTTTTGAGTATATCATCTGCGCATTAAACTTTGTTTAATATTAGAGAGAGACATATACAAAATGATGTCAACTTGGAAGAGGAAAACAAATATAATAATTTGTAGGAAACAGTTGCCATTGCTGGCGAATAATCGATTCTTTATGAGCTACTCATGAGAATGTATAAATACATACAAGAAATAGTCTTCAAGATATAAATTTAATTCATCTAACTTACTATAATATCTGCCAAGATATGGATATGTATACACAGGTCTGTATAGTCTTATATTATGATTTAAGCAACTTGATTAATATTTTCGACTAAAAACTGCAGGGATGGAATATCATCATTGATTTGACAAGCTTCTTGATGTTCTAAAGATTGACTCTCCATTCATTTTAGTTATTTTTGTCTATTAAAATCATTTGATAGTTCATCATTTAATCCTTTATACGGATTATTCATATATTTGCGTTCCTCTTAATCATATCTTCTCTTATATTAATAGGGAAAAATTGTCAAGTCATAAGCATTGACATATGCATGAAATAACAAAGTTAGGGTTTCTAAGGTTGCCATTCTTAATAAACATTTATCAAAATCATCCCTCCTTCATGGTTATTTCAACAATTATGGTTTTTTTATTGAATCATTAATGACTAGTTTTTGAAGATTTCAAAAGAGTTTAATTCATACTAATATACCTTCTAAAAAACCCGTTTATTCAGATTTCCACGATTAGGCGAATTTACAAGCCAAAATGCTATAGTGGCTGAGCGTTTCATTAATGTAGGTAATGCGTATGTATCAAACATATTTCTACAGATAATACATTATTATTATTGTTGCATTACACATATATAATATATGATGAGTGTAACATTCCTGGTTTTTAGGCTAGATTAAAATTTGTAATTAAGATAATTTTTGGGATAATTTGTGAATTAATTGAGAACTGATTTGAAAATGGGATATATATATATATATATAAAATTGAATTTTGATTCAAAATTTTATAAATAAAATTGGATTTAAAAGCTTTATACTTTAAGAAACAAATATGTATTTGAAAATTTCCAGAATTTTAGATTATAAAAAGCATTTTGGTTTGAAACTCAAAAATACATATTTTGAAAATGAAAAAAAATGGTTTGAAAATGTAACATGATATGTTACCTTAATTTTAAAATTAAAATAAGATTAATAAAGACGTTATATACTTTCTTCTTAAATTTTTCATGAACTAAAATGATTTGTATTTATATATATCTAAATTTAAAAGTATATAACATTTAAAACATAACATATATATATAAGTAATCTATACATAAATAAAAGAAAATAATAAAATAATTTTTTTCACATTTGTAAAATTATAAGGTGCTTAACAACATAAGAAAATAAAAATCTAATAAAGGGTTTAGCATAAATTTGATACTTTTAACATTTGTTAAATAAGGAGAACATACATATAACAAGTGTTAATAAAATTTACGAGTGGAAATTGATTTAATTAAAGGTTAATAAAAAAATTAAAACAAAGAGTATATACATATGCATCTTTCTCATTTCTATTCAAAGTTTATAAAACATAAACCAGGAAAATGAAAACAAACTAGAAAGGAAAAGCTGAAACAAAATCTGAATCAAGCAACAAATCAACTAAAAAACAACCAAGCTAAAATCA
Organism: Allium cepa; assembly: GCA_030765085.1. Lineage (NCBI taxonomy): Eukaryota > Viridiplantae > Streptophyta > Magnoliopsida > Asparagales > Amaryllidaceae > Allium > Allium cepa. Next base: position 683,109,152 of record CM060928.1, read on the forward strand.
AAACCAAGTTTAAGATTAAAATGCAAACAAAGTATTCAGATCAGAGCAACTAGGATTCAATTCAAGACCTGGAAAGAGAGTCAAAAGAAAATTAAATAAAAAACAAAAGCATCAACCTAATTCAAAACAACAGATTATTTCAAATTCAATTCAAAGATCCAGATCAAAGAGGCAAGATCAGATCAAAGTTCCAAATATCATTCCAGGCAAAACCTGTTTCTGCTTTCAAACCATCCAGGTGAGCAAACTACCCTCAAACCTGTTTATGTTTTGATTGTGTGTGGTAAATACCTGAAGCTGTGATGTGAAATATGTTGTATGATTGAGTAAATATGCTTGCATATCTGTGTAATATATATATATATATATATATATATATATATATATATATATATGACGGTATGGACCAGTGTATAGATATTAACTCTGTTATATCAATAGAATTAAGAACCACATATTGAAAAAAATTCACACTTTTAAAAAAAAAAATTAAGCTTTAATTTCTATAAATACATTATTTGTAACATCATGATTTCATTTTTAAAAATAATTCCAAGTGGAAATGCTTAAGAAATATTTAGAAAATTGGATATTACTGTGGTAATCTAATTCGAGTCTATGATTCAATTCCATGTTTTGACCAAATAGATTCGTAATGTGAAATCAATATTTTTAATAATCATTTCAGAAGTTTTAGATTTATATGGGATGAGAAATTTAAGGTTGAATGGAAAACACATTTTCATCAAAATCTGATGATCGACGTCGATTCATGGGTCTAGGATGATGCTAGAGGTGGTCAGGGGTCTTGTGATCATCAGAAAAATCCAAATTGGATTTATTAATGATTGAGGCGGTGAAACGTTGGTGAACTAGGGTTTTTGAGCTTGTTTTTGGTCATCAGGTTTGGGTGGCATTTGCATAGTTGTCGGTGCATCGAGGTTACCAGACCGGGTGGAATCGAGACGTGGGTGAGTGGATAATGTCTGGATGCGGTGGCGTAGTCACACGTAATCGATGGTGATCAGACGAGGAGATTTTTTTGTCGACGATTGGGTTCCAGGATTAACCCAGTTAGCTCTATTTTGAGTTCGTGAAGAAAACGTCGAACTGTGTAGTGGAATTCGTCGACGAGGTCAAGGGTGACTCATGAGTGGTCGCGACGTTGGCCGGAAATGGTTCTGGTGATCGTGCACGTGCACGTGTGGATAGTTGTGTCTGATGTAGTTGTTATGTTTGGGGAAGATGAGGTTATGCCGGGTAAGACTTGAAGTGATTCGCATGATGACTCGAGGAAAAGAAGGTGGGGGAAGACTCGAAGTCAGGCTCAGGTAAAAGAGGAATTTGGCTCAGGATTGTTTAATCAGGTTTTAAATTATAAAATTTTAAAATAAATCAGTTTTAAAAATTAAATAAATCAAGTTTTAAGACTGTTTTCTTAAATCAAATCCTTTTATATATAATACATGTTTTATTTAACATTTGGTTTAAGAAGTTATATGATTTTTTTAATTTAAATTTATAAGTTATTTTAAACTTAATTTAGACATGTAATTAAGTGTTAATCAAAGGATAAAATGTTTAAAATTTATATGTTGATTTTAATCTATTTTCAAGGTTATTTGAATAAGATTTTAAAGATAAAATGGTTCAACTTGAAAAAAAATGATTTTGATTATGAATTAACTTAAAAGGGTTTAAGTTAAATTGTACGATTTTGTTAATTTGTTTCAAAGATTATTTAAAATAAGATTTAAATAATGATTATGAAATTAATTAAGATAAAAAGGTTATCTTAAGATTAAAGGATCATTAATTTGAATTTTAATGATAATTAATTAATTAAAGGTTAATTAAGTATTAATCAGGGGTTAATTAATTTGTTAAGAATGATGATTAATTAAAGGATAATTACTCAATGAAATAAATTTTTGATTTAAATAAATATAAGTGATTAGGAATAATCACTTATGGTAATTAAATAAGGATAATTAATTAAGTAATAATTAATTAAGGGTTAATTAATAAATGATTAAAGGATAATTAATTAAAGGTTTGTAATTAATTAATGTTAATTAACCATGATTATTAGTTTAGTCATAGGCAATTAATCTGATTAAATTAATCAGATGATTAATTAATCTTACTTATGGATATTTGGATCGTAGTGAATGCTTTAAATTGTTGATATCCCTGGTGTGCGATGCTTTGTGATATGAATTATTTTTATTTGAGCTGTGATGGATGTAATTTATTATCTACGATGAATTTATATTATTTATCTGTGAATCTATGAATGGAGATAAGCATTATAGGATTATACCGCTTATCGATATTGCTGTGCTTGAATTGTGATAATTGATGATGTTGCACTATTGTGTAAAACCCCTAGACAACACTATACACTAATATGGATTGCACAGGAAATTGGTTAAGTCACAGGTATTTTTAATTTAATATTATTTTATTCAAAATAGTTTTAAAAGATGAATTTTGAATTCAAAATGGTTTGGAAAAGGAATTGGCTTAAATTTCAAAAGCTTTTGAAAGGGAAGTTTTGAAATTGAAATTTGGTTTGAATATAAAATATCTTATTTAAGCTTTGAAATTATTTTGGAAAATACGGTTTGAAAAGGTTATACGAGTTGTACAATGTATATGTAAAGATTTTAATCCATTTTTAAGTGTATTAAATAAATTATTTTGGAATTTGAATTTAATTCAAATAGAACCCGCCGATGATACGACAATTCGCTGATTTTCTAGGTTATATTTTTAAAAGGCTATAACTTGTGCATATTTGATCGGATTTTTCCACAACAAAAACTCTTTGTTTTCAAATGGTAATTGTTATGACCCGCAAATCCGTACCCATAGAGTCGATACTATTCTCCCTCAATCAACTAACGATGTACGGAAATACGAACCATTTGGTTAAAGAAGAAGAGGTAGAAGAAGAAAATAGAAAACAACATCAGAATCTAACCATCGCAGCGGAATGAAATATAATAGATAATAAATGATTTTTACACAAGAACAAATACATTTGTTTATACATTACATCATTAGATTATACATAACCCACAACCGAATAGTAATCATAACCTGTCCTCACAATTTGAATACACAATGGAATATTTAACACAAATACGGAAGTACGTATCGCCATCCAGTTCGTTTCCTGAGCTCCACAGCATCCTTTCCTGTATCATATAATACTCGGTCTGACCTGAGCATTATAGTGAAATAACACCCGAGTCAGTCTGGTATACCAGCGTGAGAAAACCACACTCAAATTGATTATATCATATTGTACTATAGCAAACCCGATCCCCATCTCTTCGAAACGATCAGCACATTGACCAATATTGATAGGCGGGTATTTAACTATCAATTAACGTTCACAACAACCATCAAACATAAATAATTTCTCCTAAATTACTTACTAACCCCAAAATATCTTCGCAAGATATATTTCCATTTTCAACCCTTCTGAAAACAGTTTTCAAACCTCACTTTTCTCATGAAATAAATTTCAAATATTTATTTCCACTGAAAATACTAAGCAAAAAAACTTTAACACTTTATGTAACGACTCGGTATTTTCAACCATTCGCATCCATTATAAGTGTATAGGTAGACACTCATGCCGGAATTGAATTGCTCAAAATACCGCGTTGTAAATAAAAATTTGGCAAATCTCATAATATACAGTAAATAAAAATCACAGATCACAGACACAGAGTATATAAAAATACAGCGGAAGAAAAAGAGATAGTAGTTCATGAAGCTACTATATAAAATATAAGATACATCAGAGTTAAATAAGATACAACAGAAGAGTAACATGATACATCAGGTACAAATCAGATACATCATTGAACCACTGGATACTGAAACAAAATAGAAGGCTGGATCTTCAAGGAAAGCTCCAACGCCGAAGGTGAATCTTGAATGCTAACTCAATCAATCTGACCTGAGCGTAAAGCAAAACACAAAACCCTCGAGTCAGGACATAAATACTTATAAACTGTAAATCAACTCAAGTGAACAGTAACAAAATGCATCAGTAACTTAAAGGATGCTTGAGACCGTCCATCCTCTAAGGATCCGTTAAACTATTTACTATGTAGTAATATACGCTATATACGGTAGTGTCTAATCAGTAAAGTATAATCATATAGAAAATAGAGTTAAGGGGATGGTGAACCTTAACGCGGTCGGATCTTTAAAACCAAAATCGTAGTGGGCTCGATATAAGGATATGACACGGCACGCGAGGCAATGCCAAGGTGGATACACCATTTGCACTCCCGGACCGGTGGTGACGGCAAGCCAGCAGCTTCCGCCCACCTCGAACAATACCCCCGAATCAAAGTGGCGCCACCGAATCAAATCACAACAGTAATAGAATGGTTTCCGATGGAGCATGCTCGATGAAAGGGTGCGACCCTTTGTGTAGCCCGGTATAGCTCCTGTTTTAGTCATATATGCCAACTCATGGGAGTTGGGTCCACGTAATATATACCTCGAGAACGTCGCCACCATCCTACTTCATTCCGGAATCTCCACCGCGTACACAGTTGTTAAAGTGGTTTTCGGTATTGGCCGGCTATAAGACAATATCCGATCCCGTTCTCTTTAACAACCAATCGTTATTATAACCCGTAGTTACAACTTTAAAAATATTTTATACTTCAAAATAAAATATCCTTTTCAATCCAAATCTTTATCAAAATAAAGATTAAATCATTTCCAAAACCATTTCAATATATCATCGTAAAATATCTTTCAATTCAAACATTTATCAAAATAAATATCAAGTCATTTCTAACCATTTCAATATATTAAATCTTCATACCCTTTCAACACTTCCTTTCAAATCATTTTAATATATCAAAATATCATAACCTTTCAAAGTTTCAGTTCCAAAATATCATATCTTTCACACTTCTTTTTAAATCATGTTAATATCAAAATGTCCTATCTTTCAAACTCCATTTTCAAATCATTTAATATCAAAAATATAATATCTTTCAAAACTTCATTTCAAATCATTTCAATATATCAAAATATCATATCTTTTCAAACTTCATTCATTTCAAATCATTATTCATTTTATTCAATCTAAAATACCATTTCAATTCATATTTCAAAACAGTTTATATTCCAAAAACTCTTTTTTTTTTCAATGAAGTTATTATGCTTAATAATTAAATTATTAAGTTTCCAAAAATTTCAACTTCCAAAGTACATTTATTCACTTAAGTTTATCAAAACAGTGAAAATTCACTTTTCGCATCATTTAGAAAACTCTACGGAAAGTTACATTCAAAACAGTTCAATTTAACAAAAGACAACGTTTAAAAATGTTGTAATAGAGTTTTCTTAAATTTCAAATAAACTTAGTTAAATTCAAAAATCATAGTACTTACAACAATTTCTATAATAGTTTTTTTCAATAGCTTTTTTTTAGTTCATTATCATCAACTAAAGTATTTACAATTGCTGTAATATCATTTACATTGTAATTAATATCATTTCAAAAATGCAGTCAATTAACTTCAAATATTCAATAAAATTTCTCAACCAGTTATATTTTTATTAAAACAATTTTAACTTATAAAGTCATACATTTATCACATTTATAAACATCATTTAATTTTCCTCAAGTTCATGATTTTATAAAGTTAAATTTCCATTCAAAAATCAAGATTATTAATGATCCACTTATTAAAATGCAATGTTCAATTTTAAAATCCATTACATTAAATTTCAACTTAACACTTTAGTTCAAATTCTCAAATATAACTTAGTTTTATTTTTATTTACTTAACTAAAAGTTCACTTTACGTCAATTTCATAAATTTCCAATTCTAGTTATATTTCAAAGTTTCAACTTAAAATATTTATTCATTTCACATTTCAACTTTATTAAAAATCATAAATATGATAAAAATCATTTTAAATTCATTTAAATTCAAATTATCATAAATTTATCATAATTTCATACTCAATTAAATTTCCAATAAAAATTAAATCAAAATTTCCAAAATAACTTACGTTCAAAATTTCTAACTTTTTCATTAATTCATTTCACTTACAATTATTCAGAAAATCAATAATATTTTACAGAAATTTTACTTTTATTAAATTTCAAATCAAAATATTATAATAATTAAATTTCTAAAATATTTTAAAATTTTTAGAAAAGCATATTTTAACTACGGGCCTGTATAAAATTTTCTATGCTAGGTAAAGTGATACGGGTAATATATCATTTCAACCCATAATTTACAAAGAAAATCCGGTTTTATCATTTCAAACCTGCAATCCCAAGTCAAAATGAAAAATTTAAAACCATTCAGGCCTATCATTTCAGCCCATAACATTTTTTTCTAACAGGGAACTTGCAGTGTGATCATATACAGAAATAATATAAACACGGTCGATGTCACAATATACAGTCATATATCAGATGTCAGGTGAAAATTAACAGTTTAAACATGGTAATAACATGGTAATAACATGGCATAGCATATCATATGATCATCATTAATTTGCATAAACATTTTATATTACTAAACACTTGTCATCAATTCACTTTTCATAAGTATAAATGTCAGAGTGAGAAAGACTCACTTTTTCAAGCTGAAGACCAAAACAACAAACACAAGTACGATTCCAAAAGCACGACAAGCACGATATAGCATGACTTTTGATTGAATGAATGGAGAGCCTTGATATTTGTCTTGTAAATAATAACCAAAACAAGACAATACACACATAAATATTCAACGCAAAACAATGTTGAAACAATGAAAATACGAAGCAACAAAGGAATAGATTACTTGACCTTGCTTTAACCATTCAAATGCTTAGACTAGGAGGTTCTTGGGTTCAGCCATGATGATGATATCGCTTAGGTTTTGCACCATAACTCATGGCTAGAAGGAGTATGGAGTGGTAGGGTTATAACATGAAGCATACAATTGATCGAGGCAACATATATGAAGTTTTTGAGCACAACAAGGCTCGGCCTTGGGTCAAGTGGGGCTCTGCCATAATTGTACAGGTTTGGACAGTAGATGGAGGGGTGTGGGGAGGTCTAGAAAATGTGGTGGTCGTGGCTAGAGGTGGTGGCCATGGTGGAGTATGAAGGTGGTGAAGTAATAGTGGTGGCTAGGGCATTGTTTTGGACATTATTTGCAATTTTGTGGAGTTTTTTCACCAAGGGAGGTGTGGCCATGGATGGATCTGAAATGATGGTTGGAGATGATGCCAAGGATGAGTGGTAGGGGATGGTGGAGAGTATGGTGGTGATGGTGGGTGGTAGAGGCCAATCCAGAATGCATAGTAAACTAGGCAAAATACATAGAAAATGAGAAGAAAAAGGTAGAAAAAGATGTAGCCATTACCATATTTCTTCTCAAGATGGAGGCCATGATTTTTAGGGTTGAGAAAGAGAAAAATTTCGTGACAAATGAGCAAGGGAAGTCGGCTGGAGATGGTGTAGGGAAATGCAAAAAAAACAGATGTATTGATGACAAAAGAAACTGCAAAAGAAACATCGAAACGTTTTTACGTTTCTTAGCCTTTAACCCTTTCAAACTTCTCATATATATTTATATACATCTAAATAACTGAAAATAATTAAAATCTCAGTTAAAATTCGAAAGTATAACAGATAAACAAAATATTAATAATTAAATATTAAACAGATATGATTAAATCAAGAAAAATAGCACAAAAAAATGAAAACTTGACTTTAGAATTAGAAATAACTTCAATACACTTTGGAAAAATTTTCTTAAATTTAAATACATGTAAAAATGAATAAAATAAAGTAAAACACAGCAATAAAATTGAATGTATAAAATAAATCAATAAATTTTAATTATATATAATTAAATTAAGAAAATGGCTTAAAATTGCAGACTAGGCTCTAAAAATTAGAAATAATTTCAAATGAACTTTAGAAAAATTATATTATCATTTTAAAAATACTTAAAAGTCAAAATATACATAATATAACATATTATCACATATTAAAGTAAAATATAACAAAGAAGAAGTAACTTATACAATTTAAAATAGTCATTGTTAAATAACCCTATATACACACAATATTGTAAAGGGTATAACTTTCACAATTTACATCCAAATTCAATGAAACGAAAAGTGGTATTCTTAGAATTTTATGTACTTTAATAATAAAAGAAAAAAATTAAAATTTTAAACTTTTAAAATTTTAAGTTGAAAGTCACAGTTTGACTATTTTGACCAAAATCAGCATTTCAGGCAAATATTTAACTTACACAAGTTTGGAATTATAACTCATATAAAGATCAAGATTATATTTAAATAATAAATTTAATCATTTCACATAAGTAAAATTAGTTTTTAAATCAAAATCTTACATTAAAAATAATTAAAATATACAATAAAATAATTACAAAATAATGGGTTGTCACACTCTCCCCCACTCAAAACTTTTCGTCCCCGAAAAGGAATGAGGTATGGAAGGGCACAGAAAAGATAGAGTGAAATAAGATTAAGATAAGATGACAAGAAGATTGAAGTTATACCTAATAACTGTTATTATAGGTAAGTTAAACAAGGTGGAGGTGATCTTTCCAAGATCCTCCAGAATTAAGAACACAAGCACAAAAAAGGTGGATTCTAAATGATTACCAAAGGTCTATCAAAGATTATAGAAAGATTTATAAACAGAAAGATTAGAGAAAGATGCCTATGCCGGTCTATAGCAAGATAAGGATAATAAGGACAACCAAAAGATAGTTTGAAAAACAAAATAAGGAAATAAATTTTAAAGCACGGAAATTTCAACTTAAACAGAGAATAAATCTTAACTATCTCAAATTTCATTTTATTATCCAATCATCTAAAATTAACCATTTTTTTAAAACCATGGGCTTGAAAAATAATCATTTATTGCACTCACAATGTACTTAATAAATTTTATTCTTCTTTATTCCTAATTAAAATTAAATTTATTCCTCTCAATATATTTATCACTTATGTTAAACATACTTACACTTATTATAACTACTTTCTTTTATTCTTAGTTCTTTTAAAATTAATTTGTTGTAAGTTATTCAATTACCCTTTATTATATTTACCCCTGTTAATCATTAAAATTTAAATGTATAACATTTATTATAACCACTCAGATTTTATTTATAAAATCTTTTTATATTATATATTATCCAATTACATTGTTAACTTCTGAAATTAAGGTAAGTTATATTGGAATGCAATTGTATTATACAAATAAAACTTTCCAATTCAATTATCTCAAGTTTGAATCATGTATCCAAATTTTTGATTTTCTTTTTACAATTGAAATTATTCTTCAAGCTAAAATTTAAGAATTAAATTTCCGATTACATTCAAACAATTTAGAGATAAGTAATAATATATACATAATATGTCAAATCAAATTTCAATCATATATCTATATATATATATACATATATATTATAAATCAAGTCATATTTTAGAAATTCAAATCAATTTAATTTTCCAAAACAAAGCTGTAGCAAGACTACAGAACAGTCTCTTAACTTCGAAACTCGAAAATGAACGTCGATGATGTCGCGATCATCACCGACGTTATTTTCCAGCGAAAAAGAGAAGAGCACTAATTTTAAACCTTTAAAATTCTTTGAAAACAAATTCTATTCAAAATACTTTAAATAATATAACCTTTTAAAACTTTAAACCAAAGTTCAAAATAATCGGAATTTAAATCCTCAAATTCTTGTTTAAATTCATTTCATTTCCCAAATAAATTTATAAACAAATATTTATAGATCTATTTGTAGAACAATAAATGATAAATCAAGTATTATCATTTCAAATTATCAATTTAACTCATTTCATTAAGTTTCATGAATTTACTTATATATCAAAATTTATTTCATTAAGCAAATTTTTTTTTTAAATATATTGTGTCTGTTTGTTCTGTCAAAGTGTTTTGGAAATCTTATCGATAGCGCTGATCAGACGTATCGATCAGAAACCCAATCAACATCAACAACTCAAACAACACAATATATATAAAAAAACAATATTTACAAGTATAATTCACAATGTTTGAAGATAGGTTGGAAACAAAAGACAAGATGATTAAATAACAAAATAGGGAGGTGGATAAGCTTAAATAAATCACGGGCAACATTTACCAGGTCAACCGTGGCTTAAAAAATAAGATCAAATGTGGATTTTTCTGGGGTAAATCTACATTCGATCTCAAGAGTTAGAGTTTGGAATAACAAAAGATATTAGCATCTAAACCAAGGATAGATATAAATCTATGGTGAATCGATGCTAATTGTAAAAAAGTTTTCCCACTTTTTCAATTAAATTTGAAATTGGCGTGACCGCCGACTCACTAGATAGATCATTCGAAGTGGAGTTATGGAATGCTCCAAAGTCAAAAGAAGATGAATTGTGAGGGATACGAATGGATTTTGGAACCGTATGGAATGTTCCAAAATTCAAAGGAATCGAGTCAAAAAGGAGAGATTCAAACTCGAATGAAAGTGATTCTGTAAATACATTCACTCCGTATGCTGAGTTTTTCCTAGAGCTACCAAAGCTCTGATACCAACTGTAACGACTCGGTATTTTCAACCATTCGCATCCATTATAAGTGTATAGGTAGACACTCATGCCGGAATTGGATTGCTCAAAATACCGCGTTGTAAATAAAAATTTGGCAAATCTCAGAATATACAGTAAATAAAAATCACAGATCACAGACACAGAGTATATAAAAATGCAGCGGAAGAAAAAGAGATACTAGTTCATGAAGCTACTATATAAAATATAAGATACATCAGAGTTAAATAAGATACAACATAAGAGTAACAGGATACATCAGGTACAAATCAGATACGTCACTGAACCACTGGATACTGAAACAAAATAGATGGCTGGATCTTCAAGGAAAGCTCCAACGCCGAAGGTGAATCTTGAATGCTAACTCAATCAATCTGACCCGAGCATAAAACAAAACACAAAACCCTCTAGTCAGGACATAAATACTTATAAACTGTAAATCAACTCAAGTGAACAGTAACAAAATGCATCAATAACTTAAAGGATGCTTGGGACCGCCCATCCTCTAAGGATCCGTTAAACTATTTACTATGTAGTAATATACGCTATATACGGTAGTGTCTAATCAGTAAAGTATAATCATATAGAAAATAGCGTTAAGGGGATGGTGAACCTTAACGCGGTCGGATCTTTAAAACCAAAATCGTAGTGGGCTCGATATAAGGATATGACACGGCACGCGAGGCAATGCCGGGGTGGATACACCGTTTGCACTCCCGGACCGGTGGTGATGGCAAGCCAACAGCTTCCGCCCACCTCGAACAATACCCCCGAGTCAAAGTGGCGCCACCGAATCGAATCACAACAGTAATAGAATGGTTTTCGATGGAGCATGCTCGATGAAAGGGTGCGACCCTTTGTGTAGCCCGGTATAGCTCCTGTTTTAGTCATATATGCCAACTCACGGGAATTGGGTCCACGTAATATATACCTCGAGAACGTCGCCACCATCCTACTTCATTCCGGAATCTCCACCGCGTACACAGTTGTTAAAGTGGTTTTCGGTATTGGCCGGCTATAAGACAATATCCGATTCCGGTCTCTTTAACAACCAATCGTTATTATAACCCGTAGTTATAACTTTAAAAATATTTTATACTTCAAAATAAAATATCCTTTTCAATCCAAATCTTTATCAAAATAAAGATTAAATTATTTCCAAAACCATTTAATTATATATTATCGTAAAATATCTTTCAATTCAAATATTTATCAAAATAAATATCAAGTCATTTCTAACCATTTCAATATATTAAATTTTCATACCCTTTCAACACTACCTTTCAAATCATTTTAATATATCAAAATATCATAACCTTACAAAGTTTCAGTTCCAAAATATCATATCTTTCAGACTTCTTTTTAAATCATGTTAATATCAAAATGTCCTATCTTTCAAACTCCGTTTTCAAATCATTTAATATCAAAAATATAATATCTTTCAAAACTTCATTTCAAATCATTTCAATATATCAAAATATCGTATCTTTTCAAACTTCATTCATTTCAAATCATTATTCATTTTATTCAATCTAAAATACCATTTCAAAACAGTTTATATTCCAAAAACTCTTTTTTTTCTTCAATGAAGTTATTATGATTAGTAATTAAATTATTAAATTTCCAAAAATTTCAACTTCCAAAGTACATTTATTCACTTAAGTTTATAAAAACAGTGAAAATTCACTTTTCACATCATTTAGAAAACTCTACGGAAAGCTACATTCAAAACGGTTCAATTTAACAAAAGACGACGTTTAAAAATGTTGTAATAGAGTTTTCTTAAATTTCAAATAAACTTAGTTAAATTCAAAAATCATAGTACTTACAACAATTTCTATAATAGTTTTTTTCAATAGCTTTTTTTTTTAGTTCATTATCATCAACTACAGTATTTACAATTGCTGTAATATCATTTACATTGTAATTAATATCATTTCAAAAATGAAGTCAATTAACTTCAAATATTCAATAAAACTTCTCAACCAGTTATATTTTTATTAAAACATTTTTAATTTATAAAGTCATACATTTATCACATTTATAAACATCATTTAATTTTCCTCAAGTTCATGATTTTATAAAGTTAAATTTCCATTCAAAAATCAAGATTTAATAATGATCCACTTATTAAAATGCAATGTTCAATTTTAAAATCCATTACATTAAATTTCAAATTAACACTTAAGTTCAAATTCTCAAATATAACTTTGTTTTATTTTTATTTGCTTAACTAAAAGTTCACTTTACGTCAATTTCATAAATTTCCAATTCTAGTTATATTTCAAAGTTTCAACTTAAAATATTTATTCATTTCACATTTCAACTTTATTAAAAATCATAAATATGATAAAAATCATTTTAAATTCATTTAAATTCAAATTATCATAAATTTATCATAATTTCATACTCAATTAAATTTCTAATTAAAATTAAATCAAAATTTCCAAAATAACTTACGTTCAAAATTTCTAACTTTTTCATTAATTCATTTCACTTACAATTATTCAGAAAATCAATAATATTTTACAAAATTTTTATTTTTATTAAATTTCAAATCAAAATTTTATAATAATTAAATTTCTAAAATATTTTAATTTTTTTAGAAAAGCATATTTTAACTACGGGCCTGTATAAAATTTTCTACGCTAGGTAAAGTGATACGGGTAATATATCAATTCAACACATAATTTACAAAGAAAATCCGGGTTTTATCATTTCAAACCTGCAATCCCAAGTCAAAATGAAAAATTTAAAACAATTCAGGCCTATCATTTCAGCCTATAACATTTTTTTCTAACAGGGAACTTGCAGTGTGATCAAATACATAAATAATATAAACAAGGTCAATATCACAATATACAGTCATATATCAGATGTCAGGTGAAAATTAACAGTTTAAACATGGTAATAACATGGTAATAACATGGCATAGCATATCATATGATCATCATTAATTTGCATAAACATTTTATATTACTAAACACTTGTCATCAATTCATTTTTCATAAGTATAAATGTCAGAGTGAGAAAGACTCACTTTTTCAAGCTGAAGACCAAAACAACAAACACAAGTGCGATTCCAAAAGCACAACAAGCACGATATAGCATGACTTTTGATTTGAATGAATGGAGAGCCTTGATATTTGTCTTGTAAATAATAACCAAAACAAGACAATACACACATAAATATTCAACGCAAAACAATGTTGAAACAATGAAAATACGAAGCAACAAAGGAATAGATTACTTGACCTTGCTTTAACCATTCAAATGCTTGGCCTAGGAGGTTCTTGGGTTCAGCCATGATGATGATATAGCTCAGCTTTGGCACCATAACTCATGGCTAGAAGGAGTATGGAGTGGTAGGGTTATAACATGGAGCATACAATTGATCAAGGCAACATATATGAAGTTTTTGAGCACAACAAGGCTCGGCCTTGGGTCAAGTGGGGCTTGGCCATACTTGTACAGGTTTGGACAGTAGATGGAGGGGTGTGGGGAGGTCTAGAAAAGGTGGTGGTCGTGGCTAGAGGTGGTGGCCATGGTGGAGTATGAAGGTGGTGAAGTAATAGTGGTGGCTAGGGCATTGTTTTGGACATTATTTGCAATTTTGTGGAGTTTTGTCACCAAGGGAGGTGCGGCCATGGATGGATCTGAAATGATGGTTAGAGATGATGCCAAGGATGAGTGCTAGGGGATGGTGGAGAGTGTGGTGGTGATGGTGGGTGGTAGAGGCCAATCCAGAAAGCATAGAAAACTAGGCAAAATACATAGAAAATGGAAAGAAAAAGGTAGAAAAAGATGTACCCATTACCAGATTTTTTCTCAAGATGGAGGCCATGATTTTTAGGGTTGAGAAAGAGAAAATTTTCGTGACAAAGGAGCAAGGGAAGTCGGCTGGAGATGGTACAGGGAAATGCCAAAAAAAAAACCAGATGTATTGATGACAAAAGAAACTGCAAAAGAAACAGCGAAACGTTTTTACATTTCTTAGCCTTTAACCCTTTCAAACTTCTCATATATATATATATACATCTAAATAACTGAAAATAATTAAAATCTCAGTTAAAATTCAAAAGTATAATAGATAAACAAAATATTAATAATTAAATATTAATTAGATATGATTAAAACAAGAAAAATAGCACAGAAAATGAAAACTTGACTTAAGAATTAGAAATAACTTCAATACACTTTGGAAAAAATTTCTTAAATTTAAATACATGTAAAAATGAATAAAATAAAGTAAAACACAGCAATAAAAGTGAATGTATAAAATAAATCAATAAATTTTAATTATATATAATTAAATTAAGAAAATGGCTTAAAATTGCAGACTAGGCTTTAAAAATTAGAAATAATTTCAAATGAACTTTAGAAAAATTGTATTATCATTTTAAAAATACTTAAAAGTCAAAATATATATAATATAACATATTATCACATATTAAAGTAAAATATAACAAAGAAGAAGTAACTTATATAATTTAAAATAGTCATTGTTAAATAACCCTATATACACACAATATTGTAAAGGGTATAACTTTCACAATTTACATCCAAATTCAACGAAACGAAAAGTGGCGTTCTTTGAATTTTATGTACTTTCATAATAAAATAAAAAAAATTAAATTTTTAAACTTTTAAAATTTTAAGTTGAAAGTCACAGTTTGACTATTTTGACCAAAATCAGCATTTTAGGCAAATATTCAACTTACAAAAGTTTGGAATTATAACTCATATAAAGATCAAGATTATATTTAAATAATAAATTTAATCATTTCAAATAAGTAAAATAAGTTTTTAAATCAAAATCTTACATTAAAAACAATTAAAATATACAATAAAATAATTACAAAATAATGGGTTGTTACACTTTATTATAAAATATCCTTTAATACATTAAAATTAAGAATTAATTTAATACTTATTCAAATATATACTTTAAGAATACTTAAAATAAAACTACTTTGTGCAATATAAAACTGAATTTCTAACTTTTAAAACATAACACCAAGCCACCTTTAAATAATTACTACTACAATAGATTAAAAGAAAATGATTGCTTTAGAATTTAAACATTTAGGAATAATAAGTTTTCTAAACATACTTTTTTTTAAATAACATAAAACTTTTTACTTATACTTAAAATTTGTTTGAAACGTACTTGGCTACTCAAGAAAATACGCTTCCCTTCCACATCTTTTAAAAGTAAATCACTATTTATTTTTAAACAAATTTACCCATTCCTTTAATAAATTCCAACCGTGAATTTATTTTTTCAAATATCCACTGATATATTACTTCACTTTTATAAACCTAGTTTATAAATTTCGTAGTCACATTCTCCTTTAAATTTTCAATTTCAAACACTTAAATAAATTTTCAAATTTATTTCCAATTTACTACATTTTGAAATAAATTCCTTTACTTACTCATTTATTTCAGAACCCATTGACTTCAGATTTTTATTCCTTAATTATGATTTAAAATCTTTTAACTGAAAACACCAATTTCAGATTTCCCCAAATTCCTTCTTTATCCTTTTAAATAAATTCAAACCTTAAATTTTAAAATAAATTCTTTATTTCTTGATATAATCATTACTTAAGTTTAAAATTCATTATTTCCTTGTTTATTCAAATCCCTTTTCCGTACTCAGAACTTATTATTAGAATTTTAAAATCGCTTTCATTCTTTTCCAATTCATTTTTCAATTTATCCCAAATTTCAATAACCCTTTTTCTTACAAATTCTCTCTTTTAATTTTCTTTCCAAAAATCCAGTCTATATATTTTTGATTACTCAGTACACCAAAATATTTTAAATCAAACATAGCATCCAACATTTCTGTTACCAATATAATTTATCATAAATTATCAATGGCCAAATCATAGAATATTAAAACATTCTAAATAAATTTGAGGAATCCCGTTGGAACCCTCCAACCCGTTTCCCTGCATCCATAGACGTTAGCACAATATAAAATACCAATTCCACTTCGAGGTGGAATATCGCGGTATATAGGATTTATATAATATCATCCGCTATTATGCGGGAAATCAATCACTCCAATATATACTATATATATACACTACTATATATAATATTGCACATTAAATCAATTCAATCATTCAAACAATTATTTAAATTTAACCATTTAAATTTAAATAAAACCTAGATGAGTGAGACTAACTCACCTTTGCCCATTAAATTTGCAATCCACTTCATTCTCGATTTGATTCCACGATTATTGACCTTGTATAAATATTAGATGATTTTATTAATATTCGAACAACTTGAATAATTAATTTTCATTTGATAAATTTAATTTAATTAACGAATAATTTATTTTAAGCAAATCTTCCTATAATAAATAATTTTTATTAACTAAAACAATTTAAATTAGTTAATTTGAACAAATTAATCATCTAATCCATTATTTTTAAAGTAAATTTGGTAAATTAAAATATGTATATTTATTTATTTATTTCCATTTCCAACTACATATACTAAATAATCTGCATAGGTTTTTTAAAAAAAATTCTAATTTTACATGAAATTTAAACATTTTTCCCAAACTTTATATACATACTAAATTTAAAACAGAAATGTTTATACCTTACTGCTTGGTCGAAACCGCGATGCCCCTAAAAGAAAATCGAGCCCAAGCCCTAGCCTATCGCCGTTGAAGTCACCTTCTTCCAACATCCCGTTGCCTCCATGAATGGAATCGCCACCTTCCCAATCCATGCGCATGCGAGCCTCCCCAAAACATCACGCGATTGCTGCCGACTTCTATTCCACGAGAATCGAAGGCCACCTCTAGAATCGCGGTCGACTTCCCATTGAAAGGCTTCGTTCGTGATCTCCTCTCCATACACGAGATTTTCGATCTCGTTCAATTTGTTTTATTAAGCTCGATTTCGATTGGTTAAAGACGAGGACGGAAGAGGAATGGGTACTCGAGATTCAAAATAAAGGGGTAGAATCTCTCTAATTTGTACCGAAGAAAACTTGGCCATTTTTATTTCGTTTGATTTCTGACTTCGAAAATGAATTAGAGGGAAGGAGAAGTCACATGATTTAAACAGAACGACTACGTGTTGAAGAAGGTGAGCGACCGTGATTTGATCTCTGCATTGAAAATATTAGCGTGTAGGGTAAGCTATAGCGATTTGCAGAGGAGACCAAAAAGTTTTAATGTTGATAGAAAGTAGGCTGCTGTTGAAACAAGTTTGACCAGTCCAACAACATATTTTATAATTTCAAATTTAAATTCAAATGCAACTTAAAATTTCAGACTCCTATCGAGGCGTGCCGCTAGGTGTTTATAATGTTATACCCTTATTAGGAACACAATGGAAAAGGTTTCAAATCCTAATTCGATCGTATGGAGAAGACAGCTTTTTTGATCGACTATTATATTGAATTTTCGATATAAATTTCAACGCGTTTATATATCGTACGATCACAAAACAATTCCAAATGTTACGAAAATTGAAATCCGATAATAATACAATATTACGGATCCAATGAAATTGGTTTCATCAAATTCTGAGAATGTGCCTTGGAAGGCTATATTTAAATATCGATTCAAAAGATATATTTTGAAAACTTAACAAAACATTCCCAAATTCAATTTCAACACTTTTACTATCTTCAATACCATCGATATAAATTTTACAAACCCTTAAATTATTTTTAACAGGCTTAAAACTCCAGATTCAACATTTGACCCAATTTCCAGTAATTAAATCCAATAATTAAATTTTCAAATAATAGTGATATTTGAAATTTAAGTTATAAACTAACTTTTAAATATTAAAATCAATTAAATATCCCAATTTAAATTGTCCAAAATTTCAGGTCGTCACATCCTCCCCCATTAAAAGAATTTTGTCCCCGAAATTGCTAGTTAAGAAGAATGATCCAATACCCATTACTATTTTCCAAAACCAAACAGTTTTATTAACTTGCCATAACATATCTTTTATTAAAGACCCACTATTACTTCAACCAACTTTCCAAAACCTTCTATAGTTTCCAACAACATCATTTACTCCACTTATTAAAATTTAAATTTAAATCCAAATTTAAATTATCAAAACTTTCTCAAAAAATTTCTAACTCTTTAAATTTCAAAAAAAAATCGCTAACATCTCCTTTGCGCGGCTAGCTCGGTACAACTACAAAATGCCTCTACGGGCTCCCAAATTTAAAAGAAAACAAAAAGCCAAGTGGCTAGACCAGAAAATCATCTAATTTCATACAGAAATTTAAATACATACCTTTTTAGTCGAACAATTCAAATTATCTTCTGAAACCAAAAACATCCATTTATCCTTTGCCTTAACACACCTGTATATCCTATTTAGCAATAATGCCCAACTACAACCTTTAAAATCATTTTGTCATTTCCTTTAAAAAGTTTCAACTAAACAATTAGTTCCAATTTCCATTTCCAAAATTCCTTATTTCAATTCTAATACGAAATTGTTTTATTGCTAATGAAAATTTTTCCAAAATTTTTCAAAAAATTTCTAACTCCCAAAATGTTCGAATTTTTTTGACAGAGTCTCCTTTGTACGGAGGAGCTTTTGCAATTTGACAAGGGATATAAATATATAAACATCGACCCACCCGGTCGGAAAAACAAAAACAGTTTATATTTCCTATTTTTATTGCATAAGCGTACCTTTTTTTAGCATTTTTAAGCAAGCGACTTATTATTTTAGCAATTAGCACATCCAAATCCAATCAAACGGCTTTTCGGTACCCGTACTTACTCAATTCAAACATGTAAGTACTAAATATACGAAATTTATTAACATTTCACTTACTTCCAATAGCTAAACACATGCATTTCATAAGCAACATGCACCAAACGCTTTCTTTGAGCAATTTATATGGTTTCAAAACTTTTCAACCAATTCATATGCCATTCCATTCAATTTTAATGGTTTACACTTCAATTTCTTACGTTCAGTTTATTTTTAATCCAAACAAGCTCATATTCAATTCAATTGATTTCAAAATCAATTTATTTAACTTCCATCAACTCATAGAATTTTAATTACTTTCGTTTACGTCTAACGATAATTCATTCTATGCAATTTGATGACATCCATGTGAATAAATAATTACTTAAGTTTTATAACCAATCTAAATTGATTCCAACTCAATTTATATTTAATTCCTTTCATTTTAATTCATTCATAACCATTTTATTTTTACAACATCTCCACTTATTTATTTCAGTAAGAATTTTAGTCCATTCAATATTATCTATAACTCAACTGAATTTATTTCAATCCAATTTTATTTAACTTAACTTCAGTTAAATCTAGCATCATACCATTTTTTTAATCCACTCAATCCACTTGAATTTAAATTAAGTAAGAACTTACTTCCACTTAATATCATTTACATCTTAATTTATTTCATTTCAATTCAAGTTCAACTTAATTCAAATACAACTGGTTTTATTTTCAGTTTAATTCAATTTGTTTCAATCCAATTAAATTTTATCTCCCAATCCAAATTTAATTTTTATTTTCCCATTCCAATCACTTTCAAGATTTACTACTTATTTCTTCCAAACATCAATTAAATTTCAAAGTTAATCTTAACCCAAGTTAAATTCTCATTTTTATCTTTCACCTTTAATTTTAATTCCAAAATCCAATCCTCATATTCCTCATCAAATTCGTTCAATATCTATAAGTTTATAACTTATCTCCTGAAGATCTCTAAATTATTTAAATAAGGATTTTAGGATATTTAAACACCCGGCTTTTGGTTTTCAAATCATTTTGAAATTGTAACGACTCGGTATTTTCAACCATTCGCATCCATTATAAGTGCATAGGCAGACACTCATGCCGGAATTGAATTGCTCAAAATACCGTGTTGTAAATAAAATTTTGGCAAACCTCAGAATATACAGTAAATAAAAATCACAGATCTCAGACACAGAGTATATAAAAATGCAGCGGAAGAAAAAGAGATAGTAGTTCATGAAGCTACTATATAAAATATAAGATACATCAGGGTTAAATAAGATACAACCGAAGAGTAACAAGATACATCAGGTACAAATCAGATACATCACTGAAACACTGGATACTGACACAAAATAGATGGCTGGATCTTCAAGGAAAGCTCCAACTCCGAAGGTGAATCTTGAATGCTAACTCAATCAATCTGACCCGAGCGTAAAGCAAAACACAAAACCCTCGAGTCAGGACATAAATACTTATAAACTGTAAATCAACTCAAGTGAACAGTAACAAAATGCATCAGTAACTTAAAGGATGCTTGGGACCGCCCATCCTCTAAGGATCCGTTAAACTATTTACTATGTAGTAATATACGCTATATACGGTAGTGTCTAATCAGTAAAGTATAATCATATAGAAAATAGCGTTAAGGGGATGGTGAACCTTAACGCGGTCGGATCTTTAAAACCAAAATCGTAGTGGGCTCGATATAAAGATATGACACGGCACGCGAGGCAATGGCAGGGTGGATACACTGTTTGCACTCCCGGACCGGTGGTGACGGCAAGCCAGCAGCTTCCGCCCACCTCGAACAATACCCCCGAATCAAAGTGGCGCCACCGAATCGAATCACAACAGTAATAGAATAGTTTTCGATGGGGCACGCTCGATGAAAGGGTGCGACCCTTTGTGTAGCCCGGTATAGCTCCTGTTTTAGTCATATAAGCCAACTCACGGGAGTTGGGTCCACGTAATATATACCTCGAGAACGTCGCCACAATCCTACTTCATTCTGGAATCTCCACCGCGTACACAGTTGTTAAAGTGGTTTTCGGTATTGGCCGGCTATAAGACAATATCCGATCCCGGTCTCTTTAACAACCAATCGTATTATAACCCGTAGTTATAACTTTAAAACAATATTTTATATATCAAAATAAAATATCCTTTTCAATCCAAATCTTTATCAAAATAAAGATTAAATCATTTCCAAAACCATTTCAATATATCATCGTAAAATATCTTTCAATTCAAATATTTATCAAAATAAATATCAAGTCATTTCTAACCATTTCAATATATTAAATTTTCATACCCTTTCAACACTACCTTTCAGTTTCAAAATATAATATCTTTCAGAACTTCTTTTTAAATCATGTTAATATCAAAATGTCCTATCTTTCAAACTCCGTTTTTCAAATCATTTAATATCAAAAATATCATATCTTCCAAAATTTCGTTTCAAATCATTTTAATATATCAAAATATCATATTCTTTCAAAACTTCATCTTCAAATCATTTTAATATATCAAAATATCGTATTCTTTTCAAAACTTCATTCATTTCAAATCATTATTCATTTTATTCAATCTAAAATACCATTTCAATTCATATTTTAAAACAGTTTATATTCCAAAAATTCTTTTTTTTCTCATTTCAATGAAGTTATTATGCTTAATAATTAAATTATTAAATTTTCAAAAATTTCAACTTCCAAAGTTCATTTATTCACTTAAGTTTATCAAAACAGTGAAAATTCACTTTTCGCATCATTTAGAAAACTCTGCGGAAAGTTACATTCAAAATAGTTCAATTTAACAAAAGACAACGTTTAAAAATGTTGTAATAGAGTTTTCTTACATTTCAAATAAACTTATAAATTCAAAAATCATAGTACTTACAACAATTTCTATAATAGTTTTTTCAATAGCTTTTTTTTTAGTTCATTATCATCACCTACAGTGTTTATAATTGCTGTAATATCATTTACATTGTAATTAATATCATTTCAAAAATGCAGTCAATTAACTTCAAATATTCAATAAAATTTCTCAACCAGTTATATTTTTATTAAAACATTTTTAACTTATAAAGTCATATATTTTCACATTTATAACATCATTTAATTTTCCTCAAGTTTATGATTTTACAGTGTTAAATTTCCATTCAAAAGTCAAGATTTAATAATAATCCACTTATTAAAATGCAATGTTCAATTTTAAAATCCATTACATTAAATTTCAACTTAACACTTAAGTTCAAATTTTCAAATATAACTTAGTTTTATTTTTATTTGCTTAACTAAAAATTCACTTTACGTCAATTTCATAAATTTCCAATTCTAGTTATATTTCAAAGTTTCAACTTAAAATATTTATTCATTTCACATTGCAACTTTATTAAAAATCATAAACATGATAAAAATCATTTTAAATTCATTTAAATTCAAATTATCATAAATTTATCATAATTTCATATTCAATTAAATTTCCAATTATAATTAAATCAAAATTTCCAAAATAACTTACGTTCAAAATTTCTAACTTTTTCATTAATTCATTTCACTTACAATTATTCAGAAAATCAATAATATTTTACAAAAATCTTATTTTTATTAAATTTCAAAATATTTTAAATTTTTTAGAAAAGCATATTTTAACTACGGGCCTGTATAAAATTTTCTACGCTAGGTAAAGTGATACGGGTAATATATCATTTGAACCCGTAATTTACAAAGAAAATCCGGGTTTTATCATTTCAAACCCGCAATCCCAAGTAAAAATGAAAAATTTAAAACCATTCAAGCCTATCATTTCAGCCCATGACATGTTTTTTCTAACAGGGAACTTGCAGTGTGATCATATGCAGAAATAATATAAACAAGGTCAATATAACAATATACAGTCATATATTAGATGTCAGGTGAAAATTAACAGTTTTAACATGGTAATAATATGGTAATAACATGGCATAGCATATCATATGATCATCATTAACTTGCACAAATATTTTTTTATTACTAAACACTTGTCATCAATTCACTTTTCATAAGTATAAATGTCAGAGTGAGAAAGACTCACTTTTTCAAGCTGAAGACCAAAACAACAAACACAAGTGCGATTCCAAAAGCACGACAAGCACGATATAGCATGACTTTTGATTTGAATGAATGGAGAGCCTTGATATTTGTCTTGTAAACAATAACCAAAACAAGACAATATACACATAAATATTCAACGCAAAACAATGTTGAAACAATGAAAATACGAAGCAACAAAGGAATAGATTACTTGACCTTACTTTAACCATTCAAATGCTTGGCCTAGGAGGTTCTTGGGTTTAGCCACGATGATGATATAGCTCAGGTTTGGCACCATAACTCACGGCTAGAAGGAGTATGGAGTGGTAGGGTTATAACATGAAGCATACAATTGATCAAGGCAACATATATGAATTTTTTTAGCACAACAAGGCTCGGCCTTGGGTCAAGTGGAGCTTAGCCATACTTGTACAGGTTTGGATAGTAGATGGAGGGGTGTGGGGAGGTCTAGAAAAGGTGGCGGTGGGGCCTATGGTGGCGGCCAAGGTGAAGTATGAAGGTGGTGAAGTAATAGTGGTGGCTAGGGCATTGTTTTGGACATTATTTGCAATTTTATGGAGTTTTGTCACCAAGGAAGGCGTGGCCATGGATGGATCTAAAATCATGGCTGGAGATGATGCCAAGGAAGAGTGGTAGGGGATGGTGGAGTGTATGGTGGTGATGGTGGGTGGTAGAGGCCAAGGAATACACATGAGAAAACAAGGCAAAATATAAGAAAACAATGGAAAAAGAAGAGCAAAAAGAAGAGGAAAAGAGGAGCCATTACCAAACCTTTCTAGCCGTGAAAAATGAAGTGGAGAGGAATATTTTCACGTGAAAATGAGGTAATAAATGCACAGCTACCATAAAGAAAGGAACGGTCAAAGGAAATTAAATCTATTAATTGGAAAAGAAACGGAAGAAGAAACGTTATAACGGTTTTACGTTTCTTTGCTTTCAAACCTTTTAAACTTCCTATATATATTCATATACATCTTAAATAACTGAAAACACTTATAAATTTCAGTTAGAATTCGAAAATATAACAGATAAACAAAATATTAATAATTAATTATTAATTAGATATGATTAAAATAAGAAAAATGGCACAGAAAATGAAAACTAGACTTAGGAATTAGAAATAACTTCAATACACTTTGGAAAATTTTTATTAAATTTAAATACATGTAAAATAAATAAAATAAAGTAAAACACAGCAATAAAAGTGAATGTATAAAATAAATCAATAAATTGATGTATTAATTGCAAAAAGAAACGGATAAAACGCCTATACGTTTCAGGCTTTTAAGATCTCCTAACTTTCTAAACCTTTTGCATTTCCTTTTCTTTTTAATTTTATAAAAACAAAATAAACTCAGAAATGTTATTTAAAACCGAAACTAAGTAAGAATAAAATAAAATAAATAATTTATTTCAAGTAAAATAGAAAAAGGAAGTAAGAAATTGCTTAAAATAACAACCCTGACATAAAAATTACAAGAAAATCTCCTATGACTTTGGAAAATTTATTACTTCACAAAAAAAATATTATAACACAAAAATTTGAATTAAAAATGGTTTTAAAACATTTTCAAGGTAAAATAATAATTTGATTTTTATTAAATAGAAAGTTAAATAAAGAAAAATGCAGTAAATACCAACTAGGCTTTATAAATTGAAATAAATTCAAATAAACTTTAGAAAAATTATATTATCATTTTAAAAATACTTAAAAGTAAAAATATACATAATATAACATATAATCACATATTAAATAAAATATGACAAAGAAGAAGTAATTTATACAATTTAAAATAGTCATTGTTAAATAACCCTATATACGCACAATATTGTAAAGGGTATAACTTTCACAATTTACATCCAAATTCAACGAAACGAAAAGTGGTGTTCTTAGAATTTTATGTACTTTCATAATAAAAGAAAAAAAAATTAAAATTTTAAACTTTTAAAATTTTAAGTTGAAAGTCACAGTTTGACTATTTTGACCAAAATCAGCATTTCAGGCAAATATTCAACTTACACAAGTTTGGAATTATAACTCATATAAAAATCAAGATTATATTTAAATAATAAATTTAATCATTTCAAGTAAGTAAAATAAGTTTTTTTTTATCAAAATATTACATTAAAAATAATTAAAATATACAATGAAATAATTACAAAATACAGGGTTGTTACAGAAATCACCATTATCTCAAAATCACACTTCACTAAATTTTTAAACCAATCCTGGTTTTTTATACCCAATAAAATTTCCTTTGAAAAAAAAACAAGTTCTTCTGAATAAACCAATTTAGCAGCAATCCGTCACTTAGAAACTCGAAAATGAATACTGATGATGTTGCGCAGTCATCACCAGGATTATTTTGCAGCGACTGAAGTGAGATCAATGCTATATCCCTTTCCAAAATTTATTTAAAACAATTTCCTTTCAGGAATACCCCCAAAATAACAATGCTATTATTTATCTTCAAAACAATTCGAAAAACACTTTCAAAATCGTTGGGATTTTAAATTTACAAATTTAATTTAAATCAAAATTTACCATAATTCATTTGTATAATTTATGCTCATACAAATTCCCATTCAATTATACAAGTCATTTCAATTTTTATAATCTTATCTGTTCAAAATATTATCATTCGAACATCCAAGTTATATATACAATTTAAGAAAATATTTCTTTTATATTAGAATATATTTTGGATAAAATTATTTCATTCACCCACCTTAAAAACAATACTGTGTCAATTTATCGTGCCAGGTGTTTATAAACTCTTCTCGAATAGCGGCTTACTCTTCTATTTTAAAATTTTAGATATACTTTTAAATTCACATAATACTATTAAAACAGGTTTTTATAAAAGTACTTATTATAACTCGATGTCTCAACCAGTCCGTCCTTGCTCTCATAGAAATTCTGTCATACCTTGATCAGGCGTAGGACTGAAAATCTATAAGTACTTAGTAGACCCATTTTCAACATACAGTGAAAATATTTGGAAAATAATTTTATTGAAAATATCGAAAACATTTTTTTTTTGAAAATAGAGGAAATATCTTTGGTGGGAATGCTCTGGAAATCATCACCCCCATCCACGGTCGCAGTTTCATCCTGCGTTATGTTGCCATCGCAGCAAAAGTCCATGTGACTGTGGGCATCAACGCGCTCGATTTTCGCTGTAAAAAATGAAACTTCTCCACTCCCACATAGGTCGCAGTCTACCGATGTAAAATCAAACGCAGACTATTGGCTCTCAGCAGCACACATGACTTTCACTATGTTACCATAGGTCGCAGTCTACCAATATAAAATCAAACGTAGACTGTTGGCTCTCAGCGGCACACACGACTTTCGCTATGGCCTGCAGTAGATCGTAGTGACATCGAGTTATACTGTCGTCACAGCATAACCCAAATGTGTAATTTATCGATTTTATATTTAAATATTTTATTTAAATATTTTATCGTTGGTCGGATTATAGTCCAAAAAGCTACTTTTTGCATACGTTCAAATTAGGACTCGAGACCACTTCCATTGAGTTCGAAACGCCATTTGCAACTTTTTTTAAGTATAAGCATTGATATGTTTGGAGTTGGTGGAATTTCACCACTTTTTCACTTGAGACCAATAATTAGGCTTTTAACCTATTAAACCCAAACTCCACCCTCCCATCTTCATAACTTTCTAATTGCTTTAAACCTTCAAGCTTCTTCAAAAATGGTAGTGGGAATGGGAAATTAAAACTCCAAGCTCAAATTCAACTTCAAATCCATCATTCAACTCCAAATTCAACAAGAAGACTTTGGATTCAAGCTTCTTGCGTTGGGATTGAAGAGGGATTGATTCTTGCTTGCTTTGTTCTTCATTTTCATTGGTTTTTGGTGCAAAGATGAGATTTTTATCTCACAATTCTAGCCTATAACTATATTGGACTGTTGGGAATGATCCCTATCATTTTTGCATGCATATTAGCATTTGGTTTGGATTGGATTGGCAAAAAACTCCAATTTTTAGCGTTTTGGTGAATTTTCTGCACTTAGGTCGTTCTGGCCATTTTTCTGTGTTCGGAGTTAGGTCACTCGCGACTAACCCTTAGGTCGCTCGCGTGTTATCGCGCTAGGTCGCACTGCCTTGAATTAACATCTTCGGAGTTAGGTCGTAGGTCGTATGGACCTTAGGTCGAAGGTCATTCTGGCCATTTCTAACGTCTTCGGAGTTAGGTCGTATGGACCTTAGGTCTTAGGTCGTATGGACCTTAGGTCGTAGGTCGTTTGGACCTTAGGTCGTAGGTTGTATGGACCTTAGGTCGTAGGTCGCTCGGCCTATTTAACTCGACCTGTTTTATGCTAACCCCTTAGCTCGACCTAGCTTAGGTCGTTAGGTCGCGAACGCTGTTAGGTCGCGTGACCCAATACACTTAGGTCGTTTGACCTTATATTCTTTTATGCCTTTACCTCGTTAGGTCGTAGGTCGCTCGACCTTATTAACTTGTTAGGTCGCGAGTCCCTTAAGTCGCTCGCCTCTTCTAACCCGCGAGTTCCTTAAGTCGTTCGTCTTCCTTAGGTCACTCACCTGGTTGAGTCGCACCTTACCTTAGCTCGGCCATGTTAGGTCGCAAGTTTCCCTTAGGTCGCGTACCCCTTTAAGTCGCTCGACCACTAAGTCGCGAACACCTCTAGGTCGCTCGACCCCTTAAACTCGTAGGTCGCTCGTCCCCTTAATTCCTTGGGTCGTTCGAATGTTAGGTCGCTCGACCTTGTTTAAGACCTTAGGTCGTTGCCCCTTTAGATCGCTCGATCCTATCCTCCCTTAGGTCTTCACTAGGTCGTACCGTTTTGGTCGGGGCGCTGCCCCGCACCCCGCCGGGGGCGCTGCCCCCGGACCCTTGCAACCTGACCGAGCAGGTCGAACCCCGTAGCAGGGGCATTGCCCCCGCACCCCCACCTTGAGGGGTTTCCACCCCCCTGGACCCCCCTTCCGTAGGGGATCTTATCTGAAAGACATTCAATAGAACTTGCTTTGTTGAGATGCTAAGTTGACCATTCTTTGAGACAAACTATCTTGGGCTTCTCGGTCAATTTTATGGATTTTCGGATGTCTATTTCGACGGATTCTTTATCGGTCTCTTTGGATTTTATTCACGTCTTCGTACGTGAATTTTTATGATTGATTGTTTCTACAATCACTTCTATGATTTGTCACTTTAAAATATGAAGGTTTCAATACTAGTAGTAAATATCAAAACTCTTTCAACAAAATGATTTCAACTCTATTTTCAATAACAAAGCTCTTTTCTTAAACCATTTTCCAATCTACTAGTATATACAAACCTTTACCTCACTCGTATGAGAAATTGAATTAAATGGATTAGTAAAACAAGTGGTATGAAACGCTTGCATTTACTTCGTCCGTTAACTCTTGGACTTGTTCGATTGAACCTTTTTGTGACAATTTTCTAGTGAAGATCTACAGTTTGTTCGTAAATATTTAAGTTAAGCAAGTGGTTATGGGGCATGAAGCTAAACTTTTATATTTACTAGCTTAGTGTAATTGACACTTCTCGTTGATCATGACGATCATTTTGTGATTTAGGCTAGCAATTGTGCGATGTCTCTTTGTTTGCTTCGTGGTTAGGCTAGACACCATTTGTGTGATTCCATTCGCACATACCTTTTTGCTTTTTGGTTAGCCTAGACACCATTTGTGTGATTCCACTCAAACATACCTTTTTGTTGCGAGGTCAGGGTAGACACCATTTGTGTGATTCCATTCACACATACCTTTTTGCTTTTTGGTTAGCCTAGACCTCATCTGGGTGATTCCGATCCATCCATATAGGGTAACTCCCCATGGTCGTCGGACTGTCATGTGATAGGCCTCTTTCCCTTTTTATGATTTCTGGATTTCTTGTGTTGATTTCTGGAATTTATGTCATTGACTTGTTATGAGTACAAGTTTAGGGTATGATACCCTCTTTGGATCTTTGAGAAGATTCTTGTGATATTGATTTACCTCTTATTGATTGATCTTCTGTTGATCATCATTTGCATACTTATAGTAGTATGTCAATTTGGATATTTTATGTTTATGCCATATCTTTTATTTTACATCATGTCATCTGATATTTATAGCTAGACTGATCCGTTTACTATTTTCTTAAATAATACTCGGGTCAGACCGAGATGTTACAAGTGCTTCTGCTTGACTTCTTCCCGGGATTTGCTACTCTGACTTTTGGCTAACTATTTAGATTAGCAGTTTTTGTTGTATACACTTGAGATATAGACTCATAGATGTATTCTTTTGTATAGCACGTGTTGTTATTCTTTTGTATTATTATGGATCTTTTTGACCACTACTCTGATGTACACTTTCATGTGTTAGTTATATATTCATATCTTCTTCCGCCTTTGTGATATGGATGTCTGTGACTGATTGGCGTTATGCTTATTTCTATGTTTGTTTCCGAAGATTATTTATAGCCACCGTGTGATAGCTTTGAGTTTGTATCGGAATGTCGGACTTCCTCCTTAAATGAAATGCATGCTATACTATCTGACATATCGGTGCTCGCCCAAAGAAGTTACATGGATGGTCGCTCCTCAACAGCCTTATTCTCCGTGCTGGTTGACAGCACTACATCGTAGTGTTCTTGGCTATCGTGGGTGTAGAGGTGGGGCGTCACAAAATGCCTCTGTAGGCCTCAGCGCCCTCGACTTTCGCTACACACTACACATAATCCTTAGGAACTAGTTTTGTCCAGACTCCTCACAGGATCAACTTTAGGACCCCCCCCTTAGGGTTCAAGGCAATACCATCTTGTGGCACTCCTGAGAAGTTCATTTCAAGGGAGCGCCTTTTTCCCCAGAGCCATTGTCAAAACACTTTATACTATGCACATATAGTATCTTCCAAATCATACACCTAGTATGAATCTTATATAAATCTCTTTTTCTCAAAATCGATTATCCCAAAATCGATAATTCTCAAACTAGGCTTTCCAAATTCCAATATTGATTTTAACCAAAAATCAAGAGCCTTTCCAAATCCAAAGATTCTCAAACCTTTTTCCAAAATCCTTATAAGATCCTTTATATATTTATATATATATAATTTTAAAAAAAACTTTGGATCATTTCAAACTTGTATAAAACTCCTCTTATACTTCAAACACTTTCAAAATCCTTTTCTTCTGGCAATAAATTCAACAAGGGGAGATTTATCTTACACAACCAAGATATATATCTTTGTTTATTCAAAATAAAATATTCAAATTTGATTACTCTATAAAGTCACATACTGTAATAGCCCAGAATTTTAGAATAAATTTTTATTCTTTTATTTATAAACTTGGGTTTTATTTTACAAAAAGTTGAATTTTAAATTTAATTATAAAGAACCACCCAATTTTTTTTATAAAAATAAGCAAATTCTATCATTTTTATTTTGGTTAAAGTTTAACATTTATTGGAATTTTAAATCTTTTAAATAATAACTTCTAAATCTTTTAATTTAACTAAATATATTCGTAACAACATTTGACTCCACTTTTGTTTCTTTTAAAAATTTGTAATACACCTTTTAAAATAAGAAAGTAATATTTTTACATATATACATCAGTTCTTTTTTAATGCTAAAGGAATCAATTGGATGTAAACAAATCAATGTTTAAATTAAGTAATAGATGGTGTATAAATAAGCTTTATAAAAAAAAGCAAGTTCAAATTGGTACGTTCATATCCGTTAGGCTGATTTATTTGACGCTATAAAAGTACGTTATTTTCTAAATTATTTTTTGCATATTTACTAAATGAATAAGAAACGACTAAATTGAAAAAAATTATGTGCTCATTCTTTTTCTTAACTTTGCTATTTGAAAAATCAATTACCGTGCATTTTTTGGGGGAAATTCAACCGTGACTTGCCATTTACATTTAAAGATATCCCACTTTTCTTTACTTCAATTCGTTTAATAAGTATTAAATCTTTGATTCTTCCCATGATCCATTCAAATTCATTTGATTGAAATCACGAGGAGATTTCAACTTTCCCTTGCCTCTCGTGTATAAACTGATAGGAATATATTCCATAGTCTGATACACAATCAACGCAATCGTGTATAATTGATTTAAATTTATGTCTTGCCTATATTCTCTCACCTCAATCAACGCAACCCTGATAAATATAAGCCTCGTACACAAATAGTTTTCATTTGCATCTCAACATTTCCTTCATTTCTTCTTGCGTGCATGAGCTCTGAAGGTATGGCCTCTATTTTCTTTTCTTTTTAATGTTATATTTTTTTTTACCAAGCTTTGCTTCTTCATTCTATCGGCCATTCAACACCATGCTCGACCTCTCCATCACCTTTGCACGACTCATCTACTCCTCCTCCTTCACGACCAGACCCCTACCCTCCTCCACCACCACTTCAGACAACTTCTCCTCCAGGTGATGAGTTAGACCGAGCGTAGAAATGGCCGTAGCTTATTGACTTGCCAAATTAGTTTTCCTCCACCATCACAAGCGCAGCCTCTACCACCATCTCTGCCCATACCCCAATCACTGCCTCGCTCTGTCCTAGTTACATCACGAGGCTTGCGCAGAACGTGCCTTGCACAACCGGGCAATGGGTGTTTTGAACCAACTATTGAACTAGATATTTCGCCACCTGTGCACGATCGTGCGTCACTACCGTGACTTACATGCGTGCATGCTTTCTGTTCTATAATAAAAAAAGAGAAAAGAGGGATGAAGACTCAGCCTATTTGCCAAATACCCATTTGTTTGATTTGCATTCGTGCCTGCATTTATTTATTTTTTAAAAATGGACATGGCCGAGGCTTGTTATGACTTTGTCATGTCGGGTAGTGGAACGGTCGAGCCACTTGTGTCAAAATTTCTCTAATTCCATTTTGTTTCCGAATTTCTATGTTCGTAATTAAAATTCGAGTACTTAGTTTTATTTATTTATCTTGTTCAAGATTTGAATCGAGTCGTTGCTTCCGCCAAAAAGTGATCGTGCCTTCTGTACATTTTTCCGATGTGTATATCGTGGTTTGAATGGAATCTCCAGCAGCATAAATGTGAGTATTCTCACCGGACATACATACTTATAGATCTGTAAATTAATAACAAAGGAAATTATAGAATGGTTACATTTTTTATTTTTGCTTTCTTGTGATAAATTTTATGATGTTAAAAACCCTGCTATTAAATTTACACATCATCAGTTATATTATATACTGTTATATTTATACTGTTACAGTTGTTTATTTACTGTCATCATACTACAAGTTCCCTATAGAATAGTATCGTACGGGCTGAAATGATAGGCTTGAACGATATTTGTTTATTTATTTATTTAATCGTTTATTTAACTTGGGGTTGTGGGTTTGAAATGATAGAACCCTGATTTCCTTTATAAATTACGGATTGAAATGATATATTATCTGTATCACTTGACCTAGGGTAGAAAATATTATATAGACCCATGGTTATATGTATAAATTTTCTGGAAAAATTTAAGTGTTTTAAATCTGTATATTTTATTATTTTGATTTGAATTGGATAAAAATGATTTCTGTGATATTATACAAGTTAAATTATATAAAATAAATAAATGGTTAAGTTTGAATTTGGAATAAATTTATTTTGAAATATGATTTTTGTAAAGGAATGAAATTCAAGTTAAGTGAATAAAATATAATAAATCTGATATAAATGGAATTTAAATGGATAAATAAGGTGTTATTTTAATTTTCTATGATTTAAATGATTAAAGAAATGAATACTTTAAAATGGAATAGAAATATATCTTAATTTAAAAAGGGAAGTGGTTTATGATAAACGGGTAAGTTAAGAAATAAATTGAAATTGAGTTAATGGTAAGTAAACTTGATTATTAAATTTGTTTTGAATACAAAGAATAGAAAATTTTGTATTTGAAGTCTTAAGAAGTCTTAAGAAGTTGATATTTATTAGGGAAATTTACTTTATGAAAATCATAAGTTTGGGTAATTTAAATGACTATTTCAAAGTGGAAAATATGATTTTTATAGGTTAAATTGTTTAAATTAAAGTTTAATTATTTCTGAAAATATATTGAAGTCTGAAATTTAATTTACTTAAATTTCCTGAAAGGGATATTACCGCACTTTGCAAGTGCTGTATGTTGATGCAAATAATCTAAGGCTAAACCTTTGGAATTTATATTGGTTTTGTAAGAATAATAACTCACCTTTAAATAGTTTAAAATGAAGTATGTTGATTGAAATATAAACTATTTTTTGGAATGTATAACCATGGGTAATAATTATATTGGTTGTTAAAGAGACTGGGATCGGATATGGGCATACTCTCTGTCGATACCGAAAACCACTTTGACAACCGTGTACGCGGTGGAGATTCTAAAATGAAGTAGGATGGTGGTGACATTCTATGGAGGTATGTACGTGGACCCGACTCCCGTGAGTTGGTATAAGGTGGCTAAAACATGAGCGATTCTTGGATTAATGAGGTAGCACCTTTGATCGAACGCACTTCTTCGTATGCCATTCCATTACTTTGTGATTGTTTGGTGCGCACCTTTGATTTTGGGAGTGTTTGTTCGAGGTGGGCGGTAGTAGTAGCTACGTGTTACCACCGGTCCGGATGCGTAATTGGTATATCTACCCTGGCATTGCCTAGTTGTGCCGTGTCACCTACCATAGCGAGCCTTGTACGAGTTTGGTTTTCTCCCGTAGCCCGTGTGGTATCCTCTGGTGGTTTCCCGATCAGGAGGGACTATGATATTGGACGGACTACTGGGACTATTACGTGTTAAGGGAATATTAGGTCACTCCTTAACGCTATTTAAAAGTAAGTTTACTTTACTAATAGACACTATTATAATAGCAAAATTATTACTACATAGTAATTAGTTTAACGGATCCTTAGAGGATGGGCGGTCCCAAGCATTCTTTACGTTACTTGCTTTATATTACAGTTCACTTGAATTTGCTTACACTGTATAAATATGTATGTCCTGACTCGAGTGTTTGTGTTTATTTCTTACACTCGGGTCAGCCTAAGTATCAGTTCGGACCTCTTTTTTTTGGAGCTAGGACATCTGAAGATCATCTGTATCAAGCTGCCGTCTATTTCTGTTCAGTTCTTATTTTTGCTTATGTAATTGAGACATTTGAATATTGAGATATTCTATGGTTGTTCAAACTATTTGGTTTAAAAACTATGTAATTTATACTTATTTTGGGACTATGTGGTAGTGGCTTCATGAACCGCTAAGTTATTTTTATCCCGCTGTGAGTATTCGGTTTTCTATGTCTGTGATTCTGTTATTTGATTTCATTTTCTCCAAATTTTATCACAATCTATTGTTTTGAACTATTCAAGTTTGACACGTTTTAATTTATTGCCGAATTTGAACGGTGCAAAATAGTGGGTCGTTACAGTTGGTATCAGAGCTTTGGTTTTTAGGCAAACCATAGCATGCGGAGCAAAAACTCATTGGAGATAGGGTAGAATTACCCTTGAATGAGTGAAGTCTAATCTTAGAATCCTTTCCTTCTGAGAGAACGTATTTTAAAGTATAAAATGATGTTTAAAAAGGATTTTCAAAGAAATATTTTGATATAAAAACTTTCTTGTTTTAAAATAAATTTTCCAACTACTTATTTCCCTTTCTCCATCTTATATAATTAAGTCCTTTGTTAAATGCCTATTATAGTTGAACTTTATCTTATCCAATCTATCTTGGACTCTATTTTTCCCTCTGTCCTTAAATTCATTCTTGATTCTCAGGATGAATCGAGGAAATGCTAGAGGTAGGGGATGAGGTGCTTCCCCAATTAGGTTTGCTAAGCTTTGCAAGGAATATACCGAGCTTGGTGGTAATAAGTTCACGGGTTCTGAGAGCATAATTGAAGCTTAGTAGTGGTTGAGAGATTTGGAGAGAATTTTCTCCGATCTCGAGACCATGAATACCCAACAGCGTCAACTGGCAGCTTGTCAATTAAAGGGAGCAGCTTTGGATTGGTGGCTATCCATTACAGCTCACACTACTGAGGCTGACGTCACTTGGGAACAATTTAGGTATCTTCTTCGGTTAACCAAGTACGGTTCAGTTTCCTCCCTTTTGAAATCTATCTTATATCTCTTATCGTGATTTAGGGATGCTTTCCTTGCGAAATGGATGCCCGAAGCTGGGAAGTCTCAACTGTATCGAGACTTTATGGATTTGAAGCAGGGCGATATGTCCTTTACCGAGTATGAAAGGAAATTCAATGAGCTATCGCAGTATGGCCTTAATCTGATAGACACCCCGTTAAAGAAAAACGAGAAGTTTATTGCTGGTGCATGACCTGAGTACTATGATCGCCTTATTACCCATGTGCATGGTACGTTTACCGCTCTGATGGACATGGCTATTAGGTATGAGAATCCTACCTCCAAGGCTCCTTCAGATGCCCAGTCTACACCATCTCAGTCTTTTGGAAATTCTAAGAAAAGGAAGTCCAACTTCTACCGTCATAAAAAGAATAGGACTCCATGGCTTGGATCATCGTCTTCGTCATCCCAGAGGCACCCTGTGGATCAATCTGCCATTACTTGCCATAGATGCCACCAGAAGGGACACTTCGCAAATAGCTGTCCTACTTTGGGTGCTGCTATTCCACCTCCTTCTCAGTTGGCTAGACGAGACCTCTGCCACATCTGCCTTCAGCCGGGACATTTCAAGAGAGACTGCCCTACACAAAAGAAGGGCAAGGCATCCGGGATTTTTGCTGTCACTTCTGCATCCTCCCCAGCTCCTCAGCCTGCTCCCGCTCCTAGCGATTCTCAGGGTACACTTCAGGGTTCTTCTACTTTGTTTAAATCACATGTTCGTGTTTTATTCGATACCGGAGCTTCACACAGCTTTATTTCTTCGGATCTTTGCAGTAAGTTTGAGCATCGTCTTTTGCCTGAATTTGCTTCGGTGCCTTTGTGTGTCTCAAATCCCATTGGTGGTCCTGCAAATCTTAGTAGGATTTGTAAGCAAGTGAGGCTTATATACCTCGATCACCGTTTCACTAGTGAATTCTATGTTTTGGGGTTTGACGCTTTCGATCTATTGCTTGGGGGAGATTGGTTAGATAAGCATGATGCCCATATCTCGTGTAGCTCTCGAACTGTTGCCCTCAAGGATGCTTTTGGAAATCCATTAGAGATCCAGTGTAGTTTGCCTCTGGAGTTTGCTGGTAGCTTCATTTATTCTCTCGATACTTTCCCTAGCGATTTCCATTCGACCCCTGTAGTCAAACTATACCCCAACGTATTTGAAGAAGTCACTTCTTTACCTCCGAAGCGGGAAATTGATTTCAGGATTGACCTTATTCCTGGAGCACGACCTGTAGTTCTTCTACCCAGAAGAATGGCACCCTGGGAGAAGATCGAACTAAGGAAACAAATTGAAGACTTATCCTCGAAATGTCTAATCAGACCTAGCTTTTCAAAATGGGGAGTAGCCAAAGTTTTCATCACCAAATCTGATGGCTCTCTCCGGATGTGTGTTGATTATAGGGAGCTGAACAAGCTCACTATGAAAAATAGATATCCCATGCCGCGCATAAATGATATGTTTGATCAGCTCTATAGAGCCACTTTTTTCTCTCAGCTAGATCTAGCCACAGGTTTTCACCAACTTAGAGTCGCTGAGGAGAGCATTCGCAAAACTGCTTTCCGTACTAAGAATGGTTTCTTTGAATGGCTAGTTATGCCTTCTGGGTTGACTAACGCCCCTGCCTTCTTTGTCGACTTGATGAATCGTGTCTTTCGTGATGTGCTCAATAAATTTGTTCTAGTCTTTATTGATGACGTCCTTGTCTTCTCCAAAACGAGAGATGAGCATGAGTCGCATTTGAAGTATGTTCTAGAGACTATACGAAATCATCAATTAGAAGCTAAATTCTCTAAATGCCATTTCTGAGAAGAGGAAGTCCGATTCCTCGGACATATTATCTCTAGTGAAGGAGTTTCTGTTGATCCAGTCAAGATCGCTGCGATCAAAGTAAGTCTTTTCCTCCTTTCTCTTCCTAAATTTAATCATTCCATTTTTCTGGAGCCCTTATTTCCCTATTCAGTTACAGGATTGGGAAGAACCTAAGACTCCAACTGATATTCGCAGTTTTCTGGGCCTTGCCGTTTATTATCGGAGGTTCATTGAGAATTTTGCTTGGATTTCTGCACCTCTCACTACTCTGACTCGGAAGAGTGCTAAGTTTATTTGGAGTGATAAGTGTAAAGCGGCATTCCAAGAGTTAAAGAATAAGCTTACTTCTGCACCAGTGCTTACCGTTTCGAATGGAAATGAGATACTGATGGTATACACCGATGCTTGTCGAGAGGGTTTGGTAACGGTATTGATGCAAGATGGGAAGGTGATTGTATATGCTATTCGTCAGTTGAAAAACCATGAGGCAAATTATGCTGCTCATGATTTAGAATTGTTGGTTGTAGTCTTTGCTTTGAAGCTTTGGAGACATCATCTCTTGGGTGCTAAATTTGACCTCTTCACTGTTCATCAGTCTTTGAAATATATCTTCACCCAAAAGGATTTGAATCAGAGACAAGTTCAGTGGCTTGAGTTTCTTGCTTCTTATGATCTTGACATAAACTATACTTCTAGGAAAGCAAATGTTGTGGAAGATGCATTGAGTAGGGAGAAGTCATTGTTGTGCCAGCTTATTGTTTCTTCTCCTCTTTTGGATCGTATCATGGCTAGGCAGGATGAGGATGAGATGCTTAGGCGTATGAAGGAGAATGTCCGGAGCAGAGGTAGTAGTAGTTCTGATGGTAGTGGAGCTTAGATTGATGATAGAGGGGTTTTAAGGATTAATAATTGGATTGTGTCCCGAATATTGATGGTTTAAGGCGGGAGTTACTTCGGGAACATCATCAATCCAGACTTTCCATTCATCCTGGTGTGGCGAAAATGTATCAGGATTTGAAGAAGCTTTATTGTTGGAGGGGTATGAAGCGCGATGTCTCTATCTTTGTTAGTAGGTGTGCGACTTGTCAGCAAGTCAAAGAGGATCATCAGAAGACACCGGGTTTGTTGCAGCCTTTGGAGATTCCTAATTGGAAGTGGGAGCAAGTTTCTATTGATTTCATATATGGTTTACCAAGATCTAGGCGGGGAAATGAGAGCATCTGGGTTATCGTAGATAGACTGACCAAGTCTGCTCATTTTATTCCGGTCAAGTCTACCCGTTCGGCTTCGAGCTTATCTGATGCTTACATGAGGGAGATTGTGCGCCTCCATGGTGTTACCCTTAGCATTGTTTGCGATCGAGACCCTATCTTAACTAGTTAGTTTTGGAAAGCTTTCCAAGAATCCTTGGGTACTCGTCTGAATCTGAGCACTGCTTACCACCCACAGACTGATGGGCAAACGGAAAGGGTGAACCAGATTCTAGAGGATCTTCTTCGTGCATGCATTTTGGATTGTGGAGGATCTTGGGAAGATCATCTCCATCTTGTGGAATTCACCTATAACAATAGTTATCAGGTATAATTCCAATCCTCGGTTCTTATCTTATCTTAATCCTCTATCTGTCTCATTCTATCTTTTCTTCAGGCTAGTCTTAAGATGTCTCTGTTTGATGCTTTGTATGGGAGACCTTGTAGATCTCCATCCCGCTGGATTGAATCCAGTAATCGCTTAGTCCTTGGTCCCGATATGATTTTGGAAGCTTCGGAGAAAGTTGAGGAGATTAAGAGAAGGTTAAAGATTTCTCAGGATAGACAGAAGAAGTACGCTG
Source organism: Allium cepa (assembly GCA_030765085.1). NCBI lineage: Eukaryota > Viridiplantae > Streptophyta > Magnoliopsida > Asparagales > Amaryllidaceae > Allium > Allium cepa. Next base: position 683,148,492 of record CM060928.1, read on the forward strand.
ATCGTCGAAGAAGAAGTTTGGAGTTTGCGGTTGGTGATTTAGTTTTTCTTAAGGTCTCTCCCTTAAGAAATGTGGTTCGGTTTGGGCGTAGAGGGAAGCTTGCTCCTAGGTTCATCGGTCCATTCCGCATGTTGAAACGGATTGGGTCTCTTGCTTATCGACTGGATTTGCCCGAGAAATTTGCTGGAATACACAATGTATTCCATGTATCGCACCTTCCACGCTATTTGCATGATACATCTCTTATTATCCAGCCTTCTGATCTTGATAGTTTGGACATCGAGCCTGATCTAACTATTGAAAGAAAGTCGCTTCGTATCGTCGATCAAGGTACGAAACAGCTAAGAAGAAAATATGTCCACCTGGTCAAAGTGTAGTGGAGCACTGATGAACGGGATTGCACCTAGGAGACGGAGGAGAGCATTCGTGTTTCGAATCCGTAATTATTTGTTTCAGGTACTTTGCTTAATTTTCTTATCTTCATTTGTTTCCTTCTTTCGTTCCTTTTCGAGGGCAAAAAGTTCTGAGTGGGGGAGAGTGTGATAGCCCATAATTTTAAAACAAATATTTTATTCTTTTATTTATAAACTTGGGGTTTTATTTTACAAAAGGTTGAATTTTAAATTTAATTATAAAGAACCACCCAAATTTTTTTATAAAATAAGAAAATTTTATAATTTTTATTTTGGTTAAAGCTTGACATTTATTGGAATTTTAAATCTTTTAAATTCTAACCTACAAATCTTTTAATTTAACTAAATATATTTGTAACAATATTTTACTCCACTTTTGTTTCTTTTAAAAATTTGTTATACACCTTTTAAAATAAGAAAGTAATATTTTTACGTTTATACATCAGTTCTTTGTTAATGATAAATTAATCAATTGGATGTAAACAAATCAAAGTTTAAATTAAGTAATAGATAGTGTATAAATAAGCTTTATAAAAAAAGCACGTTCAAATTGGTACGTTCATATCCATTTGGCTGATTTATTTGACGCTATAAAAGTACGTTATTTTCTAAATTATTTTTTGCATATTTACTTATTGAATAAGAAAGGACTAAATTGAAAAAAAAAATATGCGACTCATTCTTTTTCTTAGCTTTGCTATTTGAAAAATCAATTACCGTGCATTTTTTGGGGGAAATTCAACCGTGACTTGCCATTTACATTTAAAGATATCCCACTTTCCTTTACTTCAATTTGTTTAATAAGTATAAAATCTTTGATTCTTCCAAGAGCCGTTCAAATTCATTTAAAGCTTGATTGAAATCACGAGGAGATTTCAACTTTCCTTTGCCTCTCGTGTATAAATTGATAGGAATATATTCCATAGTCTGATACACAATCAACGCAATCGTGCATAATTGATTTAAATTTATTTCTTGCCTATATTCTCTCACCTCAATCAACGCAACCCTGATAAATATAAGCCTCGTACACAAATAGTTTTCATTTGCATCTCAACATTTCCTTCATTTCTTCTTGCATGCGTGAGCTCTGATGGTATGGCCTCTATTTTCTTCTTTTTTATTTTATATTTTTTTACCATGCTTTGCTTCTTCATTCTATCGGCCATTCAACACCGTGCTCGACCTTCCATCACCTTTGTACGACTCATCTACTCCTCCTCCTTCACGACCAGACCCCTACCCTCCTCCACCACCACCACAGACAACTTCTCCTCTTGGTGATGGGTTAGACCGAGCCTAGAAATGGACGTAGCTTATTGACTTGCCGAATTAGTTTGCCTCCACCATCACAAGCATAGCCTCTACCACCATCTCTGCCATACCCTAATCACTGCCTCACCCTGTCCTGGTCACATCACCAGGCTTGCGCAGAACGTCCCTTGCACAGCCGAGCAATGGGTGTTTTGAACCAACTATTGAACAAAAGATATTTCGCCACCTGTGCATGATCGTGTGTCACTGCCTTGACTTACGTGCGTGCATGCTTTCTATTCTATAATAAAAAAAATTGAAAAAAGGGATGAAGACTCAGCCTATTTGCCAAATACCCATTTGTTAGATTTGCGTTCGTGCCTGCATTATTTATTTATTTTTTAAAAAAAAATGGACAGGGCCGAGGCTTGTTATGATTTGGTCGAGTCAGGTAGTGGAACGGTCGAACCACTTGTGTCAAAATTTCTCTAATTCCATTTTGTTTCCGAATTGCTATATTCGTAATTAAAATTCGAGTACTTAGTTTTATTTATTTATTTATCTTGTTCAAGATTTGAATCGAGTCGTTGCTTCCGCCAAAAAGTGATCGTGCCTTCTGTACATTTTTCTGATGTGTATATCATGGTTTGAATAGAATCTTCAGCAGCGTAAATGTGAGTATTCTCACCCGACAAACATACTTATAGATCTATAAATTAATAACAAGGGAAATTGTAGAATGGTTATGTAACAACTCGCTATTTTGGACAATTCGCATCTGCATATGTCGGACTTGAATAATTCAAACACCGAATTGTTAATTTAAATTTGGAAAAACTCAGATATAGTAAATAAATAATCACAGAATCACAGACACAGAGTAATAATATGCAGCGGAAGCAAAAGATAGTAGTTCATGAAGCTACTATATATATAACAGAGTTAAATAAGTTACAACAGGAATCTCGAATACAATAGTCAAATACAAGAATCAGAATACATCACTAGGATCAACTGAACATCTGAAAGCTGGACAGATAGCCGGATCTCTAAGCGAAGCTCTAACTCCAAAGTTGAGTCTCGAAAACTGAAGCACTCGGTCTGACCCGAGCGTAAGGCAAAACACAAAACACTCGAGTCAGGATTAACATTCTTATATCAATAAATCCAACTCAAGTGAAATAACAATTGAATACAGATAACTCAAAGGACGTTGGAATAGCCGTCCTCTAAGGATCCGTTAAACTATCTACTATGTAGTAATATACGCTAAATAGATAATGTCTATCAGTAATATAAAATATCAAAATAGTGTTAAGGCGTAACCATTATCCCCCTTAACACATTTTATATAAATGTCATAGTCTATACAGCACTGTAAACTCCACCGTAAACTAGTGCGATATCAGGGAGTACTCCATAGGTATAACATAAAACAAATTCACAGTGGTCGCATATATAGGGATACAAGTATGACAAGGCACATGAGGCAATACCCAAGGTAGTGAAACTACCGTTTGCCTGATCTGGACTAGTGAAAACACATCGCCGCAATGATCGCAACACCGTGAAACAACACTCCCAAAAGTACGAGGGTGCGCCAATCAATAACAAGTAATTAGTAGTTTACGAAGAAGTGTGTTCGCTCGATGTGGCTAACCCCATTTGACCCAGCACGGCTCCTGTTTTAGTCATTTCCAATTTGACACAAGTGTCAAGGCTATCCATTATCGTTCTCTTTCTTCAATCATCACGTACATCATTTCAACCACTTCATTCTAGATCACACTCCGCGTATAGTTATTGAAGTGATTTTCGGTTTAGACAGAGAGTACGTCCATAACCGATTCCAGTTTCTTTAATAGCCTTCGTAATTTTTACACCGATTGGTCGTTTAATAAATTTCAAAACCAAATCAAATTCAATTCCAAATTAAATGTATAAACCAATATTCCGTTCGTCTTTCTATATCAAATTCCATAATTTACGATTCAAAACTTCTAAATTTACCATTTCAAATCTTATAATTCAATTTAGATTTTTATTCAAAACAATTCAAATATTGATTCAGGTTCGTATATAAGTTTCATTCCGAAATCATTTAAATTAATTTAATTTAACATTCAAATCTATTTAAATTCATTGATCGATTCATTAAATATTCATTAGTAAATTTGTCATTCAAAACAATTTCTATTTAATTTCCAATTTATTAAATCAATTATTTAAGTTCAACTTCATTATATCAAAACATCAAATTGGATTAAATTAGATTTGTCAAATCAATTCTTTAAATTACAAGACTTACATTAATTTCAATAGATCACATTTTTATTTCTTGTTAAAGAAATTCAATTCCACATATTTACTTAGTTACAAATTTCCAAACTCAATAAAGAAACTTGATTTCACATATTCAAGAAGTTCAATTTCACTTATTAACTTACTTAAATTTTCCACAGCTTAATTAATAAAGAAACCCAATTTCATTTATTAATGTAGTTCAAATTCACTTATTCAAAAGTTCAATTTCTTTTATCAAAGAATTCAATTTTTATTCAATTATCAAATAATTCAATCTTATTCAATTATTAAATAATTTCAATCTTAATTATTAATAATTTAAAAACTTAATAATTTCAAAACTTGATTATAAATTCAACCTTAATTTTTAAATCATTTCAAACTTAGTTCAATGAATAATTCCAAATTTAGTTGTTAAATAATTTATTTCAAAACAACGTTCTTTCATCAGTTATTACATTAATATTTTGTTTCAGATTTCAATATTAACATTTCCCTTTTATCAAAATTAACGTTCCAATTTTATTTCAAAACCTTGTTATTCAAATAAAATCTTTATTTTATTTCAAATCAAATTATTGACCAATCGGATTTATTTAATTCTCTATCCTAGGTCAAGTTCATTTTGGGTATTTATCATTTCAACCCGATTCCATTTCAATTCACAAATCAAAACATAGTGAAGGGAACTTGCATCGTGATAACTAGGATGGTGTCAAAGTAAATAAACAAGCAATAACAAACATTAATAACAATCCAATAATTAATTCAAATAATCCGGAAATAATCGTATTAATTCACATAGTTGTTTGTGCGAATTAATATAATTATTTCTAGAATCTACACTATCATTTCATGTAGATTAAAGATTATTACATTACGGTTCTTCACTTGTCATCTATTTACAATTTCATACATCATCAATTTAAACAACATACATTCAGTGGTTCAAGGTGTAATTAACCAAATCCTACATGTCAATTTATTTAACATTTAAAGGGGTCATATTACACAAATGTCATTTAATCAAATTTACACATATGTCGTTTCAAATTTTTAACTATCCTATGTCAGTTTCAATTTCAAATTATTTATCACGTTATACTCAACAATTTAACATCCAATATAAACATCAACAATCAATCAATTATCAGCCAAACTGTATTATCACCGCATAAATAACTTACAGATAATGGTGTCAGATGTCACAGGTGAACTGATACAGGTAATAACATATATAACTGTAACGACCCGTATTTTTACGGATCGAAAGATTGTAAAACTATCGACATTAAGTCGTTGATGTTGTTAAGTCGTTTAGAGTTTGAGTCGACCAAAGCTTAAGTCGTCCGGTGTTAGCTCGTGAGCGTGCTAAGCCGTGTGTGTGTGTTGGGTCGTGACTTTTGTTAGGTCGCGGAACGACTTAGAGTTAGGTCGTGTGAGTGCCTAAGCTTTTAGGTCGTTAGGTCGTGGCCGACCTAAGAGCGACCGACCTAAAATCGAGCGACCTAAATTCTGCCTATAATTACACGTCTTTGGTTCACTTTTTGGCATCGGATTTTGAAGCGACGAAGTGCTGCTATTTTGGGAGCTCGACTACAACACTTCTTCACTTCTTTTCTCCACTCTAATCTAGTGCTTACTTCCATCCAAGATTGAAGATCAAATCGAAGATCCAAGAGCCAAAGTTGAAGATCTCCATCCATCGAAGAAAGATTTCATCATTTAAAGGGAAACCTTATCGGATCAAGCTAGATCCTTTGCTGTCCAGATTTGGATTTTGTTTTTTTTGAGGTGTTTAGGTGATTCGGTGAGTGGTAGTTATCTCTCACACGGACCCAAAGGAGTATATTGGATCGGTGGTTTGTTTGTGTGTTAAAGATAGTGGTTTCATGCATTTTCCTTAAGTCTGCATGTAGATCCATTGTTCATAAAGCTTTGATGTCCATTTTACTATGTGTTAACCCATGCTAGTTCATCCATTAAGATATTACTTAGAATTCATGCTTGTTAGATTTGGATCCATTAATTACGAAATTGCCATTATTGTTATAACTGTTTACTTAGATCTTATTTGAATGATTGATTTCTTGGATGAATGATTGATTTGATTGATTAGTTGATTTGTGATTGAATTTGGACAAGTTGGTCTAAGATGATTCAAAAGCTAAGTGGAAATGCTCTTGAATAAGGAAAGCTGCTCGTGGCATATGAAGCGGATGATAAAGCTCATATGGATAGATTTTATCAAGATATTGAGATGGGACTTTGCTATGATGTGATGAGGCAAAGCATGATGTTGAGATGGGACTTTGCTATGATGCGATGAAGCAAAGCATGATATGAGAAAGCATTGGTTTAATCCAGACGGGATCATTCCAAGCATGTTGATAACTCGGTGATGTGGTTCGAGTTTGTTGATAATGGTTGCCTCGAGAGGCGCTTGAGCTAGTATATGAGTAGTCGTCGAGGAGGATGACTAGAAGGCTGAGATCTAATCGTTATTGAAGGTTCTAGCATGATCAAAGCAAGGGTACGTTGGAACGGGTCACGATGACGTTCCAAGCAAGGGCTGCGACGACGTGCTAAGTACTCTAGGCTGATTCGATAGTCCTAGGCACGGGCTGCGACGACGTGTAGAGTTATGTCTAGAACCGGGGTTACCATTAACCCTTGACGGACGAATGAAAGAATGAGCCGGTCATTCAATTAACGGTGATATCGAGGCAATGATAACAGTGATAGCCAGAGTCATGGATGTTTGGTTGTATCGTCACTCGGTCTCAAGAGCGATGTTTTGTGGGTGCTTATCTGATCTTGGTTTAGGCCTTGGGGGTTTGTACTTGGAAAACATCAACCTTGACTCGAGTGATAATTGCTTTACTTTAATTGTCTGCTTTGCTATGTTTGTTTCTGCTTAGTGTGTCTGGGGGCTATCACTGTAGAAAGAGGTGGAGTGGGATGGTTGGGTTCCTATTCCTTTGTACCCTTTATGCTCTTTTGGTATGTTTGATAGTTGATTTACTGCTCACTAAGACTTTTGTCTGACTCAAGGTTTTATGTTTAACTCTTATTACCTTGGGCTGTTCATCCGTGTTGGGATGGGAAGACTAGGAAGTAGGTGACAGGTGCTGTTCTTAATGACTAACGCTGTTGATGACAAAGACGAGCTGGAGGCTTTTTTGCATATTGTTTTCTTACTACATGTACTGGGTGTTCCGCTGTTTGTATGATTCTCTGAGTGTTATGTAGTGAGGCTTGATGTATTGGCTATTCAGATGTTTGTATCAAAATTGTTATGAGCTTATATGATGAGACTTCTGTTCTATAGAGCTTCACTATGTATACTCCCTATTGTACTTTATCCATGCGCTGTGAGTAATACTATAGATTCTGCGATTTTATTCTTACCATGACTATCGTCCATGGCTGCCTGGCACACATTCAGTGCACTATCTCCTTCTTTTGGTGCGTGAGTCATGGGCGGTCGGCACATTTGGTATCAGAGCTTTGGTTAATCGATTTTAGCCAACGCTCGCTGACGTAACTACGTATGAGAGACATAATTGTAATTTTGATGGATGATTACTATATATAATATAGTAGCTTAGAAGGATTTGAACTTCTTATGCAGTTGTTTCTCAGGGTATATTAATCATTTCTTTTAGATTTTAGGAATGAGTCGAAGAGGGAGACCAGCTGCTAGGGGAGGCCATGCTGTTGAGGGGGCTGCTGATTATGCTTCTATGTTCGAGGCTATGATGACCTCGATCATGAGAAGGATGCCAGCTCCGGGGCCATCGGTAGACGTTGGAGTTCAGGTTCAAGCCCCAAGACCAGTGGATTTTGCTAAGTTGTGTAAGGACTATACTGCTCTTGGAGGAAAGGTTTTCTTGGGAACAGAATCAACCATAGAAGTTCAGAGACGGATAGATGCTTGTAGAAGGATCTTTGGTGATTTGGGAATTGATTATGCAACTAAGAGGAAGCTTGCATCAAGACAGCTTCAGGGAAGAGCTTCTGATTGGTGCAACTCTATCACCATTGATACTCCAGAGGAAGAGATCACTTGGGAGCAATTCCAAGTCAGATTTGAAGCTAAGTTCATTTCTACAGCTCAGAAATCTGTTCTGTTCAAGAAGTTTGTGGAACTCAAGCAAGGTGGAAGACCAGTTCTTGAGTATGTTTCTGAGTTTGAAGCCTTGTCCAAGTATGCTCGATCGTATATTGAATCTCCTTATCAGAAGAATGAGAAGTTTGTGACAGGCTCGGACACTTATCTTGGGAGGCAGTTGGTGGATCATTTGGACGATCCATTTGAGAAGCTTGTGGAGAAGGCTCTCAGGCATGAGAATCTGTTTCCTAAGGAAGGATCTGTTGTTGCTGTGACCAAGGAGCAAAGTCGAAACAAGAAGAGGAAGCAGCAGCAGCAGAAGGGTAAGGAAGGCCAAAAGAAGCCGAAGGGTGAAATGACCTGCTACAATTGCCAGCAGAAGGGCCATCTCTCCAGGGATTGTAAGAATCAGAAGGCGCCGGCGAAGTGCCACAACTGTGATAAGCTGGAGCATTTCAGGAAAAATTGTCCGGAACCGAGGAAGGACAAGCAGATTGTGCAAGCTTATGCTTTGGGGGTTGTTCCATCATCTTCGAAAGCTCCTACTGCAGAAGAGAAGGGGAAGAGTGTGGTGGTTCAAGGTACTCTTTCCATTTGTGGTGTTCCAGTTAGAGTGTTGTTTGATACTGGGGCGTCGCATTCCTTTGTTTGTAGTGAACTTGTAGGCCGGTTGGGTTTGGAACCGGATATTGTTGATAGACCATTGGTTGCGACTAATCCAGTTGGGGGTTCGTCTTGTTTGTGTATGGTATTTTTACGGATCGAAAGATTGTAAAACTGTCGACATTAAGTCGTTGATGTTGTTAAGTCGTTTAGAGTTTGAGTCGACCAAAGCTTAAGTCGTCCGGTGTTAGCTCGTGAGCGACATAGTGAGGTAGAACGACCTAGGGAGTTAGGTCGTATGATAGTTAGGTCGGTGGAGTTTTGGAACGACCTATAGGATTTGGACCGACCTATAGACTTGACCGACCTATAGAGTTTGACCGACCTATAGGAATGACCGACCTATAGACTTGACTGACCTATAGAGTTTGACCGACCTATAGGAATGACCAACCTATAGACTTGACCGACCTATAGAGTTTGACCGACCTATAGATGTTAGCGACTTAGTGGGGTAAGCGACCTAAGAGAGTGAGCGACCTAGTAGTTGTAGCAACCTAAGAGAGCGAGCGACCTAAGGGTTTTGGCGACCTAATGGTAGGCGACTTAAGGCAGTTAGGTCGTGGAGCGACCTAAGAAAGGTCGCTGTGTGTATTTTGGTCGTATACGACCTAGGATTGAGGCAGGGTGTTTAGTTAGGTCGTTAGGTTGTGCGTATGCGTTAGGTTGCATACTCGTTAGGTCGTGTGTTTAGTTAGATCGCTATGCCACGTCCCAGTTAGGTCGTAGGTCGCGTGAAGTTTTTTTTAGGTCGGCTTGTGTTTTAAGTCGCGCAGTTGCGTTGAGTGTTAGGTCGTGTCCGTGCTAAGCCGTGTGTGTGTGTTGGGTCGTGACTTTTGTTAGGTCGCGGAACGACTTAGAGTTAGGTCGCGTGAGTGCCTAAGCTGTTAGGTCGTTAGGTCGTGACTGACCTAAGAGCGACCGACCTAAAATCGAGCAACCTAAATTCTGCCTATAAATACACGTCTTTGGTTCACTTTTTGGCATCGGATTTTGAAGCGACGAAGTGCTGCTATTTTGGGAGCTCGACTACAATACTTCTTCACTTCTTTTCTCCACTCTAACCTAGTGCTTGCTTCCATCCAAGATTGAAGATCAAATCGAAGATCCAAGATCCAAAGTTGAAGATCTCCATCCATCGAAGAAAGATTTCATCATTTAAAGGGAAACCTTATCGGATCAAGCTAGATCCTATGCTGTCCAGATTTGGATTTTGTTGTTTTTGAGGTGTTTAGGTGATTCGGTGAGTGGTAGTTATCTCTCACACGGACCCAAAGGAGTATATTGGATCGGTGGTTTGTTTGTGTGTTAAAGATAGTGGTTTCATGCATTTTCCTTAAGTCTGCATGTAGATCCATTGTTCATAAAGCTTTGATATCCATTTTACTATATGTTAACCCATGTTAGTTCATCCATTAAGATATTACTTAGAATTCATGCTTGTTAGATTTGGACCCATTAATTACGAAATTGCCATTATTGTTATAACTGTTTACTTAGATCTTATTTGAATGATTGATTTCTTGGATGAATGATTGATTTGATTGATTAGTTGATTTGTGATTGAATTTGGACAAGTTGGTCGAAGATGATTCAAAAGCTAAGTGGAAATGCTCTTGAATAAGGAAAGCTGCTCGTGGCATATGAAGCGGATGATAAAGCTCATATGGATAGATTTGATCATGATATTGAGATGGGACATTGCTATGATGTGATGAGGCAAAGCATGATGTTGAGATGAGACTTTGCTATGATGCGATGAAGTAAAGCATGATATGAGAAAGCCTTGGTTTAATCCAGATGGGATCATTCCAAGCATGTTGATAACTCGGTGATGTGGTTCGAGTTTGTTGATAATGGTTGGCTCGAGAGGCGCTTGAGCTAGTATATGAGTAGTCTCGAGAAGGATGACTAGAAGGCTGAGATCTCATCGTTATTGAAGGTTTTAGCATGCTCAAAGCAAGAGTACGTTGGAACGGGTCACGATGACGTTCCAGGCACGGGCTGCGACGACGTGCTAAGTACTCTGGGCAGATTCGATAGTCCTAGGCACGGGCTGCGACGACGTGCGGAGTTATGTCTAGAACTGGGGTTACCATTAGCCCTTGACGGACGGATGAAAGAATGAGCCGGTCATTCAATTAACGGTGATATCGAGTCAATGATAACAGTGATAGCCAGAGTCATGGATGTTTGGTTGTATCGTCACTCGGTCTCAAGAGCGATGTTTTGTGGGTGCTTATCTGATCTTGGTTTAGGCCTTGGGGGTTTGTACTTGGAAAACATCAACCTTGACTCGAGTGATAATTGCTTTACTTTAATTGTCTGCTTTACTATGTTTGTTTCTGCTTAGTGTGTCTGGGGGCTATCACTGTAGAAAAAGGTGGAGTGGGATGGTTGGGTTCCTATTCCTTTGTACCCTTTATGCTCTTTTGGTATGTTTGATAGTTGATTTACTGCTCACTAAGACTTTTGTCTGACTCAAGGTTTTATGTTTAACTCTTATTACCTTGGGTTGTTCATCCGTGTTGGGATGGGCAGACTAGGAAGCAGGTGACAGGTGCTGTTCTTAGTGACTAACGCTGTTGATGACGAAGACGAGCTGGAGGCTTTTTTGCATATTGTTTTCTTACTATATGTACTGGGTGTTCCGCTGTTTGTATGATTCTCTGAGTGTTATGTAGTGAGGCTTGATGTATTGGCTATTCAGATGTTTGTATCAAAATTGTTATGAGCTTATATGATGAGACTTCTGTTCTATAGAGCTTCACTATGTATACTCTCTATTGTACTTTATCCATGCGCTGTGAGTAATACTATAGATTCAGCGATTTTATTCTTACCATGACTATCGTCCATGGCTGCCTGGCACACTTTCAGCGCACTATCTCCTTGTTTTGGTGCGGGAGTCATGGATGGTCGTCACAATAACGGTGTAAATAACTACTGCAGCATATTTCAATTGTCATTTCAATTGAAATCAAATTTAATAAATAAAAGAACATTAATCGTGAGTGATTGCTCACCTTTTGAGGCTAGAGAGGATGGACAATGATGTGAGTTACGAATCCAAACATGAATTTCGAAATAAAGCAAATTGGACATGATTCGACGGAGAGAACAGGCACGACGGACAAGGCTGATAATAGAATAGATAAACAAATCAGAATAGATTTGATAGAACAACAACGCTAAACATATTATTATTATTATTTTGTTGAATCAATATTTAAAACGAATAAAATAAGTTATATAATTAAAAATCATTATTCTTAAACACGTATATTTAAGAGTCAATATATTTTAAAATTTCAAACAATACTTAACAATATTTGTAAAGCAAAAAAAAACAAGCTATTTAGTAAACACTAAAACTTTGTAATATACATTCTAACTTTGAAATCAAAACAACTTTGTATGTACAGATCTATGATAAAATAAAGATGTTACGCATGTATATAGGTAGAGTTGTGGACCAACCATTTAAACTAATGCATAATTCTTGAAATGAGCAATGTACGTATACTATTATGTAAACTATACTAAATGCATACCTATAAACAAGCTTTATATAAACTATATATAAATATGCATATAGACTATTGCAGACACTATGGATAAACATAGAAATCTATAAATGCAGACTATTCATCAAAATAAAGTCTAGCTACACATAAACCAAAAGCATATCACTTTAAAATAGTGATATTCTTAAATCTGATATTTAAACAAAATATGTGTGTAATAAAGTTATTACCAAAATTTGTTTTAAAATTCTCAGCAAAATATTAAATGACCCTTTCTTCTCCCCACTCTTCATCATAAGGTATCTATATGGTTTCAAAGTGGAACAGCACAGCCGAAAATGAAGGTAACCCATATGAACACATTTTACATAATATATATACTTATAAAACAAAGAGGAAACTAAAATAGTCCTACTCTATTCGACATAATGCAGACAGCACAATAGTGCTTATGCATAGAAGAAATAATACACCTACTAATATACTACAAATGACCTGACGTACAACATATTGATAACCTTCCTAGACTTCATATTCATAGTAATAGATATAACTTGTTCAAATATATATCAATAGACTCCATCTCTAATCATTTCCGAGACCAAAACGTGCTCAACTAAATAAGTATATTTGCTACAATGTCTAACAGAAAAAACAAATATAATACTACCTCAAATAAAAGAATGCACGGCTAGTGCAGTGCGGGTGAGGAATGTAGGTCAACGGAGGTTGCCGAGAGGAGGCAAAGGTGGAGCGGAAAAAAGTGAAGGGCCATCTTCGGTCAGATCTGGGCGGAAGCGAGGTCGGGATGGGGAGGTGCGTTCGCCAGCAAGTATTGAAGTGGTTCACAGCCTTCAACACGGAGGAGCGGCGCCATGGTTGTAAACAAAGGAGATGACGGTTTTGAGCTCCGGCCAGAAAAGGCGGAGAGAAGAAGGAAGGGGAGGTGCTCGGAGGTTGAGGCGATGCCGTGGAAAGGTGGATCGGTCGACGGGTAGGAGATGGTTGCAAGCTTTTGATGAAAGGGGTAATGGTATATAGGGTTGGAAGGTGGTGGAACAAATGGAAGGGAAGAGCGTGTGAGGCCATGAAGCTTCATTATTATTTTTATACGCATGGTAATAATAGGGAGAGAGGTGGCCTCTGGATGCTATAGGAAAGTGCATGTAAGAGGAGAATTGTGGCTACTTCCAATTGCAAAAGAAATATATACACCAAAGAAATAACGAAAAGTGAATAGGTGAGGAAAAAAATATGTCAGATGCGAACAAATGAAAGCACCTTAATAATTTTTTCAGAGGTATACATAAGTTGAAAGGTAGAGAAACGAACCAGAACTGTACTAAATTGAAATAGAAATAAGAAAAGTCAGCAATAAATTTGAAGAATATAAAAAGGTTGGTGCCTGTTGGATGGATAGTGGATAAGTGGAAGGTCATTTGGAAATTAAAAGTGAAAACGAAACCGATACGGTTAACCGTTTCGCGATTTTCACCGCGAACCGGACACCGAAACACAGAAATAATTATACCGTAAAGATCAGCATGACAGGATGATCAAAACGGTATACAGATATCGGTAGTACAGTTGAATTATTAAAAATTCGAATTTTCTACTAGCGGAAAATGCAAGAAAAATGCAGAAAAATAAGGTCGACGGAGCTAAAGAAGTCCGAATTTGGAAAAACGAAAATGACGCCTTGCTCAGAAGACGATTTAGAATTTTTCTATGTAAAACTATTTAGATTTCGGAAACATTTTATTTTCATCACTTTTTATCTGATTAAATTGAATTAAATTTATGCACGAAATAAACTTTCATATTTTTGAATGAAAATTTACCAGTTGCTATGTTTAACTAAACGCATTCCAAATATCAAATTTATATTTAAAATTTTATCGTTTAAAATTTCACAAAATTTCAATTAATAACGTTATTAAAATCGGTTAAATTTACGTGTCGTTACAGGCTACATTTTTTATTTTTGCTTGCCTGTGATAAATTTTATGATGTTAAAAACCCTGCTATTAAATTTACACATCATCAGTTATATTATATACTGTTATATTTATACTGTTACTGTTGTTTATTTACTATCATCATACTACAAGTTCCCTATAGAATAGTATCATACGGGCTGAAATGATAGGCTTGAACAATATTTGTTTATTTATTTATTTAATCGTTTATTTAACTTGGGGTTGCAGGTTTGAAATGATAGAACCCGGATTTTCTTTATAAATTACGGATTGAAATGATATATTATCCGTGTCACTTGACCTAGGGTAGAAAATATTATACAGACCCGTGGTTATATGTATAAATATCTGGAAAAATTTAAGTGTTTTAAATCTGTATATTTTATTATTTTGATTTGAATTGGATAAAAATGATTTTTGTGATTTTATATAAGTTAGATATATATAAATAAATAAATGGTTAAGTTTGAATTTGGAATAAATTTATTATGAAATATGATTTTTGTAAAGGAATGAAATTCAAGTTAAGTGAATAAAATATAATAAATTTGATATGAATGGAATTTAAATGGATAAATAAAGTGTTATTTAAATTTCCTATGAATTAAATGATTAAAGAAATGAATACTTTAAAATGGAATTGAAATATATCTTAATTTAAAAAAGGAAGTGGTTTATGATAAAAGGGTAAGTTAAGAAATAAATTGAAATCGAGTTAATGGTAACTAAACTTAATTATTAAATTTATTTTGAATACAAAGAACAGAAAATTTTGTATTTGAAGTCTTAAGAAGTTGATATTTATTAGTGGAATTTACTTTATGAAAATCATAAGTTTGGGTAATTTAAATGACTAGTTCAAAGTGGAAAATATGATATTTATAGGTTAAATTGTTTAAATTAAAGTTTAATTATTTCTGAAAATATATTGAAGTCTGAAATTTAATTTACTTAAATTTGTTGAAAGGGATATTACCGCACTTTGCAAGTGCTGTATGTTGATGCAGATAAACTAAGGCTAAACCTTTGAAATTTATATTGGTTTTGTAAGAATAATAACTTCACCTTTAAATATTTTAAAATGAAGTATGTTGATTGAAATATAAACTATTTTTTGGAATGTATAACCATGGGTAATAATAACGTTGGTTGTTAAAGAGACTGGGATCGGATATAGGCATACTCTCTGTCGATACCGAAAACCACTTTGACAACCGTGTACGAAGTGGAGATTCCAAAATGAAGTAGGATAGTGGTGACGTTCTATCGAGATATGTATGTGGACCCGATTCCCATGAGTTGGCATAAGGTGTCTAAAACAGGAGCGATTCTCGGATTAATGAGGTAGCACCTTTGATCGAACGCACTTCTTCGTATGCCATTCCATTACTTTGTGCTTATTTGGTGCGCACCTTTGATTTTCGGAGTGTTTGTTCGAGGTGGGCGGTAGTAGTAGCTACGTGTTACCACCGGTCCGGATGCGTAAGTGGTATATCTACCCTGGCATTGCCTAGTTGTGCCGTGTCACCTACCATAGCGATCCTTGTACGAGTTTGGTTTTCTCCTATAGCTCGTGTGGTATCCTCTGGTGGCTTCCCGATAAGGAGGGACTATGATAATGGACGGACTACTGGGACTATTACGTGTTAAGGGGAATATTGGGTCACTCCTTAATGCTATTTAAAAGTAAGTTTACTTACTAATAGACACTATTATAATAGCAAAATTATTACTACATAGTAAATAGTTTAACGAATCCTTAGAGGATGGGCGGTCCCAAGCATTCTTTAAGTTACTTGCTTTATATTACAGTTCACTTGAATTTGCTTACACTGTATAAGTATGTATGTCCTGACTCGAGTGTTTGTATTTATTTCGTACGCTCGGGTCAGCCTGAGTATTAGTTTGGACCTCTTTTTTTTGGAGCTAGGACTTCTGAAGATCATCTGTATCAAGCTGCCGTCTATTTCTGTTCAGTTCTTATTTTAGCTTATGTAATCGAGACATTTGAATATTTAGATATTCTATGGTGTTCAAACTATTTGGTTTAAAAACTATGTAATTTATACTTATTTTGAGACTATGTGGTAGTGGCTTCATGAACCACTAAGTTATTTTTATTCCGCTGCGAGTATTCTGTTTTCTGTGTCTTTGATTCTGTTATTTGATTTCATTTGCTCCAAATTTTATTATAATCTATTGTTTTGAACTATTCAAGTTTGACACGTTTTAATTTATTATCGAACTTGAACTGTGAAAAATAGTGGGTCGTTACACTTACCATTTTACTTACTTCCATAAAGTAAATTTTTACCATAGAAATATCCAATTTCCCTTTACTTCATCATATGTTTCACAAAATATACCTTTCATTTCAAAAACCATTTCACATTTCTTATCCACAAATTTCCAGTATCAATTTCATTCAAATCCGTACGATGTGCATATATCATCCATACGCGATACCAATTTGATCGCTCACTCGATTACACAATTTCACTTCTAAACTAGTATCGTCCACCCGACTTCCTAGTGCAGACACAGATCTGGTTTCTTGATCAGAAACCATCATTTTCCTTGCATAGCCTAGCTATGATAGAGAATATCCAGAATCACCAACAATCCATATCCAGGTTCGCCGTCGAAAATCGAATGAAAAATCCCAACTCGGATCGATAAACTATCTCAAAGTTCTATGCTTGAATCCAGATCAAACCACTATGCAAAAAGAATAATATATGTACATCCACATATCTATCCTCATTGATTTATTAGCCAAAACAATTCCCTTTCTATTCACATTCACTTTAATTTTCATTCACTTATTTATGATTACTTCAATCCCATTTGGATTATCGCTTTAATCCTTATCTCAACTGGGTAATTTAATCATAAACAGTTTGCACTCTGACCGGCTTAAATTTACAAAATAGCTTGAATTAAAAAAAAAATAGATAAGTAGTTGAAAAATAATTATTAGTCTATAAAATAGATGTAAAATAGTTAAATAACAATAAAATAGTTGGAAAATGGTCAAATACTTATATAATAGTTAGATAATTACAAAATAATTTAAAATAGTATTTAATTATAAAACAGTTGAAAAACAGTAATTAGTTTATAAAACAGTTACAAGTAGTTAAACAATTCCAAAAGTAGTTATAAAATAAGTATAAGATAGTTTTGGGTTTAATAAGAAAGGTTGTATATATAATAAATAACTTTGAAAAATAGATTTGTACTAAAACAATTTATTTTAAAAAATAGTCTAGAGTCAAACTGTTCAATTCCCAATCTCCATTTCCAATCAACTCAGTTTAACTTTTCACTTCCATTCAAATTGACTTAATTCCAATTAATTCAAATCAAATCCAATTTGAACTAATTCTATTCAAATTTCAAATTTAAACCATCCCGATTTATATAAATTCGAGTTAAATTTTAAATGTTGATTTAATCCTTTAAATCAAATCAACTTATATCTTTAAACCATTTAATTTTGAATCCAAATTCCATTTTTAACCTATTTCAAGGTTCAAATAATAATTCAAATCATCATAATATTAAAACAATCTACATTCACTAACAAATACGCGCTCATATCTATTAATACGCTCAAACTCATTCCAGAGTACTACGGACTCTATTTAATGAGTAATCCCCACCAGAGCCAAGAATCTCGCTTAACCTTTCATCTATGATACCAAATGTGACGACCCTCAAATCCGTACCCCTAGAGTCGACACTATTCTCCCTCAGTCAACTAAAGAAGTACGGATATACGAACCATTTGGGTTAACGAAGAAGA
The DNA here is from genome assembly GCA_030765085.1 of Allium cepa. Classification (NCBI taxonomy): domain Eukaryota; kingdom Viridiplantae; phylum Streptophyta; class Magnoliopsida; order Asparagales; family Amaryllidaceae; genus Allium; species Allium cepa. The sequence goes on from CM060928.1 coordinate 683,166,554, forward strand.
GGTAGAAGAAGAAAATAGAAAACAACATCAGAATCTAACCATCGCAGCGGAATAAAATATAATAGATAATAAATGATTTTTACACAAGAACAAATACATTTGTTTATACAGTACATCATCAGAGTATACGTAACCCACAACTGGACATCATAACCCGTCCTCACAATCTGAATACACAGCAGAATATTTAACACAAATACGGAAGTACGTATCGCCATCCAGCTCGTCTCCTGAGCTCCACACCATCCTTTCCCGTATCCTATAATACTCGGTCTGACCCGAGCATTATAGTGAAATAATACCCGAGTCAGTGTGGAGTACCAGCGTGAGTAAACCACACTCAATTTGATTATCTCATGTTGTAATATAGCAAACCCGATCCCCATCTCTTCGAAACGATCAGCGCATTGGCCAATATTGATGGTCAGTCATTTAACTATCAATTAATATTCACAACAACCATCCAACATAAATAATTTTTCTTAAATTACTTATTAACCCCAAAATATCTTCGCAAGATATATTTCCATTTTCAACCCTTTTGAAAACAGTTTTCAAACCACACTTTTCTCATGAAATAAAATTTCAAATATTTATTTCCATTGAAAATACCAAGCACAAAAACTTTAGATTTTTAAAATAATTTAAAACACTTTATTATAAAATATCCTTTAAAACATTTAAATTAAGAATTACTTTAATACTTATTCAAAATATATACTTTAAGAATATTTAAAATAAAACTACTTTGTACAATATGAAACTGAATTTCTAACTTTTAAAACATAACACCGAGCTACCTTTAAATAATTACTGCTACAATATATTAAAAGAAAATGCTTACTTTAGAATTTAAACATTTAGAAATAATAAGTTTTCTAAACATACTTTTTTTTAAATAACTTAAAACTTTTTACTTATACTTAAAATTTATTTGAAACGTACTTGGCTATTCAGGGAAATACGCTTCCCTTCCTTTATTTATTTTTAAACAAATTTGCCCATTCCTTTAATAAATTCCCACCGTGAATTTATTCTTCCAAATATCCACTGATATATTACTTCACTTTTATAAACCCAGTTTATAAATTTCATAGTCACATTCTCCTTTAAATTTCCAATTTCAAACACTTAAATAAATTTCCAAATTTATTTTCAATTTACTCCATTTTGAAATAAATTCCTTTACTTACTCATTTATTTCAAAATCCATTGACTTCAGATTTTTATTCCTTAATTATGATTTAAAATCTTTTAACTGAAAACACCAATTTTAGATTTCTCCAAATTCCTTCTTTGTCCTTTTAAATAAATTCAAACCTTAAATTTTAAAATAAATTCTTTATTTCTTCATATAATCATCACTTACGTTTAAAATTCATTATTTCCCTGTTTATTCAAATCCCTTTTCCATACTTGGAACTTATTTATTAGAATTTTAAAATCACTTTCATTCTTTTCCAATTCTTTCTTCAATTTATCCCAAATTTCAATAACCCTTTTTCTTACAAATTCTCTCTTTTGATTTTCTTTCCAAAAATCCAATATATATATATATATATATATATTTGGTAACTCAGTACACCCAAATATTTTAAATCAAACATAGCATCCAATATTTCTGTTACCAATATAATTTATCACAGATTACCAATGGCCAAATCATAGAATATTAAAACATTCTAAATAAATTTTAGGAATCCCATTGGATCCCTCCAACTTGTTTCCATGCATCCACAGATGTTAGCACAATATAAAATACCAATTCCACTTCGAGGTGCAATATCGCGGTATATGAGATTTATATAATATCATTCGCTATTATGCGATGCATAGGGCTTCATCCGCTATATAATGCGGGAAATCAATCACTCCAATATATATTATATATATACTACTATATATAATATAGCATATCAAATCAATTCAATCATTCAACCAATTATTTAAATTAAACCATTTAAATTAATATAAAACCCAGATGAGTGAGACTAACTCACCATTGCCCCTTAAATTTGCAATCCACTCCATTCTCAATTTGATTCCACGATTATTGACCTTATATAAATGTTAGATGATTTTATTAATATTCGATCAATTTGAATAATTAATTTTCATTTGATAAATTTAATTTAATTAACGAATAATTTATTTTAAGCTAATCTTCCTATAATAAATAATTTTTGTTAACTAAAATAATTTAAATTAGTTAATTTGGACAAATTAATCATCTAATCCATTATTCTTAAAGTAAATTTGGTAAATTAAAATATGTACATTTATTTATTTATTTCCATTTCAAACTACATGTACTAAATAATCTGCATAGATTTTTTTTAAAATAAAATTCTAATTTTACATGAACTTTAAACATTTTTCCCAAACTTTATATACGTATTAAATTTAAAACAGAAATGTTTATACCTTACTGCTTGGTCGAAACCACGATGCCCCCAAAAAAATCGAGCCCAAGCCCTAGCCTATCGCCGTTGAAGCACCTCCTTCCAACATCTCGTTGCCTCCATGAATGGAATCGCCACCTGTAACGACCCAGAATTTTGAATAATTTAATTTGAAAATATTTAATTAATTTTAAATATTTGAATGATGGTTTGGATTGAATTTTCAATATAACTTTGAAATTGACGATTAAATTATATAATTTAATCTATTGAGAGTTGAATAAAAATTTGAATCTTTAATTTTAAGCCAATTAAAAATATTTCAAAGGCTTGTAAAAAATTCATATTGATAATACTGAAGGTAATAGAAGCTTCAGAATTGAATTTGAAAGTGAATTGTTCAGTTTTGAAATTATATCGTTTGAATCGATATTAAAAAATAGCTGTCCGAGGCACAGTCTCGGAATTCGACGAAACCAGTTCCATTGGGTCCGTAATATTGAATTATTACCGGATTTCAAATTTTGTATTTTTCGGAGTTAATGTGTGATCACACGGTAAGTAAACGCATTGAATGTTATATCGAAACAAAGTGAATTTAAATTTAAATTTAAATTTAAAAACAAACAGGCAACATCCCATTTATCACGCCTAAGATCGCTCCTAACATCACGCCTTCGATCGTGCAAACCATACTCATTCGACTGTAAATATCACGTCTCCCTCTCCCTCTCTCAGAAATCAATTCGAACGTAAGAAAATTTGATTAATGGCCGAAGCCTGTGAGCATCTCGTTCGAGAGTCAAGTAAATGCCGCATCCCTCTCCCTTTCCAGTTTCTAAATCAATTCGTTCCCAAATCGAAATAAATAAATAAAAAAAATTCAAACAATGGCCGCGCGACTTCGATGAGAAAGGGGGCGACGGCAACGGCGAGGCGCACGCGCGCGTGGGAGGCCGTGGCTAGGGCACGCCAGGCGTAAGGGACAGCGGCAGCGTGCGAGACTCGTGCTCACGCGTGAGGCGGCGGCGACCTAGGGGAACATTGATGATGTCTGGTGGGGGCGTGCGGCGATGCTAGCTGGCGCGCGTAGGGGCCGCGAGCAGGCGCAACAGTGGTGGTCGCGGCTACGATGGGTGCCGCGCGATTTGGGAAGGACATGGCGGCGGCTTTGTCGTGGGGATGAACAGCAACGACGGCGGCGAGTCGAGTCGGCATTAGGTGAGGCCGATGGTGATGAGGGTTGCAGCGTCGATTGGGGTTCACGAGGCAATTGATTTGGAGATAGCGGCGTTCACGTGAAGGAGTGAAGCTCGAGACGAAGTCGAGGCCTGGTTGCTCGAATTCGTGAGGTGAGATTTTTATTTTTTTGTATTTTTGCAGATTCAAATTGAATATAAAATTTTCAAGTATATAGGATTTTGGGTTTGAAAAAAAAATTACAGTAAAGGAAAAGAAAAAAAATTTACAGTAACTTAATTTACCGTTGTGTTTTTACAGTAAAGAAATTTTCGATTTGATATAATTTAAAAAAAAAATATATATATACAAATAGAGAAAAAAAAAGTATATATTACTGTCTATTTATTAGCAGAAAATAAAACATATAAAGATTTGATCTGGAATCTATAAACATTGTTTTATAATTATATTTATACATATGTAGTTTAAAAGGGAAAGAATATTTAATAATCACATTAAGGTGATTAACTCGTTAATAAGATGTATTTGATTCGTTTAAATAAAATCATTAGTATAAAATTTTAATATTGGGTTAAATGAATATGTTAAAGAAATTAATTTTTCGACTAGCGGAATTAAGTTGTATAAATGGTTCAATTAATTTTTGTCATTTAAAAATAATTTATATTAAAGGGAAATTAAATTGTAGTTAAATAAATTTGTTTAAAGTAAATTTAGTTGAAGTTTAAATTAAACTAGACAGATTTGTTAGGAATTTGATTTATTGGATAAATAAATTATTGATTTAAAGATATTGATTTAAAGTAAAATAAATTTTTAGTTAAAATAAATTTATTAAAGAAGAAACTGGTTTAAATAAAACTATCAGTAACTTGAACTATTAGAATGAAAAAAACCGATGAATTAAAACAATCTAATGAAAAATTTATTATTCGATTGATTCGAATATTAATAAATTGTGTAAATATTTATACAAGGTATAAATCAAGAAAATCGAGTCAAGATGGAAATGGATTGCTAATAAAAAGCAAAGGTGAGAACTTCTCACTCAATCGAATCAGTTTCGATTTTATTTTAAATAGTTAGATTTAAAATATTTGAATGCATGTTTGAATGATGATTGTTATATATTGATTGTTAAAATAGACATTATACGCCGTTAGTAAGCGGATGTTATTTATTAAAAACATATACCGCGAATATTTCATAAACAGTGAAATTGGTATTATATATAATAACAATATATATTGGCATATGTATATATTGGAGTTATTGATTTCCCGCATTTGTTTAGCGGATGAGACCCTATGCGCCGTTAGTAAGCGGATATATATTTATAAAATCCCATATACCGCGATATTCCACCTCGAAGTGGAATGGTATTGTGCTAATGTCTGTGGATGCAGGGAAACAGGTTGGAGGGATCCAACTGGATTCCTCATAAATATTTATTTGATTTCACATATTGTGATATTTGATTGTTATCATGAATGATATATGATGTTTGAAAGTTGTGATTGACTATTGATGTGTTGCATCATCGAATCCAATTTTTGAAGTTTAAAAATAACGATTTTGATTTCTAAAGTGATTTTTAGAAATATACGTTTATAAAATATTTTTGGAATTGATTCATCTTAAAATAAATAAACGCTATAATATTATTATGATTTTTGAGAAATACAGTTAAAGGTTGATTTTTAAAAATATAGGATTAGTGATTTTATAAAATAGTTTGAACTGGGATTTCTGAATTTATTATAAGAAGTAAAAAAAAATATAGGATTTATAAAAAATTTATTTTATAAATCAGAATGATGAAATTTATAAAAGAGTTTAAAGATGTTTAAAGTAGTAATATAAATTGTTTTATATTAAAAGATTTATAAATTGATATTTATAAATTTAGAATATTTTGAATTATAAAACGAGCTTTTATAAGTGATAGAATAATTTGTAAATGGATTCCATAAAGGAATGAAATCTATAGGATTATAAAGGTAAAGTTATAAATGGAAATTTGAATATTTTATAAATCTAAATGGTGAAATTATAAATGAGTTTAAAGACGTTTTAAAATTAGTAATGTAAATTGTTTTATATTAAAAGATTTATAAATTGATATTTATAAATTAAAAATATTAGAAGTGTAAAATGAGCTTTTCTAAGTGTTAGAAAGAATGAATGAATGAAATTTATAGAATTATAACGGTGAAGTTATAAATGGAATTTTATAAACAGTAGGTTTATAAAATTTGTAAAGCTATTTAAAGGAATAGATTTGGATAAATAAATGAATCTTAGGAGTTATAAGATTTATAGATTTGGGGAGTTTGAAGGGATGATTTTGTAAATAAATAAATTATAAGTATTTAACTTATAATATGAATTTTTAATATATCATTGTGATATGAATTGAATAGATTTATAAAGGAAATTTATAAAGAAAGTAGTTATAAAATAAATAGAAATACAATTTATAAACATTGTTTTATAAATCCGCAAACTACTTATTTTTAATAAGTAAATTGTCATAATTTACTTATGGAATTATATTCACGTTTTTGAATAGTGAATAATTCTTTAAAATAAAATGAATAGAAGTGATGAAATTTATTAACAAGTATATTCACGTTTTTGAATAGTGAATAATATGTTAAAGAAATGTTTTGAATGTGATGTTTTAAATAGAATTAAAACGATCTAAAGATGTTTTAAAATATATTAACTATCGAAACCATAGATTTCAGCATTCATTGTTGAAATAGACGTTTTCGAGAAATAGAAGGAAATGGTAGATTATAACACTGTTGTTATAATAAATGATTTCCGAAAGGAAATGTTTTGTATAGTATTGGGATTTATATATCTATTTTAAATTTCGAATCCCTATACTAGTGATTTTGGGTTGTCGTAACGATGTTTTACGCAACATTCGTTTTGGCCCAAATAAATATGGTTAAGTGAATGATTTCCTTAAAGAATGAAATATATACTTAATTTCGATTAAGGTATATTAAATATTTTCTAAGTATAGAAAATAAAAGATCTGTGAATTACTTATTTTTAATAAGTATAGAAAATAAAAAGATCTGTGAATTACTTATTTTAATAAGTATAGAAATGCTTTTCCAACATTAAGTGAATATTTGGAATTTATCTTTTTGAAGATCAATTGAAAATGAATATTAGAAATTGAATGAAAATCTTATATTCATAAATATTTTGGAATGTAAATTCAATATGGGAATTTATAAATGAAATTTGGAAAACGAGTTTAAAAATAAATATTGATTTATTTTTAAAAGAATGGAGAATGTATATCTTATAAAGATATTTTTGGAAAATAAACAATTTGGAAAATTATTTGGAATCTGGTGATGTTGGCATATCTATTGATAGTTCAATAACCGACTATCAATATTTACCTTTAAATAGGTATTTGTTGTGATTTGTTTGAAATTGGATGCCACACTTATTTTTTTTTAAAATAAGCGCTCACTATTCGGGTTAACCGGGAAAGGACCTTGGGGTCGTAAACCCATTTCGAATATGTGATACGTCGTTATGAATTGCATTCGAAGATCGGTGTTGAAGACCGGATATTTTCGAAAACGAAAGGGTTTCTTGTTGATTGTCCCTGCACTGGCTGATCCCCGGTATTGAGATCTCCTAAGTGATGGGAAATTCGATCGGGATTGTGAATACCCGGATTGCAAGGGCTTCGTAAGAAGTGCCTTCGGTTTTGTTCGAGCCCGGAACGGACTTGTATGGATTGTATGTCTGACATTACAAGTTGAGATATAAAGCCGATTTCTTTCAAATATATTTCTGTTGGCGGCGGAGAATTTATTCTTTTAGCTTAACACCCTTCTCTGAGACGTACGAGCTCAGAGGTTATATAGTTGAAGTTATCAGCGATATATTCCCAATTTGGTAATGTGACATGCTAAGTGTAGCTGTGAAATGATCATTGTGTTGATTATTTGTGATAGGATCATTTGTTTGATCGTCTATCCTGGTGATCATTTCTATGATCATTTGTTGACCCAAAGCATGGCTTTTGTATAAAGTATGTTTTTGTGGACGTGACTTCGTCGAGCCTCACACCCCGTGAATGGTCAAAACAGGAAAGATGCGGCAAGGTTATGAGGGGTAGCGCCCTTTAGGATGTGTGCATTTCCTTCTGGAAAAGGGTGGTATCATGGTATGGAGCCCAGATACTTACTCATGTTGAAAACACTTTGTTATGATTGTGTGAATTGATTACGAGCGCTCGGTGAAAGGTCCCAAAGGACCGGGGGATGGCATATTCGGTCAGTTGTTACTCAGTTAGGGGTAACCCGGCCTTGTGTTGGTAGAGATCCGGTTTGGTTCTCGGGGATGTCCATCCAGAGGCATTCTCATGTGGCAATGGGAAGTTCCTTGGCCTGATCATTCGTTGGAAATCCAAAGAAACAATACGATCTTGTACGGTTTTAGTTGTAGGACCTATCATTCACTTATGGTGTCGCAACACTGTTTGGATGGTAGCTATAGTAGGCATAAATGCGAAATGCCTATGCTGGCTAAGATTTATATTCTACTTTCGAAATAATTTTTCCTACACTATGCACTAGTAATAATATCAAATGTTCCTTTAAATGCGTATCAAGCATCTTTGGCTATCATAAGGAGAAATCTCCTCCGATTCTGCGTTTGCATGTGTGTGTGTGCGGGAGGCCTTATGGTAGTCTCATTTTTAAAAGCATTGCGAATTGACTTTAAAAATATTCCTCTATTTTTATTTTAAAGTAAATAAACTGTTTTGAGTTCTCGCACCAGTCTCATGACTGACTCGGAGTTTATTGTTTTCCTTCCTAAACTCTGGGTGCCCACCAATTTTCACACGGGCAGTCAAGAGTTAAGGTTTATCAGGATATTCTCGATATTCAGGAGTTGCAGGAGGCAAGCTGGATGGCATGGCGTATTACTATCATCTAGTACTTTTCTTTCCGCTGTTTGATGTTGTATATTGTTGTACACTCTGATGATTTGATGTAATGTAATATAATGTGATGTAATAACTGATATAGTTCTTTGTTTAAAGATTATTTATTTATTTATTATATGTTGTTCCGCTGCGAATTGTGAGATTCTGATATTGTTGTCCTGTTCTGTTCCGTTCTATTTTCTATTTTCTTTTCCCTCTATTTTCTCTCTTCTACCTCTTTCTTTTTTCTTTCTTTTTCTTTCTTCTTTCTTAAAACCCATAACATTTCGTGTTTCCGGCCTTCGATTTCTCGGCAGTCGATAAAGTGAGTGTCGATGTTGAATTTTCGAAAGTCGAAAATCTTGCGTTTGTTACATTTGGTATCAGAGCGCATGGTTAAGCGACAACCATGGTTCTGTTGGGTATTACTCATTAGAGATAGAGTCAGCAGTACTCTAGAATGAGGTTTAGTGTAATAATAGATATGAGCGCGTATTTGTTAGTGAATATAAAATTGTTTTTGAATCAGGTAAATAAAATAATTTTGCCCAAAACTATTTTTGTATAGAAAAAAAATGATTTTCTATGGATTATTATAGTATATGGTTGCATGGATTGTTAGGAAGTGATAATATAGAATTATTATCATTAGTATATAAAATTAAATAAGAAATAAAATGGATTGAATTCAAGTAAACTAACTTGATAAATTATTAATTCATGGACTAATGAATTGGAATTTGAATTGGTTTAATTAAAGTTTAGTCGTAAGCTAAATTTGAAGATAAATTTGAATTTGTATATAAATTCAAGTGAGTAAAAGAAATAAATTGAAGTTTCCTTTGTTAGTAATTAAGTAAATTCGAGATGAAATTTGAAATGAATTAGTGAATGAAGCTAATTTAAAGTAGTAATATGAATTACTAAATAAAGGTTAATCGATAAAATTCAATATTTAGAATTGAGAATTGAATTCAAATGGAATTGAAACTGTGAATTGAGTTGAAATGTAAAATTGAATGAGAATGAATGTGTAACTTCAACAGTGAAGTAAAAATGTATAAGAAACATATGTTGAAAATTTTGTAATGAATAGGCAAAATGGTTTGAATGTTGGAATTGGATGCTACTACTAGCAGGATATACAGGTATATAAAGGAATTGAGATTTTGATTTCAAAAATAAAATTGAATTGCTCGACAAAAAAGTACGTATTTCAATTTCAGTATGAGATTTGATGACTTTCTTCTCTAGCCACTTGGCTTTTCTCTTTTCTTTTTGATTCTGAGGGGCCGTGGTGCCATTTTGTAGTCGTACTGAGCTAGCCGTGCAAAGGAGACGTTGGCGAAATTTTTCGAAAATTTAGGGTGCTAGAAAAAATTTGAGAAATTTTGAAAGTTTGAAATTTGAATTTGAATTTAAATTTAAATTGTCAGGAGAACAATGTTGTTTGAAACTTATAATTGGAATTGGAAAGCTAATTGAATTGATAATGAATCTTTACTTAAAAGATTTAGGTTAGTAAGTTGATAAAACTATTTGGATTGTGAAAAATGATAGACGGGATAAGGGCATTCTTCTTAACTTGTAATTTCGGGACGAAATTCTTTTAAGGGGGAAAGATTGTAACGACCCAGAATTTTGAATAATTTAATTTGAAAATATTTAATTAATTTTAAATATTTGAATGATGGTTTGGATTGAATTTTCAATATAACTTTGAAATTGACGATTAAATTATATAATTTAATCTATTGAGAGTTGAATAAAAATTTGAATCTTTAATTTTAAGCCAATTAAAAATATTTCAAAGGCTTGTAAAAAATTCATATTGATAATACTGAAGGTAATAGAAGCTTCAGAATTGAATTTGAAAGTGAATTGTTCAGTTTTGAAATTATATCGTTTGAATCGATATTAAAAAATAGTTGTCCGAGGCACAGTCTCGGAATTCGACGAAACCAGTTCCATTGGGTCCGTAATATTGAATTATTACCGGATTTCAAATTTCGTATTTTTCGGAGTTAATGTGTGATCACACGGTAAGTAAACGCGTTGAATGTTATATCGAAACAAAGTAAATTTAAATTTAAATTTAAATTTAAATTTAAAAACAAACATACAACATCCCATTTATCACGCCTAAGATCGCTCCTAACATCACGCCTTCGATCGTGCAAACCATACACATTCGACTGTAAATATCACGTCTCCCTCTCCCTCTCTCAGAAATCAATTCGAACGTAAGAAAATTTGATTAATGGCCGAAGCCTGTGGGCATCTCGTTCGAGAGTCAAGTAAATGCCGCGTCCCTCTCCCTTTCCAGTTTCTAAATCAATTCGTTCCCAAATCAAAATAAATAAATAAATAAAAAATTTCAAACAATGGCCGCGCGACTTCGATGAGAAAGGGGGCGACGGCAACGGCGAGGTGCACGCGCGCGTGGGAGGCCGTGGCTAGGGCACGCCAGGCGTAAGGGACAGCGGCGGCGTGCGAGACTCGTGCTCACGCGTGAGGCAGCGGCGACCTAGGGGAACATTGATGATGTCTGGTGGGGGCGTGCGGCGATGCTAGCTGGAGCGCGTAGGAGCCGCGAGCAGGCGCAACAGTGGTGGTCGCGGCTACGATGGGTGCCGCGCGATTTGGGAAGGACATGGCGGCGGCGTTGTCGTGGAGATGAACGGCAACGACGGCGGCGAGTCGAGTCGGCATTAGGCGAGGCCGATGGTGATGAGGGTTGCGGCGTCGATTGGGGTTCACGAGGCAATTGATTTGGGGATAGCGGCGTTCACGTGAAGGAGTGAAGCTCGAGACGAAGTCGAGGCCTGGTTGCTCGAATTCGTGAGGTGAGATTTTTATTTTTTTGTATTTTTGCAGATTCAAATTGAATATAAAATTTTCAAGTATATAGGATTTTGGGTTTGAAAAAAAATTACAGTAAAGGAAAAGAAAAAAATTTTTACAGTAACTTAATTTACTGTTGTGTTTTTACAGTAAAGTAATTTTCGATTTGATATAATTTAAAATATATATATATATACAAACAGAGAAAAAAAAGTATATATTACTGTCTATTTATTAGCAGAAAATAAAACATATAAAGATTTGATCTGGAATCTATAAACATTTTTTTATAAGTATATTTATACATATGTAGTTTAAAAGGGAAAGAATATTTAATAATCACATTAAGGTGATTAACTTGTTAATAAGATGTATTTGATTCGTTTAAATAAAATCATTAGTATAAAATTTAAATATTGGGTTAAATGAATATGTTAAAGAAATTAATTTTTCGACTAGCGGAATTAAGTTGTATAAATGGTTCAATTAATTTTTGTCATTTAAAAATAATTTATATTAAAGGGAAATTAAATTGTAGTTAAATAAATTTGTTTAAAGTAAATTTAGTTGAAGTTTAAATTGAACTAGACAGATTTGTTAGGAATTTGATTTATTGGATAAATAAATTATTGATTTAAAGATATTGATTTAAAGTAAAATAATTTTTTAGTTAAAATAAATTTATTAAAGAAGAAACTGGTTTAAATAAAACTATCAGTAACTTGAACTATTAGAATGAAAAAAACCGATGAATTAAAACAATCTAATGAAAAATTTATTATTCGATTGATTCGAATATTAATAAATTGTGTAAATATTTATACAAGGTATAAATCAAGAAAATCGAGTCAAGATGGAAATGGATTGCTAATAAAAAGCAAAGGTGAGAACTTCTCACTCAATCGAATCAGTTTCGATTTTATTTTAAATAGTTAGATTTAAAATATTTGAATGCATGTTTGAATGATGATTGTTATATATTGATTGTTAAAATAGACATTATACGCCGTTAGTAAGCGGATGTTATTTATTAAAAACATATACCGTGAATATTTCATAAACAGTGAAATTGGTATTATATATAATAGCAATATATATATATTGGCATATGTATATATTGGAGTTATTGATTTCCCGCATTTGTTTAGCGGATGAGACCCTATGCGCCGTTAGTAAGCGGATATATATTTATAAAATCCCATATACCGCGATATTCCACCTCGAAGTGGAATGGTATTGTGCTAATGTCTGTGGATGCAGGGAAACAGGTTGGAGGGATCCAACTGGATTCCTCACAAATATTTGTTTGATTTCACATATTGTTATATTTGATTGTTATCATGAATGATATATGATGTTTGAAAGTTGTGATTGACTATTGATGTGTTGCATCATCGAATCCAATTTTTGAAGTTTAAAAATAACGATTTTGATTTCTAAAGTGATTTTTAGAAATATACGTTTATAAAATATTTTTGGAATTGATTCATCTTAAAATAAATAAACGCTATAATATTATTATGATTTTTGAGAAATACAGTTAAAGGTTGATTTTTAAAAATATAGGATTAGTGATTTTATAAAATAGTTTGAACTGGGATTTCTGAATTTATTATAAGAAGTAAAAAAAAAATATAGGATTTATAAAATTTTTATTTTATAAATCAGAATGATGAAATTTATAAAAGAGTTTAAAGATGTTTAAAGTAGTAATATAAATTGTTTTATATTAAAAGATTTATAAATTGATATTTATAAATTTAGAATATTTTGAATTATAAAACGAGCTTTTATAAGTGATAGAATAATTTGTAAATGGATTCCATAAAGGAATGAAATCTATAGGATTATAAAGGTAAAGTTATAAATGGAAATTTGAATATTTTATAAATCTAAATGGTGAAATTATAAATGAGTTTAAAGACGTTTTAAAATTAGTAATATAAATTGTTTTATATTAAAAGATTTATAAATTGATATTTATAAATTAAAAATATTAGAAGTGTAAAACGAGCTTTTCTAAGTGTTAGAAAGAATTGTGAATGAATGAAATTTATAGAATTATAACGGTGAAGTTATAAATGGAATTTTATAAACAGTAGGTTTATAAAATTTGTAAAGCTATTTAAAGGAATAGATTTGGATAAATAAATGAATCTTAGGAGTTATAAGATTTATAGATTTGGGGAGTTTGAAGGGATGATTTTGTAAATAAATAAATTATAAGTATTTAACTTATAATATGAATTTTTAATATATCATTGTGATATGAATTGAATAGATTTATAAAGGAAATTTATAAAGAAAGTAGTTATAAAATAAATAGAAACAGAATTTATAAACATTGTTTTATAAATCCGCAAACTACTTATTTTTAATAAGTAAATTGTTATAATTTACTTATGGAATTATATTCACGTTTTTGAATAGTGAATAATTCTTTAAAATAAAATGAATAGAAGTGATGAAATTTATTAACAAGTATATTCACGTTTTTGAATAGTGAATAATATGTTAAAGAAATGTTTTGAATGTGATGTTTTAAATAGAATTAAAACGATCTAAAGATGTTTTAAAATATATTAACTATCGAAACCATAGATTTCAACATTCATTGTTGAAATAGACGTTTTCGAGAAATAGAAGGAAATGGTAGATTATAACACTATTGTTATAATAAATGATTTCCGAAAGGAAATATTTTGTATAGTATTGGGATTTATATATCTATTTTAAATTTCGAATCCCTATACTAGTGATTTTGGGTTGTCGAACGATGTTTTACGCAACATTCGTTTTGGCCCAAATAAATATGGTTAAGTGAATGATTTCCTTAAAGAATGAAATATATACTTAATTTCGATTAAGGTATATTAAATATTTTCTAAGTATAGAAAATAAAAGATCTGTGAATTACTTATTTTTAATAAGTATAGAAAATAAAAAGATCTGTGAATTACTTATTTTAATAAGTATAGAAATGCTTTTCCAACATTAAGTGAATATTTGGAATTTATCTTTTTGAAGATAAATTGAAAATGAATATTAGAAATTGAATGAAAATCTTATATTCATAAATATTTTGGAATGTAAATTCAATATGGGAATTTATAAATGAAATTTGGAAAATGAGTTTAAAAATAAATATTGATTTATTTTTAAAAGAATGGAGAATGTATATCTTATAAAGATATTTTTGGAAAATAAACAATTTGGAAAATTATTTGGAATCTGGTGATGTTGGCATATCTATTGATAGTTCAATAACCGACTATCAATATTTACCTTTAAATAGGTATTTGTTGTGATTTGTTTGAAATTGGATGCCACACTTATTTTTTTTTTAAATAAGCGCTCACTATTCGGGTTAACCGGGAAACGACCTTGGGGTCGTATAACCCATTTCGAATATGTGATACGTCGTTATGAATTGCATTCGAAGATCGGTGTTGAAGACCGGATATTTTCGAAAACGAAAGGGTTTCTTGTTGATTGTCTCTGCACTGGCTGATCCCCAGTATTGAGATCTCCTAAGTGATGGGAAATTCGATCGGGATTGTGAATACCCGGATTGCAAGGGCTTCGTAAGAAGTGCCTTCAGTTTTGTTCGAGCCCGGAACAGACTTGTATGGATTGTATGTCTGACATTACAAGTTGAGATATAAAGCCGATTTCTTTCAAATATATTTCTGTTGGTGGCGGAGAATTTATTCTTTTAGCTTAACACCCTTCTCTGAGACGTACGAGCTCAGAGGTTATATAGTTGAAGTTATCAGCGATATATTCCCAATTTGGTAATGTGACATGCTAAGTGTAGCTGTGAAATGATCATTGTGTTGATTATTTGTGATAGGATCATTTGTTTGATCGTCTATCCTGGTGATCATTTCTATGATCATTTGTTGACCCAAAGCATGGCTTTTGTACAAAGTATGTTTTTGTGGACGTGACTTCGTCGAGCCTCACACCCCGTGAATGGTCAAAACAGGAAAGATGCGGCAAGGTTATGAGGGGTAGCGCCCTTTAGGATGTGTGCATTTCCTTCTGGAAAAGGGTGGTATCATGGTATGGAGCCCAGATACTTACTCATGTTGAAAACACTTTGTTATGATTGTGTGAATTGATTACGAGCGCTCGGTGAAAGGTCCCAAAGGACCGGGGGATGGCATATTCGGTCAGTTGCTACTCAGTTAGGGGTAACCCGGCCTTGTGTTGGTAGAGATCCGGTTTGGTTCTCGGGGATGTCCATCCAGAGGCATTCTCATGTGGCAATGGGAAGTTCCTTGGCCTGATCATTCGTTGGAAATCCAAAGAAACAATAAGATCTTGTACGGTTTTAGTTGTAGGACCTATCATTCACTTATGGTGTCGCAACACTGTTTGGATGGTAGCTATAGTAGGCATAAATGCGAAATATGCTGGCTAAGATTTATATTCTACTTTCGAAATAATTTTTCCTACACTATGCACTAGTAATAATATCAAATGTTCCTTTAAATGCGTATCAAGCATCTTTGGCTATCATAAGGAGAAATCTCCTCTGATTCTGCGTTTGCATGTGTGTGTGTGCGGGAGGCCTTATGGTAGTCTCATTTTTAAAAGCATTGCGAATTGACTTTAAAAATATTCCTCTATTTTTATTTTAAAGTAAATAAACTGTTTTGAGTTCTCGCACCAGTCTCATGACTGACTCGGAGTTTATTGTTTTCCTTCCTAAACTCTGGGTGCCCACCAATTTTCACACGGGCAGTCAAGAGTTAAGGTTTATCAGGATATTCTCGATATTCAGGAGTTGCAGGAGGCAAGCTGGATGGCATGGCGTATTACTATCATCTAGTACTTTTCTTTCCGCTGTTTGATGTTGTATATTGTTGTACACTCTGATGATTTGATGTAATGTAATATAATGTGATGTAATAACTGATATAGTTCTTTGTTTAAAGATTATTTATTTATTTATTATATGTTGTTCCGCTGCGAATTGTGAGATTCTGATATTGTTGTCCTGTTCTGTTCCGTTCTATTTTCTATTTTCTTTTCCCTCTATTTTCTCTCTTCTACCTCTTTCTTTTTTCTTTCTTTTTCTTTCTTCTTTCTTAAAACCCATAACATTTCGTGTTTCCGGCCTTCGATTTCTCGGCAGTCGATAAAGTGAGTGTCGATGTTGAATTTTCGAAAGTCGAAAATCTTGCGTTTGTTACACCACCTTCCTAATCCGTGCGCACGTGAGCCTCCCCAGAACTTCACGCGATTGCTGCCGACCCCTATTCCACGAGAATCGAAGGCCACCTCCAGAGTCGCGATCGACTTCCCATTGAAAGGCTTCGTTCGCGATTTGCTCTCCATATACGAGATTTTCGATCACGTTCATTTTTTTATTAAGCTCGATTTCGATCTGTTGAAGATGAGGATGGAAGAGGAATGGGTACTCCACATTTAAAATAAAGGGCCCAAATCTCTCTGATTTGTACCGAAGAAAACTCGGCCATTTTTATTTCGTTTGATTTCTGATTTCGAAAATGAATTAGAGGGGAGGAGAAGTCGCGTGATTTAAACAGAACAACCGCATGTATAAGAAGGTGAGCGACCGTGATTTGATTTCTGCGTTGAAAATATTAGCATGTAGGGTAAGCTATAGCGATTTGCAGAGGAGACCAAAAAGTTTTGATGTTGATAGAAAGTAGGTTGCTGTTGAAACAAGTTTGACCAGTCCAACAATATATTTTATAATTTCAAATTTAAATTCAAATGCAACTTAAAATTTCGAACTCCTATCGAGGCATGCTGTTAGGCATCTATAATGTTATACCCCTATTACGAACACAATGAAAAAAGTTTCGAGTCCTAATTCGATCGTATGGAGAAGATAGCTTTTTTGGATCGACTATTATATTGAATTTTCGACATAAATTTCAGCGTGTTTATATATCATACGATCACATAACAACTCCAAATGTTTCGAAAATTGAAATCGGAAAATAATAAAATATTATGGATCCAATGAAACTAGTTTCATCAAATTCCGAGACTGTGCCTTGGAAGGCTATTTTTAAATATCGATTTAAACGATATATTTTCAAAACTTGACAAACCATTCCGAAATTCAGTTTCAACACTTTTACTATCTTCAATACCATCGATATAAATTTTACAAACCCTTAAATTATTTTTAACAGGCTTAAAACTCCATATTCAACATTTGAACCAATTTCCAGTAATTAAATCCAATAATTAAATTTCCGAATAATAGTGATATTTGAAATTTAAGCTACAAACTAACTTTTAAATATTAAAATCGATTAAATATCCCAATTTAAATTGTCCAAAATTTTGGGTCGTCAAAGTAATGGATTTTGTAACGTCCCGCCTTTTCGCACGCTTTAAATCGATCCACGTGACAATTCAAAGCACACGCAATGGCCGATTATTATAGGGTAAATAAGAAAAACAAGAAGAAAAACAAAACATAATCTCACAGCGGAAGGATAAATATAATAATCAAATATACAGTTCATGAAGCTATTTTACAAAAACATTTGATTATATTTACATATTACATATCAGAGTTACACATACAAATAACAATGCAGCGGAACAGTATGAGTGTAGTGCAATAGACTAAATAATAATACGAATCTTCGTCTTCGTCCTCCAAAGCTAAATCTTCAAATCCTGAAACGCTCAGACTGACCCGAGTGAATTGAAAAGACAAAACACTCAAGTCAGAACTAAAAGATCTTATGTAAGTTAAATCAACAGGAATAAATATGAGTGCAGTAACTTAAGAGATGCTCGAGATTTTCATCTCCTAAGGATCCGTTATACTATTTACTATGTAGTATATTTCGCCATTATAATAGTGTCTAATTGTAAAGTAAACTTACTTTTTAATAGCGTTAAGGAGTGACCCAATATTCCCCTTAACACATAATATATTCCCATAGTCTATGCAGTACCATAATCTCCCCCGTAATGGACGTCGTCAGAGGGCACTCCATAGGTATGGTACAAAACCAAAATCGTATAAGGCGTGCTAGGTTAGGTGACATGGCACAACTAGGAAATGCCAGGGTAGATATACCAATTGCTATCCGGGCTGGTGGTTACGCATAGCCGCAGCTACCGCCCACCTCGAACAAACTCCCCCTAAAATCAAAAGTAAAAGTGGCCACCGAATCAAACCAAAGTCAGAGTATAGTATCGAAGAGGAGTGTCCGATAAAGAGAGCTAACCCCCTTGGCCCGAGAATCGCTCCTGTTTTAGCCACCTTATGCCAACTCACGGGAGTCGGGTCCACGTATTTACCTCAAAAGAAACGCCGCCACCAACCTACTTCATTCTGGAATCTCCACCGCGTATACGGTTGTTAAAGTGGTTTTCGGAGTTGGCAGAGAGTATGACAACTTCCGATCCTGGTCTCTTCAACAACCAAACGTTATTATAACACCGCGGTCATTTAAAAATAATTATATTTTTAAAAACTAGAATATAATTTTCCATTTCAAAACCCATAAATACGATATCATTTCCCTTTCAAACCAAACTCATTTGATATTATTTTTATAAAACCTAAATTTATATAATATCATTTTATTCCAAATATATTTATTTTCCAAAATCATACTGCTTTAAGATTTATAATATCTGGAAACCAAACATTTGAATTATAACTTTCAAACCAAAAACTTCGAAATCCATAGTTTTTAAAACCATAACTTCCAAAACTTAAATGGTTTGGATATTCAACAGTATGTAAAATAGCTGATTTTAAATTACTTTATAAAGTAAATAATTTCCACACCTTTACCATTTATTCACTTTAAATTTAGTCTAAACCCATAAAATTTAGATTCACTTTCAGTTTAAAAAAACTCTTCGATTCCAAAATATTTCAAACTTTGCACATTTAACAATTTCAAAACTAAGATTGGAAATTTCTATTCAACAAATCTATTGTCTTATTATTTAGTTTTGAAATATTCACATAACAAATCTATAAAATAAAACTCAAATTTCTAACAATTAATTATTTCCTTCACTTTATTTATACTAGAAATATTCATTAAATTTATCCTTAATAAAGAATCCAATTATGAATATCATACCTTTAAAATTTTCAATCTTAATAAGTTTACATCAACTTATGGAGTTTAATTTTAAATAAACCCAATTCCAAATAAATTTCCAACTTATCTTCCAATCTTAATTGATTGGAATCATTAAACTCTATATATAAAATATCTTAAACATGTACTAAATCGTATAATATAAATTGTCAAACTTCACTATTAAATTTATCTATATTCAACAGATTTATATGTAGCTTAAATTCTAAATTTAACTATAAAATATCCAAATTCAATATTTATTAAACCGTAACATATCCAAACCAAAAATCATTTCAAAATAATTATATATATATATACCGCGGTGCCTGTATAAAATTTTCTACCCTATGGTCAAGTGATATGGATATTTATCATTTCAACCCGCAATTAAAAAAATAAAAATGTGGTTGTATATCATTTCAAACCGCAATCCCGAATAAAATGAAATGCATGATAACTGACAGATTTTTATAATATAGAACACATCATTCATTCACCCAATATCAATCGTCAACCAATTTATTTCAATCATCATCAATTTAACCAATCATCAATATAGAGCATATAAAATATAACAGGTAATAAATAACAGGTATTAACTAACAGTTTATATTCAATAAAGATTTAAGGTAGCAGTTTATATGCAAATAAATAAATTTTAACCGTCAAATTATATGCAATAATAAAATTAATTAACAGTTAAATTAAATAAATGCGATTTAACAGAGATAATGAATAAAACATGCCAAATAGTCATAAATAAATTTCTACTCATATTTAAAATCAATTTAACAAGCATAATAAAATTTAGAAGTTGTGAATGGGTTAAAACACTCACCTTTTGAATTTAAATCGAATTTAAATCCGATTTAAACCCAAAAATTCGACGGCCTCCAAATTGGTCCAAACCAACGCCAAAAGATCTGGAATTTAATTACGATCCTAACAAAAAAAATCTCGCATGAAACGGAGATCGTATGAAGAAGTTACACGAGTTAGAACATACGAAATCAAAAATAAAAAAAAAATCACAAAAACTTCTCACCACGTCATCAAACTAGCGCACGCAGAACCCTTCATGCGTTTTCCTGTTCACTGTCGAACCGAGACCAAAACTTCGCCGTTTGACCTAGTTCGACCGTCATTTCCAACCACCTAGCCGCCGCCGTTTGCCACGTCGTCGCCACCATCGTCCCTGCCTCCTTCGGCCGACCTCCCTAGACCCAACCCCAAGCCTCTCGGTCGCCAAAAATCCTCGGCCGCCGCACCCATTACCGAAACCTAATTCAAATTTATACGACGATCTGACCGTCTAACCCTCGATGAATTTGCATGGATGAGCTCAGCTCGAGAATCTCTACAAAACCCAGAAGGGAATTTTCGATCTGACGAAGTTCGTCGCGAAGTTGATGAACGACCGAAACTATTTTGCCCTGATCTGGACACACAGAAACTCCAATCGAAAAACGGATAGCACCAGCAGATTACGCTCTTCGATAATTATGACATATAATTTTTGTGAATTTTTCTTGAGACTCTGAATTTTTGACTTTTGATTTGGATTGAAACTGGATCTAGGGTTTGCAGCCATTGGAAAGGAGGAGTTGAGGGAAATGAACGCACAAAGAAATGAAGATAGACGGAGGTTAGGGTTTATAATTGGGTTTATGTAGGTAGGTTAGAGATTTGAATAGATGGATCAGATAAACAAACGTGCTAACGCTAATTAGCCCAAAAAGCCTGTTCTGACCCCGGAACGAAATTTGTTAAGCCTATATACCCAAATAGGTGTTTTAAAATATTCTGAACGCGATGCAAAAGGTTTCGCTTCCAAATTCCATCGTATGAAGAAGTTATGCTGAAATCAATATTTTCATATTGATTTCAATTAAATCGATTTCAAGGCGTTTCGCGTTCGTACGATCAAACGACAAGTCCGATCGCTACGAAACTTGAAACCCTACAATAATTCACTGTTACGGATCCGATGAAACTGGTTTCGTTGAAATCCGAGTCCGTGACCAAAATGGCTATTTTTATATTAATTATAAAAATTCAAAATTAATAAATAAAATCCAATTTTATATTTAGATTCTAGAATTGACCCATTTTATCACTTTTAAAAATTCTTAATCATTTACAAAATTCCAACAAGTTTAGATGTCAAATTTAAAGAAGGAAAATTTATAAATTTCAATATAAATCCTTAATTTCATTAAATTCACAAATCATAAATAATATCCTAAATTTCATTTAGTTAAATAAATTAGTTAGTATTCCATTCATTCCTGTCAAATAGATGGATTAAATATTGGATTCCAAATTATCACACAAATTTCTCACATTTATCTTTATCTCAAATAATGAATTATTTAACTATATTCAATCTCATTTTGTTTCAATTAAATTCAATTATTAGACTTTAAGTTTCCATATAAACGAATAATTCCTGATTCCCATTCTTGAATTCACTATTTATCATATTACCATCCTGGGTACCCTTTATTTTAATATATATATATATATATATATATATATATATATATATATATATATATATATATATATATATCCAGATACTTTAACACTTTCCAATTGTTTATCTCAATTGCATGATATTAAATTTATATTTATTGCAATGGTTTCTGATTTAATTGAACGAACTAAGTATATAACTCATAATAGTTGTGGTAAAAACTCTCAATCCCACATTTATAAGTATATCCTTATCCGTTATATCTATTAATTAAATAAATTCCATTTTTAAGTCCTTTAAAATTTATTACTAAGTACCCATTTATTTTTTCAAAAAAAAAAATGAATTCCATTCATTTACCATACAATCACTTTCCCATTCACACCTTATTATCAACCCACAATTATTGCAATTCATTATCTTATATTGATTTTATACAATTACCATTAACTTTACATTCAATTACTATTCAATGCATATTTATTCATCAAACAATTCGATATTTAATTTTTTTCCTTCTATTTGATAAATAACCTAGTACACATTTATACACATTCATTTTATTCCATTCATTTACGGGTATTGCATTGAAATTTAATTTATTAGCTAATGCCAACATTATTACCATTAATTACAATTGGATTCCCAATTTTATTCAATACCCCGAATAAATAACATATATATAAATCAAATCCTTACATTTGTTTTTCCCATATTCCATTTAAAATCAAATCATAACATTTAAATGATTTTATTGAATTGGAATTTCATTTAAGTCATAAATTATTAGCTTGCATTAACACAATTCCTTAATTTATTCCAATTACCGTTTACACTCTTTTATTGCATTAAATCAATTTAATATTTTCATTAATTTTTCATATTAAATTTTATATCCAGGAAAGAATACTTTTTCTACTTAATTCATTTGGATTTTATTCAAATTTATATAAATAGGTTTTAAGTCACCATTTACATAATTTATTTTAGCCTTCATTTTAACATTTATTTATCCCCTTTATTATTTCTACTAAAATAAATTACAAAAATCCTATTAAATAAAAAAAAATTGTCGAAATTTATGGGTCGTTACAGATTTCATATAACGAAAGAACTTCTAAATTTTTGTTAAAAGACTTCAAGTTTGAAATGAAAATTGTTTTGAAAGTTATGAACGAATCATTGTGAAATATTTGGTGAACTTTGTTTTCAAAGAAAAGAGATCTCAAAGATAGATCTTTTGTTTAAATATTAAGAATGAATCTTTGTGAAAGATTTGATGAACCTTGTTTTTAAATTGGGAGGATCTTAAAGGTGTAGCTTTTTGTTTAAAAGATAAAAACGGAAATTTGTTTAAACCATTCAAAAGAAAGGTTTTGGGCTTTAAGTTGTGCCTTAACTAAGATCCCATATATCCATAAGGTTCTAAAAATTTTGCGCTCATTATTCGGTTTAACCGGGAGAGGACCCTGTGTCATAAAACCCATTCTGAAAAATAATACAATGAAATGGATAGCATTTGAAGACCGGTGGTGAAGACCTGGTATTTTCGAGAACGAAAGGATTACCCGTCAAATGACTCTCCAATGAGTAGCTATGGTATAGATATCTCCATATGTTTTGGGGAGTCCGATCGGGATTGTGAATACTCTGATTGCAAGGGCTTCTTATAAAGTGCCTTCGGTTCTGTTTGAACCCAGAACAGACTTGTATGAATGTATGTCTGACATTATACTTTGAGATATAAAACTGGTTTCTACTAAATACATTTCTGTTTGGTGGTGGAGAATTTATTCTTTTAGCTTAACACCCTTCTCTGAAACGTACGAGCTCAAAGGTTATGTATTTGAAATTTACCAATGATATATTCCCAATTTGGTAATTTACCAGTGATATATTCCCAATTTAATTCAAATAGAACTTGCCGATGATACGGCAGTTCACTTATTTTCTGGATTATATTTTTAAAAGGTTATAAATTATGCATATTTGATCGGATTTTTCTGAAACAAAAACTCTTTGTTTTCAAATGGTAATGGCTTTCATATAACGAAAGAACCTCCAGTTTTTGTTAAAAGATTTTAAGTTTGAAATGGAAAATGTTTTGAAAGCTATGAATGAATCTTTGTGAAATATTTGGTGAACTTTGTTTTCAAACAAAAGAGGATTTCAAAGATAGATCTTTTGTTTAAATATTGTGAATGAATCTTTGAGAAAGATTTGATGAACCTTGTTTTTAAATTGAGAGGATCTTAAAAGTGTGTCTTTTTGTTTAAAAGATTAAAAGTGGAATTTTTTTAAACCATTCAAAAGATAGGTTTTGGACTTTAAGTTGTGACTTAACTAAGATCCCATACATCCATATGGTTTTAAAAATTTTGCGCTCATTATTCGGTTTAGCCGGGAAAGGACCCTGTGTCATAAAACCCATTCCGAATTATAATACGACGAAATGGATAGCATTTGAAGACTGGTGGTGAAGACCGGGTATTTTCGAGAATGAAAGGATTACCCGTCGAATGACTCTGCATTGAGTAGCTATGATATGGAGATCTCCATATGTGATGGGGAGTCCGATCGGGATTGTGAATACCCGGATTGCAAGGGCTTCTTTTGAAGTGCGCTCGGTTCTGTTCGAACCCAAAACAGACTTGTATGAATGTGTGTCTGACATTACACTTTGAGATATAAAACTGGTTTCTATCAATTACATTTTTGTTTCGTGGTGGAGAATTTATTCTCTTAGCTTAACATTCTTTGAGACTTACGAGCTTGGAGGTTATGTAGTTGATATTTACTAGTGATATATTCCCAATTTGGTAATGTGGCATTCGAAGTGCTGCTGATTATTTTTTGATCAAAGCATGGCTTTTGTGAAAAGTGTAGCTTTGTGGACTAGGCCTCGTCGGACCTCACAACCCGAAAATGGTCGAAAAAGGAAGAATGCAGCAAGGTTATGAGGGTCGCGCCCATTAGGGTATGTCCATTTCCTTCTGCAAAAAGGTGGTATCATGGTATGTAGCCTAGATATTTAACCTATATGGTTGCTAAAAATTTATTACTTTGTGGTTGTTGGTGTTGAGGATCCTCGGATAAAGGCGGGTGACGATCAGGGGATGGCATACTCGTGTAGTAGTTACCTAGAGGTAACCCGGCCTTGTGTTGGCAGAGAGCTAGTTAAGTTCTCAGGGTCTCTCTCCAGAGGCATACCCACATGGCCTAGAAAGTTCCTTAGCCTGACCATTTGTTGAAAATCTGTAACGACCCGTATTTTACGTGTCGATAAATCGTAGAATTTGCAGGTCATTAGTATTGTTTATGTTGTTTCTAGCCTGAGTCGTTTAGAAAGTCAACTCATGTGTTTAGTGATGAGTTTGAGTTCTCAAGTTTTGAGTCGTTAACGAGTCAACATGTTGAGGGTTGAGTTTGGACCGAGTTAAGGTAGGCAGCGACTCATGGTCTTGGACGAGTCAGTGGGTTAGCCTGCTAGAGTTTAGACCGAATTAAGGTAGTGGGCGACTCATATGGTAACCGACTCATAGAGGCAGCGACTTATAGGTATGGTCGAGTTAGTATGTGGCCGAGTTAAGGGGTTGACCGACTCATAGGGGTGACCGACCTAAGAGGATAGTGAGATAAGAAGTGTGGCCGAGTCAACGAGTTACGACTCATAGGGTTTGCCGAGTTAAGGAGTTGAGTCGGTGGGTGTTGAGTCGGCAGAGGTTGTAAAGTCATATGCAGTTGAGTCGGCTAGGGCTTAGGTCGGCCATAAGACTAAGTCGTTAGGTCGGTAGGTACTCAGTATGGCTTAGTGTAGTTGAGTCGGCATGTTAGTTGAGTCGCCATACGACTTAGGACTTAGGAAAATACGGCAGTGTCTTATGTCGTAAGCCATTGAGTCGTTAGCATGCTGTGCCGTATTTGGTTAGGTCGTTAGAGGCGTTGAGTCGTGTCTGGGATAAGCCGCGTATGAGTAAGACATGAGGCCCTGTGTTGTGTTGAGTCGGCAAGTGGCATGGGCGACTCAGGGAAATGAGTCGGCAACGACTTAAGAGCGGCCGAGTCAGGGAGAAATCAGCCTATAAATAGAGGGGTTTGGCTCACTTTTTGGCACCGGATTTTGAAGCGACGAAGTGCTGCCATTTTGAGAGCTCGACTACAACATTTCTTCATCTTCTTTTCTCCATTCCAATCTAGTTCTAACATCCATCCAAGATCGAAGATCGAGATCAAAGATTCAAGGGCCAAAGTTGAAGATCTTCATCCAACGAAGCTAGATTTCATCGTTTTAAGCGAGATTTCGCCGGATCAAGCCTTGATCTTCGCTGTCCAGATCTGAAGTGTTTAGTTTTTGAGGTGTTTAGGTGATTTGGTGAGTGGTAGTTATCTCTCACGCGGACCCAAAGGAGTATATTGGATTGGTGGTTTGTTGGAGTGTTGTAGATAGTGATTTTGTGCATTTTCCTTAGATCCAAGTGTAGATTCATTGTTTGTGAAGATGTTTACTTATGCATGTTCATTTATCAAGTATTAGAGACAAAACCCATGTTTTATATTTGATAGATCTATGCTAAAAACCCATGATTCATGTATGTTAGTTCTATGCTCATTTATTTACGAAATTGCCATTGTAGTTATAAATGCCTAATTAGATCTTGATTGAATACTTATTTGTTTGGATTAATGTTTGCCTTGATTGATTGTTGTGAATGAGCTATCTAGTTGATAGACGTGGACAAGTATGGTCAAAGATGATTCAAAAGCTACAGAAGAGGCTCTTGAATAGTGAAAGCTGCTAAAGGCATATGAGATGGATGTTGAAGCTCATATGTATGGATTGGATGATGTTGAGATGGAACTTTTCCATGATGCGATGAGGCAAACCATGTTGTTGAGTTGAGACTTTGCTGTGGTGTGATAAAGCGAAGTACGATGTGATGTAGACTTGGCGTAATCCAGGTAGGGATCATTCCAAGCATGTTGATGACTCGAGGGATGGTTCGAGTTGATTGATAATGGATTGCTCGAGAGGTAGCTTGAGCTAGTATGGGAATAGTCGTCGAGGAGGATGACTAGGAGGCTTAGATCTCGTCGTTGTTGAAGGTTCTAGCATGCTCAAAAGCAAGAGTACATGTGGCGCCCATAACGACTACAGGCAGGTAGTCGGGACACCCAAAAGACTACAGGTAGGTAGTTGAGTACTCTGGGCAGAGTAGGTAAGTCCTAGGCACGGGTCACGATGACGTGCGGAGCTATGCCTAGAACCGGGGTCACCATTAGCCCTTGACGGATGGTCATTCAATCAATGGTGAAATCAAAGCAAGGATAACAGTGATAGCCAGAGTCATGGATGTTTGGACGTTTGGTTGTATCATCGTTCGGTCTCAAGAGCGGTATTTTCTAGGTGCTTATCTGATCTTGGTTCAGGCCTTGCGGGTTTGTATTTGGAAAACATCGCCCTTGACTCGAGTGATTATTGCTTTACCTTAATTATCTGCTATGTTATGCTTATTTCTCCTTGGTGTGTGTCTGGGGGCTATCACTGTAGAAAGAGGTGGAGTGGGATGGTTTGGTTCCTATTCCTTTTATCCTTTATGCTCTTTTGGTATGTTTGATAGTTGATTTACTGCTCACTAAGACTTTGTCTGACTCAAGGTTTTATGTCTCCTCTTATTACCTTGGGCTGTTCATCCATGTTGGGATGGGCAGACTAGGTAGCAGGTGACAGGTGCTGTTCTTAGAGATCTACGCTGACGATGACGAAGACGAGCAGGAGGCTTTGCATACTAGTTTTCTTACTATATGTACTGGGTGTTCCGCTGTTATATCTGATTGAGTGTTTGTAGTGAGGCTTTGATGTATGGATGATTCATGTTTGTATAAAACTACTACGATGCTTATATGATGATTTTTCTGTTATGGAGCTTCACTATATATTTCTCTATTGTATTTTATCCATGCGCTGTGAGTTGTACGATAGAGTTTGCTGTTTTATTTTACCCTGACTACTGTCTATGGCTACCTGGCACGCCCTTCAGCGCTCTTTTCTCTTGTTTTGGTGCGGGAGTCATGGGCGGTCGTCACATTTGGTATCAGAGCTTTGGTTAATCGATTTTAGCCAACGCTCGCTGACGCAACTACGTATGAGAGACGTAATTGTATTTTGATGGATGATTACTATATGTAATATAGTAGCCTAGAAGGATTTGAACTCCTTATGCAGTTGTTTCTTAAGGTGTTCTAATCATTCTTATTACAGATATTAAGGATGAGTCGAAGAGGGAGACCAGCTGCAAGGGAAAGCCGTGCTGATGAAGGAGCTGTTGATTATGGAACTATGTTCGAAGCGATGATGACTTCGATCATGAGAAGGATACCAGCTTCAGGATCATCAGTGGATGTGGGAGTTCAAGTTCAAGCTCCAAGACCGGTGGATTTTGCTAAGCTTTGCAAGGATTATACTTCTCTTGGAGGAAAAGCTTTCTTGGGGACGGAGTCGACTATTGAGGTGCAGAGATGGATTGATGCATGTCGGAGGATCTTTGGTGACTTAGGGATTGAAGATGCAACTAAGAGAAAGCTTGCATCGAGACAGCTTCAGGGAAGAGCTGCTGATTGGTGGAATTCTATCACCATTGATACCCCAGAAGAAGAGATTACTTGGGAGCAATTCCAAGTTAGATTTGAAGCCAAGTTCATCTCTACGGCTCAGAAGTCTGTTTTGTTCAAGAGGTTTGTAGAGCTCAAGCAAAGTGGGAGACCAGTTCTTGAGTATATTTCTGAGTTTGAAGCTTTGTCCAAGTATGCCAGATCGTACATTGATTCTCCCTATCAGAAGAATGAGAATTTGTGACTGGTCTGGATGCTTATCTTGGGAGGCAGTTAGTGGATCATTTGGACGATCCATTTGAGAAGCTTGTGGAGAAAGCCCTTAGGCATGAGAGTTTGTTTCCTAAGGAAAGTTCTGTTGTTGCTGTAACCAGGGAAGGATCTAAACCACACCAGAGTGGCAATAAGAGGAGGAAGCAGCAGCAGCAGAAGGGTAAGGATGGCCAGAAGAAGCCGAAAGGCGAAGTGACTTGTTATAACTGCCAACAGAAGGGCCATCTTTACAAAGATTGTAAGAATCCCAAGGTGCCGGGAAAGTGTTATAACTGTGATAAGCTGGGACATATCAAGAAGGATTGCCCAGAGCCGAGGAAAGATAGGCAGATTGTGCAAGCTTATGCTTTTGGAGTTGTGCCGTCGTCTTCAAAAGCTCCTACTGCTGAAGAGAAGGGGAAGGGTGTGGTGGTTCAAGGTACTCTTTCTATCTGTGGTGTTCCAGTTAGAGTGTTGTTTGATACTGGAGCGTCGCATTCTTTTGTTTGTAATGATTTGGTAGACCGGTTAGGTTTGAGACCGGATATTGTTGATAGGCCATTGGTTGTGACTAATCCAGTTGGGGGTTCGTCATGTTTGTGTATGATATGCCGTGGTCTAGTTGTGTCGAGTCATGATTGCTCGTTTGTTTGTGATTGCTTTGTTCTGAACTTTGCGGGGTTCGGAATTATTTTGGGTATGGACTGGCTTAGGAAATATGCGGCAAGGATTGATTGTGAGAGGCTTGAGGTGACAGTCGGGAATGTGGAAGGGCGAAAGGTTGTGATACGATGCAAGCATGAGGAAGACGTCTTCATGAGCTTCATGTATTCGCTGGTTGTTCCACGGGATGGACTGTCATCAGTGCCTATTGTGAATGGATTTGAGGATGTCTTTGACGAAGTCAAAGGGTTGCCGCCGCGTAGGGAGATCGAGTTTCGTATCGATCTAGTTGAGGGAGCCAGACCTGTTGTTATGCCTCTTAGGCGGATGGCACCGAGGGAGCAGCAAGAGCAGAAGGTGCAAGTTGATGACCTTTTACGGAAAGGATTCATTCAGAGAAGTGTGTCCGAATGGGGTGCACCAGTTGTGTTCGCAACCAAAGCGGATGGATCGTTGAGGTTGTGTGTGGATTATCGTGAGCTAAATAAGTTGACTAAAAAGAACAAGTATCCATTGCCGAGAATAGATGACTTATTTGATCAGCTTCACGAGGCTAAGGTGTTTTCTCAGATGGATTTGGCAACGGGATTTCACCAATTGAGAGTGGCGAAGGATAGTGTGCCGAAGACTGCTTTTAGGACACCATCCGGGTTTTATGAGTGGCTGGTAATGCCGTTTGGGTTGACTAACGCACCAGCATATTTTGTGGATCTTATGAATAGAGTATTCAGAGATCAGTTGAATAAGTTCGTGCTTGTGTTCGTGGATGATATTTTGGTTTACTCCAGAACTGAGGAAGAGCACAAGACGCACTTGAGAATTGTTTTGGAAATCTTGCGGAAACATCAGCTGAAGGCTAAGTTTTCGAAGTGTCACTTCTGGAAGAGTGAAGTGAGGTTCTTAGGCCATGTTATCTCTGGAAATGGAATAGCGGTTGATCCCGCTAAGGTGGCAGCAATCCAGGACTGGGTTAGACCTAAGAATGCATCTGACGTGAGAAGTTTTCTTGGATTAGCAGGATATTATCGTCGGTTTATCAAAGACTTTTCCAAGATAGCTACATCATTGACAGGATTGACGAAGAAGAACCAAGTGTTCAAATGGGATGATAAGTGTGAGCAAGCTTTCATAATCCTGAAAGAGCGACTGACGAGTGCTCCTGTTTTGACTATTCCTAGTGGGAATGATGAGATGGTGGTTTACACCGATGCATGTGGCACTGGACTTGGAGCAGTGCTAATGCAGAAGGATAAAGTTGTTCCGTATGCTAGTCGACAACTGAAGCCGCATGAAAGGAATTATCCGACTCATGATTTGGAGTTAGCTGCTATTGTGTTTGCTTTGAAGATGTGGAGACATTATCTATTGGGAGTTAGATTCGAGTTGTTTACAGATCATAAGTCGTTGAAGTATCTGTTCTCCCAAAAGGATTTGAATCTTCGACAGCAAAGATGGCTAGAGTTCTTGGCATCTTATGATTTTGGTATAGCCTATACTCCGGGAAAAGGTAACGCGGTGGCTGATGCGTTAAGTCGAAGACATGCAGGTTTGGGAGCCATGTTTTCGGAATGGAAGAACCTTGAGTATTTGGCTGGATTTGATTTCAGGCCCAGATGTGAATTGGAACCTGATATGTTGGCAAACTTATCGATAAGACCTACTCTTGTGGAAAGGATTGGCGAGAGCCAAAAGCAAGACGATAAGCTTGTCAGGATTATCCGTGGTTTGGAATCTGGATTGGAACCAGAGAAGGATAAAGGATTCGAGATCGATCGAGAGGGTCGGCTTCGAAAGCAAGGACGACTGGTTGTTCCCGATATAGATGGATTGAGAGAAGAAGTTCTAAGGGAAAGTCATCACTCGAAGTTGAAAATTCATCCAGGTGGAAATAAGATGTATCGGGATATGAAGAGAACTTACTACTGGGAAGGTATGAAGAAAGATGTTGGAAGTTCTATTTCCAAGTGTATGAATTGCCAGTTGGTGAAAGCTGAGCAGAAGAAGCCCAGTGGATTGCTTCAGCCATTAGAAGTTCCTACATGGAAGTGGGAGCAAGTGTCGATGGATTTTATCGATGGTTTACCTAGAACCAGGGCAGGAAATGAAGGAATTTGGGTCATCGTAGATCGGTTGACTAAGAGTGCAAGGTTCATTCCTGTTCGATCGACTAGGACTGCATCGAAATTGGCTGAGTTGTATGTTAAGTGGATAGTTCGATTCCATGGTGTTCCGAAGAGTATAGTGAGCGATCGAGACCCATTGTTCACTAGTGGTTTTTGGAAGAGCTTCCAAGAAATTTTGGGAACCAAGTTATGTTTGAGTACAGCTTATCACCCTCAAACAGATGGTCAGACTGAGAGAGTCAACCGAGTTTTGGAAGATCTCTTGAGAGCATGTGTCTTGGACTTCGGAGGATCATGGGAAGATCATCTTCATTTGGTGGAATTTGCATATAATAACAGTTATCAGTCGAGTATTGGTATGGCACCATATGAGGCATTATATGGAAGACCGTGTAACTCTCCGACATGTTGGTTGGAAACTGGAGAAAAGCTGATACTTGGGCCAGAGATGATTCGACAGTCTTCGGATTGTATAGAGATCGTTCGGCAACGAATGAAAGCAGCCCAAGATCGTCAGAAAAGTTATGCCGATAATCGTCGCAAGGATTTAGAATTCGACATAGGTGAGATGGTTTTTGTGAAGATTTCTCCGTTAAAGAGTGTTATTAGATTCGGGAAGAAAGGAAAGTTAACTCCGAGATTTATTGGACCATTCCCGATTATCGAGCGAATTGGAAAACTCGCTTACAGGTTGGAGTTACCGGAAAAGATGGCGGGTGTGCACAATGTCTTTCATGTATCTTATCTACGGAAGTATGTGCATGACCCAACTACTGTGGTTTATGCTGACAGCTGTGAAGACTTAGAGGTTGATCCAGTGGTTACGAGACCTCGTAAGCCGCTTCGTGTTGTTGAAACCGATACGAAACAGCTTAGGAAGAAGACGATTACGTTGCTCAAGGTACAATGGAGTGATGATGTTAACGACTGTACGTGGGAGGAGGAAGAAAGGATGAAGGCAGCTCATCCCGAACTCTTCGAGGTATGGCCCTAAGGTGTCGTGACATCTCATGAATTTGTAGCTTGTTCTAAGTCTTAGAATTCTGCATGCTAGGCTAGAATTGGATGCATGGTTTGTTATTGCTATAGATGGTAGGCATGCGGAATATCTTTGATAGCTGTTGTTTGCTTGGAATTTCAGGGACGAAATTCCTAAGGGGGAGAGAATGTAACGACCCGTATTTTACGTGTCGATAAATCGTAGAATTTGCAGGTCATTAGTATTGTTTATGTTGTTTCTAGCCTGAGTCGTTTAGAAAGTCAACTCATGTGTTTAGTGATGAGTTTGAGTTCTCAAGTTTTGAGTCGTTAACGAGTCAACATGTTGAGGGTTGAGTTTGGACCGAGTTAAGGTAGGCAGCGACTCATGGTCTTGGACGAGTCAGTGGGTTAGCCTGCTAGAGTTTAGACCGAATTAAGGTAGTGGGCGACTCATATGGTAACCGACTCATAGAGGCAGCGACTTATAGGTATGGTCGAGTTAGTATGTGGCCGAGTTAAGGGGTTGACCGACTCATAGGGGTGACCGACCTAAGAGGATAGTGAGATAAGAAGTGTGGCCGAGTCAACGAGTTACGACTCATAGGGTTTGCCGAGTTAAGGAGTTGAGTCGGTGGGTGTTGAGTCGGCAGAGGTTGTAAAGTCATATGCAGTTGAGTCGGCTAGGGCTTAGGTCGGCCATAAGACTAAGTCGTTAGGTCGGTAGGTACTCAGTATGGCTTAGTGTAGTTGAGTCGGCATGTTAGTTGAGTCGCCATACGACTTAGGACTTAGGAAAATACGGCAGTGTCTTATGTCGTAAGCCATTGAGTCGTTAGCATGCTGTGCCGTATTTGGTTAGGTCGTTAGAGGCGTTGAGTCGTGTCTGGGATAAGCCGCGTATGAGTAAGACATGAGGCCCTGTGTTGTGTTGAGTCGGCAAGTGGCATGGGCGACTCAGGGAAATGAGTCGGCAACGACTTAAGAGCGGCCGAGTCAGGGAGAAATCAGCCTATAAATAGAGGGGTTTGGCTCACTTTTTGGCACCGGATTTTGAAGCGACGAAGTGCTGCCATTTTGAGAGCTCGACTACAACATTTCTTCATCTTCTTTTCTCCATTCCAATCTAGTTCTAACATCCATCCAAGATCGAAGATCGAGATC
Organism: Allium cepa; assembly: GCA_030765085.1. Taxonomy (NCBI): domain Eukaryota; kingdom Viridiplantae; phylum Streptophyta; class Magnoliopsida; order Asparagales; family Amaryllidaceae; genus Allium; species Allium cepa. The sequence continues at coordinate 683,200,348 of CM060928.1, forward strand.
AAAGATTCAAGGGCCAAAGTTGAAGATCTTCATCCAACGAAGCTAGATTTCATCGTTTTAAGCGAGATTTCGCCGGATCAAGCCTTGATCTTCGCTGTCCAGATCTGAAGTGTTTAGTTTTTGAGGTGTTTAGGTGATTTGGTGAGTGGTAGTTATCTCTCACGCGGACCCAAAGGAGTATATTGGATTGGTGGTTTGTTGGAGTGTTGTAGATAGTGATTTTGTGCATTTTCCTTAGATCCAAGTGTAGATTCATTGTTTGTGAAGATGTTTACTTATGCATGTTCATTTATCAAGTATTAGAGACAAAACCCATGTTTTATATTTGATAGATCTATGCTAAAAACCCATGATTCATGTATGTTAGTTCTATGCTCATTTATTTACGAAATTGCCATTGTAGTTATAAATGCCTAATTAGATCTTGATTGAATACTTATTTGTTTGGATTAATGTTTACCTTGATTGATTGTTGTGAATGAGCTATCTAGTTGATAGACGTGGACAAGTATGGTCAAAGATGATTCAAAAGCTACAGAAGAGGCTCTTGAATAGTGAAAGCTGCTAAAGGCATATGAGATGGATGTTGAAGCTCATATGTATGGATTGGATGATGTTGAGATGGAACTTTGCCATGATGCGATGAGGCAAACCATGTTGTTGAGTTGAGACTTTGCTGTGGTGTGATAAAGCGAAGTACGATGTGATGTAGACTTGGCGTAATCCAGGTAGGGATCATTCCAAGCATGTTGATGACTCGAGGGATGGTTCGAGTTGATTGATAATGGATTGCTCGAGAGGTAGCTTGAGCTAGTATGGGAATAGTCGTCGAGGAGGATGACTAGGAGGCTTAGATCTCGTCGTTGTTGAAGGTTCTAGCATGCTCAAAAGCAAGAGTACATGTGGCGCCCATAACGACTACAGGCAGGTAGTCGGGACACCCAAAAGACTACAGGTAGGTAGTTGAGTACTCTGGGCAGAGTAGGTAAGTCCTAGGCACGGGTCACGATGACGTGCGGAGCTATGCCTAGAACCGGGGTTACCATTAGCCCTTGACGGATGGTCATTCAATCAATGGTGAAATCAAAGCAAGGATAACAGTGATAGCCAGAGTCATGGATGTTTGGACGTTTGGTTGTATCATCGTTCGGTCTCAAGAGCGGTATTTTCTAGGTGCTTATCTGATCTTGGTTCAGGCCTTGCGGGTTTGTATTTGGAAAACATCGCCCTTGACTCGAGTGATTATTGCTTTACCTTAATTATCTGCTATGTTATGCTTATTTCTCCTTGGTGTGTGTCTGGGGGCTATCACTGTAGAAAGAGGTGGAGTGGGATGGTTTGGTTCCTATTCCTTTTATCCTTTATGCTCTTTTGGTATGTTTGATAGTTGATTTACTGCTCACTAAGACTTTGTCTGACTCAAGGTTTTATGTCTCCTCTTATTACCTTGGGCTGTTCATCCATGTTGGGATGGGCAGACTAGGTAGCAGGTGACAGGTGCTGTTCTTAGAGATCTACGCTGACGATGACGAAGACGAGCAGGAGGCTTTGCATACTAGTTTTCTTACTATATGTACTGGGTGTTCCGCTGTTATATCTGATTGAGTGTTTGTAGTGAGGCTTTGATGTATGGATGATTCATGTTTGTATAAAACTACTACGATGCTTATATGATGATTTTTCTGTTATGGAGCTTCACTATATATTTCTCTATTGTATTTTATCCATGCGCTGTGAGTTGTACGATAGAGTTTGCTGTTTTATTTTACCCTGACTACTGTCTATGGCTACCTGGCACGCCCTTCAGCGCTCTTTTCTCTTGTTTTGGTGCGGGAGTCATGGGCGGTCGTCACAAAATCCAATCATCAATGCGCGCCTTGTAAGGTTTTAGTTGTATAATATGCCTTTTACTTATGGTGGTGACCCGCCGTTTGATTGGTAGCTGTAGTAGGCACAGTACTAAATGTCTATGCTGGCTAAGGTTAATGTTATACTTTCAAAAAAATTCTACACTATGTAGTAATGATAATATCAAATGGTTTTTGCCTATTAAGCATGTTTGACTATCATACGGAGAAATCTTCTCCAATTGTGCGTTTGCATTGTGTGTGTGGAGGGAGGCCTTATGGTAGTTTCATTTTCCAAAAATTATTGCGGATTTCTTTCAAATTCTTTTTGTTTTTTTCTGTTTAAAGAAAATTGTTTTTATTTGCTCACACCAGTCCCATGACTGACCTGGAGTTTATTGTTCCCTTTCTAAAATCTGGGTGCCCATAATTTTCCATACAGGCAGACTAGAGTTGGGTTTTTCAGAAAATGAAATAGTAGGTGTAGAGTCGATAGATTCTAGCCTTTGGATCTTGGTGATCGCATTGCTGACTAAGTTACCTAGTTTGCTTTATTATAACTTGATGGTGGTTCGAGCTTCTTGGATTGGAGTTTTAGAGCTTGGCATTGAAGATATTGTTCCACTTCTGTCGCTGTTCATTTTCCGCTGTTGTATCTTGTATCTCTGATATTGATAGTCATTTGTATCAATGTGTTGTATAAGATGTTGTATATCAATGATATATTGTTTTTCTTCCGCTGTGTTGTTGTACTTAATGTGTTATAAGCTCCGACGAGCCAGATTCAACGTTTGAATCTACGGCATTCGAATACAAGCGAAGTGTTTGAGTGTCGATTTTCAAAGGTCGAGTCAGGATCGTTACAATTGGTATCATAGCTGAAGGTTGAGTAAGAACTTTAGCTCAGGAGTATAGCACATTATGTGACTAATTAGAGATAGGTTAATAAGTGCCCTATAATGAGTATATCCTAAAGATATCCGTTTGTATGCCTTAGTAAATTCTCTTACTATCCACTGATGGTGAGTATGAGTGCAAGAAGAGGACGAAATAGGGGACATGAGGGTACCACTACAAATGGTCGATACCCTGCAACAATAGAAACAACTTTCTATCAATCTCTTTGATCATCGTTCACTTCCAGTTCTTTGATTGCTTCGTGGCAGCTCGAGGGAGAAGCTTTGGTGTGATAGTGACCCTGCGAAACTTCGTAGATAAGTTCCTATTTCGTATTCTCTTCATCGGTTCCCTATCGGCTTTTCATTTTTAACTTTAATGAATTTAAGAAAAATAATTTGAATAAATTGGTTAATGAAATATAAAGCTAGATTAAATAGTGTCCAATTGTTTATTATTTGGGTCTAAATGTATTCTATAAATGGTTGCTATCCCATCGAACTAATCGGTGCCCTGCATATCTCGTAGAACGGAAGACCTGAGTACTTCATGAAGTATCAAATGAGTTCATTCTCATATGTTTTGATGATATTCTGATTTGGTAAGCCAAATGCAGAATAAATATTCAATTTGATCTGGAAAGCTATTTCTTGATGTGTTCATCTATTGTTTGTTGTCTCCCTGTCCAGCAAATTTCGGGGACAAAATTTTCTTAAGGGGTGGAATCTGTAACATTCCCGGTTTTTTGGCCAAATTGAACTTTGTAACTAATATAATTTTTGGGATAATTTGTGAATTAATTGAGAATTAATTTGAAAATTTAGGGATAAATATATATATGTATAAATTGAATTTTGATTTGAAATTTTATAAGTAAAATTGGATTTAAAAGCTTTATGATTTAAGAAAAAAAAAATGTATTTGAAAATTTCTAGAATTTAAATTATAAAAAGCATTTTGATTTGAAATTCAAAAATACATATTTTGAAAATGAAAAAAAAATGGTTTGAAAACGTAATATGATATGTTACCTTAAGTTTAAAATTAAAATAAGATTAATAAAACGGTTTATATACTTTCTTCTTAAATTTTTCATGAACCAAAGTGGTTTGTATTTATAAATGTAAGTTTAAAAGTATATAACATTCAAAAAATAACATATATATATATAAGCAATCCATAAATAAATAAAAGAAAATAATAAAATAATTGTTTCACATTTGTAAAATTTTAAGGTACTTAATAACATAAGAAAATAAAAATTTAATAAAGGGTTTAGCATAAATTTGATACTCTTCACATTTGTTAAATAAGGAGAACATACATATAACAAGTGTTAATAAAATTTACAAGTGGAAATTGATTTAATTAAAGGTTAATAAAAAATTAAAACAAAGAGCATATACATATGCATCTTTCTTATTCCTATTCAAAGTTTATAAAACATTAACTAGGAAAATGAAAACAAACTAGAATGGAAAAGCTGAAACAAAATCAGAATCAAGCAACAAATCAACTCAAAAACAACCAAGCTAAAATCAAAACCAAATTTCAGATTCAAAATGCAAACAAAATATTCAGATCAGAGCAACGAGGATTCAATTCAAGACTTGGAAAGAGAGACAAATAAAAATTAAATCAGAAACAAAAGCATCAATCTGATTCAAAACAATAGATTATTTCAAATTCAATTCAAAGATCCAGATAAAACAAGCAAGATTAGATCAAAGTTCCAAATATCATTCTAGGCAAAACCTGTTTCTTCTTTCAAACCGTCTAGTTGAGCAAACTACCCTCAAACCTGTTTATGTTTTGATTGTGCGTGGTAAATACCTGAAGCTGTGATGCGAAATATGTTGTATGATTTAGTAAATATGCTTGCATGTCTGTGTAATATATATGTATATATATGATGGTATGTATCTGTGTACAGATATTAACTCTGTTATATCAACAGAGTTAAGAACCACACATTGAAAAAAATTCATATCTTTCTTTCTAAAAAAATTAAGCTTTAATTTCTATAAAGAAATTATTTGTAACATCATGATTACATTTTTAAAAACAATTCTGAGTGGAAATGTTTAAGAAATATTTAGAAAATTGGATGTTACTATGGTAATCTAATTCAAGTAAAAAATTCAATGATTTCAGTTTCATGTTTGGACTATACAAACGATTCATAATGTGAAATCATGATTTTTAATAATCATTTCAGAAATTTTAGGTTTATATTGGACGTGAAATTTAAGGTTGAATGAAAGACACATTTTCATCAAAATTTGATGATCGACGTCGGTTCATGGGTCGAGGTTGATGCTAGAGGTGGTCAAAGGTGTTGTGATCATCGAAAAATCCTGATTGGATTTATTAATGATTGAGGTGGTGAAACGTTGATGAAATAGGGTTTTAGTGCCTGTTTTTGGTCAACGGGTTTGAGTGGTGTTTGCATAGTCATTGGTGCATCAATATGGACCAGACTGGGTGGAATCGAGACGTGGGTGTGTGGCGAATGTTTGGACGCGGTGGCATAGTCGCAGGTGATCTGTAGTGACCAAACGAGGAGATTTTGTTGTCGGCGATTGGGTTCCAGGATGAACTGATTAGCTCGATTTTGAGTTTTACGTCGAACTGGGTAGTGGATTTCGTCGACAAGGTCAAGGGTGACTCGTGGGTGGTCGCGACGTTGGTCGGAAATGGTTCTGGTGATCACGCATGTGCATGTGTGGATAGTTGTGTCTCATGTAGTTGTTAAGTTTGGGGAAGATGAGATTATTTTGGGTTCGACTCGATGTGATTCGCTTGATGACTGGGGAAAAGAAGGTGAGGGAAGACTTGAAGTCAAGCTCGGGTAAAATAGGAGTTTGGCTCGGGATTGTTTAACCAGGTTTCAAATTATAAAATTTTAAAATAAATCGGATTTAAAAATTAAATAAATCAAGTTTTAAGACTATTTTCTTATATCAAATCCTTTTATATATAACATATGTTTTATTTAACATTTGATTTAGGAAGTTACATGATTTAGTTAATTTAAATTTATAAGTTATTTAAACTTAATTTAGACATGTAATTAAGTGTTAATCAAAGGACAAAATGTTTAAAATTTATATGTTGATGATAATCTATTTTCAAGATTATTTAAATAAGATTTTAAAGATAAAATGGTTCATCTTGAAAAAAATGATTTTGATTATGAATTAACTTAAAAGGGTTTAAGTTAAATTGTATGATTTTGTTAATTTGTTTCAAAGATTATTTAAATAAGATTTAAATAATGATTATGAAATTAATTAAGATAAATAGGTTATCTTAAGATTAAAGGATCATTAATTTGAATTTTAATGATAATTACTTAGTTAAAGGTTAATTAAGTATTAATCAAGGATTAATTAATTTGTTAAGAATGATGAGTATTTAAAGGATAATTACTCAATGAAATAAATTTGTGATTCAAATAAATATAAGTGATTAGGAATAATCACTTATGGTAATTTAATAAGGATAATTAATTAAGTGATAATTAATTAGGGGTTAATTAATAAATCATTAAAGGATAATTAATTAAAGGTTTGGAATTAATTAATGTTAATTAACTAGGATTATTAATTTATTCATAGGCAATTAATCTGATTAAATTAATCAGATGATTTATTAATCTTACTTATGGATGTTTGGATCGTAGTGAATGCTTTGAATTGTTGATATCCTTGATGTGTGATGCTTTGTGATATGAATTATTTTGACTTGAGCTGTAATGAATGTAATTTATTATCTGTAATGAATTTATATTATTTATCTGAATAAAAATAAGCGTTATAGGATTATACCGCTTATCGATAATGCTGTGCTTGAATTTTGATGATTGATCATGTTGCACTACTGTGTAAAACCCATGGACTACACCATACACACACAAATATGGATTGCACAGGAAATTCGTTAAGTGACAGATATTTTGAATTTAATATTATTTTATTCAAAATGGTTTTAAAAGATGAATTTTGATGGTTTGGAAAAGAATTTGGGTTAAATTTGAAAAGCTTTTGAAAGGGAAGTTTTGAAATTGAAATTTAGTTTGAATAAAATTTATCTTATTTAAGATTTGAAATTATTTTGGAAAATATGGTTTGAAACAGTTATACGAGTTATACAATGTATATGTGAAGATTTTAACCCATTTTGAAGTGTATTAAATAAATTACTTTGGAATTTGAATTTAATTCAAATGGAACTTGCCGATGATATGGCAGTTCGATGATTTTCTGGGTTATATTTTTAAAAGGCTATAACTTGTGCATATTTGATCGGATTTTTCTGAAACACAAACTCTTTACTTTCAAATGGTAACAGCTTTCATACAACGAAAGAACTTCCTGATTTTGTTAAAAGATTTCAAGTTAGAAATGTAAATTATTTTGAAAGCTATGAATGAATCTTTGTGAAATATTTGGTTAACTTTGTTTTCACAGAAAAGAGGATCTCAAAGATAAATCTTTTGTTTATTGTGAATGAATCTTTGTGAAAGATTTAATGAACCTTGTTTTTTAAATGAGAGGATCATAAAAGTGTATCTTTTTGTTTAGAAGATTAAAAGTGGAAATTTATTCAAACCATTCAAAAGAAAGGTTTTGGGCTTTAAGTTGTAACTTAACTAAGATCCTATAAGGTTTTAAAAATTTTGCGCTCATTATATGGTTTAGTTGAGAGAGGACCCTATGTCGTAAAACCCATTTCGAATAATAATACGAGAAATGTATAACATTTGAAGACCGGTGGTGAAGACCGGGTATTTTCAAGAACGAAAGGATTACTCGTCGAATGACTCTGCACTGAGTAGCTATGATATAGAGATCTCCATATGTGATGGGGAGTCCGATCGGGATTGTGAATACCCGTATTGCAAGGGCTTCTTTTGAAATGCCTTCGGTTCTGTTCGAACCCAGAGCGGACTTGTATGGATGTGTGTCTGACATTACACTTTGAGATATAAAAATGGTTTCTATCAATTACAATTTTGTTTCGTGGTGGAGAATTTATTCTCTTAGCTTAACACCCTTCTCTGAGACGTACGAGCTTGGAGGTTATGTAGTTGATATTTACTTGTGATATATTCCCAATTTGGTAATGTGGCATTCGAAGTGCTGCTGATTATTTTTTGATCAAAGCATGGCTTTTGTGAAAAGTGTAGCTTTATGGACGAGGCCTCGTCGGACCTCACAATCCGAAAATGGTCGAAAAAGGAAGAATGCAACAAGGTTACGGGGGTCGTGCCCATTAGGGTATGTCCATTTCCTTCTGGAAAAAGGTGGTATTATGGTATGGAGCCCAGATATTTAACCTATGTGGTTGCTGCAAATTTATTACTTTGAGGTTGTTGGTGTTGAGGATCCTCGGATAAAGGTCGATAACGACCGAGGGATGGCATACTCGTATAGTAGTTACCTAGTTACAGAGGTAACCCGACCTTGTGTTAGCAGAAAGCTGGTTAAGTTCTCAGGGTGTCCCTCTAGAGGCGTACCCATGTGGCCTAGCAAGTTCCTTAGCCTGTCCATTTGTTGGAAATCCAGTCATTAGTACGTTCCTGCTACGGTTTTAGTTGTATAACATGCCTTTTACTTATGGTGGTGACCCGCCGTTTAAATCATAGCTATAGTAGGCATAGTACGAAATGTCAATGCTGCCTAATATTAATATTATACATTCGAAATGTTTTCTACACTATGCACTAATGATAATATCAAAAGGTTTTTGCATATCAAGCATGTTTGACTATCATAAGGAGAAATCTTCTCCAATTGTGCATTTGCATTGTGTGTGTGGCGGGAGGCCTTATGGTAGTTTCATTTTCCAAAAAGCATTGCGCATTTCTTTCAAATTCATTTTTGCTTCTTTGTGTTTAAATAAAACTGTTTTTGTTTGCTCACACTAGTCCCATGACTGACCTGGAGTTTATTGTTCTCTTTCTAAACTTTGGTTTCCCATAATTTTCCACACAGGCAGATTAGGGTTGGGTTTTTCAGATAATCAAATAGTAGGTGTAGAGTCGATCGCTTCCATCCTTTAGATCTTGGCGATCGCAGTGCTGACTTAGTTACCTAGTTTGCTTCATTACAACTTGATGGTGGTTCGAGCTTCTTGGATAGGAGTTTTAGAGCTTGGCATTGAAGATATTGTTCCGCTGTTGTCGCTGTTCATTTTTCCGTTGTTGTATCGTGTATCTCTGATATTGATAATCATTTGTATCAATGTGTTGTGTCAAATGTTGATATCAATGATATATTGTTTTTCTTCCGCTGTGTTGTTGTATTTAATGTGTTATAAGCTTTAGCGAATCATATTCGACGTTTGAATCTGCGACATTCGAATACAAGTGAAGTATTAGAGTGTCGATTTTCGAAGGTCGAGTCGGGGTCGTTACAATGAGGGACTAAATTTGGTAGCATACCTATTATTCTATTTATACACGAAAACTGGAAAAGTGTCTTTGCGATTTCACTAAGCAATTAATGAATTTTGGCTACTAGTATAGATTTTTGGAGCCTTCATGTTAGTTATTTAAGTTTTTATGCGAAATAAGGGTGCGAACTTGTAACCTACAGTTAAGCATTTTTATTCAACCCTTTCCTTTTAATGGTAAACTCTTGACGATGAATTTGCCCTTCTTTTATTTTTGGCAGATATGTATTAAAATTTAAGAAGGCTGACATTATCAGTTGCCATACCTATCAAGCAGCACTTCAGGATTTTATTCGCATTCTACATTCCCTAGGTTATGACTATTGTACACTATGTGATATTATAAATACTAAACTCTCACTCTTGGAAATACATAGTCACCTATTTGTGGCTTACAAATTTCTCATATACATATCATATAATGTTTAACCTAAGCATGCTTATAGGAAACAACAGAAATGGCATAAGTACCTTGATGAATATCATTTTATAGGAGTGCTCGATGGTCGGAACATTTAGGCTAATGATCCTGCTTAATCCTTCAATGAACTTAGCAATCTTAAGTCTAATTTAGGTTTAAGATTCAAATTATTTTGTAGTCTCCGCTTTCTTGAATACCATATCAGTTTAGTTTATATAATTTTGATGACCCGGTCCTAAGGACATACTGTTACATTTTGACATATTATGAATCTTATTTAGTCTGTGATATATATTGTAACGACCCGTAAATTTTGTTAATTTTTAATGGTTTTATTTAGCGCATTTAATTTGGTTTTGTGAGAAATTTTAAATAAATAATTTTGAAATAAAATCTAACATTTGGATTACATATAGTTAAATGTGGCAAATGATAAATTTTCATCAAAAATTAAGAAAGTATATTTTAGGGTGTGATTCTGTTCAATTTAAGTCAGTAATAATTGATGTTCATAAAATAATTGATTTTGGAAAATTCAAGGCACAGCTGTTTTATTTGCCATCATTTCTTTTATTTATTTTCAAACGGTTCATTTTGCCTTTATAACGTGTCCTTCCATAGTTATTCTTGTTGTCCAATCAAGCTATTAATTGCTTTGATTGTTTCTAAAACAGTGTGTAGCTGTTACTTTTTCTACCGATTTCAATTGCTTAATAATTTTTCCAATTCAGAGATAGACTTCCCCATTCCTAGCCATTAATAAACTTTGAAATCATCGTCCTTGCCTTTCGTTACTCCCCGTTTTATAATAATAATTGAAATTTATAGCCGTTTCAGTATATAACTTTTACACGTTTTATACTCATTTAATTTCAGCAGTCCATTGCCTTTAATTTTTAAACTGTTCCATTTTCTTCCCAGGCAACAGCTCACATTCCATTTCGCTCATAAATCAGTTTCCACTTTTACTCACCTGCTCACCTTTTCTTCCATCATTCCGTTTAATAGTTATATATAAGTTATAATACGTTTCCCTGGTTCATCTCCTTTCCTTTTTTCATTGACATGTTAATTGTGGGAAGTGATTAATTTAAAAAAACCATCTTCCCCTCATTTCTTTAAACTTTCAGATAAATTTTAGCTTGTGACCGTGGCTGTACATTTCATTAAAGAGGTACGTTACCTTATTAATCTCCGAAATTTAAGGGTGAAAATTTTATTTTTCTAACCTTTCCTTTCCTACGCTCCTTGTTTCCACTTCTTTCATTATGACCGTTCATTATATATATACACTACAGCTGGAAAGTTATAAATGTATAAACTTAGATACGTTTTGTACTTATTAAAAATTTAAATCTTACCTTTAATTGTGACCTTTTGGTTTCCTTGCTTTCAAAAAAATTTGAACCATAGCCACGTAATAAATTATTATAAATTTTTCAACTTAATCTAAGATGACCGTTGCTACTAGAATCGTTACTTTTCTAATATATTCATTCCTACTTTCACTGACCTTTTATTTCTTCATTTTTCCACCGTCTAAAAATATAAATAAATGGTTATTCGTTTTACTTTATTCAGTAATCAGCGTGACTCTTGCCATTTACACAGCACCATATTTGACTGTTGATTTTCATTCAGCATTCTTATTCTAAAAATATAACGCAGAGTAACATTGCCTTCATAATTTAACATTTGCTTTAATAGCTCTTGAATCAATGTTTAGCTGTTACTTTGATATTTTTCTGGAATTGTGACTTTTCTCTTTCCTTCCGTTCAAATTTGAAACGTGCTACCATTTATTTGCTTTGATTTTTTTCCTGAATCAACGTGAATATTTTTCCTTAAATCCTCAACTGAATCATAGCACGTTATTGTGCTATTTCTTTGGTTACTTTTATTTAGTGGTTTCCATTTACTTCTGTTCGTATTTTCTTCCCTTTTTTATTTTTTCTTCCCAGATTTCTCTTCCTTCCCTCTCTATTGTTTCTTCCTCTTCTATATAAACTTGCCTGGCACTACAAATTTCGGCCTCTCCTTCACCTTTTCCAAACTCCAGCTCCTGCCTCCGCCGCCCTTGCCTCCGTTCCACTTCTCTTCGCCACCCATGGACCACCCAGGCCCGCATCTCCCCTTTGCCTAGCATCCCTCCACTGTGTATGCATGCTTTTATCTAAAGTCAAGTGTGCATTATATTATTATTTTTTGGTTATAATATGTTAGGTTATAGTAGTTTATGTTTTGATCTATTTGTATATATATGTCAAATTGCATAAGCTTACACAGTACGTATATTTTATATTAACAGTTATATATATATTTTATAGTTATATGTTTTATATTATAAGTTTTATAGTTTATATGTGTTAGTTTTGATTTTAAAGGTTTATATATACATATATGCCCACGTATGTATGTGTTTTTTTATGTTTATAAAGTTTATACATGTATGAAATTTGTAGTTATTTTTGTATATGTTTGTATATAAGTGTGATGTGAGCTTTTACTCTCTATACATACGTTTGACTTTATTCATATAAATCTATTATATATATTAGTCTTTGTTTGCTGTATATTTTACTGGAAAGAAATACGTATAGCTTAAAGGAAAACTATATATATAAGAATATATTTTGAGTTTTATATACGTATTTATACAAAAAATACTTATATAACGTTTGTATATATATCTATATACTAGTGTCTGTAATGTATGAGGATATGAAAAGTTGAATACATTATTTACATATTTTGGTTTACTGTATGTAATATGTGCATTTTTTTAGTATATTTTTTTTATATATTCATACTTTATAAGCTTTACAAATTAAATTTTCTGGTTTTGCTTTGTTGGTTTCGAATCTTATTTATATATATAGTGAAACTATACATGTGTTTTACCTTATGAGTTAAAATTTTGATTGTATGTATTGGTTTGAAAATGTAAATTTTATATTTACTTGGATTTTTTTTTATGTATGTGTTTTTTTGGATACAATATTGGTTCCAAAATATAATATATGTATAGCACGTATATGTGTAAACTTGGTTTTTCAAATTTTATGGATATAGTACGTTTTGGGATTTAACTATTGATTCAAATTTTAAATACATATATCTATATTTTAATAACTTTTAAAAGGCTGTTATTTATTTGTGTATGTTTAAATTTTGAAAGTTATTTATTGATTTTAATTTATATACGGAATTAAAATAAGTTGGTGTTTTAAATTTTATATTGATTTTAGAGTAATATATAACGTATATGTTTTTTCAGTCTATATCCAGCCAATTTGATTTCTTTTTCTTCATCAATTCTTATCTATCAGCTTTGTCCATCATGCTTGTTTTCTTCATCGAATCGTATCCATCTAGCGTTGCTTTAGAATTCGTAGCTCATTTCTTTGTCAAAATCCATCTAGCCACGAAAGGTGACCAATCACTCACGATTAACGTTCTTATATTTATTAAATTTGATTTCAATTAAAACAACAATTGAAGTATATTGTTGTAGTTATTTAAATTGTTATATTTATGTTATTATCTATAACTGTTCACTTGTGGGATATGACACCATATCCTATTATTTATATTATATTGTTATTGATGATATATGCATGTTGTTATATTATTATCATATCTGCTATCACTCTGCAAGTGCCCTGTCAGTATAGTATTCACTATCGGTTGAAATGATTCATACCCGAACGGACTTTAGGATAGAAAAAATCGTCATGGGTTGAAATGATAAACCCAAGCGATTTTCATTTAATTGAATTTGGGATTACGGGTTAAAATGATATCCACCCGTATATATTTAGTGGACGGATTGAAATGATAAATATCCGTAGCACTTGACCATATGATAAAAAATACATACACACAACGTTGGTCCATATATAAATCTTTTGAAATAATTTCTATGATTTTGGAAAGAAATATATGGTTAAATAAATATTGATTCTTAAGATGGAAATTTTATATATAGACTTAGTAGTAATATTTGATTTAAATTAGAATTGATTTAATACACATAATATGGTTAAGTATTTATGTAAATCTATATTTCAAAAAGATTTTCTTGTAATAAATTGAATAATTAAGATTGGGAGATAAATTTGGACTTATTAAGAATGGTATTTAAATAAGGATTTATTTAATTAAATCGATTTGAAATTATTAAATGGGAAATCTAAAGGTATGATTTTTATAACTGGATTTTGATTTAAGCGATTTAATGAATATTTCACGTCTAAATAAATTAAAATAAAATATTGAGTAAAATGTAATTTAAGATTACTTAAATGAAATTGAATCAAATAAGGGAGCATTTCATGACTAAATAATAATGAGGTTAATCGAGATCTTTATGAAATTGTTAAATTGAACATTTAAATATTAAAGCTTTGAACTATATTGGAATTTAAATGGGTTATTTTGAGATTTAGATCTGTACTTGAAATCAATATAGTTGAATTGTTATTTAGAAACTAAATTGAATAAAAATGAGAATTTAGGTTGAACTAAAATTTGAAATTATTATTTAGAAAACTAAATTGAATAAAATTTAATTTGAAACGTTGAATTCTTAAAGTTTGAAATATATTGAAATATAAAGGGTATTTTGTGATTTCAAATCCGAATTTTGTGACCGATAAAATTGAAGTGGTTATTTAGGAATTGAGTTGAATTTCTAAATTGATAAATTGAGATTTGACTAGATTTGAATTTTTGATTGGAGTAGATTTGAATCGTAACTGTGAAAGTGATCAAATTTGAAAACAAATATATTTGAAGTGAAATGATATTTTGTTTTTGAATAATAAATAAAATTGAGATGACCACGGTGACATAGTGTATATTTCTACCCTATAGATAGTTCCAGGGATCCTTAGAGGATGGTTATCCCAAACATCCTCTAAGTTAATTTTATTTCAGTTGATTTTTCACTTGAGTTGGATTTATTGATATAAGAATGTTAATCCTGACTCGAGTGTTTAATGTTTTGCTTTACGCTCGGGTGAGACTAAGTGATACAGCATTGAGACTCACCTTTGGAGTATGGAGCTTCGCTTGGAGATCCAACTATCGCTTAGCTTCCAGCACTTCCAGTTGATTCGTTAAGAGAAGTCATCTGTTGCATTGGAGACTTCACTGTATCTGGGATATTCTGATGTATTTTATTTCTAACTTTGTTATATAGTAGCTTCATGAACTACTATTCATTTATTCTGCTGCGTATTATTGTACTATTCTGCATCTGTGATTCTGTGATTGATTTATTTACCGTAGATGTTAAGTTTTGCCAAATTTCAATTAACAATTCAGTATTTTGAATTATTCAAGTCGGACATGTACAGTATTATTGTCGATTTGAATGGTCTAAAATAGTGTGTCGTTACATATATCATAAGTAATGTTTCCATCATTAGTTCAAATTCATAGAGATTACCCAATTCCCTAATTTGTATAATAATTCTTGACCTTTTTTAGTTCTTTGTTTTCAAACTTTTGATAATTTTCAACGGTAACGACCCGTCAATTCGATGTTTAAAATGAATTAAATTAAAAAGATTTTTAATTTAAATTTAGAAAGAAATAAAAATCTTATTTCTTTTATGGGAGCGAATGTACAAATTAGATGTATCAATTATAATTAAAATAAACAATTTAAATTTTATATTGCAATTAATTGAAATAGTGTAAATTGTCATACTTGGTTTTAAGTTTAATATAAGAAACAAAAGGGAATGTTGAATTTGTGAATTACCAATAAAAATATTAACTAGAATGGAATTCAAATTTATATAATAATGGAAAGTGTAAATTTTTTGCAATTGGGTATAAAATTTAAAATATAAGTAAATAAGTAGGCATTTAATTTACCGATGGAATAATACGTTGATTAATAGTAACTGTATATAAATTACGGTAGTAATGTAAATGGCAGTTGATGAATAACTAATTAAATGTAATTCAAATTGATTGAAAGACTGTTTAGGTTAAAATTGATTGTAAATAGGAATATTTGGAAATAAACTGAATATATGAAAACAAAATGTAAGCATTGAATTAAATTAATGAATTCAAATTATAATAAATGGTCATTGAAAAATCAGTGTTCTGCAAGTAATTATAATGTTTTTATTGATAATAAACATTACTTCAATGATTATTAATAGAGTAACTAAAGTGTGAATGAAAACTTATAGAAACATAAATTTATTTTAAGGAAACAAGAGATATATTGTACAAATCGATAAATTAGTATAAATTTAATGCTAATTGGATAAAATCAATATCATATGAGTCATTGCAACATTTGTTGTAAATTATAAACCTATAAATGTGATTTAGGGCAAATAGTGACCGTTATTATTTGTTACCAGTTTACTTAGGCTATTAAGCTGTGAGTGGGAATCAAATGAAATTTAAAATGAAACTTGGTATTATTGTGACGACCTGGAAATTTTTAGGCATTTGAAATTGAAATATTTAATTAATTTTAAATATTTCCAAAATAGTTTAACTTGGATTTCAAATATCAGTTTGAATTTGACGATTGAATTTATGGAATTAAATAATTTGAAGTTGAGCTAAATGTTGAATCTGGAGTTTTAAGCCTATTAAAAATAATTTGAAGGCTTGTAAAATTTATATTGATAATACTGAAGGTAGTAAAAGTGTTAAAATTGAATTTGAAAACATTTGGTTAAGTTTTGAAATTTTATACCGTTTAAATTGAATTTAAAATAGCCTTCTAAGGCACAGTCTCAGAATTCAACGAAACCAGTTCCATTGGGTCTGTAATATTTTATTATTATCGGATTCCAAATTTCGTAGATTTCGGAGCTATCGTGGGATCGTACAGAATATAAACGGCTAAACAAAAAATAAACCGATTTAATTTGAATATAGATTTTTATACCAAGTCAACTTCAGTTTACCTTCCTCTACACGCCATTTCTCTTCTATATGTCCAACCAAGCTTTTTTCTTTTTTCGAAATCAAAATCAAAGCCGGTTAACAAAAAAAAGAGGGAGCAACGAAATCGAATTCAATTTCGCCTTGAATCGCGTAAAATACACAAGTGCGCCATCAAAGAATGGGGAGAGGGGACTCGCGTCTTCGAGCTAGGGTTCGTAGATGTGGGAGTCAAGGTGGCTCGTGCGGTTGTGGATGCATCGTCGCGACAGAAAGGGACAGGGGTGGTTTGGATCGCGAGCTCGATCTAGGGAGGGAACTCGAGTCGGGGCTGGGTTTGGGATGTCGACTTCGGCAGAGAGGCAAGCACTTGCGATGGTGAGATTTCTGCTTTTACTTAATCAAATTAAAAAAAATAATATAAAGTAACATCTGCTCATATAGATGTAACAGTAAGATATATATGTAGTTGTTTTTATTCTCCCTGTTTTAGTTTAAATTTAATAACATAGGTATATGAATATTACAGAAAACAAAAGAAGAAGATGGGAAGTTTTACAGTAAGGAGAAGTTATTGTTTTGATGTTTACAGTAAGTTATAAAATTTCTGTCTTAGTTTAAAAGAAATAAATAGGCAGATAAACAGTAAAGTATATGGGCTGCTTATTTTTTAATTTTAAATTTAATAAATATACATATACAGGTTGAAATATATGTTTATAAAGTTAAAGCTGAAACAAATTAAATTATTAGTAAGTTAAATTTGTTAAATAATAATTAATTCAAGTATTAATAAAATCACATAATATTTATTCAAGGTTTGAAATCTGAAAAGAAAACAAGCTGTTCGGGGATGGACTGTAAAACAAATGCAAAGGTGAGTTAGTCTCACTCAGTTTAAAAATAAATTTAAATTTGAATGATTAAGTCTAAGTAATTGTTTGAATGATTGGATTGGTTGATGTACTATAGTATGGTATATTTGGAATTGGTGTATTATATTGTGCTAACGTCTGTGTATGCAGGGGAAACAGGTTGGAGGGATCCAACTGGATCCCTCAACATTTATTTAAATTATTAAACACCCACATCCGTGATTAATTGAGGTTCTGTGATGAATTATATTAGAATATTCAATGTTATCGTTTGCTTGAATATTTCGGTACTCTGCTTTATCCAAATATATAGAATTGGACTTCGAAAGGAAATAAAAGAAGTGAACTCTTAAGAAATATTTATAAAGAATTTATATAAATTAAAGTGAATTGGATAAGAATATTAGTGGTTTCAAAATGCTAATTAATAAAATTCTGTATATGGAAAGGAATTTTTGAGTAAACAGAAAGATAATGAAGTTTAAAACTTCAATGACATTATTTAAGGGAACAAAACATTTATTTAATATTTGAAGATTTAAATTATTGAAAGGAATAAAGAAGGAATTAGGAAAAACCCTGAGATTTGTATATTTCGGTTAAAAGGTTTAAAATCAAACGGAAAATAATAACATTAATAATAAGCCCATAACTAATGAATTTTGAAATGAATTGAGAAAGTAAAGAAACTTATTTCAGATAAAATAAATTGGAAATCAATTTGGGAAATTGATTTAAGTGGTTGAAGTTGGAATTTTCTCTGGATAGCCAAGTACATGTTTTTAAAAGTAAAATTGTAAATATAAATTAAATGTTTTAAAGTTGTTTTTAAAGAAAGCAAGTTTTGTGAAATTTATCGTTTCCAATATTTAAAGTCTAAAGTAAGTATTTTCTTTCAATCTATTTTAGCAGTAATTATTAAGAAGTAACTTACTATTTCGTTTTTAAAAGTAGAAATCTAGTATTTATATTTTATTAAGTAGCTTTATTTTCAAATGTTTATATAGTATGTATTTTTAGTAAATTATTAAAGTAGTTTTTACTTAAGTGTTCAAAAGTTAATTCCAAAATAAGTATTTTTGTTTAATCTATTATCATAATAATTATTTAAAGAATGATTTGGTCTTTTGTTTAAAGTATTATTATAAATTAAGTATTAAAGTAAATTTTCCTTAATTAAATGTTAAATATATTTTACAATAAATTGTTTTTAAATTATTTTAAAAACCTAGAATTTGTGCTTGGTGATTCCAGTGGGAATGAAAATACTCGGAATTTATTCTGAGAAAAAGGAAGATAGTTTGAAAACTGTTTTCAAAAAGATTTGAAAGTGAGAATATATCTTCTAAAGATATTTTGAGATAAATAAATAATTGGTGGAATTATTTATTGATTGATGGATGTTTATGCATATTAATTGATAGTTAAATAACCGACTATCAATATTGGACAAAAATGCGTTGATCGTTTCGAAGAGACTGGGATCGAGATTAATTTCTTGAAACCACT
Source organism: Allium cepa (assembly GCA_030765085.1). Lineage (NCBI taxonomy): Eukaryota > Viridiplantae > Streptophyta > Magnoliopsida > Asparagales > Amaryllidaceae > Allium > Allium cepa. The sequence goes on from CM060928.1 coordinate 683,219,280, forward strand.
TCGATCCGGTTTGTACGTTTTCGTGTAAACGATTTTGGATTCGAAGATGGAGCTGTGAAGTGCAAGGGCTAATCGCTACTAATCCTGAGGATATTTCCAAAATGGATGTAGTAGGAATAGTGCCTTCGGTTCCGTTCAAACCGGGGATGGACTTGTATGGATGAATGCTTGCGAAACATCGTCAGGTGGACGATGGGCATTCTAAGGAATATATTCTAAAAAGGTAACACTTAGCCTCAAGCCTCATCAAATGGGAATGGCTGAAAATCAGGGGTTATGCAGCAAGGCTTTGTGGGTAGCCCCTACTGGAGAGTGAGGTCATCCCTGTCTAGATGTCCCTTTTATTTCGACTTAGAGGGCGGTTGTTGATCCCAACCACGGGGTGATCTTGCTCGGGACTGTCCAGTAAGGGATGATTCCGGTCTTGTGTTGCAGGGGAGTTAGGGTGGCTCCTCGGTACGCTGATCTAGACCAGGTACTGTGACAGGTGGTACCCCAGTGCCTAGCCATTAGTTGGAATCCATTTTCCCTATGCGCCCGTACAGTTTTGATTGTGCCCAACTATTGCTGAAACGTGAGATGCAAGCATTTCAGCTAGATTCTATTTTACTTTCTATAGACACTATTATAATATCAGAGGATTTTAATCGAAATGTTTTAGCTATCGTAAGGTAAAAACCCGACATGTTTATTTGTGGCATGGTCTTACGAGATGCTTTTGTTTTCAAAAGGATTTTTGAAACTTTAATAATCAATTGGGTGTGATTTTCTCGCGCTGGTATTCCAGACTGACTCGGGTGTTATTTAACTGTAATGCTCGGGTCAGACCGAGTATTATAGAATGCAGGATATGATGCTGTGGAGCTCAGGAGTCGAGCTGGATGACGATATGTACTTCCGTACTTGTTTATATATATATATATATATATATATTCCGCTGTGTTGAGTTGCTGTGTATCGATTTGTATGATATTGATGTTGAGATGTGATTGATGTACTCTGATGATGTAATATATAAACAGTTATATTTGATTTTGTGTAAAGATCATTGATATATATATATATATATAGTATATTTTATTCCGTTGCGATGGTTAGATTCTGATATTGTTTTCTATTTTCTTCTTCTACCTCTTCTTCTTTAAACCAAATGGTTCGTATTTCTGTGCAACTTGAGTTGATTTAGGTAGAATAGTGTTGGCTCAAGGAGTACGGATTTTCGGGCTGTTACACTTGGTATTAGAGCTTAGGTTGGAGATAACCTTGGCTCTAGTGGGAATTACTCATTTAAAATAGAGTCCTTAGTACTCTATAATGAGTTTGAGCGTATTAATAAATATGAGCGCGTATTTGTTAGTGAATATAAATTATTTTAATACTGTGTTGATTGGTTTATTGAGTGGCATATGAACCTTCGTCGACACAGTCTGCGCAACTGTATTGAAGGGGTTTCTAAACACTTGAATAGAACAATCGACACAGTATTGTTTTAAATAAGGGTAAATGAAATAACTTTACCCAAAAACATATTTTGATATAAAGAATAGTTTTTGAAAACTATTTAGCTAATATATGGTTGCTTGGATGTTAGAAATGATAATATTAAAGAATTATCATTGTTAAGTGAAAATTTAACTAGAAATTGAAGTATAACTAAAATTTAGGGGAATAAATTCATTATAAAAAGAAATTTATAAATATGAATTATAAATGTAATTTATGAATTGAAATAACATTAAATGGAAATTTGTATAAGCATAAACTGTACAAATGAATTATAGTTAAAATTTATTTAAGCAGGCTTTAGAAATATAAAATCCCGGAGATTTGGAAATGTTTATCGAGGTGTTTTGGAAATAAATAATAGCATTGTTGTTTTGGAGACATTTCTAAATGGAAATCTGTTTTAAATGGATTTTGAAAGTGATATAGCATTGAAATCACTTGGATTATTGGAAAATAATTCTGATGATGACGGCCGCATCATCAGTATTCATTTTTGAATTTCTGAGTGATAGATTGCTGCCAAAACTTATTTGTTCAGAAAAGCTAGTTGTTTTTGAAAATATTAAAGGAAATTTATTGGAAATAAAAACCAGGATTGGTTTAAAATTTTTTAGAGGTGTAATTTGAGATGTTTAAGATTTCAAAATGATTTGAAACCAAAGCAGGAAGTTAAAAATCCTGATGAGATATGTTGTAAGCTTATAAATTAAGATGATTTTTAAAGCGGGAAGAAATATAAGCTTTGAATAATGGAATGTAAATTTAAAGTGAAAATTTAAAAATGATATTAACTTGGATTGGGAAATAAAAAAAATTAACTGGATTGGAAATGAATTGGATAGGATGAAAATAATATCCAGTTGTATTCAAATTTAGTTGAGATTGAATTGAGATTAAATAAATCTGAGTTAAAATAAAATTGAAGGAAATTAGATTCTTACATGAACAAATGGAAAATAAGATGAATAAAGATTGGTTTGAAATAAATAAATTAGAATGACTTGTAAAAGAAATAAAAATCCATAGAATAAAATACGCTTGGGTTACAAATAAGCATAGGACTTGAGTTAAAAATAAAAGATGAACATGTTTAAACCTAGAATGAATGGAAATGTGTGAAAATAATAAGTTGTGACTTATAAAATTGGAAATGGAATACAAAGCCCAAAATTAATACTTTGATGGGTTGGAAAATGAAAAGAAAATCCAAACTTGAATTATAAAATAAATTGAACAAAGAAAATTAAATGAAGTAATATTTGAAATTAGAAACCAAGTATTGAACTATAAATAGGAGAGAACTAAGTTTATAATAAATTGGTTAATAAAATGTGTAAATAGGAACGTAATGTTGTTTAATAGAAGCTGAATTGTGAATTTATGATGAAATTTGGAAATAAAACTCAAGTTATAAATTAAATTCGACTTGAATTGTCAGTAAAGTAAATGTAACTGAATTGTGAGTGTATGAAATTTGGTAAATTGAAAATGGATAGTGGATTCCGAACTTGAGTTATTAATTAGAACTTAATGTGAAGTGTTAACAAAATAAGTATAATTGAAATGAATCGAATAAAAATGTAAATGGATTAAAATAGTAATGGTATGAATTGCAAATAAAATCCAAATAAATGAAGATAAATTGGAAAATAGCCAGGTAATAAATTGAATAAGCTAAATATGGAAAGTTAAATTCTATAATAACCAATCAAATGAAATTGCAAATTTAAAATGTGATTTAATTGAGAGAGAATTAAATTGTAAAATGAAAATGAGCTTAAGTATAAAATGAAGTAAATTGACTTAAGCTAAACAAATGGAAGAGTTGAATTAAATTCAACTTAAAAGTAAGTGTAATGATATTGGGTTGGATTTAAATCAAGTAAAAAAAAAATTGAATCGAAATAGAATTTGGTGGGTTATAAATAATATTTAAGGAAATGAAAATTAAAAATGGATTGAGTGGATAAACTAATTATATTTAATAAATAAATGGATGGAATAAATAAGAATCAAATGGAAGTGAACTTAAGTTTGAAGTGAAATAAATTGAATAAATTAACTTAAGATGAGAATAATTAGAAGCTCGATTAAGAGTAAAAATGGAAGACCATTTAATTGAAGCTTAGTTTGAATTAATTCGGGAATGATTAGTAATGTGTAAGCTTGGAATGGGTCAAGCTAAATAAATGGTCATGAATGAATTAAAATAAAAAGGTAATTTAATGAGTAATGAAGATGAACCACCATTGTTAATGGTTTTGAATGAACTAGTTTGGTTAATAAAATGAAATGCAAGTGAATGTATTCAAATTTAAAATGCAATGAAAATGAGAATATATGGGTTGTGAATAAATTTAAAAATGGAATAGAATTAAGTATACATTTAGTTGAAACCCATTTAAATTGGTTATAAAACATAAATACATATTTATTCACATAAATCTCATCGAATTGCATAGAATAAATTGTCATTTGATGTAAATGGAAGTAATTAAAATTCTGTGAATTGATAGAAGTAAAATAATTTGATTTTGAGAGCAATTGAACTAAATATGAGTTCAGTTTGCTTAAAAATAAATAAATTAATGTAAGCGATTGAGTTTTAAACCATTCAAATGGATGAAGATGTATACGAATGGATTGAAAACCATTCAAATTAAATAAAAATGGTTATAAATTAATTGGAACAGTGGTATTAGTATGAAAACTATATAAATTGCTTACGGAAAAATGTTTGATGTGAATTTCTTTTAGAATTCATGTGTTTAACTATTGCAACTAAGTGAAATATTGTTAAACTTCATATATTTGGCACTTACATGTTTAAATTGAGTATGTACATGTACCTGGAAGCTGTGTGGCTGGATTTGGTTGCGCTAACGGCTAAATAAATAAGCTACATGCTTAAAAATGCTATCTAAGGTACCCTACGCAATTAAAATAGGAAGTATGAACTGTTTTTGGTTTTTCCGACCAGGTGGGTCGATGTATATATATTTATCTCTTTTGTCAAATTGTAAAACCTCCTCTATACAAAGGAGACTCCGCCAAAAAATTTCAGAAATTTTGGGAGTTTGAAAATTTTTGGTAATTTTTGTTAACGACAAAATGGTTTAAAACTGGAAAATTGAAATAAGTTAGTAAATGAAACTAATTAAAGTAATAACATTAATTTGTAATAAATGACAAATAAAATTTATATATGCAAAGTTAAAGATAAATTGAATTCATATGGAAATGAAAGAATCGATTTGAATAGAAATGGACATAAACTAATGTGGGAAAGTGAAAATAAATATAAGAAACATATAAAATGTTTATACTAACTGTAAGGAATGGTGAATTCTTAAATGAAAGATTGATGCTAGAAATATAATCTAAAACAATATTGGAATGAATAAATATTGACATTTTGAAAGAAAAAGGTCGATAAAATATTTTGGGATATTGCGATTGGATATTAGTACAAAGCAGGATATGTAGGTAATATAAAGGGAAAAGAGAATTGATTTTGATTTCGGAAGATAAATTCGAAATGCTCGACAAAAAGGTATGTATTTAAATTTGGTATGAATTTGACTAGGATTTGGATCGAGCCGCTTGGCTTTTTGTTTTCTTTTTGGATTTGGGAGGCCACAGAGCCATTTTTGTAGTAGTACCGAGCTAGCCGCGCAAAGGAGACATTGGCGAATTTTTTCTGGAATTTAGGAAGTTAGAAAAATTTTGAGAAAATTTTGATAATTCAAAATTTAGTTCTGAATTATAATTTGGATAGTTGATCAAGTAAGTTATTTGAAAACTATATAAGGTTTTGGAAAAATTTGGAAAGTTAATAAGAATAATAATTGGTCTTTTGTAAAAAGATAATTGGTAAAGATGTTGAATTGTTAGAAACTGTTTTGTTTTAGGGAAATAATAAACGGGAATTGGATCATTCTTCCTAACTAGTAATTTCGGGGACGAAATTTTTTTAAGGGGGAGGAATGTGACGACCCGGAAATTTTTAGGCATTTGAAACTGAAATATTTAATTAATTTTAAATATTTCCAAGATAGTTTAACTTGGATTTCAAATATCAGTTTGAATTTGACGATTGAATTTATGGAATTAAATAATTTGAAGTTGAGCTAAATAATGAATCTGGAGTTTTAAGCCTATTAAAAATAATTTGAAGGCTTGTAAAATTTATATTGATAATAATGAAGGTAGTAAAAGTGTTAAAATTGAATTTGAAAACGTTTGGTTAAGTTTTGAAATTTTATATCGTTTAAATTGAATTTAAAATAGCCTTCCGAAGCACAGTCTCGGAATTCAACGAAACCAGTTCCATTGGGTCCGTAATATTTTATTATTATCGGATTTCAAATTTCGTAGCTTTCGGAGCTATCGTGGGATCGTACAGAATATAAACGGCAAAACAAAAAAATAAATCGATTTAATTTGAATACAGATTTTTATACCAAGTCAACTTCAGTTTACCTTCCTCTACATGCCACTTCTCTTCTATATGTCCAGCTAAGCTTCTTTCTTTTTTCGAAATCAAAATCAAAGCCGGTTAACGAAAAAAAAGAGGGAGCAACGAAATCGAATTCGATTTCGCCTTGAATCGCGTAAAATACACGAGTGCGCCATCAAAGAACGGGGAGAGGGGACTCGCGTCTTCGAGCTAGGGTTCGTAGATGTGGGAGTCGAGGTAGCTCGTGCGGTTGTGGATGCATCGTCGCGACAGAAAGGGACAGGGGTGACTTAGGTTTGGATCGCGAGCTCGATCTGGGGAGGGAACTTGAGTCGGGGCTGGGTTTGGGATGTCGACTTCGACATAGAGGCAAGCACTCGTGATGGTGAGATTTCTGTTTTTACTTAATCAAATTAAAAAAAAAATATAAAGTAACATCTGCTCATATAGATGTAACAATAAGATATATATGTAGTTGTTTTTATTCTCCCCATTTTAGTTTAAATTTAATAACATAGGTATATGAATATTACAGAAAACAAAAGAAGAAGATGGGAAGTTTTACAGTAAGGAGAAGTTATTGTTTTGATGTTTACAGTAAGTTATAAAATTTCTGTTTTAGTTTAAAAGAAACAAATAGGCAGATAAACAGTAAAGTATATGGGCTGTTTATTTTTAAATTCTAAATTTAATAAATATATATATACAGGTTGAAATATATGTTCATAAAGTTAAAGATGAAACAAATTAAATTATTAGTAAGTTAAATTTGTTAAATAATAATTAATTCAAATATTAATAAAATCACATAATATTTATTCAAGGTTTGAAATCTGAAAAGAAAACAAGCTGTTCAGGGATGGACTGCAAAACAAATGCAAAGGTGAGTTAATCTCACTCAGTTTAAAAATAAATTTAAATTTGAATGATTAAGTCTAAGTAATTGTTTGAATGATTGGATTGGTTGATGTACTATAGTACGGTATATTTGGAATTGGTGTATTATATTGTGCTAACGTCTGTGGATGCAGGGAAAACAGGTTGGAGGGATCCAACTGGATCCCTCAACATTTATTTAAATTATTAAACACCCACAGCTGTGATTAATTGATGTTCTGTGATGAATTATATTAGAATATTGACTGTTGTCGTTAGCTTGAATATTTCGGTACTCTACTTTATCCAAATACATAGAATTGGACTTCGAAAGGAAATAAAAGAAGTGAACTCTTAAGAAATAATTATAAAGAATGTATATAAATTAAAGTGAATTGGATAAGAATGTTAGTGGTTTCAAAATGGTAATTAATAAAATTCTGTATGTGGAAAGGAATTTTTGAGTAAACAGAAAGATAGTCAAGTTTGAAACTTCAATGATATTATTTATGGGAACAAAACATTTATTTAATATTTGAAGATTTAAATTATTGAAAGGAATAAAGAAGGAATTGGGAAAAAACCTGAGATTTGTATATTTCAATTAAAAGGTTTAAAATCAAACGGAAAATAATAACATTGATAATAATCCCATAACTAAAGAATTTTGAAATGAATTGGGAAATTAAAGAAACTTATTTCAAATAAAATAAATTGGAAATCAATTTGGGAAATTGATTTAAGTGGTTGAAGTTGAAATTTTCTCTGGATAGCCAAGTACATGTTTTTAAAAGTAAAATTGTAAATATAAATTAAATGTTTTAAAGTTGTTTTTAAAGAAAGCAAGTTTTGTGAAATTTATTGTTTCCAATATTTAAAGTCTAATGTAAGTATTTTCTTTTAATCTATTTTAGCATTAATTATTAAGAAGTAAATTAGTATTTCGTTTTTAAAAGTAGAAATCTAGTCTTTATATTTTATTAAGTAGCTTTATTTTCAAATGATTATATAGTATGTATTTTTAGTAAATTATTAAAGTAGTTTTAACTTAAATGTTTAAAAGTAAATTCCAAAATAAGTATTTTTGTTTAATCTATTATCATAATAATTATTTAAAGAATGATTTGGTCTTTTGTTTAAAGTATTATTATAAATTAAGTATTAAAGTAAATTTTCCTTAATTAAATGTTAAATATATTTTACAATAAAGTGTTTTTAAATTATTTTGAAAATCTAAAATTTGTGCTTGCTGATTCCAATGGGAATGAAAATACTCGGAATTTATTCTGAGAAAAAGGAAAATAGTTTGAAAACTGTTTTCAAAAAGATTTGAAAGTGAGAATATATTTTGTAAAGATATTTTGAGATAAATAAATAATTGGGGGAATTATTTATTGGTTGATGGATGTTTATGCATATTAATTGATAGTTAAATAAACACTATCAATATTGGACAAAAATGCGTTGATCGTTTCGAAGAGACCGGGATCGAGATAATTTCTCGAAAACCACTTCTATCCGGTTTATACGTTTTCGTGTAAATGATTTTAGATTTGAAGATGGAGCAATGAAGTGCAAGGGCTAATCGCTACTAATCCTGAGGATATTTCCAAAATGGATGTAGTAGGAATAATGCCTTCGGTTCCGTTCGAACCCGGGACGGACTTGTATGGATGAATGCTTGCGCAACATCGTCAGGTGGACGATGGGCATTCTAAGGGATATATTCTAAAAAGGTAACGCTTAGGCTCAAGCCTCATCAAATGGGAATGGCTGAAAATCAGGGGTTATGCAGCAAGGCTTCGTGGGTAGCCCCTACTTGAGAGTGAGGTCATCCCTGTCTAGATGTCCCTTTTATTTCGGCTTAGTGGGCGGTTGCTGATCCCAACCGCGGGATGATCTTCCTCGGGACTGTCTAGTAAGGGATGGTTCCGTTCTTGTGTTGCAGGGGAGTTAGGGTGGCTCCTCGGTACGCTAATCTAGACCAGGTACTGTGACAGGTGGTACCCCAGTGCCTAGCCATTAGTTGGAATCCATTTTCCCTACGCGCCCGTATGGTTTTGATTGTGCCCAACTATTGCTGAAACGTGAGATGCAAGCATTTCAGCTAGATTCTATTTTACTTTCTACAGACACTATTATAATATCAGAGGATTTTAATAAAAATGTTTTAGCTATCGTAAGGTAAAAACCCGACATGTTTATTTGTGGCGTGGTCTTACAAGATGCTTTTGTTTTCAAAAGGATTTTTGAAACTTTAATAATCAATTGGATGTGATTTTCTCACGCTGGTATTCCAGACTGACTCGGGTGTTATTTAACTGTAATGCTTGGGTCAGACTGAGTATTATAGAATACGGGATATGATGCTGTGGAGCTCAGGAGTCAAGCTGGATGACGATACGTACTTCCGTACTTGTTTATATATATTCCGCTGTGTTGAGTTGCTGTGTATCCATTTGTATGATATTGATGTTGAGCTGTGATTGATGTACTCTGATGATGTAATATATAAACAGTTATATTTGATTTTGTGTAAAGATCATTGATATATATATATTATATTTTATTCCGTTGCGATGGTTAGATTCTAATATTGTTTTCGATTTTCTTCTTCTACCTCTTCTTCTTTAAACCAAATGGTTCGTATTTCTGTGCAACTTGAGTTGATTTAGGTAGAGAACGGATTTGCGGGCTGTTACAATTACAATTATGAGTTTAAGTAAATAATTACAAGGTATAAATGTAATAAGATGCATAGAAATGTTGGATATTTTGTAAAGTAATAAATAATGTAAATTTAGGTAATATGTAGTAATAATGTAAATTTAAATTTAGGTATTACGTTAATGTAAATTTAGGTAATATGCGGTAAGAATGTAAATGTAACGACCCGGAATTTTGGGCAATATAAATTTAATAATCCGCATCAATAATTTAACTGGTTCGATAATTTTCTCTATAGTTTTAATTTAAACTGATAAATTTATTCTTTTTAAGGTTAATAAATATGTAATCTGATAATTGTGATCAATATCTTTTTAACAATCTAAAATATTGGTAGGATTTATTTTTCAAAGCTAATGAAATTTTATTCTGTTTATAATATATACATTTGATACATATTGTGAATAGAAGATCTTTCGTTTTAAATAAAGGTTAATTTTCAAATTGTAATATATATGTTTGTATATGTTATAATTTGAGTTATTTTGAAATTTAATTTAATCTATTAATAATTGATGTATGAATGAATATTACAATTTTAAAGCTTTTTTTTAAATTCAATAAGATTTTTCAAAAATTAATTTAGATTAATTCAATTGTCTTCAAAAATATAAGACAATTGCTTATTTTAAATGTGATAGTTTATAAAAGATTTAATCAAAGTTTTCTTTTAGTTTTCTTTAAAGTACTTAATATAAAATGGTATAAATGTATAAATATAAAAGTTTTAGATTTTAAATACATACATAAGAATTATTTGCATTTTTATTTATATTAGAATATTTCTTTAAAAGGTAAACTTATATTTATTCATAAAGTAAATTAATAATGTAAGTTTATATTTACATTTTAATTAAATGAAAATTTATTAAAAAAAATACTTAAATAACATTTGTAAATATGTTATCTCATCTCTAAAACACTTGTAAGAAGATTAAATACTTTGGTGACAAATGTTGGCAAAATAAACATGTGGCACTATTTTATTTTTAATTTTTAATAAATGTTTTTAGAAGAAAACAAGTTTCTTTCAAAACATTTTCATTCTTTCAGAACATTAATGGCAAAATCAGAAACAAATTTCCAAATCTGAAAATAAAATCGAAAAGTAAGATAAAATCAAAACTGCAAATTGAAATCTGCATGCAAAAGAATTATCAATCAAAAAGCAAATCAAAGATAGAATCTGCAACTTCAATCAACCTGCATTTCGATGGAAAGTTCAACTGCAATTTCAACTTTTAAAGTCTCAAATTAAACATGCAAGGATTCAGTTTCTTCGGCAAAGCAAACCAAAGGCATGGATTAGGATTTCTACAGCAATTAAAGCATTTTACAGATTTTGAACCTGCTCTGCAGTTAAACCTGGTGAGTAAATTTTGGTTTAAAAACAGTTTTTTTGTTCTTGTGTAGTTGAATTTGTTTATGCATGTGATGGATTTGGCTATGTTAATAATTATTAGTACTAGTGTATATGTATGTTGTGCTTGGAATAGGAGACTGTTATCTTTTCTTCTTTCTTTTCTCATCTCTGTTCTTTACAGAAAAAAAGAAAGACACAGTTTTCTTAAGGAATTTCAAAGATAAATGAAAATCTTTTAATCTAAACTATATTAGATCTGGAAATCTAAATAAAAGTTGTTTATCATGGTTTGTTGATTAATTTTAAAAAATGGGTTCATAATTTAAAATGCAACAAATCATTATAAAAGAAATAACAACAGTAAAAAAAAAATTTAGTCAAAATTTAACTACCTTAAATTTTAATTTGAAGATCATGCATGTAATCTGGATAGTAAATCATGAATTTTGATATAAAATTCATGATTTTTAGTTGGATAATTTGAGAGAATTTTGGGTTTGAAGGCTTTTGAAGTTTTGAGTTATTGCCGAAGATTAACTTGATGATTGAAGCCTGGATTTTGACCGAAGTTTGTTTGTAAGCTATAGATCATGGGAGAAATGCAGAATAATTTTTCATAGTAGTGGATTGAAGGGAATTGCAGAATCTAGGGTTAAAGATTAGTTTCTAGATCTACTTAACTGATGTGGTTTCGTGTCTTGAGGTGTTGACTGGCATCGATCGCGACGTGGGGGATGGTGGCGTGAATGTTGCGGCGATGTTCTGGAGTGGTCGTTGGAGCTGCCGGCGACGGCGATCGTGGGTGGCGATGGGATTTTGTAGTTGTTGTTTCTGCAGTTTTTGGATTAAGGGTCGAATTTTGATTCAAGTGAGTTTTGTTGGATCTGGGTGTCCTGTCGAGTTCGTGTGCCCTCGAGTGGTCGTCCGCGATGGACATGGTTGCCTACGGTGGCCGGAGCCGGTGGGGCACGTATACACGTATATGCTTTGTGCACAGGTTTGTTCCAGGTGAGTTTTATTTTGGGGAAGAAGGGTTGTGACCCGAGGAGACTATCGCGTTAGGCTGTGTGCGACTCGAAGATAAGGGAGGCTGGAAATCTTCGGGGAGGACGTGTGATGTTACTGTGTTCGACTCGGGGTTTGGGTTGCCTGCTTTTCTTTGGGGTTGATCTGTGTGTAGTGTTGTAACAGGCTTTGTGACTCGAGTTTGTTGCTTTACTATGTGTTTGGTTTATGTAGATTAGATTGGTTTTGTATATTAGTATTAATCGAGTTAAAACTATAAGAACAAGTTATGAAGGGAGTGGAAAATAAAGGTAAACTTGTTATTTTTAAAATGGAAGTAAATTTAACATTTAAAGATTAAAATTTGAATTTATATTTCAAATGTAAAAAAAATATGTTTTAAGGGGTTTGTTTAAAATAATTATTTTAATTAAGTTTTAAAAATACAAATTTAAAAGAGTGATTTGAATTTAATTATTAACTCAAAGTTTTAAGTCAAAGTTTGAAGTAATGTTTTAATAACAATTTTCAATTTATCTTGAAATTAAATTAGTTTAATACTTGATAATTTAAAGTGTTTAAATTTGGAAATGATTTATCTCCAAGTAAGACTATTATTATAATTTTGTAAACCTAGTTTAATAATTTATCTTTGAATCAATAAGATTTAAATAATTCAATAATTTATTTATGGAAGTAAATAAGGTTAAATTATTTGGATAATTAACTTAAGAATACGCAATTAATATGATTTGTTAATAAGTTAAGTTTGGTTAAGATTTATGCTTTTCTTAATTTATTAAGAATTTCTTTAATATTAGAAGTTAATTAATTATCTGTTTAATAAATTTTAAATAATTAGTTAATTTTTTATTTAATTTTTAATAATCACTTAATTATGGATTAATTAAATGCAATTACTTAATAAAGTAATTAATGGTTAATTGTCGAATGTAATTAAGGAAGTTAATTATTTATGGAAGTAATTAATGGTAATTACTCATGGAGTAATTAATTGAAGTGATTATTGGATAATCACCAAATGATACTAATTAAGAAATTGATTAATAAGAATAATCATGGCCGCAACTGGCGATTTGCTGTGGGTTAGCTTTTCTTCCTCGCCGTGATTTTCGTTTTGTGTCTTTTCTTCCATGTCATCCTCTCCGCCTCGTCCCTCTCCTCCCCTCCTTTCCGCTCCATCGTCGACTCGGTCAGGTCGCCCTTTCAAATCCAAGTCCTCTGCCTTTCCACTTATTCTTTCCCACTCCGATTTTCCACCGCTCTCATCTGTTTGTTCTGGAGTCGAGGCTTCTGATTCTGTTCGTGTTGTGTTGCCTCTCCCAGGTTCAAACGCTTTTTTGCCTTTGAACAGAGACAGTGTCTTGGGTAAGTCAGATGTGTTAAATGAGAATTCTGGTCACGTATCGTCTGCTATTAGCAACAGTAATGGTGTAGGTGGAATGTGTGGGAGTGTTGAGGGGTTGGGAGGTGCTGCTGACGCTGCCCAATGCACGTCTCCTGATCGTCAATATGCTAAAGTGGATTGTGGAGCGAAAAATACTGATGTCAGTTTGATTGTTAATGAGGTTGCTCTCCAGCCTGTTATCCACGAGAAACCGATGTTGGTTGAGTGTGAAACAACAGTGAACGACGGTGCTATCGACCATGTCCATGGGTGTTATACTGATAGTCTTCCAAGTTGTGGACAAGGCACATCAGCTGTTTGCGGTTTTTCCCCAACGAATTCTGCTTCTAAAGGCACAGCTATTTGCTCTAAAGTTTCTATGCCCACTGCTGCTACTGCCCCCGGTATTGTGCATAGCAGTGTAACTGATGGTTCGAAGCCCTCCTCAAAATCGTGGTCTTCTCTTTTCTCGTCCTTGCCCCGAAATGCAGGTGCCTACACCCCTATTGATTTTGATTTGGTTGAGGTAAATGGAGTGATGATTCCTCCCCTTAGTGTTATGCAAGCCGGTGAAGAATTTTGGTCAGATTATTTGGTTGGTTTTTTTCTGGAGCCGCATCACCGTCTTTCTTTTGCGTCTGCGGTGCTTCGGAGAGCTTGGAAGCTTCGTGGAAATTTGCATGTGAAGCTGATTGATACGATGTACTACTTAAAGTTTTCCTCTTCTGAGGATCGCCGGCTTGTTTTGGAGGCGGAGCCATCGTTTGTTGATGGAAGGCCTTTTATTGTTACCCCATGGTCTCCTACAGTGGCGTGTGCTCGTGAGAAAGTTTTCTCTATCCCTGTTTGGGTATATTTTTCCCAGATTCCTTCTGTTTTACAGCCTCTCATTGGTTTGAATTGGTTAGCTTGTAATGTTGGTAAGCTGAAATGTTTTGACACCAATACCGTGGCGCGTGAAAAGTTGATGTTTGCGAAGGCTCTAATTGAGATTTCCCCTACTAAGCCACTTCCTTCTTCTATTTCTGTACAGCTTTCTGTTGGACATGTTGTGGAAGTACGGGTTCGCTATGGTTGGGTCCCGGATATTTGTATCGCTTGTCACTCTTTTGGACACCTTACTTTAGACTGCCATCATTCTGTAGCCTCTGCGGCAGCTCCGAAGTCTCCTTTGCCGCGCCCCCGTCGTAGGATCTGGGTCCCCAAGGCTCCTCCTTCTGAGTCTATGTTGCCTGATCAGAATATTCCTTCTATACCTCATGTTTCGCCTGTTTCACCTACTGGTCCTGCGGTTCCTAGTGTTGCTCCTGACATCCCTTTAGTTGCTTCAGCCCCGTCCTCGCTGCTGCCTCCTGTAGCTTGGGATGAGGCTGAAGGGTGTTGGATTGATCCCATTTCCGATATGAGGTATAACCCGGTTAATGAATCTTTCTTCCGGTTTGTTTCTGACGATCATCTTGACCTTCGGTGCCTTCGCTACAAACGATCTGCTGACTCTCTTGTTCTTGATTTGGACGGTATTGTCGCGGTTGCGAATTCTGTCATGCTTGCTGATACGTCCTGGGATCGATCTTTTATCTACTGTTCTGACGATGTGGTTTTCGATCCTTGTATTGCTCTTCGGTTTCGCCCCTATGCTGGACTTTCTGGGTCTGACCCACTGTGCATTACTTCGGTGTCTGGAGATGTTGGTGATTCTCCTCCCGCGGTGGAGGAATAGTTTTGTTGCTGTTTCTTTAGTTATCGTGACAAAGCAGTCACGTACCTGTGCTGTATTTTCTTTCTTCATTTTAGTAGATAAGGTGCTTTTACCTTGCTCCTGTACTTAAACTTTTATTACGTTCGTAATAAAAAGTGGACGGTCCACTATAAAACCGGCTGGCCTTGCCAAAAAAAAAAGAAATTGATTAATATAATTGTTGAAATTAATTAATTATTAAATGATTAATTAATTAAGGATTAAGGATTATTTAATAATGGAATAAATTACTTGTTAAGTAATTAATTAATTAATTAAGATTTATTAATGGCAGTAATTAGGAGATAATTACTTATGTAAGTAATTAAGAGTTACTTACTTGTTTATTTAGTTAATTAATTAATGTAATTAATTGATTAATTAATGAATTTAACTTAAGATTAATTACTATGTGTAATTAATTAAAAAAATTAATTAAATAAGTAATTAATTAAGGATTTATTTATTAATTTAATTGTTTAACAATTACTTAATGAAGTAATTAAAGATTACTTAATTGAATTATTTAATCAAGGATTAATATAATTAAATTAGAAATTAATCAATTAAGAAGTAAATTAATTAAGATAGGTAATTACAAATTGTTAATTACTAATTATGATTAATGAGTTGATTAATTATAAGTTAGTTAGTTAATTAATTAAAGTATTATTAATTAATAAATTAATGTGATTAATGATATTAATCAAGGTTGATTAATATAAGTAATTAATTTAAGGGTGATTAATTATTGTACTTAAGTGAGGTATAATGCAATTAATTATAGTTAATTAATAGAAGTAAATGTATGATCATTAACTATTGTAATTAATGATAGTAATTAAAGACTTAATTACTGTATGTGGTTAAGGATAATTACTTGAATGTAATTAAATATAATTAATCAAGCAAGATTAATTAAGGAAGATCATTAGAGATGATTAATTTATTTTATTTGAAATAATAATTAATGAAGACGGATTATGGTAATCAAGTTGATTAAGAGATAATCAACTCTGTTTTGGATGTTTGATTAATAAGGGTTGATTGATTAATATTGGTTGATTGACTGTTATTGGATGATCAATATTTGGAGATTGATATTGGATGATTGGTTGATATTGGATGTTTGATATTGGTTGATATTGAATACCTCTGTTATGTGATATGCTGCTTTGTGAAGATGAATGTTTGATATGAATTATCTATTGTGATAATATAATTCATCTATCTGTTTACATATCATCTTGAATATGAATTAAATTGTTTAAATCCTTAAGTACAACTTGGACATTAAAATGGCGTTTGGTTTCGGTGAGACCGGGATTCCAGATTTGGAAATCTGAAAACCACATCGATTCCAATTAAACGTTAGGTCGTAAATCCAAGTGGAGCTAGTGAAGACTCGAGGTGTAAGGGCTATACGTCAGCATAACTCTGTGGGTGATTCCGTAATGAGTTTGACGGAATAGTGCTTATAGATTTGAGATGGTGATTTAGAGTGCAAGGGCTATGGTCGTTGACTCTGAGAGTGATTCCAAAATGAGTGCAATGAGATAGTGTGTGACGCCCCACCTCTATACCCACGTTAGCCAAGAACACTCCGGAGTAGTGTTGTCAACTAGCACGGAGAATAAGGCTGTTGAGGAGCGACCATCCATGTAATTGCTTATCACACGGTGGCTATAAATAATCTTCGGAAACAAACATAGAAATAATCATAACACAAATCAGTCACAGATATCCATATCACAAAGGCGGAAGAAGATATGAATATATAACTAACACATGAAAGTGTACATCAGAGTAGTGGTCTGTAAGATCCACGATAATACAAAAGAATAGCAACACGTGCTATACAAAAGAATACAACTATGAGTCAATATCTCAAGTGTATACAACAAAAACTGCTAATCTAAACAGTTAGCCAAAAGTCAGAGTGATGAATCCCTGGGAAGAAGTCAAGCAGAAGCACCTGTAACATCTCGGTCTGACCCGAGTATTATTTAAGAAAATAATAAACGGGTCAGTCTAGCTATAAATATCAGATGACATGATATAACATAAAAGATATGGCATAAACATAAATATCCATAATGACATACCACTATAAGTATGTAAATAATGATCAACAGAAGATCAATCAATAAGAGATAATCAATATCACAAGAATCTTCTCAAAGATTCGGAAAGGGCATCATACCCCAAACTTGTACTCATAACAAGTCAATGACATAAATTCTAGAAATCAATGCAAGAAGTCCAGAAATCATAGAAAAGAGAAAGAGGCCTATCACATGACGGTCCGAAGACCAAAGGGAGCTACCCCACATGTGTGAATGGAATCACACAGATTAAGGTCCAAACTAACCAAAAAGCAAAAAGGTATGTGTGAGTGGAATCACACAAGTGGTGTCTAGTCTAACCTCGTAACAAGAGACATCGCACAGTTGCTAGTCTAAATCATCAGAATGATCGTCATGATCAACGAGAAGTGTCAATTACACTAAGCTGGTAAATATAGAAATTTAGCTTCATGTCCCATAACCACTTGCTTAACTTAAATATTTACGAACAAACTGTAAATCTTCACTAATAAAATTGTCACAAGAGGTTCAATCGAACAAGTCCAAGAATTAACCGACTAAGTGAACGCAAGCGTTTCATACCACTTGTTTTACTAAGTCGTTTAATTAGATTTCTCATCCGAGTGAGGTAAAGGTTTGTATATACTAATAGATTGGAAAACGGTTTAAGAAAAGAGCTTTGTTATTAAAAATAGAGTTGAAATTGTTTGTTAAAAGAGTTTTGATATTTACTACTAGTATTGAAACCTTTATATTATAAAGTGACAAAACACACAAGCAATTGTAGAAACAATCGGTCACAAAAATCGCATACGGAGATGTGAATAAAATCCAAGGAAATCAGCTCAATGTTTTTCAGATAAGATCCCCTACGGAGGGGGGGTCCAGGGGGGGTGGCAACCCCTAAGGTGGGGTGCGGGGGCAACGCCACCACTTACGGGGTTCGACCTGCCCGGTCAGGTCGCGGGGGTCCAGGGGGCACCGCCCCGTCCAAAACGGTACGACCTAGTGAAGACAAAATGAGGTCTAACAACCTAAGAGGAATAGGGTCGAGCGACCTAATGGTTGCGACCTAGGGGTCTAAGGGGTCAAGCGACCTATCGGGATAAGGTCTAACGACCTACGAGTCAAAGGTCCAACGACCTATAGGGTTATAATGTCATGCGACCTATTGGTTTATAAGGTCATGCGACCTAACGAGTTATGGCCAAACGACCTAGTAATGGTAGTAGGGTTGAGAGACCTAAAGGTTAACCGGTCAAGTGACCTAAGGAAGGTAAGGTCTAACGACCTAACGCTCACGACCTAACGGTCTAAAAGCCACGCGACCTAGAGGATCTGCGAGCTAACGAGGCCGACCTAAGGTGCAAGCGACCTAAGGGTCTACGGCCTAAAGTATGGTACGCGACCTAAAAGATGGCGCGAACAAGGTGAGAGCAGGTCGAGCGACTTAAGGCGATGAGCGACCAAAGACGTAGCGACCTAAGGGGATGCGCGACCTAAGAGAGGCATCAGGTCGAACGACTTAAGGGTTATTCGACCTACGACCTAAGCTCAAATATGAGCTAGCGACCTACGACCTAAGCTCAAATGCGAGCTAAGGCCTACGAGCTAAGGCCCTAACGTACTAACATTTGTCGCGACCTAAGTGGTGACGACCTAACAAGGAAAGGCTGAGCGGCCTAAAGCTGCAGAGGGGATTTAAGGCCAGAAACGACCTACGAACTAAACCCTATAGACCTAACGTGAAACGACCTAACTCCGAAGTGAAAATTCAAGGCAGTGCGACCTAGCGCGATAACACACGAACGACCTAAGGGTTAGGTCGCGAGCGACCTAACTCCGAACACATGAAAATGGCCAGAACGACCTAAGTGCAGAAAATTCACCAAAACGCTAAAAATTGTAGTTTTTCGCCAATGCAATCCAAACCAAATGCTAATATGCATGCAAAAATGATAGGGAATCATTCCCAACAGTCCAATATAGTTATAGGCTAGAATTGTGAGATAAAAATCTCACCTTTGCACAAATTCAATGAAAAAATGAAGTTTTAAGCAAGCAAGAATCAATCCCTCTTCTATCTAAGCACAAGAAGCTTGAATCCAATGTCTTCTTCTTGAATTTGGAGTAGAAAGATGGATTGCAATTGAATTTGAGTTTTGGAATTTTAATTTCCCATTCCCTCCACCATTTTTGAAGAAGCTTGAAGACTTAGGAAAATAGAAATGAAGTTATGAAGAGGAGGGGTGAAGGTTGGGTCTAATAGGCTAAAAGCCCAACCCAAAGTCTCAAGTGAAAAAGTAGTGAAATTCTACTATCTCCAATCATATCAATGTTTATACTTAAAAAAATTGTAAACGACATTTCGAACTCAATGGAAGTGGTCTCGAGTCCTAATTTGACCGTTTGCAAAAAGTAGCTTTTCGGACCAATATCCGATTAACGATAAAATATTTAAATAAAATATTTAAATATAAAATCGATAAATATGCGGGTTGTTACATAGTGCCTTCGGTTTCATTCGAATCCAGAATGAACTTGTTTGGATTGAATGCTTTTAGAAAATCGTCAGGTGGACGATGAGCATTCTAAGATAAATGTATTCTATAAAGGTAATCGTAACCTCAAGCCTCATCAACCGGGAATGGTTAAAACAGGGGAGGTGCAGCAAGGCTTCGTGGGTAGCTCCCAATCGAGAGCGAGATTTACCCCTGTCTAGAGGTCCCTTCTATTTCGGCTTAGTGTGTGGTTGGTCGCGCCAACTACGGGGTGGTTTTGTTCGGGACTGTTCAGTAAGGAATGGTTCTGGTCTTGTGTTGCAGGGGAGTGTGCGTACTCCTTGGTACGTTGATCTAGGCCATGTACTGTGACGGGCGGTACCCCAGTAGCCCTGCCATTGATGGAAACCTATTCTTCCTACGAGACCTTACGATTTTGAATATATTACCCACTTTTGTGGCTAGTAGCTGGAATTTAATGAATGTAACAATTTCGGCTATTTCTTATTTACTTGAAAACCCTAGACACTATTATAATATCATTGGATTTCCTATCAAATGTTTTGCTTAGCGTAAGGTAAAAACTTTTCCATGTTTATGTGTGGGAAGTCTTACGTGATACCTTTTCTTTTCAAAAGGTTTTCCAAAGTTAAGCAATTTTAACCCGTTTACTCACACCGGCCCCCTGTCTGACCCGAGTGTTTATTTTCTGTTTTATTAAACTCTTGGGTACTCATATTATGTATGAGTAGTCAAGTGGATCAGGTTAGCTTGACGAATTCTGGAGGAGATATGGAGCAGGAGGCTTCCACGTGTACATATATTATGGTTCCGCTGTGTTTGTTTGGTATATGTTTCTTGTGTACTTGAATTGTATAATTAGACAGATGTTTATAACTGTCTAATCTGTTTTGTTTATTGTGTACTCTGATGTAATAAGATACTATATAATATTTTATGTGATATATTATATTTCATTCGTTCCGCTGTGAGTTCTCTCATGTTGTCGTTTCTTTCTTTCTCTTTCTCTTTCTTTTCTTCTTCTATCCCTTTCTTTCTTCAAGATGATGCGATTTCCTGGAGATAGGAAGTCGGATCTCAGTTGGTATCAGAGCATTAGGTTGAGTGGATACCTAGGCTCTGGAGTGGTGTCTTTCTTAAGAGAGCGTACTTGTAATTTTTATATATAACTATATATATATATATTTATATTTATATCTACCTAATTTGTTGGGTTATCTGTTCGGGTTTTCCAGCATAAGATTCAGTGGTAGATGAAGTAGTGGTGTGTGTGTAACACGACTACCACTGATGGAAGAGGTCCATTTGTTTGAGGTTGGAAGTATATTGTCGAGACTGTAGACCTAATACCGTCTCAAGTAAGATTTGTAGTTTGGAGTAAGGATTTCTCTGATATCTGAAGGAATTCTTTTAAAGATTCAGAGTTTATCTTTGAAGTGTAAGCTTGGATTTATCGGAAGTGCAGAAGTAAGTGATGATGTCTTGATAACTGCGTGATGAGATACAGTATCCTTGGATATTTTCCGAAGATGTTTTCTCTTGAAGCAGTTTTAGTAGTTGCTGAGGAGCAGTTTTTACCTGCCACAGAGAAGACTCGTTTGTATAAAAGTTGTCTGGATCTTTAGCATGGAGATTGGCTATTTTGGAATATGAGACTAAGGTCTATAAGTTATTTGCTTTGGCAAGGTCTCATTTGTTATTCCCTATGGAAAGCGAGATATGGACGCTTGGTTTGGAGTCCGAGTTTCTTGAGAAGCTGTCTGCCATCTCGGAGGTCCGTTGCGTGGTTTGTTGATGGTTTTGGTTTTTGGAGAAGCCTTAGGATTAGAAGTTTTTGGTTAGCTGTGGTTGCAATTTCAGCTCGAAGTGTTCGGTGTGCTGTCGAGGAGATCTTTTAGCTCTGCAGTATCGTCGAGTTAGAGTTTAGAAGCAGCTGTGTGGCTTGTTCTCCGATGGTTCGGGAATCTTGGTTGTTCATCTTTCAGCAGTCCAGGGCAGGTGGTGATGTTTTCTTGAAAGGTTACCTTTGTTTAGAAAAGCTTAAAGTTGTTGTAATTGGTAAAGAGAGGACGGTTTTTTTTAAACCAAACTAGGTAGGATCGCAAAAGTGACTTGAGATTAGTTTGAGAATTTTTCTTGAGCATTCTTTTGTTTGAGACTGAGGATTCTCATATGGATAGGAGCTGCTGAAGTGATCAGGAGTTTGTCTACATCTGGAGTTGAGTTCCATATTGTTTTGGTTCCAGAAGCGATTTTGGTAGTTAGCCTAGAGGAAGAATTGGTGTAGCAGCTCAGATATTTTTGGAATTTGGATTTGGTCAGATCTAGTTTTAGAGTTGGATTTCTGTTATAAGGTTGTGTGACTGAGTCAGTTGTGTCACTCAGATTTTTATGGATTTGATGAACAAAGTTTTCCCGGATATATTGGATAAGTTTGTATTCATGTTCATCAGCAGTACTCTCATCTATTTCAGAATCAGAGTTGTGCAGCGGAAGCGAGGTAGCAGCTATACAAGGAAGGAAGCAAGTTCAGTTTGCTATTGCTTTGGAGTAGAGCATGTGTTCTGGATTTTGATGGATTTTGGAAGACTTTTCTGTTGAATAAGATCCAGAAACTGGTTTGGTTGGTCTAGTTGTTTCTGGGATTATCAGCATAGGTTGAGCTGATCGGAAGAAGGTTGGCAGCCCAGGTTTGTCTGTTGAGTTACAGATATGAGATAAGAAGTTTTGGAATTCGAAGTTGGAGACCTCGTTGTTGTTGAGATTTCTCTGGTTAAGAGAGTAGAAATTGGGTAAGTTTGGATGAGTAATTCTAAGGCATTTGAGATTTCTGATCTGTGTTTTGATAGGATAAGATTGAATTGCCAGTTTGGATAGCTGGAATTCATTTTTTAACACGTGTCTCTGAGGGAGTACGAGTATGATTCATCGATTGGTTGTTGAATCTGTAGTCTAATGGGAGTTGGATGTTGAGTTGGATTTGAGGATAATATTATGTTCTGTTCAGATTGATGGATCTAGAGATGAGTGGAGCTCTGAATTTTGGTTGTGTAGTCAGTTTGTTGTCTTTTGTAGAGCGAGTCTCCCGGTGATTTATCTTGGGAAACTCAAGATAGTATTAGAGATTTATTCTGATTTGTGTCAGAATAATTAGTTACGTTTGTTTGTGTGATTGATTGCTCTGGTTGTTAGTAACTGGTTGATAGGTATGCTTGGCTGTTTGAAATTGAAATCTTTGTTGGGTTATTAAATTACCATTGCATTTAAATTTCGGGGACGAAATTCTTTTAAGGGGGAGGATTGTAACGACCTGGAATTTCGGGCAATATAAATTTAATAATCCGCATCAATAATTTAACTGGTTTGATAATTTTCTCTATAATTTTAATTTAAACTGATAAATTTATTCTTTTTAAGGTTAATAAATATGTAATCTGATAATTGTGTTCAATATCTTTTTAACAATCTAAAATATTGATAGGATTTATTTTTCAAAGCTAATGAAATTTTATTCTGTTTATAATATATACATTTGATATATATTGTGAATAGAAGATCTTTCGTTTTAAACAAAGTTGAATTTTCAAATTGTAATATATATGTTTGTCTATGTTATAATTTGAGTTATTTTGAAATTTAATTTAATCTATTAATAATTGATGTATGAATGAATATTGCAATTATAAAGCTTTGTTTTAAATTCAATAACATTTTTCAAAAATTAATTTAGATTAATTCAATTGTTTTCAAAAATATAAGATAATTGCTTATTTTAAATATGATAGCTTATAAAAGATTTAATCAAAGTTTTCTTTTTGTTTTCTTTAAAGTACTTAATATAAAATGGTATAAATGTATAAATATAAAAGCTTAAGATTTTAAATACATACATAAGAATTATTTGCATTTTTATTTATATTAGAAAATTTCTTTAAAAGGTAAACTTATATTTATTTATAAAGTAAATTAATAATGTAAGTTTATATTTACATTTTAATTAAATGAAAATTTATTAAAAAAAAGTACTTAAGTAACATTTGTAAATATGTTATCTCATCTCTAAAACACTTGTAAGAAGATTAAATACTTTGGTGACAAATGTTGGCAAAATAAACATGTGGCACTATTTTATTTTTAATTTTTAATAAATGTTTTTAGAAGAAAACAAGTTTCTTTCAAAACATTTTCATTCTTTCAAAACATTAATGGCAAAATCAGAAACAAATTTCCAAAATCTGAAAATAAAATCCAAAAGTAAGATAAAATCAAAACTGCAAATTGAAGTCTGCATGCAAAAGAATTATCAATCAAAAAGCAAATCAAAGATGGAATCTGCAACTTCAATCAACCTGCATTTCAATGGAAAGTTCAACTGCAATTTCAACTTTTAAAGCCTCAAATTAAAAATGCAAGGATTCAGTTTCTTCGGCAAAGCAAACCAAAGGCATGCATTAGGATTTCTACAGCAATCAAAGCATTTTACAGATTTTGAACCTGCTCTGCAATTAAACCTGGTGAGTAAATTTTGGTTTAAAAACAGTTTTTTTGTTCTTGTGTAGTTGAATTTGTTTATGCATGTGATGGATTTGGCTATGTTCATAAATATTTGTACTGGTGTATATGTATGTTGTGCTTGGAATAGGTGACTGCTATTTTTTTCCTCTTTTCCTCTTTCTTTTCTCATCTCTGTTC
Organism: Allium cepa; assembly: GCA_030765085.1. Lineage (NCBI taxonomy): Eukaryota > Viridiplantae > Streptophyta > Magnoliopsida > Asparagales > Amaryllidaceae > Allium > Allium cepa. Next base: position 683,243,663 of record CM060928.1, read on the forward strand.
TTTACAAAAAAAACACGTATATAACATACATATACACCAAGTAAGACTATAATTATGATTTGTGCACGGTTGCCTACGGTGGTCGTCGGCAATAGACGTGGTTGCCTACGGTGGCCGGAGCCGGTGGGGCACATAAACACGTATACGCTTTGTGCACGGGTTTGTTCCAGGTGAGTTTTATTTTGGAGAAGAAGAGTTGTGACCCGAGGAGACTATCGCGTTAGGCTCATGTGCAACTCGAAGATAAGGGAGGCTGGAAATCTTCGGGGAGGGCGTGTGATGTTACTGTGTTCGACTCGGGGTTTGGGTTGCCTGCTTTTCTTTGGGGTTGATCTGTGTGTAGTGTTGTAATGGCTTTGTGACTCGAGTTTGTTGCTTTACTATGTGTTTGGTTTATGCAGATTAGATTGGTTTTGTATATTAGTATTAATCAAGTTAAAACTATAAGAACAAGTTATGAAGAAAGTGGAAAATAAAGATAAACTTGTTATTTTAAAAATGGAAGTAAATTTAACATTTAAAGATATGAATTTGAATTTATATTTCAAATGTAAAAAAAATGTTTTAAGAGGTTTGTTTAAAATAATTATTTTAATTAAGTTTTAAAAATACAAATTTAAAAGAGTGATTTGAATTTAATTATTAACTCAAAGTTTTAAGTCAAAGTTTGAAGTAATGTATTAATAAAAATTTTCAATTTATATTGAAATTAAATTAGTTTAAAACTTGATAATTTAAAGTGTTTAAATTTGGAAATGATTTATCTCCAAGTAAGACTATAATTATGATTTTGTGAACCAAGTTTAATAATTTGTCTTTGAATTAATAAGATTTAAATAATTCAATAATTTATTTATGGAAGTAAATAAGGTTAAATTATTTGGATAGTTAACTTAAGAATACTTAATTCATATGATTTGTTAATAAGTTAAGTTTGGTTAAGATTTATGCTTTTCTTAATTTATTAAAGAATTTCTTTAATATTAGAAGTTAATTAATTAATTGTTTAATTAATTTTAAATAATTAGTTAATTGTTTATTTAATTTTTAATAATCACTTAATTATGGATTAATTAAATGTAATTACTTAATAAAGTAATTAATGGTTAATTGTTGAATGTAATTAAGGAAGTTAATTATTTATGGAAGTAATTAATGGTAATTACTCATGGAGTAATTAATTGAAGTGATTATTGGATAATCACCAAATGATATTAATTAAGAAATTGATTAATATAATTGTTGAAATTAATTAATTATGAAATGATTAATTAATTAAGGATTAAGGATTGTTTAATAATGGAATAAATTATTTGTTAAGTAATTAATTAATTAATTAAGATTTATTAATGGCAGCAATTAGGAGATAATTACTTATGTAAGTAATTAAGAGTTGCTTACTTATTTATTTAGTTAATTAATTAATGAATGAATTTAACTTAAGATTAATTACTAAGTGTACTTAATTAAAAATATAATTAATTAAATAAGTAATTAATTAATTAAGGATTTATTTATTAATTTAATTGTTTAATAATTACTTAATGAAGTAATTAAAGACTAATTAATTGAATTAATTAATCAAGGATTAATATAATTAAATTAGAAATTAATCAATTAAGAAGTAAATTAATTAAGATAGGTAATTACAAATTGTTAATTACTAACTATGATTAATGAGTTGATTAATTATAAGTTAATTAGTTAATTAATTAAAGTATTATTAATTAATAAATTAATGTGATTAATGATATTAATCAAGGTTGATTAATATAAGTAATTAATTTAAGGGTGATTAATTATTGTAATTAATTGAGGTATAATGCAATTAATTATAGTCAATTAATATAAGTAAATGTATGATCATTAACTATTGTAATTAATGATAGTAATTAAAGATTTAATTACTGTATGTGGTTAAGGATAATTACTTGAATGTAATTAAATATAATTAATCAAGGAAGATTAATTAAGGAAGATCATTAGAGATAATTAATTTATTTTATTTGGAATAATAATTAATGAAGAAGGATTATGGTAATCAAGTTGATTAAGAGATAATCAACTCTGTTTTGGATATTTGATTAATATAGGTTGATTGATTAATATTGGTTGATTGATTGATATTGGATGATCAATATTTGGAGATTGATATTGGATGATTGGTTGATATTGGATGTTTGATATTGGTTGTTACTGAATACCTCTGTTATGTGATATGCTGCTTTGTGAAGATGAATGTTTGATATGAATTATCTATTGTGATAATACAATTCATCTATCTGTTTACATATCATCTTGAATATGAATTAAATTGTTCAAACCCTTAAGCACAACTTGGACATTAAAATGGCGTTTGGTTTCGATGAGACCGAGATCGGGATTCCAGATTTGGAAATCTGAAAACCACATCGATTCCAATTAAACGTTAGGTCGTAAATCCAAGTGGTGCTAGTGAAGTCTCGAGGTGTAAGGGCTATACGTCAGTATAACTCTGTGGGTGATTCCGTAATGAGTTTGACGGAATAGTGCTTATAGATTCGAGATGGTGATTTAGAGTGCAAGGGCTATGGTCGTTGACTCTGAGAGTGATTCCAAAATGAGTGCAATGAGATAGTGCCTTCGGTTTCCTTCAAAGCCGGAACGAACTTGTATGGATTGAATGCTTTTAGAAAATCGTCAGGTGGACGATGAGCATTCTACGATAAATGTATTCTATAAAGGTAATCATAACCTCAAGCCTCATCAACCGGGAATGGCTAAAACAAGGGAGGTGCAGCAAGGCTTCGTGGGTAGCTCCCAATCGAGAGCGAGATTTACCCCTATTTAGAAGTCCCTTCTATTTCGGCTTAGTGTGTGGTTGGTCGCGCCAACTATGGGGTGGTCTCGTTCGGGACTATTCAGTAAGGAATGGTTCCGGCCTTGTTTTGCAGGGGAGTGGGCGTACTCCTCGGTACGTTGATCTAAGCCACATACTGTGACGGGCGGTACCCCAGTAGCCCTGCCATTGATGGAAACCCATTCTTCCTACGAGACCTTACAGTTTTGATTTTATTACCCACTTTTGTGGCTAGTAGCTGGATGTGACGCCCCACCTCTATACCCACGCTAGCCAAGGACACTACGGTATAGTGCTGTCAACTAACGCGGAGAATAAGGCTGTTGAGGAGCGGCCATCAATAGTTTGGCCTTACACTAGTATTGGTTATCTCGATAGGAGTGGTATATATATATATATATATATTCTTTCTTTTTTCATCTCTGATTTATTTTCCTCCCATCGACATACCCCAATTCCAGTATAAAACAAACTACGATGGTTTGTAATAGTTTAGAACAGTAAATATGAAATATTACACAGATAATATAATGCGGAACACAAATAAAAGAGAAAGTCTCATATATACAATAACAGATGTCAGTTACAATACATTTGATACAATACATATGACTCGGTACATATGATACAACTACCACAGACACAAAGGCAACTGACCAAATGCCAGAGCTCAGTGATACTCAAGCACCAAATCAAACTGAAATAGCAATATGGAGGGGATGTTTTGTTTGAACTGTTTTGTTTTTTTAAGTTGATGAGGTAGCAAGACTGTGTTAGTGATGCAGATAGGCAAATGATACCAAATAAAACCAAACTACAAAAGCCAATGCCGAAGTCATTCCAGCAAGATGACAATGAATCAAGTGACTTGATGAAGAGATATCAACAAGCACATAAATGAAACAAGTGATTATGCACCACTGACCATGAATGCAGTAGGAGTCAATTTGAATGCAAGTATTTCAAAAATGTACAAATGGTCAGTCCAGTTCTAAACATGCATCAACAGTGGCTTTAAAAATGAAGACTGCGATTATTAAAAGTGAAGAATGGATGCAACAATACCCAAGACAAATGAAACGTGATACCAGCAACATGAATATGAGAACAAGCATACTTGAAGACTACTGGAATGCATAGTTAAATTGAATGAAGACATGAGTTAATGCAAACTTCAACTACAAATGATCAAGTGTATCTGTATATTAATTATGCAAACACAGGTTGCAATGAGGACTACACAATACTCAAAGATAAGGCAAGGCAGCAGCGACACAGAGGTGGCAGCATGGTGCTACAGGCCAACAAAACACCAAAAACAAATGTACACAAAATGCATATATGTACTACTCGAATAAACAAGTAGAAAGAGCATAGACAAGTGACAATGAACAAGTAAGAGTCAAAGCACTAATGCATATAGACTCGAAGACCAATTGAGGAATCAACTATAAATGGTACTGCCTCACAATTAAAAAGAACAACATCGTAGCCACCGTGAACAAAGTCAAGGTAGCAAGTTTAATCATAACCAAGTGTATCTCCCAAAATACAACATACATACAACTGTAACTGGACAGTGCTAATATCACGATCAAGAACAAGGTACGGTGCCGAAGAAAAGGCAAAGGCCAGCAATTAACAGAATTACGAGGCGGTGTCAACATAAAATGAGGACCAGGCAGTAGGTGTCAACTGACTCGAATAACTCAAGTCAGAAATCAAGTTTACAATTCAAGAGGGATACTCAAAATTCCATGACCGCAGACAAATGGAGCCGTAGTGGCCTCGAAAACTAAGCAGTGCCGAAACACCCAAACAAACAAGCAAACAAAAAGAACGAATTGAATCACTGAAATCATAAATCACCGCAACCAGAAATCAAATCCATCAAGTGCTTAAACTCGAGTGAATTAAAATCATTCAAATCATCGGCATTCCAACAAAAAGGAAACGGTCGAAGCTAGAGTTGAATTAGAGTGAGTAAACTCACCTTTTCATGAATCGAAGCAACCGAAGCAAGCTACGAGGAGGCCATCAATGGATGAACCAGAACGCTGAATCGCCTCTTCAATCGAGCATCAGCATCTTCAATTTTCCACAAGCCCTAGTTTTTGAAAGAGGGACAAACGAAAATTGGAGCCGCCATTGTTATTTCTTCGTTCGATTTTTATTTTTAGGGTTACGAACGAATAAGAAAAGTGAATAAAAGAGGGGGGGGTGGGTTATTAGCTTAGCAAATTATCATAGCCCAATGATAAAAAAAAAGAACCACTGTTTAATTTTCAAAGCCCATCAATCTTTTTAACACTTTACAAAAGAATTTTAATTCAATTTTTAAAACTTCAATTGGCAATAAGCGAAATATTAATCGTTTAATGTCGATTATAAATCGACGCGAAATACCGGGTTGTTACACTGGAATTTAATGAATGTAACAATTTCGGCTATTTCTTATTTACTTGAAAACCCTAGACACTATTATAATATCACTGGATTTCCTATCAAATGTTTTGGTTAGCGTAAGGTAAAAACTTTTCCATGTTTATGTGTGGGAAGTCTTACTGATACCTTTTCTTTTCAAAAGGTTTTCCAAAGTTAAGCAATTTTAACCCGTTTACTCACACCGGACCCCTGTCTGACCCGAGTGTTTATTTTCTGTTTTATTAAACTCTTGGGTACTCATATTATGTATGAGTAGTCAAGTGGATCAGGTTAGCTTGACGAATTCTGGAAGAGATATGGAGCAGGAGGCTTCCACGTGTAGATATATTATGGTTCCGCTGTATTTGTTTGGTATCTGTTTCTTGTGTACTTGAATTGTATAATTAGACAGATGTTTATAACTGTCTAATCTGTGTTGTTTATTGTGTACTCTAATGTAATAAGATACTATATAATATTTTATGTGATATATTATATTTCATTCGTTCCGCTGTGAGTTCTTTGATGTTGTTGTTTCTTTCTTTCCCTTTCTTTTCTTCTTCTATCCCTTTCTTTCTTCAAGACAATGCGATTTCCCAGAGATAGGAAGTCGGGTCGTCTCAGTAAATTTTATTCATAGAGTGCTAATGGATTTAATAAAAAGAATGAAATCAAGATGAATAAATAAATTAGGAGTATAAATTTTAATAAATGTGTGCATTGATTTATAGTAGGATTTAAAAGGCAATTAATAATTTAAAGGTTGATTTATTAAGAAAACAATGTGTAATGGATGGAAATGGAATAAGTGTAGTGTAATGAGAGTCGTTGTAATAATTATTTGTAAAGAATTAACTTACAAATATTACAAAATGTATAATGGTGACAATTGGTGTTGTTACCAATTTAACTGATCAATTTCAAATAAATGTCAACAAAATGTTACATTAATGTGGAATAAACCATAATTGTAGTGTGAACGTAATAAAAAGAAAGGAAATGTTAATTATATTCATAATGTAATGATTGCTTTAATAGTAAGGAGTGAAAATCAAAATAAAAGAATATAAATGAATAAGTTTTGTAAAAGATTAAAATATGTTTATTTATTTGAAATGTTTGTTAGCTGAAAGATTGATTGTAGAGATGAGTAACTGTTCTTTAGTGAGAAATGTGTAATTACTATTTGTATCCAATAATGTAAATATGTTTAAATTACTATTAAATAGGAAAAATTGTTTTACTTCTCATTACATTCATTTAGTCCATTTTGAAACTTAATCAACTGAAATAAATGTAATTGAAAATTTCGAATTAATAAGAGAGAGAATACTAATTGTAAATTAATAGGTGTATTTAAAAGCAGCTTATGTTTTGTGAAAACATAAGGAAAGTTGTGATTCAATGAAAAAAAAATTTACATCAAATAAGATGAAGGTTTCATCAGTGAATGTAGGTTTAATTTCATTAAAATAAAGAATAGAAAGATTGATTTTAAAGAAAGAAATATATGCTTATTTGAACTGTGTTTTATCATACAGACTGATTACAAGAATAGGAAAATAATCTATTTATTACTCCTGTGTATAAACAATAAATTTATAACTGTTTTAAAATTTAACTTTGTAAGTAACTGCAATTAATGTAATTCAAATGTTTCAATTAAAAGGAAAGGAAACTTGATTGCAATTAATAGATTTAATAAAAGAAACGCACGTTTTGTGTTAAACAAAAGGGGTGTTTTAATGGTAATAAGAGATCATTTTGGGAAAAACAAATCTAATGTTTTCATTTTTAAGGTAAGTACAAAAATTTATTATGCGTAGACAAAAAACCTAAATGCATAGAAATTCGAATATTAATTGGGTTAATGTAGTTAATTTGGTTACGTTTCAAAAAAAATTGAATTTCAAAATCTTTTATTATTAATTGTTTCACGAACATTTTAAAATAGTTACCTTATGTAACGACCTGATATTTTCAACCATTCGCATCCATTATAAGTGTATACGTAGACACTCATGCCGGAATTGGATTGCTCAAAATACCGCGTTGTAAATAAAAATTTGGCAAATCTCAGAATATACAGTAAATAAAAATCACAGATTACAGACATAGAGTATATATAAATGCATCGGAAGAAAAAGAGATAGTAGTTCATGAAGCTACTATATAAAATATAAGATACATCAGAGTTAAATAAGATACAACAGAAGAGTAACAGGATACATCAGGTACAAATCAGATACATCACTGAACCACTGGATACTGAAACAAAATAGATGGCTGGATCTTCAAGGAAAGCTCCAACGCCGAAAGTGAATCTTGAATGCTAACTCAATCAATCTGTCCCGAGCGTAAAGCAAAACACAAAACCCTCGAGTCAGGACATAAATACTTATAAGCTGTAAATCAACTCAAGTGAACAGCAACAAAATGCATCAGTAACTTAAAGGATGCTTGGGACCGCCCATCCTCTAAGGATCCGTTAAACTATTTACTATGTAGTAATATATGCTATATACGGTAGTGTCTAATCAGTAAAGTATAATCATATAGAAAATAGCGTTAAGGGGATGGTGAACCTTAACGCGGTCGGATCTTTAAAACCAAAATCGTAGTGGGCTCGATATAAGGATATGACACGACACGCGAGGCAATGCCAGGGTGGATACACCGTTTGCACTCCCGGACCGGTGGTGACGGCAAGCCAACAGCTTCCGCCCACCTCGAAAAATACCCCCGAATCAAAGTGGCGCCACCGAATCGAGTCACAACAGTAATAGAATGGTTTCCGATGGAGCACGCTCGATGAAAGGGTACGACCCTTTGTGTAGCCCGGTGTAGCTCCTGTTTTAGTCATATATGCCAACTCACGGGAGTTGGGTCTACGTAATATACCTCAAGAACGTCGCCACCATCCTACTTCATTCTGGAATCTCCACCGCGTACACAGTTGTTAAAGTGGTTTTCGGTATTGGCCGGCTATAAGACAATATCCGATCCCGGTCTCTTTAACAACCAATCGTTATTATAACCCGTAGTTATAACTTTAAAACAATATTTTATACTTCAAAATAAAATATCCTTTTCAATCCAAATCTTTATCAAAATAAAGATTAAATCATTTCCAAAACCATTTCAATATATCATCGTAAAATATCTTTCAATTCAAATATTTATCAAAATAAATATCAAGTCATTTCTAACCATTTCAATATATTAAATTTTCATACCCTTTCAACACTACCTCTCAAATCATTTTAATATATCAAAATATCATAACCTTTCAAAGTTTCAGTTCCAAAATATCATATCTTTCAGAACTTCTTTTTAAATCATGTTAATATCAAAATGTCCTATCTTTCAAACTCCGTTTTCAAATCATTTAATATCAAAAATATCATATCTTTCAAAACTTCGTTTCAAATCATTTTAATATATCAAAATATCATATCCTTTCAAAACTTCGTTTCAAATCATTTTAATATATCAAAATATCGTATCTTTTCAAACTTCATTCATTTCAAATCATTATTCATTTTATTCAATCTAAAATACCATTTCAATTCATATTTCAAAACAGTTTACATTCCAAAAATTATTTTTTATCATTTCAATGAAGTTATTAAGTTTAATAATTAAATTATTAAATTTCCAAAAATTTCAACTTCCAAAGTTTATTTATTCACTTAAGTTAATCAAACCAGTGAAAATTCACTTTTCACATCATTTAGAAAACTCTACGGAAAGTTACATTTAAAACAGTTCAATTTAACAAAAGACAACGTTTAAAAATGTTGTAATAGAGTTTTCTTAAATTTCAAATAAACTTAGTTAAATTCAAAAATCATAGTACTTACAACAATTTCTATAATAGTTTTTTTCAATAGTTTTTTTTTAGTTCATTATCATCAACTACAGTATTTACAATTGCTGTAATATCATTTACATTGTAATTAATATCATTTCAAAAATGCAGTCAATTAACTTCAAATATTCGATAAAATTTCTCAACCAGTTATATTTTTATTAAAACATTTTTAACTTATAAAGTCATACATTTTCACATTTATAACATCATTAAATTTTCCTCAAGTTCATGATTTTACAAGGTTAAATTTCCATTCAAAAATCAAGATTTAATAATAATCCACTTATTAAAATGTAATCTTCAATTTTAAAATCCATTACATTAAATTTCAACTTAACGCTTAAGTTCAAATTCTCAAATATAACTTAGTTTTATTTTTATTTGCTTAACTAAAAGTTCACTTTACGTCAATTTCATAAATTTCCAATTCTAGTTATATTTCAAAGTTTCAACTTAAAATATTTATTCATTTCACATTTCAACTTTATAAAAAAATCATAAATATGATAAAAATCATTTTAAATTCATTTAAATTCAAATTATCATAAATTTATCATAATTTCATATTCAATTAAATTTCCAATTATAATTAAATCAAAATTTCCAAAATAACTCACGTTCAAAATTTCTAACTTTTTCATTAATTCATTTCACTTACAATAATTCAGAAAATCAATAATAATTTACAAAAATCCTTTTTTTTAAAATTTAAAATCAAAATATTATAATAATTAAATTTCTAAAATATTTAAAATTTTAGAAAAACATATTTTAACTACGGGCCTGTATATAATTTTCTACGCTAGGTAAAGTGATACAGGTAATATATCATTTCAAACCGTAATTTACAAAGAAAATCCGGGTTTTATCATTTCAAACCCACAATCCCAAATTAAAATAAATTAAACAAAATAACTCAGGCTTATCATTTCAGCCCATAGTGCTTCTATTCTAACATGGAACTTGAAGTGTGATCATATACAGGAATAATATAAACAATGTCAATATCACAATATACAGTCATATATCAGATGTCGGGTGAAAATTAACAGTTTTAATATGGTAATAAAATGGTAATAACATGGCATAGCATATCATATGATCATAATTAACTTGCATAAACATTTTATATTACTAAACACTTGTCATCAATTCACTTCTCATAAGTATAAATGTCAGAGTGAGAAAGACTCACATTTTCAAGCTGAAGACCAAAACAACAAACACAAGTGCGATTCCAAAAGCACGACAAACATGATATAGCATGACTTTTGATTTGAATGAATGGAGAGCCTTGATATTTTTCTTGTAAACAATAACCAAAACAAGACAATATACACATAAATATTCAACGCAAAACAATGTTGAAACAATGAAAATACGAAGCAACAAAGGAATAGATTACTTGACCTTGCTTTAACCATTCAAATGCTTGGTTTAGGAGGTTCTTGGGTTCGGCCATGATGATGATATAGCTCAGGTTTGACACCATAACTCACGGCTAGAAGGAGTATGGAGTGGTAGGGTTATAACATGAAGCATACAATTGGTCAAGGCAACATATATGAAGTTTTTTGAGCACAACAAGGCTCGGCCTTGGGTCAAGTGGGGCTTGGCCATACTTGTACAGGTTTGGACAGTAGATGGAGGAGTGTGGGGAGGTCTGGAAAAGGTGGTGGTGGCAGCCTATGGTGGTGGCCAAGGTGGTGGATGAAGATATGAAGTGATAGGGTGGCTATCATGAATGTTTCAAGGCTTTATGCATTGTTTTTGTGGAGTTTTGGTTCATGGAGTCTTGGCCATGTCAATTTCAGATCTGGATAGAGGCTAAGATGAAGTGTAGTGGTGGTAGCAAGGTGGTGGTCGTGGCTAGAGGTGGTGGCCATGGTGAAGTATGAAGGTGGTGAAGTAATAGTGGTGGCTAGTGCATTGTTTTTGGACATTATTTGCAATTTTGTGGAGTTTTGTCACCAAGGGAGGTGTGGCCATGGATGGATCTGAGATGATGGCTGGAGATGATGCCAAGGAAGAGTGTTAGGGGATGGTGGAGAGTATGGTGGTGATGTTGGGTGGTAGAGGCCAATCCAGAAAGCATAGAAAACTAGGCAAAATACATAGAAAATGAGAAGAAAAAGGTAGAAAAAAAGATGTAGCCATCACTAGATTTTTTTCTCAAGATGGAGGTCATGATTTTTAGGGTTTTGGAGCTTGAAAATTCGTGAATAATATGAGGGAGTCAGCTACAAAGGATGAGGAAAGGAATGGCTAAGATAAATTGATGTATTAATTGCAAAAAGAAACGGATAAAACGTCTTTACGTTTCAGGCTTTTAAGATCTCTTAACTTTCTAAACCTTTTGCATTTCCTTTTCTTTTTAATTTTATAAAAAAAAAATAAACCCAGAAATTTTATTTAAAACCGAAACTAATTAATAATAAAATAAAATAAATAATTTATTTTAAGTAAAATAGAAAAAGGAAATAAGAAATTGCTTAAAAATAGCAACCCTGACATAAAAATTACAAGAAAATCTCCAATGACTTTGGAAATTTTATTACTTCACAAAAAAAATATTATAACACAAAATTTGAATTAAAAATGGTTTTAAAACATTTTCAAGGTAAAATAATAATTTAATTTTTATTAAATAGAAAGTTAAATAAAGAAAAATGCAGTAAATACCAACTAGGCTTTATAAATTGAAATAAATTCAAATAAACTTTAGAAAAATTATATTATCATTTTAAAAATACTTAAAAGTCAAAATATACATAATATAACATATTATCACATATTAAAATAAAATATAACCAAGAAGAAGTAACTTATACAATTTAAAATAGTCATTGTTAAATAACCCTATATACGCACAATATTGTAAAGGGTATAACTTTCACAATTTACAACCGATTTCTACGAAACGAAAAATGGTGTTCTTAGAATTTTATGTACTCTCATCATAGAAGAAAAAATTAAAATTTTAAACTTTTAAAATTTTAAGTTGAAAGTCACATTTTGACTATTTTGACCAAAATCAACATTTCAGGCAAATATTCAACTTACACAAGTTTGGAATTATAACTCATATAAAGATCAAGATTATATTTAAATAATAAATTCAATCATTTCAAATAAGTAAAATAAGTTTTTTAAATCAAAATCTTACATTAAAAATAATTAAAATGTACAATAAAATAATTACAAAATACAGGGTTGTTACACTCTCCCCCACTCAAAACTTTTCGACCCCGAAAAGGAATGAGGTATGGAAGGGCACAGAAAAGATAGAGTGAAATAGGATTAAGATAAGATGACAAGAAGATTGAAGTTATACCTGATAACTGTTGTTATAGGTAAGTTTAACAAGGTGGAGGTGATCTTTCCAAGATCCTCCAGAATCAAGAACACAAGCACGAAAAAGGTGGATTCAAAATGATTACCAAAGGTCTATCAAGATTATAGAAAGATTTCTAAACAGAAAGATTATAGAAAGATGCCTATACCGGTCTATAGCAAGATAAGGATAATAAGGACAACCAAAAGATAGTTTGAAAAACAAAATAATGAAATAAATTCGAAAGCATGGAAATTTCAACTTAAATAGAGAATAAATCTTTACACAAGTTAAATAAATCTTAACTACCCCAAATTTCATTACCTTATTATCCAATCATCTTAAATTAACAACTTTTAAAACCATGGGTTTGAAAAATAATCATTTATTACACTCACACTGTACTTAATAAATTTAATTCTTCTTTATTCCTAATTAAACTTAAATTTATTCCTCTCAATATATTCATCACTGATGTTAAATATACTTACACTTATTATAACTGTTTTATTTTATTCTTAGTTCTTCTAACATTGTTTTATTGTAAGTTATTCAATTACCCTTTATTATATTTACCTCTGTTAATCATTTTATAATTAAAATTTAAGTGTATAACATTTATTATAACCACTCAAATTTCATTTATAAAATCTTTTTATATTGTATATTATCCAGTTACATTGTTAACTTCTGAAATTAAGGTAAGTTATATTTGAATGCAATTATATTATACAAATAAAACTTTCCAATTCAATTCTCTCAAGTTTTAATCATTCATCCAAATTTTTGATTCTCTTTTATAATTGAAATTATTATTTAAAATAAAATTTAAGAATTGTATTTCCGATTTCTCCAAACCATTTAGAGATAAGTAATATATATATATATATATATATATATATATAATATGTAAAATCAAATTTCAATCATATATCTATATATATTATAAATCAAGTCATATTTTAGAAATTCAAATCAATTAAATTCCCCCGAAACAAAACTGTAGCAAGACCACAGAACAGTCTCTTCACTTCGAAACTCGAAAATGAACGTCGATGATGTCGCGATCATCACTGAAGTTATTTCCCAGCGACAATGAGAAGAGCACTAATTTTAAACTTTAAAATTCTTTGGAAACAAATTTCTATTTCGAAATACTTCAAATAATATATCCCTTTTAAAACTTTTTAAACAACAGGTTTGAAACCATTGGAAATCAAATTCTCAAATTTCTTGTTCTAAATTCATTTCAGTTCCCAAATCAATTTATAAACAACTATTTATAAATTCATTTATAGAACAATAAATGATAAATTAAGTATTATCACTTCAAATAATCAATTTAAATCAGTTTATTAAGTTCCATAAATTTACTTATATATCAAAATTTTATTTCATTGACCAAATTTTAAAATAATATTGTGTCAGTTTGTTATGTCAAAGTGTTTTAGAAATCCTATCGATAGCGTTGATCAAACGAATCGATCGGAAACCCAAATCAACATCAACAACTCAAACAACACAATATAAAAAAAAATATAGATTGACAAATACAACTCAAAAATGTTGGAGAAAAAGTTGGAAGCAAAAGACAAGATGATTAAACACAGAGTAGGGAGGCGGATAAGCTAAAATAAATCACTGGCAACCTTAATCGGGTCAACCGTGACTTAAAGTATAAAATCGAAGTGGATTTTCTGGGGTAAATCTACATTCGACATCAAGAGATAGAGTTTGGGATAATAGGAGATACTAGCATCTAAACCGAGTGTGACGACCCTGAATTTTTAAGCATTTAAAATCAGAATATTTAATTGATTTTAAATATTCAAGATAATAGTTTCAACTTGAATTACGAATATCACAATTCATTTGATAATTTAATTATTAAATTTAAATAATTTAAAATTGGATGAAATGTTGAATTCCAGAATTTTAAGCCTATTAAACATAATTTGAAGGCTTATAAAATTTATATTCGTATTACTGAGGATAATAGAAGTTGTAAAATTGAAATAAACAGTGGGTTGTTCAATTTTAAAATTTATATCGTTTATATTGAATTTAAAAATAGCCTTCCAAGGCGCAGTCTCGGAATTTGACGAAACCAGTTCCATTGGGTCCGTGATATTGAATTATTATCGGATTTCAAATTTCGTATTGAACGAAGTTAGTGTGTGAGCGTACGATATATAAACACGGAAAATTTAATTGATTTTAGACTAATGACATTTAATTTAATTAATTAAGCTTCTTGGGTACGCCTGGTCAAAATCATTATAAGCTTCCTTTGCACGCTTGTTTACTTTCAATCACTTCCTGCCTACTTCATCAACACAGCCGTATTGAGGAAACAGGTTTTCCCCTAATTCTAAATTCATTCTCCAATTCGAAAAAAATCAAAATGAAATGGCCGACCCAAAAATTTCCACTTCAATTCGTTCAAGAAAAATTAATAGGCCAAAGCCCTACCTCTTCAAACAAAACCCATCCCTTAATCAAGAATTGAAATCAAATTTCGCCCTCAGAAAAAATAATAAAAAAATATAAATAATGGCCGCAAGTGAAATGAGGGCAGAGCGGCCTCTCCTCAAAATCGAGCTCGCGGTCGCATTTTGGCGCTTGCACGAGTTGTAGTTAGGGTCGAGTTTGCTAGAGTTCGCGGCAGTGGTTTGATTTAATGATCGTTTAAGGATTGCGCGGTGGCTAGGGCTTCGGAGTAAGGTGCGAGCGCACGATGTTGTGGCCGAGGGAGGGTAACGCCGTGGGGCAGTCGTGTTTCTAGTCATGGGTTGTTCGGAGGATGCTGCGGCTCGATGTAGAGCTAGGGTTCGAGTGGGTGGCGCTTGCAGGTGGGACGAGGCCGAGGTGAGGTGAAGGCGATGGCGACTTCATGAGCGATGATGGAAGTTGTTCGATGGCAGCGGCCTGTACTGTAGGCAGTAAGGTATACCTTGATCTGCAATTTAATTTTGAAATTAATAAATTACCGTTGAGGCTTAAATCGTATACAGAGGGATTTATATACCTACAATAGGATATACATTTATATAAACAATTTGTTTAATCTTATATATATATTTAAATGCTCGGAACAAAGAGATTGAATTATAGATCAATACAGTTTCTTTATAAAGGGTCTTCATAGATAAAAAAATATATAATAATAAAAAAGGTATATATGGATACGTATATATATGTGGATGGAGTTGAGAAGATTAGGGATTTTAGAAGGCTTGGAAATGTATATAAGAATAGATTTTTAAATCTATATTGACTCTTATATAAGTATATATATATGCAATTTCAAAAGCAGAAATAAATATACGTATTTACATTTTTAATTTACCAAGTTGGTAGTTATCAAGGAAATATTTTGTTTAAATGGGTAACCAATTATTTTAGTTACAAAAAGGTTGTTTAAAAGGAAAAATCAGTTTTATACTTAATTATCTGTTCAAATAAATCATTAATTAAAATAAATAAAATTAAACTAGATTAAAACTATCAAATGGAAATTTATTACTCAAATTTTTCAAATACTAATATATCGTCTAATATTTATACAAGGCCAAGAAATGGTGGAAACAAGCTAAATTGGTAGTGGATTATCGAACAAAAGCAAAGGTGAGTTAATCTCACTCAGTTTAGATTTAAATTTAAATTTAAATGATTAAATTTAAATAATTGATTGTGGTTGAATTGATTGATGTGATGTCGTATAGTATAATTTGAACTTGGCATATTATGTGATGCTAACATCTGTGGATGCAGGGAAAACAGGTTGGAGGGATCCAACTGGATCCCTCAACTTTATTTAATTATTTAATATTCTCTGTTCTGAATATTTGATATTCTATAATGAATTATGTGGAAATATTGAATGCCATGGCTCGATTGTTATAATCGGGAAATAATGAATTACACAAATATATAATTTGGGTTTGGGAATGGAAATAAAAGAAGTAAAATTGTAAGTAAAATAATTATAGAAAAGTTGAATAAAGTTATGAATGAAGTGGAAAGGAAATAAAGTAACTTTAACATTTTAATAAATAAATCTTGAGTATGGGAAGGAGAATTTAATTAAACAGAGAGTTCATGAAACTTAAATCTCAATGTTATTGTTTAAAAGAACAACACATTTATTTTAAATTGAGGATTTAAATTTATTTAAGAAGAATAAAGAAGAAATTGGGAATAACATGAGATTTGCATATTTCAGCTAAAGGAGTTAAAAAAATCAAACTGAAAATAATAATAAAGTCCATAATTAATGAATTTTGAAATGAACTGTTAAGTGAAGAAATTTATTTCAAATGGAATAAATTGGAAATCAACTTGGAAAATTGATTTAAGTGATTGAGATTGGAAATCTCTCTTTGAATAACCGAGTACGCTTTCAGAGTAATTTTTTAAATATAAATTGAATGTTTAAAGTTGTTTTAAGAAGTATGTTTTGTAAAATTTATTATTTCTAATTTTTAATTTCTAAAGCAAGTATTTCCTTTTAATATATTATAGCAATAATTATTTACAGAGTGATTTAGTATTTGTTTTAAAAGGTTTAAATCTGGTTTTATGTTTTATTAAGTAACCTTATTTTCAAATATTCCTATAGTATGTATTTTTAACAAATTATTGAAGTAATTTAACTTAAATGTTTAAAGTATATTTTTCAAAGAAAGTGTTTTAAATTATTTAAAAATCTATTTTTGTGTGCTTGGTGATTTCAGAGGAGATAGAAAATATTTGGGAAAGTTGATTCTAAAAAGAAAGATGGTTTTGAAAACTGTTTTCAAAGGGTTGAAAATTGAAATATATCTTGTGAAAATATTTTTGGAGACTAATAAATAATTTGAAAATTATTTATTGGTTGATGGTTGTTTTGTGAATATAATTGATAGTTAAATAACCGACTATCAATATTGGACAATGCGTTGATCGTTTCGAAGAGACCGGGATCGAGATTTATTTCTCGAAAACCACTTCGATCCGGTTTGTACGTTTCGTGTAAATGATTTTGGATTCGAAGATGGAGCAGCGAAGTGCAAGGGCTAGTCGCTACTAATCCTGAGGATATTTCCAAAATGGATGTAGTAGGGATAGTGCCTTCGGTTCCGTTCGAACCCAGGACGGACTTGTATGGACGAATGCTTGTGAAACATTGTCAGGTGGACGATGGGAATTCTAAGTGAAAATGTTCTAAAGGTAACGCTTAGCCTCAAGCCTCATCAACCGGGAATGACTGAAAATCAGGGGATATGCATCAAGGTTAGGTGGGTCATGCCCAAGCAGGATGTAACATCCCGGAATTTTGGACAATATAAATTTAATAATCTGGATTTAAATTTATATTGAATTGATAAATTTTGTTAATAAATTTGATTTGATTTCAATAATCTTCTTTATTTAAATATTTAATTTGTGAAATTATTTTTAATGAGTTAATAAATCTATTTCCTATTTATAAATGTATATGTATTTATGTATATATTTTAAATAGATAAGTTGTTTTAATTTAAATTAGTATAGAATATTTTTAATATGTTTTGAAAAGAGAAATGGTGATTTATTTTTAATTTAAGCTTTTCAAAATATTTAATTAAATACTATATGTTTTTAAATATGAGATAAATGTTTTAATTAGTTTAAAATTCATTTTTATTTCAAGTTGTATATTAAAATATTTTACAAACTCTTTTATAAATTTGTTTATAAGTTCTTTTCAAAATGAATAACTTGTATATCATTTTATTTATAATAATAATGCTTTGCTTTATTTCTTTAGAGAATCATTTAATTCATAATTATGTATAAGATTTAATTAACTATGTTTAATCCTTATTTAACTTTAATTAAACATTAATTTAATTCATAGAGACAAGTGTATGTGTATTAGAGATTAAAGCTAACAAATGTAATCTTATCATCTTTTTAAAATGACATGTGTCCATTTCATTTTCATTTCTCTTTTAATTCATTTAAAACTGAAAATACATTCATATCATTTTGCTTCTTCATTCATATGCATTTTATTCATTCTTTAATAAAAGAAAACCAATCTCATTCTCACAACCAAATACATACAAGTCTGCATATACTATGCATTCAACTCCTCTTTCTCAAAATTTCTACCTACATTTCATTTGATCTGAAAACAAACTCCTCTTTTCCCAAAATTGCAAACCTGCACAACAATCTTCTGAAAATTCAAAAAGCCTGTAAAACTTTGCTTTCAAACTCCTCTTTCCCCAAAATTATTACCTGCATGCAACCATTTAAAGCTCTGCATATCATTTATAAACAAAGAAGCTCTGCAAATTTCAAGTAAAACCTGCATACAATTCCTCTTTTGAAACTCAAACCTGCATCAACATGGAAGCTCTGCATTTCTTAGCAATAGAACAAACAAGCCTGCATGTTTTAAAAAGGCAACAATCAAAGAAGGCCTGCACATCCATTTGAAGCCTTGCATTTCATTTGCAAGCTAGAAGCTTTGCATGTTCTTGCATATGAAATCAAAGAGCTCTGCAATTTCAAGATTTGAGTTCTGCATTCCTTTGCATCTGCAATTTCAAGCAGAGAGGCCTGCATGCAACCATTTGAATCTGCATTCATGAAATCTTCAATCTGGAACAAGAGGCTCTGCATTTCAAAGGCCTGCATGCATCCAAATAAAAGCTCTGCATTTTAATAGCATTCAAGAAGCCTGCATGTAGAACCTGGAAATACTGCATCTGAAATCATCAAGCTAGCATCAACACATCATTTAAAAATTTGGACAGTGCTCTGCATTTCAAATTCAGGTGAGTAACACTAAATTTAAATAAAGTTAGGTAGGAATGCATGTTGTTTATTTGCTGAGTTAAATTTGTGTTCATGATTTCTACTGCCTGTGCATATATGAATGCAATGCATGTTTTGATTCCAAGGTTCTGATTATTTTAGTTTGAGTTCAAAACTGATAAACAGTTTTCCTTCTTGATCTGGATATCATCATAGATTAGCTTTTGAGTGGAATTTATTTTATTTCATGATAACATAAAATTTATATGCCTTTTATAAGCTGTTTAGTCCTGTGATGTTTGGAAACATAAACACAAACTAAATTCTGTATAAATTTTGAAATATAGATATCATGAATTGGTGTTTTCAAGATTACTAACAGAATCATTTAGTAAATCCAAGAATTTAAAACTAAAACTAAATTTAACAGTGATAAGGAAAAATGCAGTTTTTTTTTTGAAAATTGACTGTATTTTACTTTTGATCAAGAATCAGTTGAGCCTTGCATTGAATTTGAGTGAGATTGATTCTAGAGTGAGTGTAGCTATCAACAATCATAGGAAAATTATTGAATTTGTTTGCAATTCAAATTTGAGAATGAAATTTGAAAATTTCTGTCAAGAACCCTAGTTACTGAGTTTAGAATGTTTTGGGTGCTGTGGCTTCAAGGGTGCATCGAGTTCATTGCTATTTTGGGTATTGGTATATGGTGTATTAATGAAGTTAATGCCGGAGTTTGGTCGATGATGGTGGTCGGAGTTGAGAGGAACTGGAGTTGACAGGTTTGAAGGGTGGAGTTTGGTCTGTTGTGCAGGTTTTGATGTTGTTGGTTGCAGGGAATTTTGACTCGGGTAGGTCTCGGGTTAATTGGAATAAAACTCGAAGCAAGTAAGCTTCTGACCCGAAGTAAAATGGGGTTGCTTGAGTGTATTGGTGTTTCAGGTTTTATTCACAGAACTGTTCTGTTTTAGGAATTTTAAAAATAAAGTTTAAATTTAATCTGAAATCCTGAACTTAGAATCTAACTTGGGTCTGAAAATGAATTCAAATTGTTTGAATTATTATTTTGTAATAAATTTAAATGCAGAATTTCAAATTGGTTAAAAATATAGAAAGAGAGAAAGGGGAAACAGAAAACTGTTTCCAGATTTTTTAAAAATTTGAATTAAGGTGCAACTGAAATTGTGGCTTGGGTTTTTAAACTGAATTCAAGTATGAATTTAAATAAGTTTAACTTCTGTTCTTTTGAAATTATTTAAATTCTGGGAATTTCAAAGTTTAAGTTTTTGTTTATAAAACAGAAAACTGTTTCTGTTTAAATGTAAAAGGTAAGTTTAAATTTTTAAGTGAGATTTAAAACTGAGTTTTAGTTGGAGTTTGAATATGAATTCAAATTTTGATGGTTTGAAACTTGGAATCAATTATGTTTTTAAATTCAAATTTGAATTTCAAACTCTCAAGTGTAAATGCATATGTGATTTGTATTTGGAATGGAAGGTTAAGTATTTAATTTAGGAATTCAAAATGAATTCAAACTCTGAGTTTCTAAATCTATTTTTAAACTTCAGTTTTTAAATTAAAGATTTAAATTTAAATTGTTTTCAAATGATTTGCATTTGAATTAAAGGTATAAATTATAGAAAGAGTTTAAAGAGTTAAAGCTAAAATAAGTTTGAAAGTTGAATTTCAAATGTTAAAGAAATTTTTAAAATTGATTTGAATTTGATTTGAATTGAAATTTAAATCCTTTTCAACTTATTAATTAAGTATATGTTTCTTGTAAACATATAAGATTTAGATTTGTGTTGTTTTAAAATCTTATTTTAAATAAGTTTGAGTCTTAAGTTTAAAAGAAATGTTAAAATGTAAATTTAAAAACATTTTGTTTTTAAATGCTAGATTAAATAGAAATGTTTATTTAAAGATAAATAAATGTTTAATGATTGGATTCATTAATTATTAAGGTAATTAAGATGAATATTAATTATTTAATTAATTAATAATGGGGATGTTTAATTAAATAATTAATGATAATTAATTTAATTTGGGATTAATTAATTAAGTTTAATTTATCTATAATTAAGGATGGTCAATTAAATTTTAATTTATGATTAAGATTTATTTAATCAAGTGATTAATGATTAATTTAGATTTTAATTAACACTTAGTTAATTAATAATTAGAGATTAATTAAATAGAAATTAAATATTAATTACTTAATAACTAATGATGATTAATTTAAGTTAATTCTTAATTAAGTAATTAAGAGATGTTAATGAAGTCATTAACTTAAGATATTAACAATTAATTAATATGATAAATTTTGATAATTAATTAGATTAATTAATTAATTAATAATCAATTGTTTAAGTTTAATTACTTATGAAAGTAATTAGTGAATTAATTACTTAATGTAATTAATTAAGGTTAATGTGATTTGTTTAGATTAATTAATTAAGTTTAATTGATTTAAACATTTGTTGAATTAATGATAATTACCTTATGTAATTAATGAATTTGTAATTACTTAAGGAAGTAATTAATTAATAATTACAGGATGTAATTAAAGATATAGAAGTAATTTGGATTTAAATTACTTTGAAATTAATCAAGGGGATTAATTTAGATAATTAATTAAGAATAATTAATTATTGGGTTGAGTAATTAATGTAGTTAATTACTGAATGGTTATTAATCAAGGGTGATTAATATATATGTAGGGTTTAATGTAATTAACTTGTGTGATTAATATTAAATGCTAACTATTTATTGTAATTAGAGATAGTTAATCAGTAATGATTAATTGGAAAGAATAATGAGATGATTATTTATAAATTGATTTGAAATCAATTAATGGTTAAGTTAAGCAGAATTTTGATGATGAAGTAATTAATTTAATTCATTTTAAATTAATTATAGAAAGTGAGATCAGTAGATCATTTGCTTATGTTTGATGAATGGTATTGATTGTTTGGTATAGTTTGTAATCTCAGTTGTGAGACGAATGGTGTATGTGATATGGATGCATTGGTTGCTCTTGGATGATAATATAGATTATCTGTTTATGATATGATTATCTGTTGATAATGATAATATTGATTATCTGTTGTGTTGTGAATTATCTATCTGTATATATTTAGATAATGAATTGAAATGTTTTAAACTTAAAACAACTTGGACCCTAAAAGACACGCTTTGGTTTTCGATGAGACCGGGATCGGGTTTCCATATTTGGACATCCGAAAACCACATCGATTCCAAATAACGTTAGGTCGTTAATCCAAGTGGAGCGAGTGAAGACTCGAGGTGTAAGGGCTATACGTCAGTATAACTCTGTGGGTGATTCCGTAATGAGTTTGACGGAATAGGTCTTATAGATTCGAGATGGTGAATCAGAGTGCAAGGGTTATTGTTGTTAACTCTGAGGGTGATTCCAATACGAGTGTAACGAGATAATGCCTTCGGTTTCGTTCGAACCCGGAACGAACTTGTATGGATTGAATGCTTTCAGAACATCGTCAGGTGGACGATGAGCATTCTAAGATAAATGTGTCCTATAAAGGTAATCGTAACCTCAAGCCTCATCAACCGGGAATGGCTAAAACAGGGGAGGTGCAGCAAAGCTTCGTGGGTAGCCCCCACTTGAGAGTAAGATTTACCCCTGTCTAGAGGTTCCTTTATATTTCGGCTGTGTGGGACGGTTGATCATGATAATCGTCGGGGTTGTCTTATTTGGAACTGTTCAGTAAGGAATGGGTCCGGCTTTGTATTGCAGGGGAGTTAGGGTGGCTCCTCGGTACGGTGATCTAGGCCACGTACTGTGACGGGCGGTACCCCAGTAGCCCTGCCATTGATGGAATCCAAAATCCAATAAGTGCCGTACGTATTAGTTGTGCCCAACTATGTTGGAATGTGAGATGTAAGCATTTCAGCTATTTCTGTACTTTATTTGAAAACCCTAGACACTATTATAATATCATCTGATTTCCTATCAAATGTTTTGGTTAGCGTAAGGTAAAAACTTTTCCATGTTTATGTGTGGGAAGTCTTACGTGATACCTTTTCTTTCAAAGGTTTTTCAAAGTTAAGCAACTTTAACCTGTTACTCACACCAGACCCATGTCTGACCCGGAGTTATTTCTGTTTTTCTTTAACTCTTGGGTACTCAAATTTTTATGAGTAGTCAAGGGAATTCAGGTTAGGATTCAGGTTAGCTTTGACGAATTGTGGAGGAGCATATGGAGCAGGAGGCTTCTGCGTATAGTTATGTAGTTCCGCTGTGTTGGTATCTCTGAGTGTTTGTGTTTGTGATTGAGTTGTAATAGCTAGACAGGTGTTTATAACTGTCTAGTATGTGTTGTATATGTCTGTGTACTCTGATAATTGATGTATACTATGTAATACTTTGTTATTAATATAATTTATTCGTTTCCGCTGTTGAGATTCTTGTGTTGTTTCTTTCTTCTCTTCTTTCTTTTCTTCTTCTATCCCTTTCTTTCTTAATTCATGACGCGATTTTCTGGGAGTGAAAGTCGGGTCGTGACATTTTGGTATCAGAGCGTTAGGTTGAGTGAATACCTAGGCTCTGGAATGGTGTCTATCTTGAGAGAGCGTATTTGTAATTTTATATGTATATATATATATTTATTGGTTCTACCTATTTGTTGGATTACCTGTTCGGGTTTTTTCCAATGTAAGTTATAAAGGTAGATGAGGTAGAAGTGTGTGTAACACGACTACCACTGGTTGGAGTTTGAATGGATGATGTTGGAAGTGTATTTATCGAGACTGTAGATCTAATACCGTCTCGAGTGAGTTCTGTTGTGATGAGGACTTCATCGATCTCTGAAGGTAACCCGTAAAGGTTCGGAGTTCATCTTTGAAGTGCAGAATTGAGTTTTGATCTGTCGGTTGGACAGAAGCAAGCAAGTGATGATATCTTGATATCTTAGGAAAGAGTAGCTGCGTGATGAGATGCAGTGACTATGGATATTTCCGAAGATATTTCTTTGGAACAAGAATAAGAAGTGAGTCTACCGGTGTTGTGGCTGAGTTTGGCTGAGTATTCTGAGTTGGTAAAGAGTCTTCTGGCTGAGTAGTTTCTCTGAAGTGGAGTTCAGAAGCAGCAGAGTGGATCTTTTCTCTGGTAAGTTGGCTAAGTCAGCATAAGCTGTTCTGTTTGGTTGAGAGAGAGCAGTTTTCTTTGGATTCAGGCTGAGTTGATCGCAAAAGTGACTTGCGATAGTATGTTCTCTTGTGTTTGTTGGAGATTGTCTGGATGTCTTCTGGAAGTCAGAGTTTGTCTGCATCTGGAGATCGAGTTTTCTTTTCAGGATTGGAACGGGTGGTTCAGTTAGTAGATGGATGGTTCCTTAAGATAGAAGTTGGTGAAGCAACTCAGGTTTAGGAGGGACATCTGAGTTTTATTTATGGATATGTGGAACCATATTTCTGTGCTGGGTTGTCTGGTCTGTGCTTGTGTTTTCCGTCGGCATTTTCTTCTGTTTCGGATCAGAGTTGTGCAGCGGAAGCAGTTTGGGCATTTCTGTTTTCTTTTCTGGATAAGGAGAAGTTTGTTCTGTCTTCTGTTGATGAGAAGCAGAGTGTTTGTTCTTGGTTTTTGAGTGATCTTGAGGAGATCATTGGATTGTTTTGGATTCAGTCTATTTCTGTTGGAATCAGCAAGAGTTGAGCTGATTAGGATGGGTGTTGGTAGCCCAGGATTGTCTGAAGAATTTTTATGGATAAGAGACAGAGTGTTTGGATTCTAGAATTTGAGATTTGATTTTGTTTAAGTTTTCTCTGATTCAAGGAGCTATAAGTGTGGGAAGCTAGCTCCATAGTGTTTTGGTTTCTTCTGTGATTGGTAAGATCAGTGTTTGATTTTCCTAGAACTGGATTGTCAGTTTGGATAACTGGGATTCAGGGTGTTTCGCGTATCTCTGAGGGAGTTCGTGTTTGATATTTCTGGTTGTAGAACCAGCAGTTTAGGATGGTTTGTTTATTGTGTCAGACTCGTTTGTAGTCTGATATTCTGTATAGAATTGTTGCTAGGAGCTCTATAGCATAGTAGTATTGATTGATTGTATTCTATAGAACGAGTATCCCGATATATATATATACCGGGGAAACTCGTGAATGTTTTATCCAAAATTCTTTTGGATAATTAGATTTGTTATGAATGTGTGAATTGGTTGCTTAGGTTATTGGCATGTGAATAACATATGCTGTGTTTAAAATAAAATATGTAAATAGATTATTAAATTAACTTTGTTTTAAATTTCGGGGACGAAATTCTTTTTAAGGAGGAAGGATTGTAACATCCCGGAATTTTGGACAATATAAATTTAATAATCTGGATTTAAATTTATATTGAATTGATAAATTTTGTTAATAAATTTGATTTGATTTCAATAATCTTCTTTATTTAAATATTTAATTTGTGAAATTATTTTTAATGAGTTAATAAATCTATTTCCTATTTATAAATGTATATGTATTTATGTATATATTTTAAATAGATAAGTTGTTTTAATTTAAATTAGTATAGAATATTTTTAATATGTTTTGAAAAGAGAAATGGTGATTTATTTTTAATTTAAGCTTTTCAAAATATTTAATTAAATACTATATGTTTTTAAATATGAGATAAATGTTTTAATTAGTTTAAAATTCATTTTTATTTCAAGTTGTATATTAAAATATTTTACAAACTCTTTTATAAATTTGTTTATAAGTTCTTTTCAAAATGAATAACTTGTATATCATTTTATTTATAATAATAATGCTTTGCTTTATTTCTTTAGAGAATCATTTAATTCATAATTATGTATAAGATTTAATTAACTATGTTTAATCCTTATTTAACTTTAATTAAACATTAATTTAATTCATAGAGACAAGTGTATGTGTATTAGAGATTAAAGCTAACAAATGTAATCTTATCATCTTTTTAAAATGACATGTGTCCATTTCATTTTCATTTCTCTTTTAATTCATTTAAAACTGAAAATACATTCATATCATTTTGCTTCTTCATTCATATGCATTTTATTCATTCTTTAATAAAAGAAAACCAATCTCATTCTCACAACCAAATACATACAAGTCTGCATATACTATGCATTCAACTCCTCTTTCTCAAAATTTCTACCTACATTTCATTTGATCTGAAAACAAACTCCTCTTTTCCCAAAATTGCAAACCTGCACAACAATCTTCTGAAAATTCAAAAAGCCTGTAAAACTTTGCTTTCAAACTCCTCTTTCCCCAAAATTATTACCTGCATGCAACCATTTAAAGCTCTGCATATCATTTATAAACAAAGAAGCTCTGCAAATTTCAAGTAAAACCTGCATACAATTCCTCTTTTGAAACTCAAACCTGCATCAACATGGAAGCTCTGCATTTCTTAGCAATAGAACAAACAAGCCTGCATGTTTTAAAAAGGCAACAATCAAAGAAGGCCTGCACATCCATTTGAAGCCTTGCATTTCATTTGCAAGCTAGAAGCTTTGCATGTTCTTGCATATGAAATCAAAGAGCTCTGCAATTTCAAGATTTGAGTTCTGCATTCCTTTGCATCTGCAATTTCAAGCAGAGAGGCCTGCATGCAACCATTTGAATCTGCATTCATGAAATCTTCAATCTGGAACAAGAGGTTCTGCATTTCAAAGGCCTGCATGCATCCAAATAAAAGCTCTGCATTTTAATAGCATTCAAGAAGCCTGCATGTAGAACCTGGAAATACTGCATCTGAAATCATCAAGCTAGCATCAACACATCATTTAAAAATTTGGACAGTGCTCTGCATTTCAAATTCAGGTGAGTAACACTAAATTTAAATAAAGTTAGGTAGGAATGCATGTTGTTTATTTGCTGAGTTAAATTTGTGTTCATGATTTCTACTGCCTGTGCATATATGAATGCAATGCATGTTTTGATTCCAAGGTTCTGATTATTTTAGTTTGAGTTCAAAACTGATAAACAGTTTTCCTTCTTGATCTGGATATCATCATAGATTAGCTTTTGAGTGGAATTTATTTTATTTCATGATAACATAAAATTTATATGCCTTTTATAAGCTGTTTAGTCCTGTGATGTTTGGAAACATAAACACAAACTAAATTCTGTATAAATTTTGAAATATAGATATCATGAATTGGTGTTTTCAAGATTACTAACAGAATCATTTAGTAAATCCAAGAATTTAAAACTAAAACTAAATTTAACAGTGATAAGGAAAAATGCAGTTTTTTTTTTTGAAAATTGACTGTATTTTACTTTTGATCAAGAATCAGTTGAGCCTTGCATTGAATTTGAGTGAGATTGATTCTAGAGTGAGTGTAGCTATCAACAATCATAGGAAAATTATTGAATTTGTTTGCAATTCAAATTTGAGAATGAAATTTGAAAATTTCTGTCAAGAACCCTAGTTACTGAGTTTAGAATGTTTTGGGTGCTGTGGCTTCAAGGGTGCATCGAGTTCATTGCTATTTTGGGTATTGGTATATGGTGTATTAATGAAGTTAATGCCGGAGTTTGGTCGATGATGGTGGTCGGAGTTGAGAGGAACTGGAGTTGACAGGTTTGAAGGGTGGAGTTTGGTCTGTTGTGCAGGTTTTGATGTTGTTGGTTGCAGGGAATTTTGACTCGGGTAGGTCTCGGGTTAATTGGAATAAAACTCGAAGCAAGTAAGCTTCTGACCCGAAGTAAAATGGGGTTGCTTGAGTGTATTGGTGTTTCAGGTTTTATTCACAGAACTGTTCTGTTTTAGGAATTTTAAAAATAAATTTAAATTTAATCTGAAATCCTGAACTTAGAATCTAACTTGGGTCTGAAAATGAATTCAAATTGTTTGAATTATTATTTTGTAATAAATTTAAATGCAGAATTTCAAATTGGTTAAAAATATAGAAAGAGAGAAAGGGGAAACAGAAAACTGTTTCCAGATTTTTTAAAAATTTGAATTAAGGTGCAACTGAAATTGTGGCTTGGGTTTTTAAACTGAATTCAAGTATGAATTTAAATAAGTTTAAATTCTGTTCTTTTGAAATTATTTAAATTCTGGGAATTTCAAAGTTTAAGTTTTTGTTTATAAAACAGAAAACTGTTTCTGTTTAAATGTAAAAGGTAAGTTTAAATTTTTAAGTGAGATTTAAAACTGAGTTTTAGTTGGAGTTTGAATATGAATTCAAATTTTGATGGTTTGAAACTTGGAATCAATTATGTTTTTAAATTCAAATTTGAATTTCAAACTCTCAAGTGTAAATGCATATGTGATTTGTATTTGGAATGGAAGGTTAAGTATTTAATTTAGGAATTCAAAATGAATTCAAACTCTGAGTTTCTAAATCTATTTTTAAACTTCAGTTTTTAAATTAAAGATTTAAATTTAAATTGTTTTCAAATGATTTGCATTTGAATTAAAGGTATAAATTATAGAAAGAGTTTAAAGAGTTAAAGCTAAAATAAGTTTGAAAGTTGAATTTCAAATGTTAAAGAAATTTTTAAAATTGATTTGAATTTGATTTGAATTGAAATTTAAATCCTTTTCAACTTATTAATTAAGTATATGTTTCTTGTAAACATATAAGATTTAGATTTGTGTTGTTTTAAAATCTTATTTTAAATAAGTTTGAGTCTTAAGTTTAAAAGAAATGTTAAAATGTAAATTTAAAAACATTTTGTTTTTAAATGCTAGATTAAATAGAAATGTTTATTTAAAGATAAATAAATGTTTAATGATTGGATTCATTAATTATTAAGGTAATTAAGATGAATATTAATTATTTAATTAATTAATAATGGGGATGTTTAATTAAATAATTAATGATAATTAATTTAATTTGGGATTAATTAATTAAGTTTAATTTATCTATAATTAAGGATGGTCAATTAAATTTTAATTTATGATTAAGATTTATTTAATCAAGTGATTAATGATTAATTTAGATTTTAATTAACACTTAGTTAATTAATAATTAGAGATTAATTAAATAGAAATTAAATATTAATTACTTAATAACTAATGATGATTAATTTAAGTTAATTCTTAATTAAGTAATTAAGAGATGTTAATGAAGTCATTAACTTAAGATATTAACAATTAATTAATATGATAAATTTTGATAATTAATTAGATTAATTAATTAATTAATAATCAATTGTTTAAGTTTAATTACTTATGAAAGTAATTAGTGAATTAATTACTTAATGTAATTAATTAAGGTTAATGTGATTTGTTTAGATTAATTAATTAAGTTTAATTGATTTAAACATTTGTTGAATTAATGATAATTACCTTATGTAATTAATGAATTTGTAATTACTTAAGGAAGTAATTAATTAATAATTACAGGATGTAATTAAAGATATAGAAGTAATTTGGATTTAAATTACTTTGAAATTAATCAAGGGGATTAATTTAGATAATTAATTAAGAATAATTAATTATTGGGTTGAGTAATTAATGTAGTTAATTACTGAATGGTTATTAATCAAGGGTGATTAATATATATGTAGGGTTTAATGTAATTAACTTGTGTGATTAATATTAAATGCTAACTATTTATTGTAATTAGAGATAGTTAATCAGTAATGATTAATTGGAAAGAATAATGAGATGATTATTTATAAATTGATTTGAAATCAATTAATGGTTAAGTTAAGCAGAATTTTGATGATGAAGTAATTAATTTAATTCATTTTAAATTAATTAGAGATTGAGTAATTAATTTAATTCATTTTAAATTAATTATAGAAAGTGAGATCAGTAGATCATTTGCTTATGTTTGATGAATGGTATTGATTGTTTGGTATAGTTTGTAATCTCAGTTGTGAGACGAATGGTGTATGTGATATGGATGCATTGGTTGCTCTTGGATGATAATATAGATTATCTGTTTATGATATGATTATCTGTTGATAATGATAATATTGATTATCTGTTGTGTTGTGAATTATCTATCTGTATATATTTAGATAATGAATTGAAATGTTTTAAACTTAAAACAACTTGGACCCTAAAAGACACGCTTTGGTTTTCGATGAGACCGGGATCGGGTTTCCATATTTGGACATCCGAAAACCACATCGATTCCAAATAACGTTAGGTCGTTAATCCAAGTGGAGCGAGTGAAGACTCGAGGTGTAAGGGCTATACGTCAGTATAACTCTGTGGGTGATTCCGTAATGAGTTTGACGGAATAGGTCTTATAGATTCGAGATGGTGAATCAGAGTGCAAGGGTTATTGTCGTTAACTCTGAGGGTGATTCCAATACGAGTGTAACGAGATAATGCCTTCGGTTTCGTTCGAACCCGGAACGAACTTGTATGGATTGAATGCTTTCAGAACATCGTCAGGTGGACGATGAGCATTCTAAGATAAATGTGTCCTATAAAGGTAATCGTAACCTCAAGCCTCATCAACCGGGAATGGCTAAAACAGGGGAGGTGCAGCAAAGCTTCGTGGGTAGCCCCCACTTGAGAGTAAGATTTACCCCTGTCTAGAGGTTCCTTTATATTTCGGCTGTGTGGGACGGTTGATCATGACAATCGTCGGGGTTGTCTTATTTGGAACTGTTCAGTAAGGAACGGGTCCGGCTTTGTATTGCAGGGGAGTTAGGGTGGCTCCTCGGTACGGTGATCTAGGCCACGTACTGTGACGGGCGGTACCCCAGTAGCCCTGCCATTGATGGAATCCAAAATCCAATAAGTGCCGTACGTATTAGTTGTGCCCAACTATGTTGGAATGTGAGATGTAAGCATTTCAGCTATTTCTGTACTTTATTTGAAAACCCTAGACACTATTATAATATCATCTGATTTCCTATCAAATGTTTTGGTTAGCGTAAGGTAAAAACTTTTCCATGTTTATGTGTGGGAAGTCTTACGTGATACCTTTTCTTTCAAAGGTTTTTCAAAGTTAAGCAACTTTAACCTGTTACTCACACCAGACCCATGTCTGACCCGGAGTTATTTCTGTTTTTCTTTAACTCTTGGGTACTCAAATTTTTATGAGTAGTCAAGGGAATTCAGGTTAGGATTCAGGTTAGCTTTGACGAATTGTGGAGGAGCATATGGAGCAGGAGGCTTCTGCGTATAGTTATGTAGTTCCGCTGTGTTGGTATCTCTGAGTGTTTGTGTTTGTGATTGAGTTGTAATAGCTAGACAGGTGTTTATAACTGTCTAGTATGTGTTGTATATGTCTGTGTACTCTGATAATTGATGTATACTATGTAATACTTTGTTATTAATATAATTTATTCGTTTCCGCTGTTGAGATTCTTGTGTTGTTTCTTTCTTCTCTTCTTTCTTTTCTTCTTCTATCCCTTTCTTTCTTAATTCATGACGCGATTTTCTGGGAGTGAAAGTCGGGTCGTGACACAGGACAAGATAATTCCCCTGTCTAGATGTCCCTTTTTATATATTTCGGCTTAATTGGTGGTTGGTCGCGCCAACCACGGGGTTTATCTTGTTCGGGACTGTTCAGTAAGGAATGGTTCCGGCCTTGTGTTGCAGGGGATGAAGGGAGTAATCATCGGTACGGTGATCTAGGCCCCGTACTGTGACAGGTGGTACCCTAATGCCTAGTCATTAGTTGGAAATCCATTCTCCCTACGAGCCTTGTACGAGTTTTGTTTGTATTACCCACTCTATGGCTAGTAGCTGGAATTTAATGAATGTAACAATTTCGGCTATTTTATAAGTATTTGTATATAGACCCTATTATAATATCAGAGGATTTCTATAAAATTGTTTTAGCTATCGTAAAGTAAAAACCCGACATGTTTATTTGTGGCGTGGTCTTACGAGATGCTTTTGTTTTCAAAGGATTTTTGAAACTTTAATAATCAATTGGGTGTGATTTCCTCATGCTGGTATTCCAGACTGACTCGGGTGTTATTTAACTGTAATGCTTGGGTCAGACCGAGTGTTATAGGATACAGGATATGATGCTGTGGAGCTCAGGAGACGAGCTGGATGACGATACGTATAGTCGTACTTGTTATATATATATTCCGCTGTTTGAGTTGTTGTGTATTCATTGTATGTTATTGATGTGAGCTGTGACTGATGTACTCTAATGATGTAACATATGTAAAAGATATATTTGATTTTGAGTAAAAATTATTTACTACCTATTATAGTTTATTCTGCTGCGATGGTTAGATTCTGATGTTAATTTTGTTTTCTCTTCTTCTACCTCTTCTCCTTAAACTCAAAAGGTTCGTATTTCTGTGCAACTTGAGTTGATTATTGTAGAATAGTATTGACTCAAGGGGTACGGATTTGCGGGTCGTTACACTTGGTATCAGAGCATAGGTTGGTGATAACCTTGGCTCTGGTGGGAATTACTCATTTAAAATAGAGTCCGTAGTACTCTATAATGAGTTTGAGCGTATTAATTGATATGAGCGCGTGTTTGTTAGTGAGTATAAATTGTTTTAATATTGTGTTGATTGATTTATCGAGTGGCATATGAACCTTCGTCGACACAGTCTGCGCAACTGTATTGAAGGGGTTTCTAAACACTTGAATAGAACAATTGACACGGTATTGTTTTAAATGTGGGTAAACGAAATAATTTTACCCAAATATATTTTGATATAAATAAAAGTTTTGTAAACTATCTTAGCTAATATATGGTTGCTTGGATGTTAGAAATGGTAAGTGAAAATTTAACTAGAAATTGAAAATAACCAAAGTTTAAGGAAATAAATTCATTATAAAATGAAATGTATAAATATGAATTATAAATGTAATTATAAAATTGAAATATAATCAAATAAGAATTTGTATAAGCATAAACTGTACAAAAGAAATATAGTTAAAACTTATTTAAGCAAGATTTGGAAATTTTGAATCCCGGGAATTTGGAAGTTTTTTTAAAGATAAATGATAGCATTATTGTTTTGGAGATATTTCTGAATGGAAATCTGTTTTAAATGGATTTTGAAAGTGATATAGCATTGAAATCACTTGGATTATTGGAAAATAATTCTGATGATGACGGCCGCATCATCAGTATTCATTTTCGAATTCCTAAGTGATG
Source organism: Allium cepa (assembly GCA_030765085.1). Lineage (NCBI taxonomy): Eukaryota > Viridiplantae > Streptophyta > Magnoliopsida > Asparagales > Amaryllidaceae > Allium > Allium cepa. Next base: position 683,276,980 of record CM060928.1, read on the forward strand.
GATTGCTGCCAAAAATTGATTTGCTCTTAAAAGCTAGTTGTTTTTGAAAATCTCAAAAGAAATTGATTGGAAATAATTTGGATAAGGATTGAATTGAAATAAATAAATCAGGATAACTTATAGGAGAATTAAAAAATCCATAGAAATAAAATATGCTTGGGCTATAAATAAATGAAGGCTTGAGTTAAAAAAATAAATAAATAAAGAATAATGTATTCAAGCCTATAATGGATGAAATTGTGTAAATAATAAGTTGTGGCTTATAAGTTTTTGAAAGTCGAATAGAAAAATCCAAATAAATATTCTTTGATGTTTCGGATAGTGAAACGGAAATCCAAACTTGAATTATTAACTAAATTGAACCAAGAAAATTAAATAAAGTGATATTTGAGGTTAAAGATCAAGTATTGAACTATAAATAGGAGAGAACTAATTTGTTAATAAATTGGTTAATGAAATGTTAAATAAAATTGAATTGTGAGTTTATGATGAAGTTTGGAAATAAACTCAAGTTATAAATTAAAATTGATTCAAATTGTTGATGAAGTGGAAGTAATTGAGAATGAAGTTGAATTGGGAGTTCATAAAATTGGGTGGTAAATTGAAAATGGATAGTGGATTCAGAACTTGAGTTATTAATTAAAATTTAATGTGAAATGTTAACAAATTAAATATAATTGGAAAGGTATCGAATAAAAAAAAAGAAATTGGATTAAAATAATAATGGTTTGCATTGTGAGTAAAATCCAAAGATGTGGAAATAAATTGGATATGGCCTTCTAATCAATCGATTTAAGTTGAGCAATAAAAGAGAAAAAAAAATTAACTTGTAAAATGACAATGAGCTTAAGTATAAATTTGTATAAATTGAAATAAATTGACTTAAGCTGAATAAATCGAAGACAGTTGACTTTAATTCAACTTAAACCAAGTTTAATGATATTGGATTGAATTTGAATCAAGTAAAAATGAATTTGAGTTGAAATAGAACTTGGTGGATTGAAAATAATATTTAAGGTAATGAAAATTCATAATAAATTGAATATGGATAAACTAATTATATTGAATAAATAAATGATGAAGTAAATAAGTATCAAATGAAATGTGGTTTAAATAAGTTGAGAAATGGTTATTGAATGAAATAGCTTGGATTGTCTTCGAGCTAAATAAAATAGTTTGGAATAAACAAATATGAAATGAAATGTAAATAAATGGAGTGTAAATGAAATTTAAATGGAGTGTGTCGAGCAAAATAAATGCTTAAATAAATAATCGTAAACCATTTAAATTATTAAGGGATTGAAATAAAAGAAAATTTTAATTGGCAATTAAGATGAACCTAGGTTGTAAATGGTTTGAATGAACTAATTTGGTTAATAAAATTGAAATGCAATGGAACTGAGAATATATGGATTGTGAATAAATTTTCTAATGGAATAGAATTAAGAATAAATTGAGTTAAAATCCATTTAAATTGGTAATAAACATAAATACTTATTTATTCACATAAATCTTGTCAAATTGCATAGAATAAATTGTCATTGGATGTAAATGGAAGTAATTAAAATTCTATGAGTTGGTGGAAGTAAAATAAATTAATTTTGAAAGCAATTGAATTAAATATGAGTTCAATTTGCTTAAAAATAAATTAAATGTAAGCAATTGAGTTTTAAACCATTCAAATTAATGAAGTTATATGCAAATGGATTGAAAAACATTCACATTGGATGAGAATGGTTTATAAATTAATTGAAACAGTTGAATTAGCATGAAACTATATTAATTGCTTACAGAAAAATGTTTGGTATGAGAATCTTTTAGAATTCATATGTTTTAACTATTGTAAATAAGTGAAATATAGTTAAACTGCATATATTTGGCACTTATATGTTTAAATTGAGTAAGTACAGGTACCTGGAAGCCGTATGGCTGGATTTGGGTTGGGCTATTTGCTAAAAATAATAAGCCGCTTGCTTAAAATGTTAAATAAGGTACGCCTACGCAATTAAAATAGGAAATATGAACTGTTTTTGATTTTCCGACCGTGTGGCTCGATGTATATATATTTATCTCTTTTGTCAAATAGCAAAAGCTCCTCCGTACAAAGGGGACTTTGCCAAAAAAATTCAGAAATTTTGGGAGTTAGAAAATTTTTGAAAATTTTGGAAAATTTTGTTAACGACAAAACTATTTAGAATTGGAAACTAAAATAAGTCAGTAAATGAAACTAATTAAAGTAATGACTTAAATTAGTTATAAATGAAGGATAAAATTTAAAAATTCAAAGTTGAAAATAAATGAAATACATATGTAATGTGGAAATCCATTTGAATAGAAATAAGTATAAACCAAAAGAGGTAAAGAGAAATTAAGATAAGAAACATATAAAATGTTTATACCAACTTAAGAAAGAAGTGGTAAAATTTTAGATTGGAAATTGATATTACAAATATAATCTAAGATAATATTGAAATGAATAGATATTGACATTTTGTAAGAAAGTCGATAAAATATTTTGGGATATTGTGATTGGATATTAGTGCTAAGCAGGATATGTAGGTATTATAAAAGGGAAAATGAAATTGGATTTGATTTCAAGAGATAAATTTGAATTGCCCGACAAAAGGTATGCATTTAAATTTGGTATGGAATTTGATTGGGATTTGGATTTGGATTTGGATTGAGCCACTTGGCTTTTTGTTTTCTTTTTGGATTTGGGAGGCCGTAGAGCCATTTTGTAGTTGTACCGAGCTAGCCGCGCAAAGGAGACGCTGGCAAAAATTTTTGGAAATTTAGGTAGTTAGAAAAATTTTGAGAAAATTTTGATAAGTCAAAATTTGGTTTTAAATTGAAACTTGAATGGTTAAACAAATGGTATGGTTTGGAACTAGAGTAAGGTTTGGAAGTTAGTAAGAAAGATAATGAGTCTTTTATATAAAAGATAATTGGTAAGATGTTGAATTGTTAGAAAACTGTTTGGTTTAGGGAAATACTAACGGGTATTGGAACATTCTTCCTAACTAGTAATTTCGGGGACGAAATTCTTTTAAGGGGGAAGGAATGTGACGACCCTGAATTTTTACGCATTTAAAATCAGAATATTTAATTGATTTTAAATATTCAAGATAATAGTTTCAACTTGAATTACGAATGTCACAATTCATTTGATAATTTAATTATTAAATTTAAATAATTTAAAATTGGATGAAATGTTGAATTCCAGAATTTTAAGCCTATTAAACATAATTTGAAGGCTTATAAAATTTATATTCGTATTACTGAGGATAATAGAAGTTGTAAATTTGAAATAAACTGTGGGTTGTTCAATTTTAAAATTTATGTCGTTCAAATTGAATTTAAAAATAGCTTTCCGAGGCGCAGTCTCGGAATTTGACGAAACCAGTTCCATTGGGTCCGTGATATTGAATTATTATCGGATTTCAAATTTCGTATTGATCGAAGTTAGTGTGTGAGCGTACGATATATAAACGCGACAAATTTAATTGATTTTAGACTAATGAAATTTAATTTAACTAATTAAGTTTCTTGGGTACGCCTGGTCAAAATCATTATAAGCTTCCTTTGCACGCTTCTTTACTTTCAATCACTTCCTGCCTACTTCATCAACACAGCCGTATTGAGGAAACAGGTTTTCCCCTAATTCTAAATTCATTCTCCAATTCGAAAAAAATCAAAATGAAATGGTCGACCGTAAAATTTCCACTTCAATTCATTCAAGAAAAATCAATAGGCCGAAGCCCTACCTCTTCAAACAAAACCCATCCCTTAATCAAGAACTGAAATCAAATTTCGCCCTCAGAAAAAATAAAAATAAAAATATAAATAATGGCCGCAAGTGAAATGAGGGCAGAGCGGCCTCTCCTCAAAATCGAGCTCGCGGCCGCATTTTGGCGCTTGCACGAGTTGTAGTTAGGGTCGAGCTTGCTAGAGTTCGCGGTAGTGGTTTGATTTAATGATCGTTTAAGGATCGCATGGTGGCTAGGGCTTCGGAGTAAGGTGCGAGCGCACGATGTTGTGGCCAAGGGAGGGTAACGCCGTGGGGCAGTCGTGTTTCTAGTCATGGGTTGTTCGGTGGATGCTGCGGCTCGATGTAGAGCTAGGGTTCGAGTGGGTGGTGCTTGCAGGTGGGACGAGGCCGAGGTGAGGTGAAGGCGATGGCGACTTCATGAGCGATGATGGAAGTTGTTCGATGGCAGCAGCCTGTATTGTAGGCAGTAAGGTATACCTTGATCTGCAATTTAATTTTGAAATTAACAAATTACTGTTGAGGCTTAAATCGTATACAGAGGGATTTATATACCTACAATAGGACATACATTTATATAAACAATTTGTTTAATCTTATATATATATTTAAATGCTCGGAACAAAGAGATTGAATTATAGATCAATACAGTTTCTTTATAAAGGGTCTTCATAAATAAAAAATATATATGTATAATAATTAAAAAGTATATATGGATACGTATATATATGTGGATGGAGTTGAGAAGATTAGGGATTTTAGAAGGCTTGGAATTGTATATAAGAATAGATTTTTAAATCTATATTGACTCTTATATAAGTATATATATATATATGCAATTTCAAAAGCAGAAATAATTATACGTATTTGCATTTTTAATTTACCAAGTTAGTAGTTATCAAGGAAATATTTTGTTTAAATGGGTAACCAATTATTTTAGTTACAAAAAGTTTGTTTAAAAAGAAAAATCAGTTTTATACTTAATTATCTGTTCAAATTAAATCATTAATTAAAATAAATTAAATTAAACTAGATTAAAACAATCAAATGGAAATTTATTACACAAATTGTTCAAATATTAATATATCGTCTAATATTTATACAAGGCCAAGAAATGGTGGAAACAAGCTAAATTGGTAGTGGATTGTCGAACAAAAGCAAAGGTGAGTTAATCTCACTCAATTTAAATTTAAATGGTTAAATTTAAATTATTGATTGTGGTTGAATTGATTGATGTGATGTAGTATAGTATAATTTGAACTTGGCATATTATGTGATGCTAACGTCCGTGGATGCAGGGAAAACAGGTTGGAGGGATCCAACTGGACCCCTCAACTTTATTTAATTATTTAATATTCTCTGTTCTGAATATTTGATATTCTGTAATGAATTATGTGGAAATATTGAATGCCATGACTCGATTGTTATAATCGGGAAATAATGAATTACCCAAATATATAATTTGGGTTTGGGAATGGAAATAAAAGAAGTAAAGTTGTAAGTAAAATAATTATACAAAAGTTGAATAAAGTAATAAATGAACTGGAAAGGAAATAAAGTAACTTTAACATTTTAATAAATAAATCTTGAGTATGGGAAGGAGAATTTAATTAAACAGAGAGTTCATGAAACTTAAATCTCAATATTATTGTTTAAAAGAACAACACATTTATTTTAAATTGAGGATTTAAATTTTTTTAAGAAGAATAAAGAAGAAATTGCGAATAACCTGAGATTTGTATATTTCAGCTAAAGTAGTTAAAAAAATCAAACTGAAAATAATAATAAAGTCCATAATTAATGAATTTTGAAATGAACTGCTAAGTGAAGAAATTTATTTCAAATGGAATAAATTGGAAATCAACTTGGAAAATTGATTTAAGTGATTGAGATTGGAAATCTCTCTTTGAATAACCGAGTACGCTTTCAGAATAAATTTTTAAATATAAATTGAATGTTTAAAATTGTTTTAAGAAGTATGTTTTGTAAAATCTATTATTTCTAATATTTAATTTCTAAAGCAAGTATTTCCTTTTAATATATTATAGCAATAATTATTTACAGAGTGATTTAGTATTTGTTTTAAAAGGTTTAAATCTGGTTTTATGTTTTATTAAGTAACCTTATTTTCAAATATTCCTATAGTATGTATTTTTAACAAATTATTGAAGTAATTTAACTTAAATGTTTAAAGTATATTTTTCAAAGTAAAGTGTTTTAAATTATTTAAAAATCTATTTTTGTGTGCTTGGTGATTTCAGATGAGATAGAAAATATTTGGGAAAGTTGATTCTAAAAAGAAAGATGGTTTTGAAAACTGTTTTCAAAGGGTTGAAAATAGAAATATATCTTGTGAAAATATTTTTGGAGATTAATAAATAATTTGAAAATTATTTATTGGTTGATGGTTGTTTTGTGAATATAATTGATAGTTAAATAACCGATTATCAATATTGGACAATGCGTTGATCGTTTCGAAGAGATCGGGATCGAGATTTATTTCTGGAAAACCACTTCGATCCGGTTTGTACCTTTCGTGTAAACGATTTTGGATTCGAAGATGGAGCAGCGAAGTGCAAGGGCTAGTCGCTACTAATCCTGAGGATATTTCCAAAATGGATGTAGTAGGGATAGTGCCTTCAGTTCCGTTCGAACCCGGGACGGACTTGTATGGACGAATGCTTGCGAAACATTGTCAGGTGGACGATGGGCATTCTAAGTGAAAACGTTCTAAAGGTAACGCTTAGCCTCAAGCCTCATCAACCGGGAATGACTGAAAATCAGGGGATATGCAGCAAGGTTAGGTGGGTCATGCCCAAGCAGGACAAGATAATTCCCTTGTCTAGATGTCCCTTTTTATATATTTCGGCTTAGTGGGTGGTTGGTCGCGCCAACCACGGGGTTTATCTTGTTCGGGACTGTTCAGTAAGGAATGGTTCCGGCCTTGTGTTGCAGGGGATGAAGGGACTAATCCTCGATACGGTGATCTAGGCCCCGTACTGTGACAGGTGGTACCCCAGTGCCTAGTCATTAGTTGGAAATCCATTCTCCCTACGAGCCTTGTACGAGTTTTGTTTGTATTACCCACTCTGTGGCTAGTGGCTGGAATTTAATGAATGTAACAATTTCGGCTATTTTATAAGTATTTGTATATAGACCCTATTATAATATCAGAGGATTTCTATAAAATTGTTTTAGCTATCGTATGGTAAAAACCCAACATGTTTATTTGTGGCTTGGTCTTACGAGATGCTTTTGTTTTCAAAGGATTTTTGAAACTTTAATAATCAATTGGGTGTGATTTCCTCACGCTCGTATTCCAGACTGACTCGGGTGTTATTTAACTGTAATGCTCGGGTCAGACCGAGTATTATAGGATACAGGATATGATGCTGTGGAGCTCAGGAGACGAGCTGGATGACGATACGTATAGTCGTACTTGTTATATATATATTCCACTGTTTGAGTTGTTGTGTATTCATTGTATGTTATTGATGTGAGCTGTGACTGATGTACTCTGATGATGTAACATATGTAAAAGATATATTTGATTTTGAGTAAAAATTATTTACTACCTATTATAGTTTATTCCGCTGCGATGGTTAGATTCTGATGTTAATTTTGTTTTCTCTTCTTCTACCTCTTCTTCTTAAACTCAAAAGGTTCGTATTTCTGTGCAACTTGAGTTGATTGTTATAGAATAGTATTAACTCAAGGGGTACGGATTTGCGGGTCATTACACCGAGGATATAAAATCTTTGGTGAATCGATGCTGTTGTAAAGGAGTTTCACCCCTTTTACAAGAAAATTTTTGAGATTGGCGGGACCGCCAATTCACTATAAAGATCATTCGAAGTGGAGTTATGGGATACTCCAGAATCAAATGAAGATGAGTAGCGGGGAATAAGAATGGATTTTGGAACCACAGGGAACGTTCCAAAATTCAAAGGAATCGAGTCAAAAGAAAGAGATTCAACTCGAATGAAAGTGATTCTGTAAATACATCTACTCCATATGCTGAGTTTTGCCTAGAGCTACCCAAGATTTGATACCAATTGTAACGACCCGATATTTTCAACCATTCGCATCCATTATAAGTGTATAGGTAGACACTCATGCCGGAATTGGATTGCTCAAAATACCGCGTTGTAAATAAAAATTTGGCAAATCTCAGAATATACAGTAAATAAAAATCACAGATCACAGACACAGAGTATATAAAAATGCAGTGGAAGAAAAAGAGATAGTAGTTCATGAAGCTACTATATAAAATATAAGATACATCAGAGTTAAATAAGATACAACAGAAGAGTAACAGGATACATCAGGTACAAATCAGATACATCACTGAACCACTGGATACTGAAACAAAATAGATGGCTGGATCTTCAAGGAAAGCTCCAACGCCGAAGGTGAATCTTGAATGCTAACTCAATCAATCTGACCCGAGCGTAAAGCAAAACATAAAACCTTCGAGTCAGGACATAAATACTTATAAGCTGTAAATCAACTCAAGTGAACAGTAACAAAATGCATCAGTAACTTAAAGGATGCTTGGGACCGCCCATCCTCTAAGGATCCGTTAAACTATTTACTATGTAGTAATATACGCTATATACGGTAGTGTCTAATCAGTAAAGTATAATCATATAGAAAATAGCGTTAAGGGGATGGTGAACCTTAACGCGATCGGATCTTTAAAACCAAAATCGTAGTGGGCTCGATATAAGGATATGACACGGCACGTGAGGCAATGCCAGGGTGGATACACCCTTTGCACTCCCGGACCGGTGGTGACGGCAAGCCAGCAGCTTCCGCCCACCTCGAACAATACCCCCGAATCATAGTAGCGCCACCGAATCGAGTCACAATAGTAATTGAATAGTTTCCGATGGAGCATGCTCGATGAAAGGGTGCGACCCTTTGTGTAGCCCGGTATAGCTCCTGTTTTAGTCATATATGCCAACTCACGGGAGTTGGGTCCACGTAATATACCTCGAGAACGTCGCCACCATCCTACTTCATTCTGGAATCTCCACCGCGTACACAGTTGTTAAAGTGGTTTTCAGTATTGGCCGGCTATAAGACAATATCCGATCCCGGTCTCTTTAACAACCAATCGTTATTGTAACCCGTAGTTATAACTTTAAAACAATATTTTATACTTCAAAATAAAATATCCTTTTCAATCCAAATCTTTATCAAAATAAAGATTAAACCATTTCCAAAACCATTTCAATATATCATCGTAAAATATCTTTCAATTCAAATATTTATCAAAATAAATATCAAGTCATTTCTAACCATTTCAATATATTAAATTTTCATACCCTTTCAATACTACCTTTCAAATCATTTTAATATATCAAAATATCATAACCTTTCAAAGTTTCAGTTCCAAAATATCATATCTTTCAGAACTTCTTTTTAAATCATGTTAATATCAAAATGTCCTATCTTTCAAACTCCGTTTTCAAATCATTTAATATCAAAAATATCATATCTTTCAAAACTTCATTTCAAATCATTTTAATATATCAAAATATCATATCCTTTCAAAACTTCGTTTCATATCAGTTTAATATATCAAAATATTGTATCTTTTCAAATTTCATTCATTTCAAATCATTATTCATTTTATTCAATCTATAATACCATTTCAATTCATATTTCAAAACAGTTTATATTCCAAAAATTCTTTTTTATCATTTCAATGAAGTTATTATGTTTAATAATCAAAGTATTAAATTTCCAAAAATTTCAACTTCCAAAGTTTATTTATTCACTTAAGTTTATCAAACCAGTGAAAATTCACTTTTCACATCATTTAGAAAACTCTACGAAAAGTTACATTCAAAACACTTCAATTTAACAAAAGACAACGTTTAAAAATGTTGTAATAGAGTTTTCTTAAATTTCAAATAAACTTAGTTACATTCAAAAATCATAGTACTTACAACAATTTCTATAATAGTTTTTTTCAATATTTTTTTTTTAGTTCATTATCATCAACTACAATATTTACAATTGCTGTAATATCATTTACATTGTAATTAATATCATTTCAAAAATGCAGTCAATTAAATTCAAATATTCGATAAAATTTCTCAACCAGTTATATTTTTATTAAAACATTTTTAACTTATAAAGTCATACATTTTCACATTTATAACATCATTGAATTTTCCTCAAGTTCATGATTTTACAGGGTTAAATTTCCATTCAAAAATCAAGATTTAATAATAATCCACTTATTAAAATGCAATGTTCAATTTTAAAATCCGTTACATTAAATTTCAACTTAACGCTTAAGTTCAAATTCTCAAATATAACTTAGTTTTATTTTTATTTGCTTAACTAAAAGTTCACTTTACGTCAATTTCATAAATTTCCAATTCTAGTTATATTTCAAAGTTTCAACTTAAAATATTTATTCATTTCACATTTCAACTTTATAAAAAAAATCATAAATATGATAAAAATCATTTTAAACTCATTTAAATTCAAATTATCATAAATTTATCATAATTTCTGTTTGCACAAAAAATGGACAAACACCTCAAAGTCGTATGATTTAGTTGATTTTATGTTGTTCTTAGCGGTTTGGGTGATTTATGCAAATATATAAAAAACAGGGGCTAAACTGTATAAGACACGCAGATTTATAGTGGTTCGGCCAGAACGTGCCTACGTCCACTTTATATGTTATTCTCTCTTTTCTTTCAGATTACAAGTACAAAGCTTTGTATACAAGTATATGAAAGTTGTTTGAATGTTCCTTCCGTGCTTGAGCTCTCAAACTTGTCTGCCATTGTTGTACCCCTGCCCCTCTATTTATAGAGTGAGGCTGGAGGTAGGGGTCATGGATGTATATAGATGCTGGTGGGCTTGGGATGAAGCAATCTGGTCTGGTAGCGTTGGTTCGGCAGTGCCTCGATGGAGAGTTGATTCGGTCCGGCGATACGTTGGTCCGACGTCATGTTGGTCTGGTGGTAGCCCTCTTGCTCTTGGTTCGGTGGTACTGGCAGAGAGGTGGTTCGGTGGTAGGAGTGTGGATGTGGGTTCTGGTCCGGCTATGCAGGGTGTGGTGTTGGACCGGTGGAGTTTGGACCGGCGATGGATGGTCCGGTTGTGATAGGAAGGGGATGGTTCGGTAGAGGCTGTCTTTACTTTGGTTCGGTAGTTGGGGTTTAGTGTTGATTCGGTGGGAATAGGAAGGAGTTGGTTCGGCAGGGAGGTTGGTTCGGCAGATTTTGGTGGGCTTTTGGACCGGCTATAGGTGGTTCGGTGATGGTGGGCTGTGGTAGTGAGTACCGAATGGGCACGGATACCGGATGGAAATGGCGAAGCTGATGCCTCTTGGTCTCGTGATTCCATGGGTGAGAATTCGCCCAACATTTGCTCCCCAAAGTGGGGCACGTGCTTGCAGGTGTCGCGCTTTGTTTTTCTTCCAGTTGGTGTAGCTACATTCGGTTTTGAGTGCCGAACCATTTGGTTCGGTTGTCCTGTGTACGTCTATAAATAGGGGCTACACCCCTTCGTTATTCCTTACCGAATCAGAGAGAGCCGAACCAACTTGAGTGCCGAATCAACCTTGTACCGAATCAACCTCGTGCCGAATCTAACTCGTGCCGAATAGGTATGTTCCTCTTTTTGCCGAATGTGCTTGAAAATTTTACTACCGAGTGAAAATTATCCAGGTGATGCCGTATGGACAATCGCCGAATGAGTTCGATTATTGGGAATGCCGAATGAAGCTTTAACCTTTAATGCCGAATAAAACTCGAAAACTTGACCACCGAACGGAACTTGATAACTATTCGTTTATATTCCCATACTCCTTGTTCTAATACCATGTTTTTATTGTGCCACAGATAAATGTCTCGCAAAGCGGAAACTCGATCAGATAGAAAGAAGTCCAAGGATAGAGAAGAGTCTTCTTCCGTGCCCCCAGCCCAACCAGGACCGGCGCAACATGGATCTGCCCCGAGGTCGTTAGTGGATGGGTATGGTCCCTAGGAACTTCTGGTCTCCCCTCCTGATTGCTTTCCTAGCTCCCTAAAGGAGGAGCAACTTGATGTTATATCTCGTTCCTTCGGGATAGATAGAGCGCTTATGCGGTTGCCGGGGGACGGAGCGATGCCGTACAATCCCCCTGAAGGATATTTTGCGTATAGTAGGTACCACTACATGTGTGGGGCCATTCCTCCCATTAATACCTGGATAGTCAGCTTCATTACTTATCTGAAGGTGGCTCCTTTGCAGCTTCAGCCCAATTCCTACGCCATCTTGGTGTGCTTATACATTATTTTCCAAAGAAGGTACGGGCGCCCCCCTTCCAACCGGGAGATCCGGTATCTATATAACTTGAGGGGTTACAAGAAGGGATCTCCGTACGTTAGCTTGGAAGCGGCTGTTCCTTTCAAACCAGTCCTGGACCTATATTCGAAGCTTAGTATGTTTAAGAAAGAATGGTTTTTCATCAGGGATGACTCCGCTTCCTTCCGCCTTTTCACCTCTGGCTGTGAGTTGAACTTCATTTATAGTTTCCTTGTTTCGGCTGCAACGCTTCTTCTTATATGCTTTCATTTCTTACTAGCGACAGGTGGCTTTGCGGTCGTGGAGAATGATTCCTTGGTTCAGATGGCTGCGGAAATAAGAGCCATTCCGGGATGGGATCGGTCGGCTTCTTACTTGATTAGGAACGCTACTCTCCTGGAGCACAACTTGATCCTCCCACGCCAGTCTGTGGTTAAGCAGAGAGATACAGCTGAGGAGAAGGCTGCCAAAGCCAAGGAAGGGGCCACGGTGAAGAGCGGCAAGAGGGAACCTTTTACAAAGCCTCCCGTTGTCGGAGGTAAGAAGCTTAAGAAGTCTGATGGTCCTTCTCCTAGCACTTGCCCAATTGCCCCGGGAGAGGAAGATGTGGAGGAAGATAGAGGTGAGGGTGAAGGAGGAGATGGACAGAGTGGTGGTGGCGTCGATGCCTTAACCTCTAGGCAAGCGGAAGAGATTCATGAGTGGACAGATGATGCTTTCCGTCAGGCTTTTGGGGAGTCGGAGGAAGGATCGGCTTTGGTTGAGAAGGCAAAGGAGGTTGACAAGGCTGGGGCTGGCGCCGATTCATTCTCTAAGAGTTCTTCAGCTACGGCGACTCCAGTGATTCAAGGTGAACTTTTGACTTCTGCAGACTCCATTTACGATAGGGACTTAGGAATATTTTATGGTTCGCTTCCGTCCTGGAATGAGATTCAATACTTATTGCGGTATCCTACTCCTCCGCAGGGTTTGTATAATAGATGTGTCTTCTCACTCTTTTTAACTTAACATATTTCTTGAATTGTGGATCATTGTGTGTTCGTAACACTTGGCTTTTATACCAGGAGCAGGTAAGGCGACCAAGTCATCAGATATCCGGCACCGCCTCGAACAGTATAAGCTACTCAAAGCTTCTGCCAAACCAAAGCCGCCAACCAGCCGTCCTGGGGATGAAGTTAGATATCGCCCTCTTCTTGGAGTTATTGAAGAAGATATGCAAAGGAGGAAGAGGGGCCGATCTTCGTTTGAACCTTCACTTGGCCCTCAGCCTCCAGTCCAGCCCATCCATGATATTACTGAAGAGGATACTGAGTTTATGCCTTCCCCCCATCCGTCCGAAAATCCAACCGTCACTCCGATAGACCGTCCTGGTTTGGATCGCAACCCATTTGCCGGCCACCCTGATCTGGACCCGAGTTTTCAGGATATCTCTTTTGATGAGGTCACGGGTGAGCATCTTCTTCCCCGCAATCCCATGGTACGGGTGCTTGATGAGGCTAAGTCGTTAGACCTCGATTTGCTTACTACTTGGATTGTGACCATGGGGAATGAGGCCAAGGCAATCATCGATCGGGTGGCTGAGGAAACCAAGAGGCTAATGGAGCATCACGCTCGACTGGCCAGGGTTGGGGAGGAAATCGGAAGTGCTAACATCCAGTTGCGGCTACATGTTTCTGACCAGGCCAAACAGCTTGCCGATCAGGCTATCCAGATATCCCAGCACGAGGCGGCCTTCCGACGCCTAAAGAAAACCATGGAGGAGGCTAGCAAGGCTGAGTTGCGAAAGATGGAGGCCGCCTACAAGGAGCGGATTGACATAGCTATTGCTACGGTGGACGAGGTTCGGAGGGCGGATCTCGAGCAGGTAGAGGAGTTATCTGGGAGGCTTGAGGCCGCAGAGCTTGCTCAAGCCAGACTAAAGGAAGAGATGGAGGAAATGAGAAGGACTCTCCAGGCTGACCGCTTGAGATATCGATTGGAGAGGGATGTTGCCGTTGCTAAGTTGCTGTCCTCCGAGGCCCGGGTGAGGGAGTTTGAGGAAAATGAGGGGATGATGGATGAGATGTTGCAGGATATGTACTTCCGTACCTGGAAGCCGGGTAATCTATCCTGGATGGATGACTATCCCCGGATCATGGCTAGGATATATCTTCGGGCTTTGGAGGAGGCCAAGGCCGATGCGGATAAGGAAGGTGGAGCGGCATTCAGGATGGATATGGTTACCACCCAGTTCTCAAAGGAGGAGAAGGTAGCGGTGAAGGATGGGATGCGGCTACTTGCTGCGGAGGAAGCCGATGTGCAGTTGGGGGATGAGGACCAAGAAGCGGGTGCTGGTGAGTTCTCCCTATTTTAGTTTTTCATGACTTGATCGTCCGTTGTTGGTTTAATGGATTCCTCTTCTGAATTGGACAGGTGGGACTTCTGATAAGCATGCTGGGAGCTCCGACCCTACGGCTAAGTAGGCTTGGAGAGCTGGTAGGATGAGGGTGAGGTGCGGACGCAGCTGGTTCCTTGTCTGGATTCGGTCACCTTTTGATTTCCTTTTATCGCTGTTTATGTTAGTCCAAAACATTGATGTAACTGTAATAATATTGTTTATGATGAATGACTCTATGTAATTTCATAACATAAGCCGATTCCTTTATGTTGGAATGTTATCGCTATTTTGTTGTGCTGTGTAAGTGATGTAACTATGCATGTTACTAGTGGCTTGGCTGTGCCTGATGCCAAGTTTTTTGCTTAAAGTATAATTTTCTCATTTTGCAACGTAAATGTGATGTGTGAATATGAACTGCCGCTATGCATTAATGTATAAAAGTAGAAGGTACCGCCCTTCATGTTTCGGCTGTGGACGGCAACTTCGTGCGCCCTGTAAGACCAAGCACGAAATGTTGTTGACTGCCTCGTCATCCGATTGAAAGTTTCTATTCCCATTAGCGAGCGTTCCCTATTTCATGTCCTGTACTTTCAAGCACCGTTACGGAGAATAGGAGAAAAGTTTTAAATGAAATGGAAATATAGGAAAAGTAAAACTTCCAGTCACGGAAGGCCGTCGATGTGCTTAAGTTCGTGGCAAACGGGTTTTGTAGTCACTTTCCCTAGTTGTGGGTCTTGGAGACATTTGTCACCCATCTTACGCCTCTGCGGGGAGTTTTCTTTTTTACCACAGCCGCACTTAAGACACATCGGAGCCGATCGCGCACAGTAACTACCCGGGCCATTATGGCCCGTAATCGCGGGTATTATTTGATTTACTGTGGCCGGCTAGCGTGGGGGCCGATCGTCAACTGTGAACTGCCCCTGGCTGGCCACACCTTATGTTGGGGCTTATAGTCGGTTCACAGTTGCCGGCGAGCCGAATCGCTGTAAAGAGCTGCCATGGCATAATCGGCCTTCTCGGTGGCTTATACTCGGCTTATTACAGTCGGCTTTAAGGGCCGAGGCAAACAATGAGTTAACTCGCGGTAGAGGGATACCGGAGCAAAGTGTCTCATTGGCGAGGGCATAGGATCGTAGCATACCTGTTAG
This sequence comes from Allium cepa, assembly GCA_030765085.1. Lineage (NCBI taxonomy): Eukaryota > Viridiplantae > Streptophyta > Magnoliopsida > Asparagales > Amaryllidaceae > Allium > Allium cepa. Next base: position 683,292,593 of record CM060928.1, read on the forward strand.
ATTTTGTCCAAGTGGAGTTGTGTTGTGAAGCTCTGAATTGAAATGTCATCTGCAAAGGATTTTGTTCAACAGCAAAGGATAAAGCTTAACAAGTAGCCAAGATATAAAGGAACAAGTTAACAAGAGCCAAGTTTTTTAAAGTGGTTCGGCACGAAAATGCCTACGTCCACTGGTTCACTTTGTTAATTCACTTCATATGGGCAGTACAAGTTAAGAAAAGTATCGACGGAGGTGTCGGATGTTCCATGCCCTCTGGAACACCTCTCCGTCCACTATTGACAAAATATAAGCTCCGTTGTGGAGATCTTTATGAATTACATATGGTCCGTCCCAGATGGGGTCCAGTGCCCCGGGGCGCGGAAAGATTCGCTTGAGGACAAGATCTCCTTCTTGTAAGCTGCGATGCTTGACTTTGGAGTTGTATAGTGCTGCCACTTTTTGTTTGTGAGTTGCTACTTTGAATGCTGCATCATTTCTTCTCTCCTCAATCAGATCCAAAGACACGAGGAGGAGTTCTTCGTTTTCTTCTGAGTTGTAGTGAATCCTACGGTGGGAAGGCACAATAGTCTCAACTGGGAGCATTGCCTCCGATCCGTATGCCAAAGAGAAAGGAGTATGCCCTATTGATGTTCTGAAAGATGTGCGGTAGGCCCAAAGTGCCATAGGAAGTTGATCCACCCAAGCGCCCTTTGACTTTTCAAGTTTCTTCTTGATCAGTGTTTTGAGAATTTTGTTGACAGCTTCGACTTGGCCGTTCGCCTGGGGATAAGCCACGGATGAGAAGCTTTTGTGAATCCTGTGCTCTTGGCACCAGTTGGCGAATTCTTCGCTGTCAAATTGAAGTCCGTTGTCTGATATGATCTTGAGTGGGACTCCGTACCTGCACAGAATATTTTTGATCAAGAAGTTGATAACCTTTGCCGAAGATATTTTTTTAGAGGATCCGCCTCCACCCATTTGGTGAAATAGTCAACTGCCACTATAGCATATTTGGCTCCGCCTCGGCCCGTTGGCAGTTCGCCAATCAAGTCAATTCCCCATACTGCAAAGGGCCAAGGGCTAGTCATTTGGGTAATCTCATTTGTGGGTAGTCGAGGAATCTTGGCAAATTTCTGACATCTGTCGCATTTCTTTGACGAAGTCCAAGGCATCTTTGTTTAAAGTGGGCCAATAATATTCATATCGGAGTATCTTCTTTGCCAGAGTCTGCCCTCCAATGTGATCTCCGCAGCTTCCTTGATGGATGTTGGATAAGACTTCCCTGGCTTCCCTTCCAGCGATACACCTTAATAAGGGATTAGAGAAGCCGCACCGATAGAGGATGCCTTCTTGTAATGTATAGCGGGAAGCTTTCCTTAAGATTTTCTTGATTTCGTTATGCCTGTCGCGCAGTGTGCCATCTTGTAAATATTTCCAGATAGGAGTCATCCAGATTTCTTCGTCGATCCCAGCTATCAGATTCACTTGCTCGAAACATGGTGCCAGCTGTTTTGAGATGGTTAATGCTCCGAAAATAGTGATGTTCTTCATGCTAGCTTGTTTTGCTAGTTCGTCGGCCTCTTGATTCTCTTCTCGGGGAATGTGGCAGTAGCCTGGTCTTCTTTAGATACGCTGTGAGTCGTTCTCCTCGAGTCTGGAATTCTCCCAGTATTTGATTTACAATAAGTAGAGAATCACTATGGAGACATAAAGAACTGACTCCAATTTCCAGTGCAAGTTCTAATCCGGCTATCACTGCTTCGTATTCTGCGTCATTGTTGGTGGCAGCGAATTCCAATCTTAGGGCGTAGTGCAGCTTCTTTCTCCTGGGGGTGATTATCACAACACCTGCCCCCGAGCCTTGTTCGTTCGACGCTCCATCTATGAAGAGATTCCACTTGATATCTTCTGCTATTTCAAATTGGTCCTTACCTTCGCTAGTAGTGAATTCGGCAATGAAATCAGCTATGGCTTGCCCCTTGATAGCGGTGCGAGGATGGTAAGTGATATCATATTGACTTAGTTCGATGCACCACTTAAGTAATCGTCCAGAAGTGTCGGGGCGATGGAGCACTTGCCTTAGCGGTTGATCGATTAAAACTCTGATGGAATGAGACTGGAAATAGTGTCGCAGTTTCCGCGACGTGATAAGCAAACAGTATGCTAGCTTTTCAAGTTTAGGGTATCTGACTTCTGCCCCTGTGAATCTCTTGCTTACAAAGTATACGGGTCGCTGCGCGCGGTTGTCTTCTCTCACCAAAGCGGCGCTCAAAGCGTGGGATGATACAGCAAGGTATGTGTATAGTTCCTCGCCTTCATTTGGAGTTGAAAGTACCGGTGGTCTCTGGAGGTGTCCGATTAAGTTAAGGAAGGCTGTCGAGCATTCGTCAGTCCATTCGAACTTTCCTTTGTCTTTCTTTAGAGCTTCGAAGAAAGGGATGCATTTGTCGGTTGCTTTAGAGATGAACCTACTCAGGGCGGCCACTTTCCCGTTTAGGCTTTGCATCTCTCTTCGAGTAGATGGTGTCTTGATATCTTGTAAAGCTCGGACTTGTTCGGGGTTTGCTTCAATCCCCCTGGCATGAACGATGAATCCCAAGAACTTTCCCGATGATACTCCGAAGGAGCACTTTAGAGGGTTCAGCTTCATTCCATATTGGCGAAGTACTTGAAACATCTCGTCCAGGTGGTTTATATGGTCGTTGGCTTTCCTCAATTTTACCAGCATGTCGTCCACATAAACTTCCATAGTTCGTCCTATCAGTTCTGCAAACATCTTGTTGACGAGGCGCTGATAAGTAGCTCCGACGTTTTTGAGTCCAAAAGGCATTACCTTGTAACAGTACAATCCCCGGTCAGTGATGAAACTAGTATGGTCTTGATCGGGGGCATGCATAGGAATTTGGTTGTATCCTGAGCACGCATCCATAAAAGATAAGAGCTCGTGCCCGGCTGTGCTGTCCACAAGCTGATCGATTCGGGGGAGTGGGAAACAATCCTTCGGGCAAGCGTCGTTTAAGTTGGAGAAGTCAATGCATGTTCGCCACTTCCCATCAGCTTTCTTTACTAGTACCGGGTTGGCGATCCATTCCGGGTAGATGGCTTCACGTATGAAGTCATTGGCAAGTAAGTTCTTTACTTCTTCCTCGAGGGCTGCTGATCGTTCTGCCCCCATACTTCTCTTTTTTTGCTTTACCGGTACCTTGGTAGGATCGATGTTTAGTGCGTGGCATGCTATGTCCAGGGAGATTCCAGTCATATCAGCGTGCGTCCATGCAAATACATCCATGTTGTGGCGAAGAAAATCAATGAGTTGATTCTTTAATTCTCTTTTTAACTGAGATCCGACTCTCAACAGTTTACTTGGGTCGCGTTTGTCTACAGATACGAATTCCATAGCCTCTGCAGGCTCGGCGATGGCCTCCTCCTCTTTGTCCCTGGGGTCTAATTCATTGAAAGGATCACTGGTATACCAAAGAGGAGGGGCTTTCTTTAGTTGCTATGCTTCCAAGCTTTTCATGCAGAGAATAGTCTCTGCATTTTTTCCTTTATCTCTCCTGCGATTATTGCGAAGTTCGGTTACATAGCATTCCCGAACGACGTCTTGATCCCCTTCTACTTCTCCCACTCCATTATTCGTTGGGAACTTCATCTTCAGGCACCATGGGGCAAGGACAATTTGGAAGTCGGACAAGGCTGGTCTTCCTAAAAAGGCATTGTAGGCCGAGTGGTTGTCTATTAGCACGAATGTTTGTTACCGAACGGCGGAGCGGGGATGACTTCCCAATTCAACAAAGAGATCCAATTGTCCGAGGGGCATCTTTGCTTCTCCAGTGAAATCGTGTAGCGGTTTGTTGCAGGGAGATACGTCCTTCATTGACAGCTTCATTTTGTCGAAAGCATGCTTGAACAGAATATTCACTGAGCTTCCAGTGTCTACTAGGATTCGAAAAACTTCAGTTGGGCCGAACCAGGCAGAGATGACCATAGGATCCATATGAGGGTATTGCCTTCCTTCTAGGTGGTGCCCACTGAATGTGATGTCATTATTTTCCCTCCGCTTAGGGTGGCGTTCTTCCATAACAGAATTGACGCAGTCTCCCTCGCTTCTGAGCGAGTTTCCATATCTTTCCCTTTCTTCCCAGCTTTTGTCGGCGATGTGTGGCCCCCAGATATTGTATGAACCACTATCTTCTCTTGGCTGGAACCGCTGGTGTTGCGGTTTCCTCCGCCGGTTTCTGGGTGGAGCTGCCTTGGGTTTTCCTTGGCGGGAGCTGGAGTCCTGTCCTGGCCCTTTACATAGCGTTCCAGCCTCTTTCTCCTGATGTGTTCTTCAATTAGGTCTCGGAGATGGCGGCATTCACTGGTATCGTGCCATGAGACTCGTGGAAATGGTAGAATTTTCCTGACTGGATTGCGCGATCTGACTCTTTCTTGTACGGGGGCGCTTGTATGTAAGTTCGTCCTGGGTGGCCAGGAAGATGTTCTCGACTGTTTCATTCAAGGGAGTGTAAGCGTCAAATCTCGACCCTGGTCGGTACAAGCGCTTTTCTCCCTTCTTACCCCCTGCATTGTCTCTGGAGTCGTTTCTCCGAATGTCCTTCGCTGTGGCGGGGGCGTTTCCATGAGCCGTCTTAGCCTGTGGTCCTGTCTGCCTTTCAGTGGCAGCCTCTTCGAGTCTCATGTACTTCCCAGCTTCATGGAAGAAATCGGGCAAGGTAGCTTGTTTTTCTTTAGTTAGTCTTCTAGCAAACTTGGTATCCGGATGCACACCACTACAGAGGGCCATCAGGACAAGTTTCTCATCGGCATCTTGAACTGCTGCCACTGCGGCATTGAACCAGGTTAGGTATTGCTGCAATGTCTCTCCGGGTTTCTGTTTGACAGTAGATAGGGAGTAAGCATCCTTGGGTTGTTCCACATGAATGCGGAACTGGCTGATAAACTTCTCCTTCAACATTTCCCATGAACTGATGGATCCTTGGGGTAGATGGCAGAACCAGGAGGTAGCTAGATCTACTAAAAATAGTGGAAAGCATTTACACAACACTCCTTCTGTTACTCCGCTCATGAGCATATGCTGTGTGTATCTCTGCAAGTGTACAACGGGTCGGAAGTTCCCTTGTACGGTTCCATCATCGGCATTTTCCATTCTCGAGGGGTGATGGCGATTTCGATGTCGCAGGTGAAAGGGCTGGTTACCCTAGCGCCTATCCCTCGATCCCTTTGCTCCCGTCGGACGCATTCCCTGAATAATCGTGCCATTTTTTCATCAGAATTTAGAGCGGACAAAAATGAGCTTGGCTCTTCCCTGCGGGATCGATCTCGTCCAGATAACCTGTAGGGATGGTATAGTCTATCACTTCTGACGTTATCCAGTGGCTATCTTTGGCTGCTCGGATGCATGCTAGGACCAGCTACAGTTGGCCCCTGCCTTGATCTTCCCTTGTGGGGTTCTGTTTCGAGCATTTCCATGGGTCAACTTCGGGCTGGGTTCTACCTCGGCTCCGTTCAGCGGGGTTTCTATGATTATGCGGCATGACTGGCTCAGCTACATCCGACCCTCGCCTGGTGCCTCCCCCATTAGGTTCGGTTCCAAGTGCTTCCTCGAGTCAGAGTACGGGCTGAGTCCGGGCGGGGCCCCTATCATTGTTGTTCCTGTTGATAGCTTCTTCGAAGAGGGAAGACCTTTGTTGTCACCGAGATCCTCCAGATTGAGACTCACCCCATGATTCAGTGTTGCGGTTGGATTCTTCGGCATCCCTCAAGCGTGACATGAGTTGGTTCACCAAAGCTTCTTGTTGGGATGCGAAGCGGTTAGTCCTTCAACCACAACTCTGTCTAGGTCTGCCCTAGTGATTGCTGCCGGTTGTTCCATGGCAGGGTGTAACGTCCCGCCTTTTCGCACGATTTAAACCGACACACGTGCCAATTCAAACCATACAGAAGGGCGGATTGTTATGGGGTAAATAAGAAAACAGAGAAGAAAATAAAACAAAACAGAATCTCACAGCGGAAGGATAAAATACAATAATAAATATATAGTTCGTAAACGGTTTACAAAACACTTGATTCTTCTTAATACAATAAGTATCAGAGTTACACATACCAATACAATCAATGCAACGGAATAGTATGAGTGTGGTGCAAAATAATAAATAATAATAATACGGGTTCTTCGTCTTCGTCCTCCAAAGCTAAAGTCTTCGATCCTGAAACGCCCGGACTGACCCGAGCGAATTGAAAAGACAAAACACTCGAGTCAGAACTAAAAGATCTTATGTGAGTTAAATTAACAGAAATAAATATGAGTGCAGTAACTCAAGAGATGCTCGGGATTTACATCTCCTAAGGATCCGTTAAACTATTTACTATGTAGTATATTGCGCTATTATAATAGTGTCTATTTGTAAAATAAACTTACTTTTTAATAGCGTTAAGGGGTTACCCATATAGCCCTTAACACAGAATATATTCCCATAGTCTATACAGTACCGTAATCTCCCCCGTACTGGGCGTCGTCAGAGGGCACTCCATAGGTATGGTACAAAGCCAAAATCGTATAATGCGCGCTAGGGTAGGTGACACGGCACAACTAGGCAATGCCAGGGTAGATATACCAATTACGCTTCCGGGCCGATGGTAACGCGTAGCCGCAGCTACCGCCCACCTCGAACAAACTCCCCCAAAATCAAAGTAAAAGTGGCCACTGAATCAATCCAAAGTCAAAGTATAATATCGAAAAGGAGTGTCCGATCAGAGGAATGACCTCATTAACCCGTCGATCGCTCCTGTTTTAGCCACCTTATGCCAACTCACGGGAGTCGGGTCCACGTATTTACCTTACAGGAAACGTCGCCACCAACCTACTTCATTATGGAATCTCCACCGCGTACACGGTTAGTCAAAGTGGTTTTCGGTATCGACAGAGAGTGTGTCCATATCCGATCCCGGTCTCTTTGCCAACCCATCGTTATTATAACACCGCGGTCATTTAAAAAATAGTTATACTTTAAAACCAGAATAAAATTTTCCATTTCAAAACTATGAATACGATATCATTTTAAAACCTAAAACAATATGATATCATTTTATCCAAATATAATTCTTTCCCAAAAATCATACTTCTTTAAAATCTATAATATCTGGAAACCAACATTTGAATTATATTTTCAAAGCATAATATTTCGAAAATTCATAGTTTTAAAACCATAACTTCTAGAACTTGAATGGTTTGGATATTCAACGGTATATAAAATAAATGATTTGACTTTAAGGTTACTTTTTAAAGAAAAATATTTTCCATGGCTTTACAAATATATTTCCTTATTTAAAGTCTAAACCATAATTTAAATATCACTTTCAAGTTCCAAAACCATTTCAATTTCTATATATATATATATATCCATTTGGAGTATTAATATTTCAAAACTAAAGTTGGAATTTTATTCTTTCAACAAATCAATTGTTCTATTATTTAGTCTTGAATATTCACATAAAATCCATAAATACAACTCCAATTTCTAGAAATTTAATATTTCCTTAAATTTAATTATACTAGAATATTCATTTAAATTTATCTTGGAAAAACTCCAGTTATAAATATCATACCTTAAAATTTCCAAACTTAAACATATAATATAAATTATCAAATTCCATTTTCTAAATTTTTTCCATTTTTATTTAACAGATTTATACACAGCCTAAATTCAAAATTTTTAACTTCATATGTATATATGTAGAAGAATAATATTTATAAAATATCAAAACTTAAAATTTTTATAAACCGTATCCCATCCAAACCATAGAAATCACTTTAAAATATTTTATATATAGACCGCGGTGCCTGTATATAATTTTATATCCTATGGTCAAGTGATACAGATATTTATCATTTCAATCCGCAATTTAAAACAATAAAATTTTGCGGTTGTATATCATTTCAAACCACAATTCCGAATGAAACGAAAAATGCATGATAACTTGCAGTTAAATGATATAAAATAAAACATCCATTCATCCATCATCATCCAAATCAAAATCATCATCCAATACTAAATCAATATCAATATATATCCGAGAATATATGACCTGTAATAACTGGCAGTTATATTCAAAATAAATTTAACACTATTAAACTAACAGTTTATATGCAAATAAATAACTATAACTGTAAATCTATATGCAGTAATAAAATTAAATGAACAGTTATATTAAATAAATGCGATTTAACAGATATGATGAATAAAACATGCCAAACAGTCATAACTAAATTTCTACTCATATCTAAAATGAATTTAACAAACATAAAAACTTTTAGAAGTTGTGAGTGGGTTAAAACACTCACCTTTTGAATTTAAATCGAATTTAAATCCGATTTAAACCCAAAAATTGCACAGTCTCCAAATCTGTCCAAACCAGCGTCATCAGATCCGGATTTTAATTACGATCCTAACAAAAGGAATTTCGCGTGAATCCGAATTCGTATGTAAAAGTTATACGATAAAACGTGCTTGAATTTCAAATGAAATAAAATAAAAAGAAGAACACAAATACAACCTCACTTAGTGCCACGTTAGCCACTTGATGCGCACGCTACAGGAATCCACTCATCTTCATGAGATGAACGCGCACAGGTTTCAACGAGCCGAGCCATATTCTTTCCCATGTGAACGTACTCCGCCTCCCTCCTCGATCGCGACGCCTTCACCCATGCCCCACCGGCCTTTGCTCCTCCCTACCACGACCGCCCCTAGCGACATCATCGGAATGAAAATCACGCACAACAGAACTCCAGCCGCCTCCTTGATGCAACCCTAGGTCGAATTAATCTCCCAATCTAACCGTTGATTCCACCAAAGAACATCACAGATCGACTCCCCTCAGTCCCCTCTCCAATACCCAGAAACCGTTTGATGATCCGACGAAGTTTGCTACGGCGCTGATGAATGGCCGAAATTGATTTGAATTTTTCTGGACAAATGCTAGCTCCAATCGAAAAACGAATTGTACCAGCAGATTACGCATCTTCAGAACATCGACATATATTTTTTTGAGATTTTTAGGAGGACTTTGAATTTTCAGCTTTGATTTGTAATTTGAAATTGGATCTGAAATGCATCCATTGAGGAAGAGAGAAGATTGAAGAAAATGAACGTGTAGACAAATGACAATAGAAAGGAGGCTAGGGCTGAATAGCTGTGTTTATATAGAGGGGTTTGAAATAGGGTAGATAGACCGTAGAATGAACGTGCGTAGCAAACTATGGCCCAAAAAAAAAACCGCTATGACTCCGGAACGAAATTTCGTAAATCTATATATCCAAATAGGTAATTTAAAATATTCTGAACGCGATGGAAGAAGTTTCACGTCCAAATTCGATCGTATGAAGAAGTTATGATGAAAACAAAAATTTCCAAATTGATTTCAAATTGATTTTATATTAAATCGATTTCAAGGCGTTTCACGCCCGTACGATCAAACGACAAGTCTGATCGATACGAAACTTGAAACCCTATAATAATTCACTGATACGGATCCGATGAAACTCGTTTCGTCGAAATCCGAGTCCGTGGCCAAAAAGGCTATTTTTACACAAATTTAATAAATTAATAATTGATTAATAAATCAAATGTTAAAGATTCCAATTCTCCAATTGACAAATTTAATCCCTTTAAATTTTCTTACTCAATTCCCCAAATTTTAGACAATTTTAAGTGTCAATACAAAGTTGATCTATTTATAAATTCCAATGTTAAATCTTAACTCCAATATTAAATTTCAATTTCATTAAATTCACATTATAAATTAAATTTTGATAAAACTTATTAAATTCTCTTCCTTCCTATTATTCAAATTTATTGATGTCAATTTAATGAAATTAATATTGGCTCAATATCTAAAAAAAATCTCAATTTTAAACTTAGAACTCAACTTATGAAATAATTAAAAAATTAATTTCATCTAAATTTATATTTTCCTAATATCTAAATATTTAATAATTAACCTACCACCTTTAAATTTTATTTAAACTAGTGGATTTGTGTCATTTCTAACCCCTTAGATATTTAAAAATAACTATCAGCACATTTACATATAAATTCATTGTCAATTATTCCAGTAAATAAATTTTCAAAGGTTACTGTAAATAAATCCAATTGATTGCAATCAATTCTAATAATTTGATCTTATTGGATTACATCTTAATAAAAAAAATCAATTATTACTCAACTTCATAGTCAACATTTCTTTTATATTCCAATACATAAATATTTCCCAAATTTCATCTTTTATTTGCATAAATTACCTTATCTCAATTTTATTGGAACTTTACACATAAAACTTAGAACCTCAATTAATTCATTCCTCTTTGGTTCCATTCTTAAGATTACACTAATTATCATATTATGAATGAAAATTTACCTAGGTTACATCTTATTGGATTCACATTCTTTACTTACCCATATGTAATCCACACTAACTGCAAAAATTTAGTGCATTAATTGAGATTGATCAAAATAAACTTAACAAACTAATAGAATAGATAACTAACAAAATTTATTGTCATAAATCTATTTTATAAGTCTACACTTAATTATTACCTTACAATACGTTTTATGTTACTATAAATTTATATTCACTCTTCCGTTACTATATTAATAATTGCTAAAGTAACGTTTTTCTTAATTAAAACTTTCTCCACAATTGAATGAACTACATATTCAATACATACTACCGAATTGCAACCACCTATGTTCTATCCAACATACATTAAAACTTCACTTCCATTAATTTATCCAATGTTTACATCCACAAATTTACAATTTAATTTCATTATACAATTGCAATTCATATCTTATAAATAAAATTTTCAATTTTGTTTCTTTCAGCATTAATTAAACAAACATATTCAATTAAGAAATTATCATGCTTTTAACTATTTCCATTTACACTACATAAAACTCAAACGGTCGTTTCAATCACACTTGAATTTGTATATAATTGATTGTCCCTCAACTGCCATTTATTTCCTACCTTAATTCACATATGGTTACAGTTTTATCAATATATATAAATACATAGGAAATTTAAATTCTTGTCTTTAATTCTTTAATTCAGGTGCAACCAATTTACACTATTTCTTTATTAATAATTTACTTAAATTTTCAACAATTAGGTTAGATAACCGTTTCTACAATTCATTATTAATTATACATTTAAATCTCCCTTATCTTCAACTTACACAAGGGTATACATCTTACGCTATCTTAATCATTAAATTTTCATTAAATTTAACAATAATTAAGCTTTAATTGTCGTTGCTAAAATTTCCCTTTAGCGTTCATCCTAGTATTAATTCTATCTCTTTTATATATATAAAATTTTCTTTTCTACAAGATTTAAACTTCAAAACCCCTTATATTTAATAATTTAATTGTCAAAATTTTATGGGTCGTTACACAGGGGCTGTCGGAATTGCCTGATCTACATTTGGCACTGATGTCGTAGTGGGATGGTTCTCTTGATCTGGATCCACTGGATCTGGAGCGCTGCTAGTTGCGATGTTCTTTCCCTTTCTCTGCCTGGAAGTCATGTTGTCCAGGCACCAAGCGATGCTGTTAGGAAGAAGGATGAGTGGGGGAAGCTTGAAGCTTCGGGTTCGAAGCTCTCAGTGAAAGCACCAAAAATGTTTGCACAAAAAATGGACAAACACCTCAAAGTCGTATGATTTAGTTGATTTTATGTTGTTCTTAGCGGTTTGGGTGATTTATGCAAATATATAAAAAACAGGGGCTAAACTGTAAAAGACACGCAGATTTATAGTGGTTCGGCCAGAACGTGCCTACGTCCACTTTATATGTTATTCTCTCTTTTGTTTCAGATTACAAGTACAAAGCTTTGTATACAAGTATATGAAAGTTGTTTGAAAGTTCCTTCCGTGCTTGAGCTCTCAAACTTGTCTGCCATTGTTGTACCCCTGCCTCTCTATTTATAGAGTGAGGCTGGGGGCAGGGGTCCTGAATGTATATAGCTGCTGGTGGGCTTGGGCTGAAGCAATCTGGTTTGGTAGCATTGGTTCGGCAGTGCCTCGATGGAGAGTTGATTCGGTCCAGCGATACGTTGGTCCGGCGTCATGTTGGTCCGGTGGTAGCCCTCTTGCTCTTGGTTCGGTGGTACTGGCAGAGAGGTGGTTCGGTGTTAGGAGTGTGGATGTGGGTTCTGGTCCGGCTATGTAGGGTGTGGTGTTGGACCGGTGGAGTTTGGACCGGCGATGGATGGTCCGGTAGTGATAGGAAGGGGATGGGTCGGTAGAGGCTATCTTTACTTTGGTTCGGTAGTTGGGGTTTAGTGTTGATTCGGTGGGTGTAGGAAGGAGTTGGTTCGGCAGGGAGGTTGGTTCGGCGGAGTTTGGTGGGCTTTTGGACCGGCTATAGGTGGTTCGGTGATGGTGGGCTGTGGTAGTGAGCACTGAATGGGCACGGATACCGAATGGAAATGGCGAAGCTGATGCCTCTTGGTCTCGTGATTCCATGGGTGAGAATTCTCCCAACAATTTCGTATTCAATTAAATTTCTAATTATAATTAAATCAAAATTTCCAAAATAACTCACGTTCAAAATTTCTAACTTTTTCATTAATTCATTTCACTTACAATTATTCAGAAAATCGATAATAATTTACAAAAATCCTTTCTTTTTAAAATTTAAAATCGAAATATTATAATAATTAAATTTCTAAAATATTTAAAATTTTAGAAAAACATATTTTAACTACGGGCCTGTATATAATTTTCTATGCTAGGTAAAGTGATACAGGTAATATATCATTTCAACCCGTAATTTACAAAGAAAATCCGGGTTTTATCATTTCAAACCCGCAATCCCAAATTAAAATAAATTAAATAAAATAACTCAGGCCTATCATTTCAGCCCATAGTGCTTCTATTCTAACAGGGAACTTGCAGTGTGATCATATACAGGAATAATATAAACAATGTCAATATCACAATATACAGTCATATATCAGATGTCAGGTGAAAATTAACAGTTTTAACATGGTAATAACATGGTAATAACATGGCATAGCATATCATATGATCATCATTAACTTGCATAAACATTTTATATTACTAAACACTTGTCATCAATTCACTTCTCATAAGTATAAATGTCAGAGTGAGAAAGACTCACTTTTTCAAGCTGAAGACCAAAACAACAAACACAAGTGCGATTCCAAAAGCACGATTCCAAAAGCACGTCAAACATGATATAGCATGACTTTTGATTTGAATGAATGGAGAGCCTTGATATTTGTCTTGTAAACAATAACCAAAACAAGACAATATAGACACAAATATTCAACGCAAAACAATGTTGAAACAATGAAAATACGAAGCAACAAAGGAATAGATTACTTGACCTTGCTTTAACCATTCAAATGCTTGGTCTAGGAGGTTCTTGGGTTCAACCATGATGATGATATAGCTCAGGTTTGGCACCATAACTCACGGCTAGAAGGAGTATGGAGTGGTAGGGTTATAACATGAAGCATACAATTGGTCAAGGCAACATATATGAAGTTTTTTGAGCACAACAAGGCTCGGCCTTGGGTCAAGTGGGGCTTGGCCATACTTGTACAGCTTTGGACAGTAGATGGAGGGGTGTGGGAAGGTCTGGAAAAGGTGGTGGTGGCGGCCTATGGTGGTGGCCAAGGTGGTGGATGAAGATATGAAGTGATAGGGTGGCTATCATGAATGTTTCAAGGCTTTATGCATTGTTTTGGTTCATGGAGTCTTGGCCATGTCAATTTTCAGATCTGGATAGAGGCTAAGATGAAGTGTAGTGGTGGTAGCAAGGTGGTGGTCGTGACTAGAGGTGGTGGCCATGGTGAAGTATGAAGGTGGTGAAGTAATAGTGGTGGCTAGTGCATTGTTTTTGGACATTATTTGCAATTTTGTGGAGTTTTGTCACCAAGGGAGGTGTGGCCATGGATGGATCTAAAATGATGGCTGGAGATGATGCCAAGGAAGAGTGGTAGGGGATGGTGGAGAGTATGGTGGTGATGGTGGGTGGTAGAGGCCAATCCAGAAAGCATAGAAAACTAGGCAAAATACATAGAAAATGAGAAGAAAAAGGTAGAAAAAAAGATGTAGCCATTACCAGATTTTTTTCTCAAGATGGAGGCCATGATTTTTAGGGTTTTGGAGCTTGAAAATTCATGAATAATACGAGGGAGTCGGCTACAAAGGATGAGGAAAGGAATGACTAAGATAAATTGATGTATTAATTGCAAAAAGAAACGGATAAAATGTCTTTACGTTTCAGGCTTTTAAGATCTCTTAACTTTCTAAACCTTTTACATTTCCTTTTCTTTTTAATTTTATAAAAACAAAATAAACTCAGAAATGTTATTTAAAACCGAAACTAATTAAGAATAAAATAAAATAAATAATTTATTTTAAGTAAAATAGAAAAAGGAAATAAGAAATTGCTTAAAAATAGCAACCCTGACATAAAAATTACAAGAAAATCTCCAATGACTTTGGAAAATTTATTACTTCACAAAAAAATATTATAACAAAAAATTTGAATTAAAAATGGTTTTAAAACATTTTCAAGGTAAAATAATAATTTAATTTTTATTAAATAGAAAGTTAAATAAAGAAAAATGCAGTAAATACCAACTAGGCTTTATAAATTGAAATAAATTCAAATAAACTTTAGAAAAATTATATTATCATTTTAAAAATACTTAAAATTCAAAATATACATAATATAACATATTATCACATATTAAAATAAAATATAACCAAGAAGAAGTAACTTATACAATTTAAAATAGTCATTGTTAAATAACCATATATACGCACAATATTGTAAAGGGTATAACTTTCACAATTTACATCCGATTTCAACGAAACGAAAAGTGGTGTTCTTAGAATTTTATGTACTCTCATCATAAAAGAAAAAATTAAATTTTTAAACTTTTAAAATTTTAAGTTGAAAGTCACAGTTTGACTATTTTGACCAAAATCAACATTTCAGGCAAATATTCAACTTACACAAGTTTGGAATTATAACTCATATAAAGATCAAGATTATATTTAAATAATAAATTTAATCATTTCAAATAAGTAAAATAAGTTTTTTAAATCAAAATCTTACATTAAAAATAATTAAAATATACAATAAAATAATTACAAAATACAGGGTTGTTACACCTTACTATTAATACTTGATCCGTTTATTTCTCTATCTTTTTAATACCTGAGACTTTTAGGTTTTATTTAATTCTTGCCACCTCATTTTCACGTATACAAAATTCTACTTTCGTTTGCAAACTTTTCCATTCCTACTTACATTTCCTTATGTATTATTAATTCCTGAAGCTTTAATAATAAAACGTGACATTTATTTTGTCCCTCCACATTCATTTCCTAATTATAAATAACCTACATCTTATTCCTTCTTTCTCCTAACACGTCATATGCAAAAGCTCTTATTCTTGCAAATCCAAAAGCATTCTTTTATGAAAATGATTTTTTTTTTCATTTTCGTACATTTCCTGTCCTCATCTTAGTTGTTCATCAATCTTTTCCTGAAGCCTCATCTTGAGAAAACGTAAGGATTAAAATTTGTTTATTTATATATATTTTTAACGCGTACTAATTTTTATTTTAATAATATTTCTTGTAACATGAATATGTTTTGCATATAAATTTTGATTCATGCGCGATTTCTTCTGTTGGATTCAAATTTATATTCCGAACAACATGAAATTGATTTAGTTGAATTTGGAAATTGTTGAGTTTTGTGCTTCTGTTTGGATTTTTATGGGCTAAAATCAAATGTGAGTGTTTTAACCCACTCACAACTTCTAAGATTTCTTATGTTTGTTAAATTCATTTATGATGTGATTTGAAATTTATTTATAGCTGTTTGGCATATATTTCATCATTATCTCAGTTAATTTTCATTTATTTAATTAACTTGTTATTTAATTTAATATTGCATATAAACTGCCAGTTAAGTTATTATTTAATTTATTTTGCATAATAAACTTCCAGTAAATGCCTGTTATTTATAACCTGTTATATATTGATGTATTGTTTGAATTGGATGATGATTGTGATAAATGGATGTATGATTTTATGATGGATGAATGGATGCTGTATTTTATATTGTATAAACTGCAAGTTACTATGCATTTTCATTTCATTCGGGATTGCGGTTTGAAATGATATATAACCGTAATTTTTATTTTAAATTATGGATTGAAATGATAAATATCCGTACCACTTGACCATAGGATAGAAAATTTTATACAGACACCGCAGTATATACAAAAAAATATTTTGAAATGATTTTCCATGGTTTCGTAAAGAAATATATATATGGTTTTATGGGATATTGATTTCAGATATTTGATAAAGGTTATTTTATATATAGTTGAATTATTGGTTTTAAGCTATGTATAAAATTGTTTAAAGTATGAAGTAAGTTTAATAATAAAGTTGATTTTATTAAAATATATTATGGATAAGTGTTTACTTACATTCTAATATAGAGTTTACATTGATTTTTATAAATCAAAGTTGAGAAGATAGTTTTGAAATTGATTTGAGATTTTATTTAATTAAGATCTTATTGAAATTTAGATTTAAAAAGAACATGGTGTTATAACTAAATTCAGGTTTAAGATGATTTAAGTGAATATATCTAGTCTAAATAAATTAATGAATATTCAATTACTGAATTTGAAAGTTTTATTAAAAGGATTCTGGATTATTAAGTAAGTATTTCAAAACTAAATAATAGTAAAGTGAATTTGGCATATATATATGAATTAAAAATTTAGTTTTGAAATGGTGGAATATTTTTAACTTTGAAATATATGGAAATTTAAATGGCTTACTTGGGAATTCGAATCTGTATTTGGAATTGATTTGAGAAATTAAAAAGCAAATTTACTCTATAAAGTAATTTATTATTAAACCATTTAAGTATTAAAAATTTTGTTTCGAAGCTATGGGCTTAAGGTATATATATTTAAAAGTGCTATGATTTTTGAAAAAAGATATATTTGAAATAAAAATGATATCATATTGATTTGGGTTTTAAAATAGAAATGATATCGTACGTATATGGTTTTGAAATGGATGTTTTATTCTGGTTTTAAAGTATAAACTATTTTGAAGAGACCACGGTGTTATAATAACGATTGATTGTTAAAGAGACCGGGATCAGAAGTTTTCATACTCTCTGCCAACTCCGAAAACCACTTTAATAACCGTGTACGTGGTGGAGATTCCAGAATGAAGTAAGATAGTGGCAGCGTTTCCTTTGAGGTAAATACATGGACCCAACTCCCATGAGTTGGCATAAGGTGGCTAAAACAGGAGCGATCGACGGGTTAAAAAGGTAGCACCTTTTATCAGACACATCCCTTTGCTATTCTACTCTGACTTTAGATTTTTCGGTGGCCACTTTTGATTTTTGATTTTGGGGTGTTGTTCGAGGTGGGTGGTAGTAGCTACTATGCGTTACCACCGACCCGGAAGCGTAATTGGTATATCCACCCTGGCATTGCCTAGTTGTGCCGTGTCACCTACCCTGGCGTGCCTTATACGATTTTGATTTTGTACCATACCTACCGAGTGCCCTCTACCGACGCTCAGTACGGGGGAGATTACGGTGCTGTATAGACTATGGGAATATATAAATGTGTTAAGGTGGAAAATGTAAAGCCTTAACGCTATTTAAAAGTATGTTTATTTTACAATTAGACACAACTATAATAGTGAAATATACTACATAGTAAATAGTTTAAGGATCATTAAGAGAGGTAAATCCCGAGCATCTCTTGAGTTACTGCACTCATAATTATTTCTGTTGATTTAACTTGCATAAGATCTTTTAGTTCTGACTCGAGTGTTTTGTCTTTTCAATTCGCTCGGGTCAGCCTGAGTATTTTAGGATTCGAAGACTCTAGCTCTGGAGGACGAAGACGAAGACGAAGATTTTATTTCTATTACCTATTATTTTATTCCACTACACTATTGTATTCCGCTGCATTATTGATATTCTATGGTATGTATAACTCTGATATATATTGTAAGTAAAATTAAATATTTTGAAAAACAGCTTCATGAACTGTTTATATTTGATTATTATATTTTATCATTCCGCTGTGAGATTCTGTTTGTTTTATTTCTTTCTTGTTTTTTTACCCCATAACAATCCGCTCTTCCGTATGATTTGAATTGGCACGTATGTCGATTTTAAGCGTGCGAAAAGGCGGGATGTGACAATGTGGTATCAGAGCTTTGGTTTAGCGATAAACCTTAGCTTTGTGGGGTCAGACTCTTTATTAATAGTGTAGTAATACCCTATGGGAGTCACTGAGTGTATATATATGAGAGAGCGTATCTGTTAGTGTTATAAAAAGGTTTAATATTGTGTTAATCTATTCCGTTTTGTATTTACAAATTCTGGTTGATGCATGGGAAGCTAGGACATCAATAGGGCTTTCTAAACACTTAATAGGACATACCGTGTAACGACTCGTAGATTTTAATAGTTTTAAATGGTTTTATTTAACGTAATTAATTGAAACTTTTGAGAAATTTTATATAATAATATTTTGAAATAAAAATTAAATATTTGGATTACGTCCAATTAAACATAGCAGATTTTAAATTTTAAATTTATTTTATCAAAGTTTGAAACGTATAAAATACTATACGTTATTTCGCATTCATTGATTTCTTTTATTTCTTTCTTTCTTTCTTTCTTTAATTTTTCATTCCAACTTATTTATAACCTTCCTTGTTCCATTTTAAATATCATTGCCTTTCCAAACTTATTACATACTATCCAAACAAACAAAAAAGTTATTGCTTTAAATGTAGCTAAACCAACTCATGACCGTTGCCATTTCAAAGTTTGAAACGTATAAAATTTCTATACGTTACTTCGCATTCACTTATTTCTTTTATTATTGTCTTTACTTTTTCATTCCTCTTCTGCCATTTTATTATTCAAAATTTAACTATTGCCTTTTCCCATCCCAATCTGTTACGTTTCTCTTGCTTCATATAAAAGAAAATTTTAATAACAAAGTTACGTTGTTGTAACAGCCCAAAATTTTAACAAGTCTTTTTCACTTGTATTTTAAAAACTTTGGGGTTTATTATATAAAAATATAAATTTTAAAATGATTAAAAATATAAACAATGGACTAAATTTTTCATTAAATAATAAGATCACTGAAATTTTGACATGGTTAAGAATTAACTTTAATTTGGGGTTTTTGTCGAAGATGGTAAATAACTTAATTTCTAGCAAAATCAAGTTTTAATTAAGAAAACATTAATAGCTTAGGTGGTTAAGATATCTGGGCTATTCACGACAGGTCACGAGTTTGAGTCTCAACACGGTCAGAATTTCAATTTTTTTTAGTGTATAAATGAACTGGGTAATTACGCGTTAAAAAGGGCGCGTAAATTTAGGGAATAAATACCGTGTATATATATATATATATATATATATATAAGAAAACGTATAGAATTTTAATCCGTTATTACGGTATATTTTGGGCATAAAATATTATGGCTATGGTACACATTCTTAAAAATATGACCTTAGTGTAAATGAGTAAATTTATCAGTGGCATGTGTTTTTAGAGGGAAGGAATATTCTAGCATTCAAATCAAATATGTTGCCTCTAAATTCAATGCATTACTTTAAAAATTTGATTTCCATAGATTTTTTTTCCATTCAACAAAATTTATTTCTTGCATTTTTCAAAACACAATTTTCTCCTAAATCTCAGTTATGCGCAGTATCCATTCTCCTATCTGCTTGCCTATTTCATATGCGTTTTTCTCTTTACTCATATCTCTTACGTTATTTTTCTCTTTCCAGTAAAATTTACTTCCCAATTTATATATATTTTAATTTGATCAAATCATTTTCAAAATGCTAAATAATAAATGAAAGTTTCACTTTGTTTAAGGATAACTCTAAATGGGAATAAAAAAAAAAATGGATTATATACTTGCTTTAAAAATTTGTAATATTTGGTCCATTTGGATAATAAATCACCTTTTTATGGTAATAAGAATCAGAGAGAGATGTAACCAAAGTTTTATCTTTTTAATTTAGTAATAAATGTTAAGAATTTATAGCATATTAATAAACTGATAATTTCGAATTTAATAAGGGCACGCATTGTAATGGTATAAGTAACGTATAAATGTATAAATTAAAAATGTTACTTTTGCATAAATTTTAGGCGTATTGTATTGCGTCGGTTTGGCGTATTTTAAAATGCATACTGCAATATCTATATGGATTTATAAATCAGTCAGTAGTTTTTATAGCAAAACGTTACCTTTTTCCATAGCTTTCATTAGGGTTTTAATTTTTGTATAAAACTTTTCGTTCCAAAATCATGCTGAAAATTTTTGTAGCATCCTTTTAAAAAAAAATTCAACAGCAATCAATTTATCTCGCTCATTATAAACACACAAAATCTTCAAGTTCTTTTCTTTGCCGTTTCTTTAATCAAGAATAAATCTCTTGCCCAAAATCAACGTTCTGTAACAACCCGACTTTTAGAGAAACGATTAAATCTAAGATTCCCAATTCTGAAGGTAAGTATCCCTAAATCGATTCTTTTCTATTTCATTCTTTTGTTTTATGTGTAGCTATTTAGGGTTTTTCTCTTTTGTTAGCAATTGAAAGGAGAAGCTTCAGCAATCAAAGGCTAGCTGATTTAGGGCTTGAAGATTGCTAATTGGTGTTTAGGTGAGTGAAGTTATAATTAAATTTTATTTTTAAGTGTGCATGCAAATATGATGGAAAAAATTTTGGATTGAAAAGGCTTGCTTGCATATTTCCTGTAGCATGTGTGTTGCTTGGATCATTGAATTAGAAAGAAATGTAAACCAAAGTATACGATTGCAATGCACGCATGGTGTTTGCATAATTGTCACAAAACCTTTCAGGTCATCGGCTTCCTCTCCATTCTTCAACCGATGAATACGATCTAAAGTAACAGAATCTTCCTTCTGAGCAAGAGAAATCTTGTCCATTTACTTATCTGAAATTGCTCCTTTGCCAAAACAAACATTTCCTCTTGCCATTTCGACTCTGCATATAAATCACGCAACTATTAATTGGGGAGAGAATAAAAAGAGATAACGTTGAAATCAAAATTTTCATATATATGGCAGTAAATCACGCATATATCATCTGAGAGAAAAATCAATTTGCCTTCCTTTGCGCGTGACATAAAATTTTATTCTTTTAACATTTTTGGCATTTGGCTCTTACCATTTATTTCTTGCGCATGTCCCTGTATTCATTTTTATTCACGCAGACTTATCCATTCCAACAAACCAAACTGGTTAGTAAATCACGCAAGCCTTATCCAAAAAAAAATCAACTCTTCCATTTTTATTTAGTACGAAATTCACTACTATCTCAATCAAATTTGCGTAGACTGGGAATCATAAATCTTACCGAGATAACTTGCCTTGATTTTTCACGTGTATATTTTACTTCCTTGCATACAAAGCAACTCCTCTTTATAAATACATAGCCTCGTCCAAAACTTTCCTCTGCATCTCATAGTTAAGCCTTCTTCTTCTTTTGTGTTGAAGCCTCTATCAGGTAATGGTTTTACTTTTTCTTTTCTTCTTCCAGTTTTTCCCTTTCTTCTTCTTGTTGTTCTCTGTTTCCCTTTGCCTTGCTCGACTACTTCTCCACCCCGTCACGTCCCTCTAAGTTTTCATAACCGAGCTTATATCCCGAACAAGCCCATGGTTAATATATTATAATATTTTTCTAAAAATTATTAAGTATTTTTGAAATAAAATTTATGTAATTTAACTAAAAATTTGACTTAAGGCTTTAAAATTTTAAAGGTGTTTTGTTTTCTATAAGTTAAATTTTTGTAAGTTAATAATTGGTTTTAAAGTGAATTTAAAGATTTTATTTACGATAAATGACATAATAATTAAATTTGATTTAATATGGAGTTGAAATCTAACCTAGAAATTTTAATAAAAGTTATTTCCGAAAATGGATATGTATGGTATAATAAATAATGTACTTTGAATTGATAAAATAAAAGACGGTTGAAATGGAATATTTTGGAATAACTTTTATTTAACTTGAATCATAGTTGAATTGATGTCTAAATGAATAAAGTTGTGAAGAAAATTTAGTGTATATTAACTATAAAAAGGAAAAAAAAATTTATGGAACGGATGTGTTTTGTAAATAAATAATTGAAAATGTTGTTTTCAAATGGAAAGGTGAAATTTCCATTTATGACTTAACTTGAAAATTGGAAATTGGGTTTTAAATAAAATTGTTAAGTTAAGTAAATAAATGAGAATTTAGTTTTATTTAGGAAGTGGGTATTTTTAAATTAAGTGTAAAGTTATTTGGAAAAATATATATACAAGTTAAGTAAAATTGGGAAATTCTGACTTACAAATGATTCATAGTAAATTTGGATATTTTATTTATAAAATTTATTTTATTTAATCATAAGATAAATGGTATCCAAATGAACATTTTTCTGAAGCAGGAATATGATTTTATAAGTTAAGAATGGTTAAAAATTTAAATTTTAATGTTTCTGAATTCGACAATGTTTTGAAATTAAAGTGGCAGAGACGTTTTGTATTTATGAACAGAGAGAGTTTGCATTAGGCAGAGACGCAAGTTTTGTGTAAATACATATTTTTCAAACTAGATAAGTTGGACATGCCGTTGGAAAAAAAAAGAAAAAAAATATATAAAAAAAAATTATATATAAATAATAATAATAATAATAAATAGTATTGCCAAGCCTATGAAGTTGGGGTCGGGATGTGGGGTGAGGCAGTCGAGCAAAAGTTGAACCAAAATTTCTTTTACTCCATTCGTTCCAGTTGTTTCAAAATATTTGCTTTAACCGTAAATTGAAGTCGCGTATTGGTTTTATTTGGATTTTCTTCTAGATTTTGATCAAGTCTTTGCTTCCGCTGTGAATTGATCGTGCTTTCTATACTCTTATTTCAGGATTTTCGTTTTGAATCAAATTTTTTCAACAGCATTCGGGTGAGTATTTCTCACCAGACAAACATACCTATATTTCTATGAATTATCGCAAGTGTATTTGTAAAAATTTTATTAAATTTTATATGTCTACAATATAACGTATGATGTTAAACCCCATTTTAAATTGACACCTCATCAATTGTTTATCTGTTGTAATATAGTTGCAGTTATATTATTTAATGCTTATTTACTGTTAAATCATCACTGCAAGTTCCTAGTAAATTGAGATCTTTATAGGCTGAAATGATAGGCCTGAACGACAATTATTATCCATATATATTATTTAATTGTTTAAATTTGATTTGTTAACTTGGGATTGCGGGTTTGAAATGATAGAACCCGGGGTTTTGTAAATTGCGAATTGAAATGATATAAATCCGTATCACTTGACCTAGGCTAGGAAACTATATATAGACCCGTGGTTTATATAATGTTTTTCTGAAATATTTTAAATTTATTTAAAATGGAAGTTTATAATATTCTGGTTTAAATATATTTAAAGGATTTTTATAATATTTATAATGTTTTGACTGAGTTAAAAATGTTAAATAAATAAATAAATGTTTAAATAAATTTTTGGAATATAACTTATTTTGGGAATTTCTGAATTTTGTTAAAAATAAGGTTTAAGTTAAGTAAATAATTGATAAAAAGTTATATTTGGGAATTTAAAACTTGATGGTTAAGTTAATAGTCTATTACAGCATTTAAATGCTGTCTTTTATAAACGAACTGTTTTAACCTATAGACTTTAGGTAGCATTTCATAAGTGCTACAGAAACTGGGATTTTAATTATTTAAAAATAAATTTATGGAAATAATCTTCGGGGAAATGGGTTTAAATTTTGGAAGTTAATATGTAATTAATAAAAATAAGGAATTGACTTTGAATGGTTTTAAATGGAAGAATTTAATTTTAAAAAGGGAGAAAAAGGAAATCAATTCCTAAATAAATTGAATAGATTTAAATGGTATATTGTAAAATGACCAATGTTTAAAAACAATATTTTGATATTGTAGTATTTGAAAAATATTTTGATTTGTAAAGTATAAATACCATTTTAAAAGCTGTAACCACGGGTTATAATAACGTTTTGTTGTGAAAGAGACCGGGATCGGATATCTGGCATACTCTCTGTCGATACCGAAAACCACTTTACCAACCGTGTACGCGGTGGAGATTCCAAAATGAAGTAGGATGGTGGTGACGTTTTCTTCGAGGTAAAGACGTGGACCCGACTCCCATGAGTTGGCATAAGGCGGATAAAAAAGGAGCGATTCTCGGATTAATGAGGTAGCACCTCTGATTGGACGCACTTCTTCGTATGCCATTCTATTACTTTTGTGATTGTTTTGGTGCGCACCTTTGATTTGGGAGTGTTGTTCGAGGTGGGCGGCAGCTGCGCGCTGCGCGTTTCCATCGGTCCGGATAGCCATTGGTATATCTACCCTGGCATTGCCTAGTTGTGCCGTGTCACCTACCATAGCGAGCCTTCTACGAGTTTCTATTTGTGTCGTACCTATGGAGTATCCTCTGGTAGCTTCCCGATCAGGAGGTATTACGATACTGTATAGACTATTGGCATTATTTGTGTTAAGGTGGAAAATGTAAAGCCTTAACGCTATTTAAAAGTAAGTTTAATTTACAAATAGACACTATTATAATAGCGATGTATTACTACATAGTAAATAGTTAACGGATCCTTAGAGGATGGGCAGTCCCAAGCATCCTTTAAGTTACTTGCTCTATATTACAGTACACTTGAATTAACTTACACTATATAAGTATGTATGTCCTGACTCGAGTGTTTATGTTTTATTTTACGCTCGGGTCAGCCTGAGTTGCAGTTTCAGTTTTCTTCCCGGAGCTAGGACATTCTGTAGACCTTTCGAGCTGCTGGCAAAATCTTTCAGTCTATATCTTATTTATGTAATGGAGACTTTGGAATATTTGGATTTCTATTGATGTTTTAAACTTTATTGGAGATTCTAAACCATGTAAAATTTTATTTGGTTGAGATTTTTAGTGGCTTCATGAACCACTAAGTATTTTAAATTCCGCTACGAGATTTCTGATATCTGTGTCTGTGATTTATTTACTGCATATTCTGAGTTTTGCCAAAAATTTATTTACGACGCGGTATTTTGAACAATTCAAGTCCGACATGTGCGGATGCGAATGGTTGAAAATATCGGGTCGTCACATTTGGTATCAGAGCTTTGGCTCTAGGCAAAACATAGAATGTATGGTAAATTTGATTTACAGAATCACTTTCATTCGAGCTTGAATCTCTTCCTTTTGATTCGATTTCCTTTGAATTTTGGAACGTTCCCTACGGTTCCGAAGTTCATTCGTGTCCCTCACTATTCATTTTCTTTCGATTCTGGAGTATCCCATAACTCCACTTCGGATGATCTTTATAGTGAATTGGCGGCCTCGTCAATATTCTAATAAAGGGGTGAAACTCCTTTACAATTAGCATTGATTCACCAGAGATTTATATTTAACCTCGGTTTAGATGCTAGTATCTTTGGTTATTCCGAACTCTATCTCTTCGGATCGAATGGTAATTCTACATTTGATCTGACTCTTTAAGTCACGGTTGACCAGGTTAAGGTTGCCCGCGATTTATATAAACTTATCTAGTTCCTTATTCTGTTATTTAATCATCGGATCTTCTGATTCCAATTTAGCTTTAAATCAAAATTCTCTTTAATTTGAATCCATCAAAGTTAAATCTCTATCCTTGTTTTGAAAAATTTATTCCTATATTTGGGAAAAATCTAATATTATATACAAGTATAATTTTCAGAATTTTATAATTAATTTAACTAGTTGTCAAGAGATAATAGTTTTGATTTTATTTATGGTTTTATAGACTATGTGTTTTGTCTAATATAAATAATTGAATGGTTATAAATTAATTTGGAAACAGAAATGAATTTAAAACCAGAACTTGAGAATTCAATTTTCGATGGTTTCAAACCTTGTGTTAAAATTTTAAAGGGAGATATTATTTAAAATATTTTCGAATAAAAATTTGTTTTTAAAGAATTTTAAAGGTTTAAAAATCAGTGCTCTTCTCCTTGTCGCTAGGAAATAATTTCGGTGATGACAGCAACATCATCGACATTCATTTTCGAGTTTCGAAGTGAAAAGACCATTCTGTAGTCTGGCTACAGTGTTACCTTGAGAATTTAATTGATTTGAATCTCTAAAATATGACTTGATTTATAATATATAGATATATGATTTAAATTTGATTTGACATATTATGTACATATATTTATTTGGGTTAAAGGGAATTAGAAATTTAATTATTAAATTTTATCTTGAGGAATAATTTCAATTTAAAAAAAAAATCAAATTTTTGAATAAATAATTCCAACTTGAGATAATTGAATTTGAAAGTTTTATTTGTATAATACTCAATTTCATTTCAATATAACCTACCTTGATTTTCAGAAGTTAACAATGTAATTGGATATTATACAATATAAAAAGATTTATAAATAAAATTTGAGTGGTTATAATAAATGTTATACACTTAAATTCTAGTTATAAAAAGATTAACAGAGGTAAATAAAATAAAAGGGTAATGGAATAATTTTCAATATAAAATGATGTTAACTGTTGTAATAAGTGTAAACATATTTGACATAGATGAGAAAAATATATTGAGAGAAATAAATTTAATTATAGTTTGGAATAAAGAAGAAACTAAATGGAGAATTTAGTTTATTTTGGGAAATCGTAAATTTACTTTAACAATTAAGTTAAATTACCATTTCAAATTTGGATTAAAATTAAACATTTTAAATTAGAATGTTATAGTACCTTGTGTAAAATTTGGATTAAAAAAAATGAATGATTTTTTTAGTGTAGGGATATTATACAAGTAAATATGTAAATAAATAAATGTTAAAATTTTAAGTATAAATAGATGAAATCAATGATTAATTTTAAATTGAATTTTTATTGTTTAGATTAATGATTCTAATTTAAGTTTCAATTTAGTTTTCTTTCAGGTTATTTCTATTCCCCTACCTTCTTCCTTTTCGAGGACGAAAAGTTTTGAGTGGGGGAGAGTGTAACAGCCCAAAATTTTAACAAGTATTTTTCACTTGTATTTTTAAAACTTTGGGGTTTATTATATAAAAATCTAAATTATAAAATGATCAAAAATAAAAACAATTGACCAAATTTTTAATTAAATAATAAGATCACTGAAATTTTGACATGGTTAAGAATTTACTTTAATTTGGGGTTTTTGTCAAAGATGGTAAATAACTTAATTTCTAGCAAAATCAAGTTTTAATTAAGAAAACATTAATAGCTTAGGTGGTTAAGACATCTGGGATATTCACGATAGGTCACGAGTTCGAGTCTCAGCACGGTCAGAATTTGAATTTTTTTTAGTGTATAAATGAACTTGGTAATTACGCGTTAAAAAGGGCGCGTAAATTTAGGGAATAAATACCGTATATATATATATATATATATATATATATATATATATATAAGAAAACGTATAGAATTTTAATCCGTTATTTCGGTATATTTTGGGCATAAAATATTATGGCTATGGTACACATTCTTAAAAATATGACCTTAGTGTAAATGAGTAAATTTATCGGTGGCATGTGTTTTTAGAGGAATGGAATATTCTAGCGTTCAAATCAAATATGTTGCCTCTAAATTCAACGCATTACTTTAAAAATTTGATTTCCATAGATTTTTTTTCCATTCAACAAAATTTATTTCTTGCATTTTTCAAAACACAATTTTCTCCTAAATCTCAGTCATGCGCAGTATCCATTCTCCTATCTACTTGCCTATTTCATTTGCGTTTTTCTCTTTACTCATATCTGTTACGTTATTTTTCTCTTTCTAGTAAAATTTACTTCCCAATTTATATATATTTTAATTTGATCAAATCATTTCCAAAATGCTAAATAATAAATGAAAGTTTCACTTTGTTTAAGGATAACTCTAAATGGGAATAAAAATAAAAAAAATTAGATTATATACTTGCTTTAAAAATTTGTAATATTTGGTCCATTTGGATAATAAATCGCATTTTTATGGTAATAAGAATCAGAGAGAGATGTAACCAAAGTTTTATCTTTTTAATTTAGTAATAAATGTTAAGAATTTATAGCATATTAATAAACTGATAATTTCGAATTTAAAAAGGGCACGCATTGTAATGGTATAAGTAATGTATACACGTATAAATTAAAAACGTTATTTTTGCATAAATTTTGGGCGTATTGTATTGCGTCGGTTTGGCGTATTTTAAAATGCATACTGCAATATCTATATGGATTTATAAATCAGTCAGTAGTTTTTATAGCAAAACGTTACCTTTTTCCATAGCTTTCATTAGGGTTTTAATTTTTGTATAAAACTTTTCGTTCCAAAATCTTGCTGAAAATTTTTGTAGCATCCTTTTAAAAAAAAAATTCAACAGCAATCAATTTATCTCGCTCATTATAAACACACAAAATCTTCAAGTTCTTTTCTCTGCCGTTTCTTTAATCAAGAATAAATCTCTTTGTAACGGTCCTGAATTTTGAACAATTTAATTTGTGAATATTTAATTAATTTTAAATATTCGAATGATGATTTGACTTGAATTTCAAATTTTCAGAATAAATTGGCGATTAAATATTAGAATTTAATCTGTTTAAAGTTGAATAAAATTTAAATTTAACTTTGGAGTTTGAAATTGAATATTGAATTGGTATTTAAAATTTGAACGAATGAGTAGGAATAATAATTTGGATTTTTGAGAATTATTATTTATGTAAATTTATAAATCGATGTTTAGTTATAAATAACATTTTTCTTTAACTAAAATAAAATAGAATAAAATTTTAATCAATACAAAAAAATAAAGAAACACACATAGTTAAAAAAATTCAAACAACAAAATTTACAAAACAAAGTAAAGAAAATATACACAAAACAAATTGAATTTAATAATGAAAAAAAAATATGTAAAAATAATATAACATAAAATTAAAGAAAATAAGAAATAAAATAAAATAAATAAATAAAAAGAAGAGTACACAACGTAATCTTTTCACCATCACCAGCATGTTTCCTCCCCTAAATCAATGCCGTTACATACGCCAGGAATCACGCCTTTTTCCTCTGCAAAACCACGACCACGATCCCCTTTTTCATTTCCAAATTCATTCGAAAACCCTAAGTCTAAAGCATGCGAAAGAAATAAAAATGGCGGCCTCCTCTTCGTCGTTTATCAATTAGGGCTTGCGATCCAATTTGGGGCTTACGGCCTTGGTTCGATTGTGCTCTGCTCAAATCTCGCGCTCGTTTGTCTTGGCTTCGGTGAAAGGTGAGAAATTTTACTTCTCACATCTAATTCAAGCTGTTAGTGATTGCTAGCTTGTTCGAATTCATGATTTTATTGCTAGATTTACTGCTTTTCACGGCTTTGAAATTGTTGAATTCTTGTCGATTTCGGTCGCTTTGACTTTGCGAAAACATTTTGGGCTTCGGCTCGTGATATTGCTTTTGTTTGGAAGTTGGTGATTTCATTGATTTTTCGATTTCGTATAAATTGATACTGGAGTTTGGTCATTCGTTCTTACGGCCTCTGGTCATTTGACTTTAGTTGTTGTTGCTTCTGTACGTTGCTTGAGTCATTTGTAACTGTTGCTACATGATGTTCGGTATTGTGACTTAGACTTTGTTTCGATGCCGATGAGTTTTGTCTAGCCTGGTTCGTTTTTTATATCACGGAAATGATTTATGTATAAAAATTGAGCTCTGGAAATTTGTGGATTTTGAAAACATACAGTTTCAAAATATAAGTATATGTGTTATTCTCAGAAGTATGAAGTAGGTGATTTGAGAAGAACACAGTGAAGAATAATTTGATTTTCATGTATAAAGGTCCTCTTTACTTATCATAGAAAGCTTTGAAATATATATAAGCTTAACCAAATTTGTACAAATAGAACTTTTCGAGAGAAATGGTCCATTTATACTGCTTTGATGATTTCTTGTGCTCTGATTATCATGGCACTATTCGATATCGTTTGAAATTATGTTTCTTAGTTGACTTCGGTCACTTTGAATTGTTAAATCATTTTGCTGTGGTAAGATTTCTTGGTGCACTTATTTCAATTTTCTAGAAATTGATATTTTGTTGATTTCGGCAGTGACCTTTGTATTTTGTTGCACTTGCTCGACCAGTTTCATTCATCCTTGTATATGCACTTCTTGGTCATGTTATGTTGTCCGCTATCTTCATGTACACATATACACTTGTTGTATATTTGAGCATTTGGATGCATTGAGCTCATGTGGTTTTCATTCATGTGCAGTTTGCATTTATATTTCCTCTGACCTTTTGCAATTGTGACTGCACTTCATATATATATGCATTTACGTATGTATATATGAGATTGTTGTCACCATGGTACGATCTTCTGTCTACCGAACAATTTTATATTGCTTACTGTTTCATGACTTGGGCATTTTTCATAGCTCCACTTGAAATTGCACTGCCTATGTTGCCCTATTATATTTATATTTGTAGCCTCTGTGCTTTATTGTTCCACGGTTGCATTTCGATTACTTCTGTTGGTTCATGACATTTGTTTTGGGTATGACTGCCTTTGTGCACTTGTTGTTGAACTGTAAGTTGCCTTAAACTTTGAATACTTGGGGTAGTTGCAACTTCTTTTGCTGAAAATTGTACCCTTGTTATTTTGTATTGCACCGAGTCAAATTCTCATGTGCACTGATGCATTTATTTTGTTGCACTGTGATTGATCATCATGGATGTGATTTGGTCTTCGATTTCTTTGCATTGCTGCTAGCTCTGGGTTCTTTAACCACTCTGGTTTGAATACTTGGTTTTGATTTGGCCTGACAGTGGCATATGTAGTTGTAGTGTTTCAGTGCTTAACTTGTGTTGTTCAGTTGAGTTCGGCACTTATGTTGTCGTTGCTCGACTGTTTAGTTCCGAGGCCATTTGCTTGTTTCAACTGCAGATTCTATGTGTAGTTGTTTTCTTGCTTTACGTTGATAATTGCAGTTTTTTCCTGTTGGGTTTGGGTCTGCACACCCCTGGGCCTCCTCTGTTGCGTGTGCTTCCCCTGTGTTGCCATATCTTGGCTGCATCTGGACTTACCTTTAGTTGATTTCGTCTCCACTTCGTTGAAATACTTATTCAAGTGGACCATGCCTTGTGCACTTGGTCGTTTATTGTTGACCAGATTTTTCCTTGGTTTTGCGGTTAACCTTGGTTTAACTTCGCAGTTGTGTTGAGTCACTGACTTGACCTCTGCAGCTTCGATTTTTGTTAGTATTCACTGTTGAGATGATTTCACATGTTGTTGTGGCGAGGCAGCGCACGCGTGCGTGCCCTGCAGCCACGTAGTATCGACATTTTGAATCGATATTTGAACCTTCATTGATTTTGGTTCGTTGACTTTTTTTGAGTACGTCATCACGATAGTGGCGAGGCAGTGCACGCAAGCGTGAAATGCAGCCACGGAGTTGACATTTTAAATGTGGCGAGGCCGTATACGCGTGTGTGTACTGCAGCCCTACCAAATTTTAATGTTTAAATTGATGTTTTCTTTTTGATGAAAATTATTTTAGGTTGCCAATTCAATGTATTTTGAATCGATTTTGATGATTTTGTTGTTAATTGTCGTTTAGGCAAATTTTGATTGTTTTCTAAATTATTTTCATCAATAATCCCTTCATCTATCTCATTGATAATCTGAATCTACTGAATTGTTGTTTAACACTGTTAAGTGTTATATTTACCGTTATCCGATTTCTTGTTAAAGGATCGGATAGGTAAATTTATATTTGACTGTCGTCTAATTGTTGTTTGATTATTATTGCTTCTATGCACTAATAACTGAGTTTGAATTAGACTAACCTGTGTATTATTTTCTTTTGAATATAATACTCTGGTCAGACCGAGTACTTTTACAGCTTGAAGATTTTCAGGCCGCGAAGTTAGAGAGAGTTGGGGAAAGCACTTCACTAAAGCTTTTCAAGAAATTTTCTTTTACTTAATGAAAATAAATTGCTCCGCTGTATAAAACTTAATGCATTGTACAAACTCTGATATATGTATGTATGTAAGAAAAATTCATTTATGAATAATATTATGATTATTCTGTGATTCTGTGGCTGATTCTGTTTAAACTTTATAAACTGAACAACAACCCGTCATTTTGAACGTTTCGAGTTGGTTTAATTGCCGACTAGAGGCGGTCAGAGCGGCGGGTCGTTACAAAAGTGGTATCGGAGCTTTGGTTTACTCAAAGCTCAGTTTATGATGTTTAATATGAATAGTTACTAGAACCACTTTAAAGAAAAATGTTTTTCAAATTTAAAGAAATATGAAATTGTTTTCTTTAAAATGAAAGGTATTTTGGAAATTAAAATTATTTTGAAAATTCCCCTCTCTAAATTTAGGATTGCGATAGTTTCTCATTCGAAATCCATTATCGAATTATTGAGACTTATGAAAAATAAAATATAAGTGAAATGAATTAATGAAATTGGTTTAAATTGGTTTGAATCAAATATTGTGAATATCTACAAAATAATAATTGTGAAATAAAATGATATTTCAATTTAGTTATAGCCAAGAGGATAATTAAACTATAACTTGGGAATTTGATTCTGAATTCTTTTGAAAATTAATTTCAAATGTTTTGAAGAACGATTTAGTGAATAAATGGATTATAAGTATTTAACTTATAATATGAACTTTTGGTATATAACTGAGTTATATAAATTGAATTGAATTAATAAAAAAGATTGTCAATCGAAGTTTATAAATAGAAATGGAATTTGTAAAGATTGTTTATAAGTTCGAAATCAATTGAATTTGATAAGTAAATTGTTGTAGCTTATTAAAGGAGTTATATCCACGATTTTGGACAGTGAATATATTATTGAATAAAACAGATATGTTTTAGGTAAAATGATTGAATAATCCAACCTCTGCTAATAAGAATTGCAAATATTGATAGGAAACTTCGAAAACATCTTGTTTATTATAATGGCGAAAACCGAAGCACAAAAAGAAGCACGCCGGGAACGAAGAGCAATTGCTCGTAGAGAAGCAGAAGCGAGACGTGCGGAAATTGAAAGGAGATTCAGTGAAAGGCAAGCACCTGGTCCATATGATGAGGTTATTTGCTATCGATGTCATAAAAAGGGACATTATGCCATTAAGTGCCAAGTGAGGAGAAAGAAAAGGAATGTGGATGACCGGTTCGCTCGTCCTGAGATTGTGTGTTTTAAATGTCGGGAGAAAGGGCATTTTCTTAGTCATTGCCCTAAAGTGAAAAGGAAAAAGTGCGTACTCAATTTACCCGTCGATAGATTGACAATCTGCTACCATTGTCGTCAGTCTGGACATATAGCCAGAAACTGCACCGAAAGACAACAGGGAAGCAAGCTATAGCCCGACCAGCTAGAGCGAAAAGTGCTAAGGTGATAGATAAGGATGGAAACATCTCATATTTTTGCAATAACTGTAAGGATTGGGGACATGTGGATTTTGAATGTGTTAATTCTCCTTTAACACAACGTGAAATAGTGTCATCCGAAGATGAAAGTTTGGCAAAGATGCATACTATCGGACAAGAAGTCGTTAGTCCTTAATTTTTCTGAATCTTAAACCAATCGATATATTTTGTAATACTATCCTTTGTAATCCACAATCTTTTGTGTACGTCTTTTAAAAGTATTAAGCTATGTAAAATTTTGTACGGAGGAAATATTTTAATGAAATAGCATCTTGGGAAGTGATATTATGGAAGGAAGTTTAATTGTTGATTTAACTGTATGAATCAAACTAGTTTGATGTGAAGTTTATATTTCAAGTTTAAAACTATTGCCTGAAATAGTTAATATGGAAATATAGATCTAAAGGAACCAATTCGATGAATAATTTACTAAAGAACTAGTTGATTATTTTTGAAATAGAAAGCAAATGTAAAGTTCAAATGAAATTTAGATTTCAAATTTGAAGTTGTCAACAGGATAATCCATTATAGGTTTAATAAATTCAGTGATGAATTTGAATTTAAACGTGCGGAAAATTGAATTAAGTGAAAAACTTAATATTGAAAAGTTTGAAATCGATTTAAAACTAATACTATGAAAAGTATGAAGAATTCAAACTATGAATTAAGTTGAAGTTGAAAAAGTTAATAGTTTTAAAGATGTTTTAAAATGCATTAACTATCGAATACATAGATTTCAACATTCAATTGTTGAAATAGGCGTTTCGAGAAATAAGGAAAAGGTGGACTATAACATTGTTGTTATAGTAAATGGTTTCCGAAAGGAAATGTTGTTTATAGTATTGGGATTTATATATCTATCTTAAATCCGAATCCCTATACTAGTGATTTTGAGTTGTCGTAACGATGTTTTACGCAACATTCGTTTTAACTCAAATAAATGTGTTTAAAAGAATGATTTCCTTAAAGAGTGAAATATATACTTAATTTTGATTCAAGTATATTGAATATTTTCCAAGAGTTGAAAATAAATGAATTTGTGAACTACTTATTATTTAATAAGTATGGAAATGTTTTCCAATATGAAATGAAAGGTTTGAAATATTATCTTTTGAAGATAAATTGAAAAATGAGTATTTGAAATTAGTTTCAAATGGCTAAGTGTGAAAATTATATATCTTGTAAAGATATTATTTTGAGAAATGTGAACAATTAGTTCAACTTGGAAATTTTTCAAAAAGATTGAATCTTGAGTTAAAATTGAGTTTAACTTTGACACCAAAAACAATATAAGTTGAGCTTTGAATTTTGGATAGTCGATTGGGATTGTATGTCTAACATTGTGAATTGATGACATAGCAGTTGATCTCTATTAAATATATATCTGTGGTGGCGGAGAATTTAATCTTTTAGCTTAACATCCTTCTCTGAGACATACGAGCTTAGATGTTATATATCGATAGACATCAATTATGTGTTGAGAATTGACGATGTAACGTGAAATCCAAATCGAATGTGAAGTCGATAATGAATTGGATTATGAATGTGAATTAGGTTTGAAATAACCTTAAATTTTCAAATCGATTTAGAGGAAAATTTTAAACGTGATGGAAAATTTGGAATACTCTATTTGTTGTGAATGTGAATTAAGTTTTCGTAACTTATATATGTGAATATAATCGAAAACTATCAGTTTGGAAAGTCATTATTATGAAAATCCTGTGTAAGTTTACATAGGTACGATAAGTACGAAATGTGAAATGAAGTACTATATGTATATGACATATGTTTTCTAAAAACTGAGGATATGGAAATGTACCTTCCATATATTATTTGTGAAGGTGATTGGAACTTGGTGGAGTGTCCATTGGAAATCGTAGCTACGTAGAATTCCATTAGTGGAATGTCCATTGGGACTGATATGATATCCCTCACGATGGATCATCGTGTTTGGGATTATGTGAATTGATGCTGGCGTAATTCGTGGGGCGTGATGCCTACAGTTACAAGCGATTCCACTGAGATAGTGGCGCAACCGCCGAGTAAACTGCGATCTGGAAACCGAAGCGAAATTCGAGGGGCGTGATGCCTAAGGCCACGAGCGATTCTACTGAGATAGTAGGGAACCGCCGTGTGGACCGCGATCTAAGGCGACAACCATGGCGAAATTCAAGAGTGATGAGAAATCTAAGGTTACAAGTGATTCTACTGAGATAGTAGCGTAACCGCCGGGTAAACTGTGATCTATGGGGGAACGTGCTTTCCATATCCATTTTTTAAAATAATTTTTAAAAAGTATTTTCACTGGGAGTTGAAGCAAGTATGTTTAGTACTTGGAGATTTTTAGTCTTGCGCCTGGCCAGCGTATGCCTAATGTCTGTAAGAACGACGATGGACTTGTTAAACTTCGAGTTATCAAGTATTTTCAAACTTTGAATAGAAAATCAATAATCTGAAATTAGAATTACATAATTCTAACTTAATGAATTAAGGAAGAATGTAACGACCCGCCGCCCTGACCGTCTCTAGTCGGTAATTAAACCAACTAGAAACGTTCAAAATGACGGATTGTTAGTCAGTTTATAGAGTTTAAACAGAATCAGCCACAGAATCACAGAATAATCATAATATTATTCATAAATGAATTTTTCTTACATACATATATCAGAGTTTGTACAATGCATTAAATTTTTATACAGCGGAACAATTTATCTATATATATATCTTTTAGAGTACAAAGAAAAAAATTTCGAAAAACTTCAGTGAAGTGCTTTCCCCTCTCTCTCTAACTTCGCGGCCTGAAAATCTTCAAGCTGTAAAAATACTCGGTCTGACCCGAGTATTACATTCAAAAGAAAATAATACACAGGTCAGTCTAATTCAAACTCAGTTATTAGTGCATAGAGGCAATAATAATCAACAATTAGATGACAGTCAAATATATTTTACCTATCCGATCCTTTAACAAGAAATCGGATAACGGTAAGATATAACACTTAACAGTGTTAAACAACAATTCAGTAGATTCAGATTATCAATGAGATAGATGAAGGGATTATTGATGAAGATAATTTAGAAAACAATCAAGATTTTGCCTAAACGGCAATTTACAACCAAATCATCAAAATCGATTCAAAAGATATTGAATTGGCAACATTAAATAATTTTCATCAAAAGAAAACATCAATTTAAAACATTAAATTTGGTAGGGCTGCAGTACACGCACTCGCGTACGGCCTCGCCACATCAACTTGTCAACTCCGTGGCTGCAGTTCACGCTTGCGTGCACTGCCTCGCCACTACCGTAATGAAATATGCAAAAAATCATAAATCAAAACAAAATAGGATATCAATAAAAATCAATATCATGTGGCTGCAGTTCACGCTCGCGTGCACTGCCTTGCCACTATCGTGACGATATACTCAAAAAGTCAACGAACCAAAATCAATGAAGGTTCAAATATCGATTCAAAGTGTCGATACTACGTGGCTGCAGTGGCACACACGCGTGCGCTGCCTCGCCACAACAACTTGTGAAATAAAGCAAGTTTCCAAACAACTTATTACTGCACACTTCAACAAGTGTAAAATTTTCATAAAAATGAACTGCAGTCATTACTAGGACACAAGGGCAACCTGCCACGAGAATGCAGTCACCACAAGATCCTACATGAAAACACTCAAAACTGTCGAGCATCAATTTAAACACAACTGAATTCAAGTGAAATGCAACTATACACCTGAAGTCAAAATGATCAAGGCAACAAACCTAGATCCAAGCATACACACAAATGTGCACAGGGCAACCAGACCATCAAAGTGCAGACAAAATGAAATCAGTGCCAACAGTACTGACAGCACCTCCATCAAGTCGTGATTCAAACCCCAAAATAAAATCAGAGATGCCAACAAGTATGTAAACTACAAGTCAACAAATGAATTTCAAAGTGATCAAGGACATCTGCAACATTTTATACAACAAATCAAACTGCAGTCATCATAAAGGCACAAAGGCACAAAGTCCATACTCAAACCAAGATCAAGTTATAAGAACGAAACCCAAAAATGCATATACTTATGTTAACATAAGTATATACACCCTGCAATTATAAGTACAGATGGCTCCACTAACTAGAATATATAATGAAACCGAAGTGCACTTAAATGCATTAGGATAATTATACAAGAGCCACTGCAGCCCAACATAAAGTTTGAACACTTACAACTGAACCAAACTCAACTACAAATGCACATCCACAATAATTCAAGCTTGGTACAATTCCAACCATATATGTACACAAACATACACATGTATGCATGTACATATATGCAGATTTGAATAATAGGTGACAAAGCAAGGTCACAACTCATCAACAATCGAAACAAGTAACTGAGAGAAATAAATTCAAGTCGAAGAGCTACAGAGATGTACTCAGGGAAGGATATGAAAAGTACACAGCAACAAAGGCTTTTGAATACAGGCAGTGCAACAGCACCAAACAAAGAAGATGATCGATACTTATGAATACAGACAGTCCAGGTCAGAACAACATCAAAACCAGTGATGCAACTATAATGCAACAATACCAAGGTGATACATGATGAACCTGACTCAATATAACCAGATGAACAAGGCATAGCAGGTGATCGAACAAGAGAACAATGTTAACAAAGACCAGATAATAGTGGAGTACGACATCACTAACAAATGCAAGGTCAAAAATCAAGTAGCATCTGTTCTTATCGGTTTAAAAAAACAAAGATTGGGTAGAGTCTGTTCTTAACAGTTTAAAAACAACTTTTATAGAATCTGTTCTTAACAATCTAAATTAAACAAATATCAAATAACATTTGTTCTTATTTATTTAAAAACAAATATTGGGTAGCATCTGCTCTCATCAGTTAAAACAAATCACAACTTGATAGTATCTGTTCTTATTAGTTTTTAAAAAAAAACAAATATCAAATAACATTTGTTCTTATTTATTTAAAAACAAATATTGGGTACAACAGAGAGAACAACAAACATGCCAAAGTCACAGTAGGTGATCATTATCAAAATCAAGGCCAAACCCGATTTGAACACTGCAAGGCACAAATCGAACAAGCCACAGTAACAAAGGTCGAGAAATCACCAAAGCAGTATAAACTTTGTTCGAATAAAAATTTAAACTTTGTATGTAATGTTTTATGTACATACTACGAGACGAGCAAGTTTGCAAATGAAGACAACATGGGTGCCAAAGTCAAGAAACGAAGTGCATACATGAAAATATGATATAAGCAGCCTTAACCAGTGAATTACCATGAGCAGAGAGGAGTTCACAAGAGTCTAACAACACTATGGCAACATTTCATATATCTATGCCATTGTCTCAACATCTAGAGTATCATCGACAAAGCGAAAATGCAAGTATACTCGAGCTAATGCAAACTTCAGCTACAAATGATCAAGTGTATCTGCATATTAATTATGCAAACACAGATGGCAATGAAGACTAAGCAATGCTCAATGTACTCAAAATCAGCGAAACAAGTGCAGTAATATACACAAAACAAAAATGAGATGCTTGGCATGTCCATTAGAAACAAATCCATGTCAAAGCCATGAATCGAAATGCAAATCGTCTCGAGTAATAATACCAGAGACTACAGAGAAACCAAGTGTATGAAGAAAGCATCAAAATTTAACTCAGAGGCAAATCAAACAATTATGCAGCCGACTCGAGTGATACAAGTTCGACAAATACTCTGTGCCACTACAGCCGAGATTTCATTGATTCAAGTCATGGCCGAAGTTACCCAAAAATCAATTTCCAGAAATTCGAACTAGTGAACCAGGAAATCGTCATCACAGCAAGAGATTTGACAAAATCAAAGTAAATCAAGCCAACAAGAATTCAACAACTTTCAAAGCCGCGAAAGGCAGTAAATCAAACAACAAAATCACTAAATCGCAAGAATAAACTAGCTAGAATTAGATGTGAGTGAAAATTAAATCACTCACCTTTGCAAACGAATTGGGCAGTCGCGAGAGAAGTGGAGGATCGAGCACGATTGAAGCCGAAATCCTAATTTGAAGGCGAACGAAGACGAACGGAGCCCTAAAATTGCAAAGAGGAGCGAAAGAAAAGTCACGAGGCTGCCATTTTTTTTCTTTCTTCGTGTGTTTGATTTTGTGTAAAGGAGGAAAGGGGTTCGTGTTTTATGGGGAAGGAGATCGTGATTTGGGGCATGGTTGAAGGCGTAGGTTAAGGCATGGAACACGGCATGTTTTCTGCTTATAGG
Organism: Allium cepa; assembly: GCA_030765085.1. Taxonomy (NCBI): domain Eukaryota; kingdom Viridiplantae; phylum Streptophyta; class Magnoliopsida; order Asparagales; family Amaryllidaceae; genus Allium; species Allium cepa. The sequence continues at coordinate 683,332,519 of CM060928.1, forward strand.
TAAGGTAGTGTATACTTCATTTATTTTATTTTATTTATTTTTATATTATATTTTCTTTCTTATTTTAAATCCAATATTTTTGTTTAAAATTATGTTGTTAAATTTTCTCAAATGTAATTACATTATATTTTTCAAAGTTTTATAAATATGTTGTTTGAATTTTTACTATGTATATTTATTTATTGATTTTATATTGATTTAAAATCTTATTCTATTTTATTTAAATAAATGAAAAATGTTATTGAAACTAACTACAAATTTATTAATTTTGTTCTAAGTCATTAGTTTGAATTTTAGATACAACTTCAATATTCAATTTCAAACTTCAAAGTTAAATTCAAATTTCTATTCAACTTTAAATAGATTAAATTCAAAAATTTAATCGTCAACTTCATAGTTTTATTGAAATTCAATTTAAAATTATCTCAAATATTTAAAATTAATTAAATATCTTCAATTTAAATTGCTCAAAATTCAGGATCGTTACAATCTCCCCTACTTAAAAGAATTTCGTCCCGAAATTATAAGTTAGGAAAAACGATTGCTAAAATCTCACCGATATTTATATCCTACATAATTTTACCAAGTTTCAAACTCATAAATAAATATAGGATTCATTCCATTTATTTTATCTCACTAGTTTTGTTCATCAATTTTAATAATCAAGACACAAAAGTCTTTTACCAAATTTTAGACTTACAAAACTCAGATTTTTTTTAAACTTTAAATCTTTCATGCTAAATATTTGCATAATATATCTTATCCAAAGCTGTGTGCTTTCAAAATATTCAAAAAGATCTTCTTCCTTAATTCATTAAGTTAGAATTATGTAATTCTAATATCAGATTATTGATTTTCTATTTAAAGTTTTGAAAATACTTGATAACTCAAAGTTTAACAAGTCCATCGTCGTTCTCACAGACTTTTAGGCATACGCTGGCCAGGCGCAAGACTAAAAATCTCCAAGTACTAAACATACTTGCTTCAACTCCCAGTGAAAATACTTTTTAAAAAATTCTTTTAAAAATGGATATGGAAAGTCCGTTCCCCCATGGATCACAGTTTACCCGGCGGTTTCGCTACTATCTCAGTAGAATCGCTTGTAATCTCAGATTTCTCATCACTCTCGAATTTCGCCATGGTTATCGCCTTAGATCGCGGTCCACACGGCGGTTACGCTACTATCTCAGTAGAATCGCTCGTAGCCTTAGGCATCACGCCCCTCGAATTTCGCTTCGGTTTCCAGATCGCAGTTTACTCGGCGGTTGCGCCACTATCTCAGTGGAATCGCTTGTAACTGTAGGCATCACGCCCCACGAATTACGCCAACATCAATCACATAATCCCAAACACGATGATCCATCGTGGGGGATATCATATCAGTCCCATTGGACATTCCACTAATGGAATTCTACGTAGCTACGATTTACAATGGACACTCCACCGAGTTCCAATCACCTTCACACATAATAATTGGAAGGTACATTTCCATATCCTCAGTTTTTAGAAAACATATGTCATATACATATAGTACTTCATTTCACATTTCGTACATATCATATCTATGTAAACCTACACAGGATTTTCATAATAATGACTTTCCAAACTGATAGTTTTCAATTATATTCACATATATAAGTTACGAAAACTCATTTCACATTCACAACAAATAGAGGATTCCAAATTTTCCATCACGTTTAAAATTTTCCTCTAAATCGATTTGAAAATTTAAGGTTATTTCAAACCTAATTCACATTCACAATCCAATTCATTATCGACTTCACATTCGATTTGGATTTCACGTTACATCGTCAATTCTCAACACATAATTGATGTCTATCGATATATAACCTCTAAGCTCGTATGTCTCAGAGAAGGGTGTTAAGCTAAAAGAATAAATTCTCCGCCACCACAGATATATATTTAATAGAGATCAAATGCTATGTCATCAATTCACAATGTTAGACATACAATCCCAATCGACTATCCAAAATATAAAGTTGAACTATATATTGTTTTTGGTGTCAAAGTTAAACTCAATTTTAACTCAAGATTCAATCCTTTGAAAAAATTTCCAAGTTGAACTAATTGTTCAAATCTCTCAAAATAATATCTTTACAAGATATATAATTTTCACACTTAGCCATTTGAAACTAATTTCAAATATTCATTTCTCAATTTATCTTTAAAAGATAAAATTTCAAACCTTTCATTTCATACTGGAAAACATTCCCATACTCATTCAATAATAAGTAATTCACAAATTCTTTCATTTTCAACACTTTGAAAATATTCGATATACTTGAATCAAAATTAAGTATATATTTCATTCTTTAAGGAAATCATTCTTCTAAACACATTTATTTGAGTTAAAACGAATGTTGCGTAAAACATCGTTACGACAACTCAAAATCACTAGCATAGGGATTCGGATTTAAGATAGATATATAAATCCCAATACTATAAACAACATTTCCTTCCGGAAACCATTTACTATAACAACAGTGTTATAGTCTACCATTTCCTTAATTTTTCTCGAAAACGTCTATTTCAACAATTGAATGTTGAAATCTATGTATTCGATAGTTAATGCATTTTAAAACATCTTTAAAACTATTAACTTTTCAACTTCAACTTAATTCAATTGTTTGAATTCTGTATACATTTCACAATATCAGTTTTAAACCGATTTCAAACTTTTCAATATTAAGTTTTTCACTTAATTTAATTCTCCGCACGTTTAAATTCAAATTCATCACTGAATTTATTAAACCTATAATGGATTATCATGTTGACAACTTCAAATTTGAAATTTAAATTCTATTTGAACTTTACATTTACTCTCTATTTCAAAAATAGTCAACTAGTTCTTTAGTAAATTGTTCATCAATTTAGTTCCATTAAATTCATATTTCCACATTAACTATTTTAGGCAATAGTTTTAAACTTGAAATATAAACTTTACATCAAACTCAGTTTGATTCATACGGTTAAATCAACAATTAAATTTCCTTCCTTAATATCACTTCCCTAAAACATATCCGTTTTATTCAATAATATATTCACTGTCCAAAATCGTGAATATGCTTTGTCAACCAATTTCATCATTTCTACAACTTATTTTCATTTTTAAAGGATTACCCACTGTCCAAAATCGTGGATATATCTCCTTTAATAAGCTATAACAAATTACTTATCAAATTCAATTGATTTCGAATTTATAAACAATCTTCATAAATTCCTTTTCTATTTATAAAACCTCGATTTATAAATCTTCTTATTGATTCAATTCAATTCAATTTATACAACTCAGTTATATACCCAAAAGTTCATATTATAAGTTAAATACTTATAATCCATTTATTCACTAAATCGTTCTTCAAAACATTTGAAATTAATTTTCAAAAGAATTCAGAATCAAATTCTCAAGTTATAATTCAATAATTCTCTTGGTTATAACCAAATTAACATATCCTTTTATTTCCCAATTATTACTTGAAATATTCAAAATATTTGATTTAAACCAATTTATTAATTCATTAGTTCACTTAACTTATATTTCATTTTTCATAGATCTCAATAATTCGATAATGAGTTTCCGAACGATCGAAACTCAAATCTAACGAGACCTCACCGAATATAAACTATCGCAAACTCAAATTTAGAGAAGGGAATTTTCAAAATAATTCAAATTTTCAAAATACCTTTTACTTTAAAGAAAACAATTTTATACTTCTTTAAATTTGAAAAGCACTTTCTTTATAGTGGTTCTAGTAACTATTCATATTAAACATCATAAACTGAGCTTTGAGTAAACCAAAGCTCTGATACCACTTTTGTAACGACCCGCCGCCCTGACCGTCTCTAGTCGGTAATTAAACCAACTAGAAACGTTCAAAATGATGGATTGTTAGTCAGTTTATAGAGTTTAAACAGAATCAGCCACAGAATCACAGAATAATCATAATATTATTCATAAATGAATTTTTCTTACATACATATATCAGAGTTTGTACAATGCATTAAATTTTTATACAGCGGAACAATTTATCTATATATATATCTTTTAGAGTACAAAGAAAAAAAATTTCGAAAAACTTCAGTGAAGTGCTTTCCCCTCTCTCTCTAACTTCGCGGCCTGAAACTCTTCAAGCTGTAAAAATACTCGGTCTGACCCGAGTATTACATTCAAAAGAAAATAATACACAGGTCAGTCTAATTCAAACTCAGTTATTAGTGCATAGAGGCAATAATAATCAACAATTAGATGACAGTCAAATATATTTTACCTATCCGATCCTTTAACAAGAAATCGGATAACGGTAAGATATAACACTTAACAGTGTTAAACAACAATTCAGTAGATTCAGATTATCAATGAGATAGATGAAGGGATTATTGATGAAGATAATTTAGAAAACAATCAAGATTTTGCCAAAACGGCAATTTACAACCAAATCATCAAAATCGATTCAAAAGATATTGAATTGGCAACATTAAATAATTTTCATCAAAAGAAAACATCAATTTAAAACATTAAATTTGGTAGGGCTGTAGTACACGCACTCGCGTACGGCCTCGCCACATCAACTTGTCAACTCCGTGGCTGCAGTTCACGCTTGCGTGCACTGCCTCGCCACTACCGTAATGAAATATGCAAAAAATCATAAATCAAAACAAAATAGGATATCAATAAAAATCAATATCGTGTGGCTGCAGTTCACGCTCGCGTGCACTGCCTTGCCACTATCGTGACGATATACTCAAAAAGTCAACGAACCAAAATCAATGAAGGTTCAAATATCGATTCAAAGTGTCGATACTACGTGGCTGCAGTGGCACACACGCGTGCGCTGCCTCGCCACAACAACTTGTGAAATAAAGCAAGTTTCCAAACAACTTATTACTGCACACTTCAACAAGTGTAAAATTTTCATAAAAATGAACTGCAGTCATTACTAGGACACAAGAGCAACCTGCCACGAGAATGCAGTCACCACAAGATCCTACATGAAAACACTCAAAACTGTCGAGCATCAATTTAAACACAACTGAATTCAAGTGAAATGCAACTATACACCTGAAGTCAAAATGATCAAGGCAACAAACCTAGATCCAAGCATACACACAAATGTGCACAGGGCAACCAGACCATCAAAGTGCAGACAAAATGAAATCAGTGCCAACAGTACTGACAGCAACTACATCAAGTCATGATTCAAACCCCAAAATAAAATCAGAGATGTCAACAAGTATGTAAACTACAAGTCAACAAATGAATTTCAAAGTGATCAAGGACATCTGCAACATTTTATACAACAAATCAAACTGCAGTCATCATAAAGGCACAAAGGCACAAAGGCCATACTCAAACCAAGATTAAGTTATAAGAACGAAACCCAAAAATGCATATACTTATGTTAACATAAGTATATACACCCTGCAATTATAAGTACAGATGGCTCCACTAACTAGAATATATAATGAAACTGAAGTGCACTTAAATGCATGAGGATAATTATACAAGAGCCACTACAGCCCAACATAAAGTTTGAACACTTACAACTGAACCAAACTCAACTACAAATGCACATCAACAATAATTCAAGCTTGGTACAATTCCAACCATATATGTACACAAACATACACATGTATGCATGTACATATATGCAGATTTGAATAATAGGTGACAAAGCAAGGTCACAACTCATCAACAATCGAAACAAGTAACTGAGAGAAATAAATTCAAGTCGAAGAGCTACAGAGATGTACTCAGGGAAGGATATGAAAAGTACACAGCAACAAAGGCTTTTGAATACAGGCAGTGCAACAGCACCAAACAAAGAAGATGATCGATACTTATGAATACAGACAGTCCAGGTCAGAACAACATCAAAACCAGTGATGCAACTATAATGCAACAATACCAAGGTGATACATGATGAACCTGACTCAATATAACCAGATGAACAAGGCATAGCAGGTGATCGAACAAGAGAACAATGTTAACAAAGACTAGATAATAGTGGAGTACGACATCACTAACAAATGCAAGGTCAAAAATCAAGTAGCATCTGTTCTTATCGGTTTAAAAAAACAAAGATTGGGTAGAGTCTGTTCTTAACAGTTTAAAAACAACTTTTATAGCATCTGTTCTTAACAATCTAAATTAAACAAATATCAAATAGCATTTGTTCTTATTTATTTAAAAACAAATATTGGGTAGCATCTGCTCTCATCAGTTAAAACAAATCACAACTTGATAGTATCTGTTCTTATTAGTTTTTTTAAAAAAACAAATATCAAATAACATTTGTTCTTATTTATTTAAAAACAAATATTGGGTACAACTGAGAGAACAACAAACATGCCAAAGTCACAGTAGGTGATCATTATCAAAATCAAGGCCACACCCGATTTGAACACTGCAAGGCACAAATCGAACAAGCCACAGTAACAAAGGTCGAGAAATCACCAAAGCAGTATAAACTTTGTTCGAATAAAAATTTAAACTTTGTATGTAATGTTTTATGTACATACTACGAGACGAGCAAGTTTGCAAATGAAGACAACATGGGTGCCAAAGTCAAGAAACGAAGTGCATACATGAACACGTGATATAAGCAGCCTTAACCAGTGAATTACCATGAGCAGAGAGGAGTTCACAAGAGTCTAGCAACACTATGGCAACATTTCATATATCTATGCCATTGTCTCAACATCTAGAGTATCATCGACAAAGCGAAAATGCAAGTATACTCGAGCTAATGCAAACTTCAACTACAAATGATCAAGTGTATTTGCATATTAATTATGCAAACATAGATGGCAATGAAGACTAAGCAATGCTCAATGTACTCAAAATCAGCGAAACAAGTGCAGTAATATACACAAAACAAAAATGAGATGCTTGGCATGTCCATTAGAAACAAATCCATGTCAAAGCCATGAATCGAAATGCAAATCGTCTCGAGTAATAATACCAAAGACTACAGAGAAACCAAGTGTATGAAGAAAGCATCAAAATTTAACTCAGAGGCAAATCAAACAATTATGCAGCCGACTCGAGTGATACAAGTTCGACAAATACTCTGTGCCACTACAGCCGAGACTTCATTGATTCAAGTCATGGCCGAAGTTACCCAAAAATCAATTTCCAGAAATTCGAACTAGTGAACCAGGAAATCGTCATCACAGCAAGAGATTTGACAAAATCAAAGTAAACCAAGCCAACAAGAATTCAACAACTTTCAAAGCCGCGAAAGGCAGTAAATCAAACTACAAAATCACTAAATCGCAAGAATAAACTAGCTAGAATTAGATGTGAGTGAAAATTAAATCACTCACCTTTGCAAACGAATTGGGCAGTCGCGAGAGAAGTGGAGGATCGAGCACGATTGAAGCCGAAATCCTAATTTGAAGGCGAACGAAGACGAACGGAGCCCTAAAATTGCAAAGAGGAGCGAAAGAAAAGTCACGAGGCTGCCATTTTTTTTCTTTCTTCGTGTGTTTGATTTTGTGTAAAGGAGGAAAGGGTTTCGTGTTTTATGGGGAAGGAGATCGTGATTTGGGGCATGGTTGAAGGCGTAGGTTAAGGCATGGAACACGGCATGTTTTCTGCTTATAGGTAAGGTAGTGTATACTTCATTTATTTTATTTTTTTATTTTATTTATTTTTATATTATATTTTCTTTCTTATTTTAAATCCAATTTTTTTGTTTAAAATTATGTTGTTAAATTTTCTCAAATGTAATTACATTATATTTTTCAAAGTTTTATAAATATGTTGTTTGAATTTTTACTATGTATATTTATTTATTGATTTTATATTGATTTAAAATATTATTCTATTTTATTTAAATAAATGAAAAATGTTATTGAAACTAACTACAAATTTATTAATTTTCTTCTAAGTCATTAGTTTGAATTTTAGATACAACTTCAATATTCAATTTCAAACTTCAAAGTTAAATTCAAATTTCTATTCAACTTTAAATAGATTAAATTCAAAAATTTAATCGTCAACTTCATAGTTTTATTGAAATTCAATTTAAAATTATCTCAAATATTTAAAATTAATTAAATATCTTCAATTTAAATTGCTCAAAATTCAGGATCGTTACAAAGAAGATCTTTAAAATATCTTGAAAGCACGCAGCTTTGGAAATGATGTAATATGCAAATATTTAGCATGAAAGATTTCAAGTTTAAAAATCTGAGTTTTGTAAGTCAAAAAAAAAAATTGGTAAAAGACTTTTGTGTCTTGATTATTGAAATCGATGAACAAAACTAGTGAAATAAAATAAATGGAATGAATCCTATATTTATTGGCGAGTTTGAAACTTAGTAAAAATTGTGTAGGGTATAAATATCGGTGAGATATTAGCAATCGTTTTTCCTAACTTATAATTTCGGGATGAAATTCTTTTAAGTAGGGGAGATTGTAACGGTCCTGAATTTTGAACAATTTAATTTGTGAATATTTAATTAATTTTAAATATTCGAATGATGATTTGACTTGAATTTCAAATTATCAGAATAAATTGGCGATTAAATATTAGAATTTAATCTGTTTAAAGTTGAATAAAATTTAAATTTAACTTTGGAGTTTGAAATTGAATATTGAATTGGTATTTAAAATTTGAACGAATGAGTAGGAATAATAATTTGGATTTTTGAGAATTATTATTTATGTAAATTTATAAATCGATGTTTAGTTATAAATAACATTTTTCTTTAACTAAAATAAAATAGAATAAAATTTTAATCAATACGAAAAAAATAAAGAAACACACATAGTTAAAAAAATTCAAACAACAAAATTTACAAAACAAAGTAAAGAAAATATACACAAAACAAATTGAATTTAATAATGAAAAAAAATATGTAAAAATAATATAACATAAAATTAAAGAAAATAAGAAATAAAATAAAATAAATAAATAAAAAGAAGAGTACACAACGTAATCTTTTCACCATCACCAGCATGTTTCCTCCCCTAAATCAATGCCGTTACATACGCCGGGAATCACGCCTTTTTCCTCTGCAAAACCACGACCACGATCCTCTTTTTCATTTCCAAATTCATTCGAAAACCCTAAGTCTAAAGCATGCGAAAGAAATAAAAATGGCGGCCTCCTCTTCGTCGTTTATCAATTAGGGCTTGCGATCCAATTTGGGGCTTACGGCCTTGGTTCGATTGTGCTCTGCTCAAATCTCGCGCTCGTTTGTCTTGGCTTCGGTGAAAGGTGAGAAATTTTACTTCTCACATCTAATTCAAGCTGTTAGTGATTGCTAGCTTGTTCGAATTCATGATTTTATTGCTAGATTTACTGCTTTTCATGGCTTTGAAATTGTTGAATTCTTGTCGATTTCGGTCGCTTTGACTTTGCGAAAACATTTTGGGCTTCGGCTCGTGATATTGCTTTTGTTTGGAAGTTGGTGATTTCATTGATTTTTCGATTTCGTATAAATTGATACTGGACTTTGGTCATTCGTTCTTACGGCCTCTGGTCATTTGACTTTAGTTGTTGTTGCTTCTGTACGTTGCTTGAGTCATTTGTAACTGTTGCTACATGATGTTCGGTATTGTGACTTAGACTTTGTTTCGATGCCGATGAGTTTTGTCTAGCCTACTTCGTTTTTTTATATCACGGAAATGATTTATGTATAAAAATTGAGCTCTGGAAATTTGTGGATTTTGAAAACATACAGTTTCAAAATATAAGTATATGTGTTATTCTCAGAAGTATGAAGTAGGTGATTTGAGAAGAACACAGTGAAGAATAATTTGATTTTCATGTATAAAGGTCCTCTTTACTTATCATAGAAAGCTTTGAAATATATATAAGCTTAACCAAATTTGTACAAATAGAACTTTTCGAGAGAAATGGCCCATTTATACTGCTTTGATGATTTCTTGTGCTCTGATTATCATGGCACTGTTCGATATCGTTTGAAATTATGTTTCTTACTTGACTTCGGTCACTTTGAATTGTTAAATCATTTTGTTGTGGTAAGATTTCTTGGTGCACTTATTTCAATTTTCTAGAAATTGATATTTTGTTGATTTCGGCAGTGACCTTTGTATTTTGTTGCACTTGCTCGACCAGTTTCATTCATCCTTGTATATGCACTTCTTGGTCATGTTATGTTGTCCGCTATCTTCATGTACACATATACACTTGTTGTATATTTGAGAATTTGGATGCATTGAGCTCATGTGGTTTTCATTCATGTGCAGTTTGCATTTATATTTCCTCTGACCTTTTGCAATTGTGACTGCACTTCATATATATATGCATTTACGTATGTATATATGAGATTGTTGTCACCATGGTACGATCTTTTGTCTACTGAACAATTTTATATTGCTTACTGTTTCATGACTTGGGCATTTTTCATAGCTCCACTTGAAATTGCACTGCCTATGTTGCCCTATTATATTTATATTTGTAGCCTCTGTGCTTTGTTGTTCCACGGTTGCATTTCGATTACTTCTGTTGGTTCATGACATTTGTTTTGGGTATGACTGCCTTTGTGCACTTGTTGTTGAACTGTAAGTTGCCTTAAACTTTGAATACTTGGGGTAGTTGCAACTTCTTTTGCTGAAAATTGTACCCTTGTTATTTTGTATTGCACTGAGTCAAATTCTCATGTGCACTGATGCATTTATTTTGTTGCACTGTGATTGATCATCATGGATGTTATTTGGTCTTCGATTTCTTTGCATTGCTGCTAGCTCTGGGTTCTTTAACCACTCTGGTTTGAATACTTGGTTTTGATTTGGCCTGACAGTGGCATATGTAGTTGTAGTGTTTCAGTGCTTAACTTGTGTTGTTCAATTGAGTTTGGCACTTATGTTGTCATTGCTCGACTGTTTAGTTCCGAGGCCATTTTCTTGTTTCAACTGCAGATTCTATGTGTAGTTGTTTTCTTGCTTTACGTTGATAATTGCAGTTTTTCCCTGTTGGGTTTGGGTCTGCACACCCCTGGGCCTCCTCTGTTGCGTGTGCTTCCCCTGTGTTGCCATATCTTGGCTGCATCTGGACTTACCTTTAGTTGATTTCGTGTCCACTTCGTTGAAATACTTATTCAAGTGGACCATGCCTTGTGCACTTGGTCGTTTATTGTTGCCCAGATTTTTCCTTGGTTTTGCGGTTAACCTTGGTTTAACTTCGCAGTTGTGTTGAGTCACTGACTTGACCTCTGTAGCTTCGATTTTTGTTAGTATTCACTGTTGAGATGATTTCACATGTTGTTGTGGCGAGGCAGCGCACGCGTGCGTGCCCTGCAGCCACGTAGTATCGACATTTTGAATCGATAGTTGAACCTTCATTGATTTTGGTTCGTTGACTTTTTTTGAGTACGTCATCACGATAGTGGCGAGGCAGTGCACGCAAGCGTGAACTGCAGCCACGGAGTTGACATTTTAAATGTGGCGAGGCCATATACGCGTGTGTGTACTGCAGCCCTACCAAATTTTAATGTTTAAATTGATGTTTTCTTTTTGATGAAAATTATTTTAGGTTGCCAATTCAATGTATTTTGAATCGATTTTGATGATTTTGTTGTTAATTGCCGTTTAGGCAAATTTTGATTGTTTTCTAAATTATTTTCATCAATAATCCCTTCATCTATCTCATTGATAATCTGAATCTACTGAATTGTTGTTTAACACTGTTAAGTGTTATATTTACCGTTATCTGATTTCTTGTTAAAGGATCGGATAGGTAAATTTATATTTGACTGTCGTCTAATTGTTGTTTGATTATTATTGCTTCTATGCACTAATAACTGAGTTTGAATTAGACTGACCTGTGTATTATTTTCTTTTGAATATAATACTCGGGTCAGACCGAGTACTTTTACAGCTTGAAGATTTTCAGGCCGCGAAGTTAGAGAGAGTTGGGGAAAGCACTTCACTAAAGCTTTTCAAGAAATTTTCTTGTACTTAATGAAAATAAATTGCTCCGCTGTATAAAACTTAATGCATTGTACAAACTCTGATATATGTATGTATGTAAGAAAAATTCATTTATGAATAATATTATGATTATTCTGTGATTCTGTGGCTGATTCTGTTTAAACTTTATAAACTGAACAACAATCCGTCATTTTGAACGTTTCGAGTTGGTTTAATTACCGACTAGAGGCGGTCAGAGCGGCGGGTCGTTACACTCTTGTCCAAAATCAACGCATGCATTCAAATCTTACCTTGCCATTTACTTATCTGAAATTGCTCCTTTGCCAAAAAAAACATTTCCTCTTGCCATTTCGACTCCGCATATAAATCATGCAACTATTAATTGGGGAGAGAATAAAAAGAAATAACGTTGAAATCAAAATTTTCATATATCTGGCAGTAAATCACGCATATATCATCTGAGAGAAAAATCAATTTGCCTTCCTTTGCGCGTGACATAAAATTTATTCTTTTAACATTTTTGGCATTTGCCTCTTACCATTTATTTCTTGCGCATGTCCCTGTATTCATTTTTATTCACGCAGACTTATCTATTCTAACAAACCAAACTGGGAAGTAAATCACGCAAGCCTTATCCAAAAAAAAAATCAACACTTTCATTTTTATTTAGTACGAAATTCACTGCTATCTCAATCAAATTTGCGTAGACTGGGAATCATAAATCTTACCGAGATAACTTGCCTTGATTTTTCACGTGTATATTTTACTTCCTTGCATACAAAGCAACTCCTCTTTATAAATACATAGCCTCGTCCAAAACTTTCCTCTGCATCTCATAGTTTAGCCTTCTTCTTCTTTTGTGCTGAAGCCTCTATCAGGTAATGGTTTTACTTTTTCTTTTCTTCTTCCAGTTTTTCCCTTTCTTCTTCTTGTTGTTCTCTGTTTCCCTTTTGCCTTGCTCGGCTACTTCTCCACCACGTCACGTCCCTCTAAATTTTCATAACCGAGCTTATATCCCGAACAAGCCCATGGTTAATATATTATAATATTTTTCTAAAAATTATTAAGTATTTTTGAAATAAAATTTATGTAATTTAACTAAAAATTTGACTTAAGGCTTTAAAATTTTAAAGGTGTTTTGTTTTCTACAAGTTAAATTTTTGTAAGTTAATAATTGGTTTTAAAGTGAATTTAAAGATTTTATTTACGATAAATGACATAATAATTAATTTGATTTAATATGGAGTTGAAATCTAACCTAGAAATTTTAATAAAAGTTATTTCCGAAAATGGATATGTATGGTATAATAAATAATGTACTTTGAATTGATAAAATAAAAGACGGTTGAAATGGAACATTTTGGAATAACTTTTATTTAACTTGAATCATAGTTGAATTGATGTCTAAATGAATAAAGTTGTGAAGAAAATTTAGTGTATATTAACTATAAAAAGGAAAAAAAAATTATGGAACGGATGTGTTTTGTAAATAAATAATTGAAAATGTTGTTTTCAAATGGAAAGGTGAAATTTCCATTTATGACTTAACTTGAAAATTGGAAATTGGGTTTTAAATAAAATTGTTAAGTTAAGTAAATAAATGAGAATTTAGTTTTATTTAGGAAGTGGGTATTTTTAAATTAAGTGTAAAGTTATTTGGAAAAATATATATACAAGTTAAGTAAAATTGGGAAATTCTGACTTACAAATGATTCATAGTAAATTTGGATATTTTATTTATAAAATTTATTTTATTTAATCATAAGACAAATGGTATCCAAATGAACATTTTTCTAAAGCAGGAATATGATTTTATAAGTTAAGAATGGTTAAAAATTTAAATTTTAATGTTTCTGAATTCGACAATGTTTTGAAATTAAAGTGGTAGAGACGTGTTGTATTTATGAACAGAGAGAGTTTGCATTAGGCAGAGACGCAAGTTTTGTGTAAATACATATTTTTCAAAGTAGATAAGTTGGACATGTCGTTGGAAAAAAAAAGAAAAAAAAATATATAAAAAAAAATTATATATAAATAATAATAATAATAATAAATAGTATTGCCAAGTCTATGAAGTTGGGGTCGGGATGTGGGGTGAGGCAGTCGAGCAAAAGTTGAACCAAAATTTCTTTTACTCCATTCGTTCCAGTTGTTTAAAAATATTTGCTTTAACCGTAAATTGAAGTCGTGTATTGGTTTTATTTGGATTTTCTTCTAGATTTTGATCAAGTCGTTGCTTCCGCTGTGAATTGATCGTGCTTTCTATACTCTTATTTCGGGATTTTCGTTTTGAATCAAATTTTTTCAGCAGCATTCAGGTGAGTATTTCTCACCAGACAAACATACCTATATTTCTGTGAATTATCGCAAGTGTATTTGTAAAAAATTTATTAAATTTTATCTGTCTGTAATATAATGTATAATGTTAAACCCCATTTTAAATTGACACCTCATCAGTTGTTTATCTGTTGTAATATAGTTGCAGTTATATTATTTAATGCTTATTTACTGTTAAATCATCACTGCAAGTTCCCTGTAAATTGAGATCGTTATAGGCTGAAATGATAGGCCTGAACGACAATTATTATCCATATATATTATTTAATTGTTTAAATTTGATTTGTTAACTTGGGATTGCGGGTTTGAAATGATAGAACCCAGGGTTTTGTAAATTGCGGATTGAAATGATATAAATCCATATCACTTGACCTAGGCTAGGAAATTATATACAGACCCGTGGTTTATATAATGTTTTTCTGAAATATTTTAAATTTATTTAAAATGGAAGTTTATAATATTCTGGTTTAAATACACTTAAAGGATTTTTATAAGATTTATAATGTTTTGAATGAGTTAAAAATGTTAAATAAATAAATAAATGTTTAAATAAATTTTGGAATATAACTTATTTTGGGAATTTCTGAATTTTGTTAAAAATAAGGTTTAAGTTAAGTAAATAATTGATAAAAAGTTATATTTGGGAATTTAAAACTTGATGGTTAAGTTAATAGTCTATTACAGCACTTAAATGCTGTCTTTTATAAACAAACTGTTTTAACCTATAGACTTTAGGTAGCATTTCATAAGTGCTACAGAAACTGGGATTTTAATTATTTAAAAATAAATTTATGGAAATAATCTTTGGGGAAATGGGTTTAAATTTTGGAAGTTAATATGTAATTAATAAAAATAAGGAATTGACTTTGAATGGTTTTAAATGGAAGAATTTAATTTTAAAATGGGAGAAAAAGGCAATCAATTCCTAAATAAATTGAATAGATTTAAATGGTATATTGTAAAATGACCAATGTTTAAAAACAATATTTTGATATTGTAGTATTTGAAATATATTTTGATTTGTAAAGTATAAATACCATTTTAAAAGCTGTAACCACGGGTTATAATAACGTTTGGTTGTGAAAGAGACCGGGATCGGATATCTGGCATACTCTCTATCGATACCGAAAACCACTTTACCAACCGTGTACGCGGTGGAGATTCCAGAATGAAGTAGGATGGTGGTGACGTTTTCTTTGAGGTAAAGACGTGGACCCGACTCCCATGAGTTGGCATAAGGCGGCTAAAACAGGAGCGATTCTCGGATTAATGAGGTAGCACCTCTGATCGGACGCACTTCTTCGTATGCCATTCTATTACTTTTGTGATTGTTTTGGTGCACACCTTTGATTTGGGAGGGTTGTTCGAGGTGGGCGGCAGCTGCGTGCTGCGCGTTTCCATCGGTCCGGATAGCAATTGGTATATCTATCCTGGCATTGCCTAGTTGTGCCGTGTCACCTACCATAGCGAGCCTTCTACGAGTTTCTATTTGTGTCGTACCTATGGAGTATCCTCTTTGTAACTTCCCGATCAGGAGGTATTACGATACTGTATAGACTATTGGCATTATTTGTGTTAAGGTGGAAAATGTAAAGCCTTAACGCTATTTAAAAGTAAGTTTAATTTACAAATAGACACTATTATAATAGCGATGTATTACTACATAGTAAATAGTTAACGGATCCTTAGAGGATGGGCAGTCCCAAGCATCCTTTAAGTTACTTGCTCTATATTACAGTACACTTGAATTAACTTACACTATATAAGTATGTATGTCCTGACTCGAGTGTTTATGTTTTACTTTACGCTCGGGTCAGCCTGAGTTGCAGTTTCAGTTTTCTTCCCGGAGCTAGGACATTCTGTAGACCTTTCGAGCTGCTGGCAAAATCTTTCAGTCTATATCTTATTTATGTAATGGAGACTTTGGAATATTTGGATTTCTATTGATGTTTTAAACTGTATTGGAGATTCTAAACCATGTAAAATTTTATTTGGTTGAGATTTTTAGTGGCTTCATGAACCACTAAGTATTTTAAATTCCGCTGCGAGATTTCTGATATCTGTGTCTGTGATTTATTTACTGCATATTCTGAGTTTTGCCAAAAATTTATTTACGACGCGGTATTTTGAACAATTCAAGTCCGACATGTGCGGATGCGAATGGTTGAAAATATCGGGTCGTTACAGTTGTATTCTTTGCATTGCTTCCAAAGTGAAACCATTGACATTTTGTTTTCTCTCCTCTTTCCTTCTCCCCCCCCCCCCTCCTCCTTCTTCCCTGTCCTTTTATTTGAAAAAAAAGAGGGAAGAAACCATCTGTTTGGAACTCGTCGGCCTCCCCTCCATCGCCTCCGCACTGCGACCTACACCACCCTACCCTAACTCATGCACCCCGTGTGCATTTTTCACCAGTACCTAGACAAGCCAGCCTCTCTGTTGTTTTAAGGTAAGTGGTGTTCATATAGCAAAATAAATTCTTATATTTTGGGTTAGTAATCTATATCTATACAATACGTTAATATATGTATTAGTTTCTATGTATTGTTATGTAAAGTATAAATTTTAAATTATAATCAAAAGGTTTACATATACATATTTCGGTTATAATATAAGAAGTTGTACCTGTTATTATATTATGCATATATAGTATGGGTTGCTGTTAGTTATATATAGTATTTCATGCCTGTTAGTTTATTTGTATTTGTTGAATATGTATATATAAGTAATACATGTTGTACATATTATATTCATGGTATGTATATAAGTGTGTTGCGTGAAAAGAAAAAATATATTTTGTTTTACATTTGGTTGCGTGAGTTATAAATATATAAATGTTTGCTTAATTAATTTTATATCACCTTTTATATATATTCAAAGCTGGTGATATATGTAAACACGTTACAACAACTTTTGTTAAACTAGAATATAATATAGGTAATACATAAGAGGTCTACAGCTGGATTCCTTGGTGCTGAAGTTTTCTTATTTATAGGATTATATAAATATACTAGTTTATAAATGTAACAACCTGGTATTTGCATCGATTGATAATCGACTTTTAAACGATAAATACTGTTGCTTATTTGCCAATTGAAGTAATTAAATTGAGTTGAAATTATTTTATAAATTGTTAATGAGATTGACGGGCTTTGAAAATAATTAGTGGTCCATTTCTTTATTCGGCTTTAAAAATCGTTCGGCCCATTTCTTTGTTGCCGTGATTTTATTAAGGGTTAATAACCCGTTTCCCCCATTTCTTTTTTCATTTTCGAAACCGAACCCTAAAGCAAATAAGAAAGTAAATGGCGGCATCGTCTCGTGTTTGTTCCGCTGCTCCAAATTAGGGCTTCGCTCTTCCTCGTTCGTTCTTGTGTGCGCGCGGCTGCTCCAATTCTTGGCAAAGGTAAGTGAACGTTCTCACTCACATCTTCTTCTACTCGCTTTCGACATCTGTGATTTTCGATGTGTTTTTTTTTGGTTCGTTTGGTTTTGGACATCGATTTACTATGCTACTTGACTTTATTTGCTCGAACTTGCTATCTTCGGGTGATTCACTGATGCTTAGTTGATTTTGTGTTTTGAGGTTGATGATTTCGGTTTGACTTTACTGGAATATGTTGATGTGCCTTGCTGTATTGCCATGTGCTTGTTTTGGCTGTATTGCATCCTTATTTACTTGCACATTTGAGCCTAGTTCACTGGTATTTCCCCTCTGGTCATGACTTGGAATTTAGTTTGAAACTGTTGATATTTGATTTTGGGAATTAGTATGTTTATTTGGTTTTGACCACAGTACTGAAGTCTCTCACTTGAAACTCGCGCTGCCTTAAGCGTGTTCACTGTGGTCACAACACACTTGATTTAAATTAAGTTGAATTGTAATTTCAGTGTGGCCTAGTTGTATACATACTAGTTGGTTTATAGCTTTCATGTTGCATATTCTCTGTTGCCTTGAACTGTTGCCACAACGTTCATGTGCATTTTCTATTTTAATGAAATTTATTTCGAGATGTATTATGGGACAATTGAGTTCACTGAGCATTGGGAAAATTACTTTTACCACTTAAGTCATTTAGACAATGCCTGCTGCCTTGACCTGTTGCAACTGCATTTTCCATGGTGGCACTCATTCTCTACTATTCTGATTATGCTGCAGTGTTCATATATGGTTATTTAAAAAAAAAACCATTTCATTGTTGAGGCTGTGACACTTGATGTTGTCCTTGCTTGACCCAGTTTCATTCCTCTTTGAGTCTGATTTGCTTTGCATTCATATGTTTACACTATCCAGTGTTTACAAGTACATTTCAAATACTTGATACCATTCACTTAAAGATCAGTTGCATTAACTTTAGACATACTTGATGGCTTGGTAGTTTGTTCCCAGTCAGCACCTTACTGCCATCATGTTTTTCATGTTGCATATTCTCTGTAACACTACTTTTAATGCTGCTGTGTTATGTAGTTCACTGCACTTCCATCACCATATCCCCATCATCTATGTAGCTTGCGAGTTCATTTGCATCTTTAACTTGGCTAATTTCCAATTTCATGTTATCATGTTTATGCCAGTTTATTCATGTAGTTGTTACTATGCCTTGAACTGTTACTATCATGTTCGTATGCATTTTTCCAGTTTCATTTTGTTGACTCGGTTCCAACTCCACTTCATGTATGTTGCTCCGAGTAATTTTACATCAGTAACCTGGATGTATTTATTATATTACTGCTTCATGCTGGACCGCCTTTGCCTGAGCATGTTTGTCACCTGGTCTGGAATACCCTATGTTGTTGTTTTCAATTGGCATATGGATTTGCTTGTGTGCTGGGTAGCATGCATTCGCTTATAGTTGTTTCTGGCCATTCTTTGTGCTATCTGAACTAGTCTGGGATGGTTGTAATGTTGTCCCATATAAGTTCACAATTTGTTTGTGCCTTTGACCCTGTACATGTGTCTGCTACATTATATAGTGGCCTTACTTGTGCATTTTGATGTGTGAATCGCCGTGTCAGTTTGCATTTTACTTGGTTAATCTTCAGTTTCAGGTTGCCTTGACTTTGGTCGTTGCATTGAGTCGAGTCATGGTTGCAGTGACTTGACCTTATGCTCGTTTATGAATTTTCATTGGGTACATCATCACTGTAGTGGCAAGACAGTGCACGCAAGCGTGAACTGCAGCCACACGGTATCGAGTTTTTGGGCACGACATCACTATAGTGGCAAGGCAGTGCACGCAAGCGTGAACTGCAGCCACACGGTATGGCGTGTATGATATTCTTTTTGTTTTGACTTATGGATCTTTTTGCGTATTCCATATTCCGTAGTGGCGAGGTAGTGCACGCGTGCGTGTACTGCAGCCCTACTTGAATTAATATTTTAATGGATATTTCAATGGTTTGAACTGTTTGTTCATTTCAATTCGATATTCTGAATTGCATTCTGATTTGGTTTAATTACTGTCGTCTATTCATTATTTAATTATTATTGCTTCTGTGCACTAATAACTGAGTTTGAATTAGACTGACCCGAGTATTATTTTCTTTTGAATTTAATACTCGGGTCAGACCGAGTATTTCAGGTTGTAGATATTCTGCTTTGGGTTGCTGCTAGAGCTATGAAGTTCTTTCATATCTTTTGGAGTAGTCGTCGTTATTTGTAGTAGTCTGTAAAATTGTATAGGAAGATATGTGTTCATGTATATTAAATACGTTAATGTACTTGTATATGTAACTTCCTGAGTCGACTGTTGTAGTTGTATCATATGTACCGTGTCAAATGTATTGTAACTGACATCAGTTATTGTATATATGAGAATTTCTGTTTTATCTGTGTTCCGCATTTATATTTATCTGTGTTATTATTTTATATTTAATGTTCTAAACTATTATGAACCATCGTAGTTCGTTTTATACTGGAATTGGGGTATTTCGATGGGAGAAAATAAACCAGAGATGTATATATATCACTCCTATCGAGATAACCAATACTAGTGTAAGGCCAACTATTGATGGCCGCTCCTCAACAGCCTTATTCTCCGTGCTAGTTGACAGCACTACACCGTAGTGTTCTTGGCTAGCGTGGGTATAGAGGTGGGGCGTCACAGCTTGGTATCAAAGCCTGAGGTTTAGAACAAATATAAAACGTAACTTAGATAGTACATGTGTTACAACTATTTGTCGACGTTTTATCTCTCATATTTGCATATGATTGTCTTTGATTGTCAGGTATGAATTCCTAACTCTTATTCATATGCATTTGATTTTGATTCTTGTGTTTTCGGCTTTGATTTGATTTAGCCGATGATTGATTTTGTTCGAATCTCAGCGATTCTGAACTTGATATTTTATGTTTTCCTCGGCTTGATTTCCATTCGACTTCGGTCACTTTGTTTTTTTTTGAGAAATAGCTAAATTCTTGATTTCCAAGACTCTGACTTTGTTTGACGTTGAGTCCTTTGATGATGATGTTGAATCGTTTTGTGCTCTATTATGGCCGTTATTTGTTGACTTCGGCATTGACTTGATTTTCATTTTTGTTGAAGTCATTTATGCATTTATGCTCGTTCTACTTTGTTTTTCTAATTGTTAATCGATTCTTCTTTTTCGATTAGTTATCTTCTTTGTCGACTTTGATAACTTCTATTTCTGGAATTTTTAGGTATTTCTACTTTGATGGATTTAGAATCGAATTCTTTGGATTTTATTCACGTCTTCGTATGTGAATTTTAGTGAATTGATTTGGTTTCCAAATTTAATCGATTCTTGTTAATTCCCTGATTTGTTGCTACCATTTATTAGCAACTTTGATAACATTTTCTTCGGGATTTTTGTGAACATTCCTTTTGATGGATACAGTATCGATTTCTTTGAATTCTATTCACATCTTTGTATGTGAATTCTTGTTCTTGATTGTTCCTACAATCATTTTTATGATTTGTCACTTTAAAAATATAAAGGTTTTCTATGCTAGTAGTAAATATCAAAACCCTTTTATCCAAACGATTTCAAAACTATTTTACTACAAAACTCTTTTCCTAAACCGTTTTCCAATCTATTAGTATATACTAATCTTTACCTCACTGGTATGAGAAATCTAATTAAACGACTTAGTAAAACGAGTGGTATATAACGCTTGCGTTTACTTCGCCGGTTAATTCTTGGACTTATTCGATTGAATCTCTTGTGACAAATTTTATTAGTGAAGATTTACAGTTTGTTCGTAAATATTTAAGTTAAGCAAGTGGTTATGGGACATGAAGCTAAACTTTTATATTTACTAGCTTAGTGTAATTGACACTTCTCGTTGATCTTGACGATCGCTTTATGAATTAGACTAGCAATTGTGCTATGTCTTTTTATTTGCGAGGTTAGACTAGACACCACTTGTGTGATTCCATTCACACATACCTTTCTGCTTTTTGGTTAGTCTTGACCTCAATCTGTGTGATTCCATTCACACATGCTTAGTGTAATTGACACTCCTCGTTGATCATGATGATCATTCTGATGGTCAGACTAGACACCACTTGTGTGATTCCATTCACACATACCTTTCTGCTTTTTGATTAGTCTTGACCTCAATCTGTGTGATTCCATTCACACATGTGGGGTAGCTCCCCTTGGTCTTCGGACCGTCATGTGATAGGCCTCTTTCCCTTTTTCTGTGATTTCTAGATTCCTTATGTTGATTTCTGGAAATTTTATGCTTCACCTATTTTCGTGTATTGGTGAATTCATATGTTATTGATTTGTCATGAGTACAA
Source organism: Allium cepa (assembly GCA_030765085.1). Lineage (NCBI taxonomy): Eukaryota > Viridiplantae > Streptophyta > Magnoliopsida > Asparagales > Amaryllidaceae > Allium > Allium cepa. The sequence continues at coordinate 683,354,545 of CM060928.1, forward strand.
GTTTGGGGTATGATACCTCTTTGGATCTTTGAGAAGATTCTTGTGATATTGATTATCTCTTATCGGTTGATCTCCTGTTGATCATTATTTACATACTTATAGTAGTATGTTATTATGGATATTTTATGTTATGCCATACCTCTCATCGGTTGATCTCCTGTTGATCATTATTTACATACTTATAGTAGTATGTTATTATGGATATTTTATGTTATGCCATACCTCTCATCGGTTGATCTCCTGTTGATCATTATTTACATACTTATAGTAGTATGTTATTATGGATATTTTATGTTATGCCATACCTCTCATCGGTTGATCTCCTGTTGATCGTTATTTACATACTTATAGTAGTATGTTATTATGGATATTTTATGTTATGCGTTGCACGTGTTGGTGATTTTCATGCTCACGTGTAGGTGAGATTCCGTGCTCCCGTTCTCGCTTTGCTTTACATGTGCTGACGAGTTTTCATACTCCGTTCGAGTTTTCATACTCTGGTTCGAGTTTTCATACTCGCGTTCGAGTTTTCATACTCTCATATTGTGATTTCTGGATTTCTTGTGTAGATTTCTAGAATTTGTGCTTCACCAATTTTTGTGATTTCTATTGACAAGTTTTATCAATTTTTGTGCATTGGTGAACTCGTGTTAGTGACTTGTTATGAATACAAGTTTAGGGTATGATACCCTTTTCTATCTTTGAGAAGATTCTTGTGACACTTTTGATGAATGAAAATCCACTTACCGAAGTTGCTACTGATGTCGCTGTTTTAATCACGTGTTTTAAAAATTGTTTCAAAATATAAATCAAAATTGTTTTCAAAATTTTTACGATTTGCGCTTTCAAAAGAATGAGGAAGCGAATTAAACGTTTCAGTAAAATCGAGGACTATGACCCCTTTCTTTTGCTGATTCGCTTAATTCCGGACTTGTTCGTTTGAGAATGTAAATTGTAATTTTATAAATAAAATGATTTTCAAATTTTTTACAGTTTACGCTTTCAAAAGAATGAGGAAGCGATTTAAACGTTTCAGAAAAATCGAGGACTATGACCCCTTTCTTTTACTGATTCGCTTAATTCCGGACTTGTCCGTTTGAGAACGTAAAATGTTGTTTATTTAAAATACACAATTTTGCACTTTCAAGAAAACGATGAAGTGAATTAAACGATTTAGTAAAACTCGTGGTTATGGGTCATGTGCGTTTGCTATTTCGGTTAATTTCGGACTCGTTAATTGAAAATTTTGTGATTTCTGATTATCGTTTGTGGTAATCAGATATTTGCTGTTTCTAATTATCGCTTGTGATAATTAGATATTTGTGATTTAATTATCAATTGTGATAATTAAATATTTGTGATTTGAAATTTGATTACCGTTGTGGTAATTTCTGATTATCGTTTTGATAATCGGATGTTTGTGATTTCTGATTTATCGTTTTTGATAATCAGATATTTATTGTTTCTGATTATCGCTTGTGATAATTAGATATTTGAGCTTTAATTATCGTTTGTGATAATTGAATATTTGTGATTTAAGATTGAGTTTCGATTTTGATAATCGAATACTTGTTGATTTGATTATCGTTTTTGATAATCGAATATTTGCGATTTGAGATTTCTGAATTATCTATTGATAATTAGATTCTGTTGATAATTTGTGAATTTCTTTTAGGAAATTAAAAGATTTCTTTGGCATTTATATTGTACTACGCCAGTGTACCGGCTCAATTTTCTGCTATTCATGACGTTTTCCACGTCTTCCAATTACGGAAATGCCTTAAGGATTTTCGATTTTTATTCTTGAGCAACCTTCTATTCATATCAATGCTTCGGGGGTTCAGCACCTTCGAAATAAAGATGTTTTTCTCGTGAAAGTTCAGCGGTTCTCAAATCCTATGGATTTCACTTTGAAATCCAGAGAATTCATCGAGCAAACACGTTCAAGCTTACTCTTTCATGCTCTTATGGTTGTTACCTTTTGTCCATTTATTCCTTAAGATTGCGAGGACGCAATTTCTTTAAGGAGGGGAGTCTGTAACAACCCGGTATTTGCATCGATTGATAATCGACTTTTAAACGATAAATACTGTTGCTTATTTGCCAATTGAAGTAATTAAATTGAGTTGAAATTATTTTATAAATTGTTAATGAGATTGACGGGCTTTGAAAATAATTAGTGGTCCATTTCTTTATTGGGCTTTAAAAATCGTTCGGCCCAATTTTTTGTTGCCGTGATTTTATTAAGGGTTAATAACCCGTTTCCCCCATTTCTTTTTTCATTTTCGAAACCGAACCCTAAAGCAAATAAGAAAGTAAATGGCGGCATCGTCTCGTGTTTGTTCCGCTGCTCCAAATTAGGGCTTCGCTCTTCCTCGTTCGTTCTTGTGTGCGCGCGGCTGCTCCAATTCTTGGCAAAGGTGAGTGAACGTTCTCACTCACATCTTCTTCTACTCGCTTTCGACATCTGTGATTTTCGATGTGTTTTTTTTTGGTTCGTTTGGTTTTGGACATCGATTTACTATGCTACTTGACTTCATTTGCTCGAACTTGCTATCTTCGGGTGATTCACTGATGCTTAGTTGATTTTGTGTTTTGAGGTTGATGATTTCGGTTTGACTTTACTGGAATATGTTGATGTGCCTTGCTGTATTGCCATGTGCTTGTTTTGGCTGTATTGCATCCTTATTTACTTGCACATTTGAGCCTAGTTCACTGGTATTTCCCCTCTGGTCATGACTTGGAATTTAGTTCGAAACTGTTGATATTTGATTTTGGGAATTAGTATGTTTATTTGGTTTTGACCACAGTACTGAAGTCTCTCACTTGAAACTCGCGCTGCCTTAAGCGTGTTCACTGTGGTCACAACACACTTGATTTAAATTAAGTTGAATTGTAATTTCAGTGTGGCCTAGTTGTATACATACTAGTTGGTTTATAGCTTTCATGTTGCATATTCTCTGTTGCCTTGAACTGTTGCCACAACGTTCATGTGCATTTTCTATTTTAATGAAATTTATTTCGAGATGTATTATGGGATAATTGAGTTCACTGAGCATTGGGAAAATTACTTTTACCACTTAAGTCATTTAGACAATGCCTGCTGCCTTGACCTGTTGCAACTGCATTTTCCATGGTGGCACTCATTCTCTACTATTCTGATTATGCTGCAGTGTTCATATATGGTTATTTAAAAAAAAAACCATTTCATTGTTGAGGCTGTGACACTTGATGTTGTCCTTGCTTGACCCAGTTTCATTCCTCTTTGAGTCTGATTTGCTTTGCATTCATATGTTTACACTATCCAGTGTTTACAAGTACATTTCAAATACTTGATACCATTCACTTAAAGATCAGTTGCATTAACTTTAGACATACTTGATGGCTTGGTAGTTTGTTCCCAGTCAGCACCTTACTGCCATCATGTTTTTCATGTTGCATATTCTCTGTAACACTACTTTTAATGCTGCTGTGTTATGTAGTTCACTGCACTTCCATCACCATATCCCCATCATCTATGTAGCTTGCGAGTTCATTTGCATCTTTAACTTGGCTAATTTCCAATTTCATGTTATCATGTTTATGCCAGTTTATTCATGTAGTTGTTACTATGCCTTGAACTGTTACTATCATGTTCGTATGCATTTTTCCAGTTTCATTTTGTTGACTCGGTTCCAACTCCACTTCATGTATGTTGCTCCGAGTAATTTTACATCAGTAACCTGGATGTATTTATTATATTACTGCTTCATGCTGGACCGCCTTTGCCTGAGCATGTTTGTCACCTGGTCTGGAATACCCTATGTTGTTGTTTTCAATTGGCATATGGATTTGCTTGTGTGCTGGGTAGCATGCATTCGCTTATAGTTGTTTCTGGCCATTCTTTGTGCTATCTGAACTAGTCTGGGATGGTTGTAATGTTGTCCCATATAAGTTCATAATTTGTTTGTGCCTTTGACCCTGTACATGTGTCTGCTACATTATATAGTGGCCTTACTTGTGCATTTTGATGTGTGAATCGCCGTGTCAGTTTGCATTTTACTTGGTTAATCTTCAGTTTCAGGTTGCCTTGACTTTGGTCGTTGCATTGAGTCGAGTCATGGTTGCAGTGACTTGACCTTGTGCTCGTTTATGAATTTTCATTGGGTACATCATCACTGTAGTGGCAAGACAGTGCACGCAAGCATGAACTGCAGTCACACGGTATCGAGTTTTTGGGCACGACATCACTATAGTGGCAAGGCAGTGCACGCAAGCGTGAACTGCAGCCACACGATATGGCGTGTATGATATTCTTTTTGTTTTGACTTATGGATCTTTTTGCGTATTCCATATTCCGTAGTGGCGAGGCAGTGCACGCGTGCGTGTACTGCAGCCCTACTTGAATTAATATTTTAATGGATATTTCAATGGTTTGAACTGTTTGTTCATTTCAATTCGATATTCTGAATTGCATTCTGATTTGGTTTAATTACTGTCGTCTATTCATTATTTAATTATTATTGCTTCTGTGCACTTATAACTGAGTTTGAATTAGACTGACCCGAGTATTATTTTCTTTTGAATTTAATACTCGGGTCAGACCGAGTATTTCAGGTTGTAGATATTCTGCTTTGGGTTGCTGCTAGAGCTATGAAGTTCTTTCATATCTTTTGGAGTAGTCGTCGTTATTTGTAGTAGTCTGTAAAATTGTATAGGAAGATATGTGTTCATGTATATTAAATACGTTAATGTACTTGTATATGTAACTTCCTGAGTCGACTGTTGTAGTTGTATCATATGTACCGTGTCAAATGTATTGTAACTGACATCAGTTATTGTATATATGAGAATTTCTGTTTTATCTGTGTTCCGCATTTATATTTATCTGTGTTATTATTTTATATTTAATGTTCTAAACTATTATGAACCATCGTAGTTCGTTTTATACTGGAATTGGGGTATTTCGATGGGAGAAAATAAACCAGAGATGTATATATATCACTCCTATCGAGATAACCAATACTAGTGTAAGGCCAACTATTGATGGCCGCTCCTCAACAGCCTTATTCTCCGTGCTAGTTGACAGCACTACACCGTAGTGTTCTTGGCTAGCGTGGGTATAGAGGTGGGGCGTCACAATAAAAGTTTTAAAATATCAGTTAATATATATTTGTATTTTAATATAGCGTGTGTTTTGATTTGTTGTAGAGTATATAAAGATGAATATGCTGCTAAAGTATGCTATATTATAGGCGTACTGTATATATATGATATTTTGGATGAATATTGACATATAATATTGTTTACAGTTTTGGTATAAGTTATATTATTTATACATAGTGGTTTGGTCAGGAAAGGTTTTAGGCTCTGTTTAGTCTTGTAGCCGTATGCATAGTAGTGTATATTTAGTCTGTATATTTTAGGCTATGTCGGCATGCTTCCCTGTTTAGCGCATGTATTTTATAGTATATAGCGATATTTTGGGAAAGATTTTTTTATTAGTTTTATAATAGTTATGGTTATTAAAGCATATTTATGTTAGATATAAAGTTACAGTGTGAAGTACATAGGAAATTTGTCTTATCCATAGGCGTTATTTTATATTAAAGATAAATTTTTGACTTGAAAATAATTATGTATGTTTTAATTTAAAATACATTTAAATTTAGAATATGGTTTTATAAAAATAAAAAAAAATAAAAAAAATTCCTTATAAACTGTACTGCATATATACTCTTTAAAAAAAAGGAAAAAAAAGGAGTAAGTTAACAATGTATTATAAAGAATATTGTTTATCTGCATATATATGTGCATAAGTTTGTCTGATTTCCTGCTGGATATTTTGAAAAGGAATGTAATAAACTATAATAATTATATATATACATAAGTATTCATTTCAAAAGATATTATATATGTGTGTGTTGATCTTTAATATATGTGTTTTATGTTAGAACATTGATTTTTGACTATACATATATATTATTTTAATATTGGTTTAAAATGAATATTTATTACATGGAAACGACAACCATAAAATGAATATACTATATATGTGACATTTTGAAAGAAAGTAATAAATTAATCATATAATCTTCGTTTCAATTTTATCAAGCTAATTTGACCCGTTCTCATCAATTTCTATCTATCAGCTTTTCCGTCGAAATCGTACCATCTAACTTTACTTTGGAAGTCGTGCTTGCAATTCGTAACTCAACTTAATTGTCTATCTCTCTAACCTCGAAAGGTGAGCAATCACTCACGATTAACAAATTTTAATTCATTAAATTTGATTTCAATTGAAACGACAATTGAAATATGCTGCTGTAGTTATTTAAGTTTTTTATATATGCTATTATCCGTAACTGTTCACCTGCGGGATATGACACCATATCCTGTTGTTTATATTATATTGTTATTAATGATATATGCCTATTATTTTATTGTATTTTCTGTTATCACTCTGCAAGTTCCCTGTAGTTTAGAAATCACTATGGGTTGAAATGATACATACCCGAACAGACTTTAGAATAGGAGAAAATCGTTATGAGTTGAAATGATAAACCCAAGCGATTTACATTTAATTGAATTTGTGATTACGGGTTGAAATGATATCCACCCGTATATATTTAGTATACGGATATCCATAGGACTTGACTATATGATAGGAAATATATACAGACACCGTTGGTCCATATAAATATTTTGAAAATGATTTCTATGATTTTGGAAAGAAATATATGGTTAAATAAACTTGATTCTTAAGATAAATGAAAATTGTATATATTGATTTAGTAGTAATATTTGATTTAAATTAGTTTGATTTAATGCATATAATATGGTTAAGTATTTATGTAAATCTATACTTCAAATAGATTCTCTTGTAATAAATTGAATAATTAAGATTGGGAGATAAATTTGGGTTTATAAAAATAGTATTTAAATAAGGATTTATTTAATTAAATCGATTTGAAATTTTTGAATGGGAAATTTAAAGGGTATGATTTTATAACTGGATTTTTGATTTAAGCGATTTAATGAATATTTCGCGTTTAGATAAATTAAAGAAAATATTGAGTAAAATATAATTTAAGGTTACTTAAATGATATTGAATCTAATAAGGGAGTATTTCAGGACTAAATAATAATGAGGTTAAATCGAGATCTATATGAAACTGTTATATAGAACATTTAAATATTAAAGCCTTGAACTGTATTTGAATTTAAATAGTTTATGTTGAGATTCGGATCTGTATTTGAAATCAACGTAGTTGAATTTTCTTATTTAGCAACTAAACTGAATTAAAATGAAAATTTAGGTTGTACTAAATTTGAATTTATTATTCAGAAAACTAAACTGAATGAAAATTTGGATGAAACGTTGAATACTTAAAGTTTTGAAACATATGGAAATATAAAGGGTATTTGTGATTATAAATCCGAATTTGAGATCGATAAAATTTAAGAGGTTATTTTAGAAATTAAGTTGAATTTAAATTGATAAATTGAGATTGAATTTAATTTGAATGGGAAGGTCGGGTTGATGTTGGAACGATTTGTTAAATTGAGGAAATTGAAAATACTTTACTGTATAAATTGTTTAATATATATAAATACTATTTTGGGAAATATAGAGATATTTGAAGTAAAACGAGATTTGGTTTTGAAGTATAAATTAAGCTGAAATAACCACGGTGTTATAGTGTATATTTCTACCTTGTAGAAAGTTCCATGGACCCTTAGAGGATGGTTATCCCAAACATCCTTTAAGTTATTTGTATTTCAGTTGATATTTCACTTGAGTTGGATTTATTGATATAAGAATGTTAATCCTGACTCGAGTGTTTTGTGTTTTGTTTTATGCTCGGGTCAGACTGAGTGATACAGCATTGGAGACTCACCTTTAGAGTTCGGAGCTTCATTTGGAAATCCAACTATCGATTCAGATTCTAGCATTTCCAGTTGATTGGTTCAGAGAAGTCATCTGTTGCATTGGAGACTTCACTGCATTTGAACTATTCGGTTGTATTTTTCTAACTCTGATGTATATAGTAGCTTCGTGAACTACTATTCTTTATCTATTTCGCTGCATTACATTACTCTGTGATCTGTGATTGATTTATTTACTGTATATTTTAAGTTTTGCCAAATTTTAATTAACAATTCGGTATTTTGAATTATTCAAGTCGGATATGTATGGTTTTTTTATTGTCGATTTGAATGATCCAAAATAGCGGGTCGTTACAGTTAGTATCAGAGCTTTGGCTCTAGGCAAAACTTAGCATATATGGTAGATTTATTTACAGAATCACTTTCGCTCGAGTTGAATCTCTTCCTTTTGACTCGATTTCCTTTGAATTTTGGAATGTCCCTCGGTTCCGAAATTCATTCTGTCTCTCCCTATTTATATTCGTTTGATTCCGGAGTATCCCATAACTCCACTGAATGATTTGTAAAGGGGGTGAAAACTCCTTTTCAATTGGCATTGACTCACCGAAGATTTCTGTATCCTCGTTTACGATGCTGCTACATCTTGTTATGCCGAATTCTATATCTTTAGTGATCGAATGTTGAATTTCCTCAGAATTCTACACCGATCTAATTTTGGAATCACGGTTGACCGGTAAAGGTCGCCTGCGATTTATAGAAGTATATCCATCTTCTATTATGTAATTTAATTATCTCATCTTCGATCGAGTCTATATTCGAATCATGATTCTATTGATTGGAGTTCCTCTAAATTAAATCTCTATCTTTGTTTTGAAATCCATTCTTGAATCATCCTTTGAAAATCAGGTTTTGTTTGTATTTTTGAAATTGTTTATACCGAAATTTTATTTTGATAACTATGATTTTTTTATATATATAAAAGTGAAAATGTTTTCGATAAGGATTATATACCAATATATATAAAGCAAATAAGAAATTTTATTCTATATAAAAGGGTTTTGAAAGGATTTAAAATTTTGAAAAAATATAAGAAATTGATTTATATAAAAATGATTTATAACTGAAAAGTTAAATTTGGAATTCGAGAATTGAATTCCGGTATTTTGAAATTGGTTTTAAGATTTTGGAAAATATATAAAAATAATACGATTTAAAAGTATTCTTCCGAATAAGAAATGTTTTAAATGAGTTCAAATGAATTCCAATAATTTTAGAGAAATTTCAAAGAAGTTTTCAAGAAAATAGAAGTCCAGAACTCACTTATGTCGCTGGAAAATAATTTCGGTGATGAGTGCATGCATCATCGACATTGACTTTCGAGTTTCAGAGTGGGGGAGAGGCCACTTTAATAGCTTCGCTATGCAAGTGATTTTGTAAAACCGTTTTTGATTTCAAATTCCGAAGTATAATTTGATATTTTAGAAAGATATAAGTATATATTTGAAACAATTTAAAATGAGACCGGTGTTCAGTCCTCGAGTTTGGGATTTAGTAATTAATTTATTGATTTATTGTTGATTTTCAACTCTTGAATTGAAAATTTGATTTCCCTAACTATTTTGATTGTTCGAACACTTCCAAATCGAGATTAAATTTTCAAAGCTAAGAAATTTCGAAGAGTATAAAATGTTTGATAAAGAATATAAATTAAGTTTTCAAATGTTTTGAAAAAAATATTTTGAATAATGGTTTTCAGAAAGGTAAATTGGATATTTTTTTCGAATAGAAATAGAAAGTTTAAAAGTTTCAAAGGGATAATTATAAATTTGGAAACCATTTTAGGTATAATTGATTTTGAGAAAATATTTGGTTTTGAAAATTAAATTAAAGTTAAAAAAAAGTACTTATGTGGTGATTTTGGGAATGTATGTGTTTGACTTGAATTATTTTAATTTGGTAACTGGGATAATTTTCTAAACCTATTATTTTGGGAACTTTGAAATTTAGATATTTAATTTGGAAGAAAATTTGGTGAAATCATATATGATTTTGAAACTGAATTGATATTGAAATGATTTGAAATTGAGAGCCTTAGATTACTAAGCACTTGATTTGGGAGTGGTCGAACTTATATAAAATGGATTGTATAAGTATGAAGTTGATTTGAAATCTATTGATTTGAAAGGTACTCAATTTGGAAGGAGAATTTATATAATCGAAGTCTATATAAGTATGATTTGATCTACTGTTGATTTTGAAAAGTATTCGATTTTGGAAAAATGGAATCCTATATATATGAACTATATATAAGTACGATATTTGAAAGTGATTTGAAAGGTACTATATGATATATATTTTCGAAGTAAAGATATGGAATGTGCCTTCTCCTTGATATCCGCTTTGTGGCCACATCGTGGATTCATTCTATCGATATTATTCTCTCTGATTTTTGGTTTTTCGGATGTAATACTCGAGTGTTCCCACCGTGGCGTAACCCATGGTTTTTTTTCTCTCGCGACTGCATAGCGCAATTGCCTGGCTGAGTCTGGCCTAGGGGTACGGATTGTTTTCTGGGGGATCCAGACGTAACCATTGCGTATCCTACAATCTGTGTAGGTCGCAAATAATAGCGAAACTGCCTGGCTGAGATAGCCTAGGGGTACGGATTGTTTCCTGGGAGACCCAGGCGTACCCATTGTGTATCCTGCACTCTACTAGTCATCATGGCGTAACTCGCAGGGCTGAGAAAGCTTACGGATACGGATTGTTTCCTGGGGGATCCAGGCGTAACCATTGTGTATCTGCGAACCATGGTCGGACAAAGGTTTTGGTTTGGTTGTTTTGTTTGGATTGTCCTTTCCATATTTGTTTTAAAGGTTTTTCAAGTATTTTCACTGGGTGTTGAAACAAGTCTACTAAGTACCTGAAGAATTCTAGCTTTGCGCCTTATCAACGCATGGCCAGAGTCTGCAATGCAAGAACGAGGATAAACTTGTTGAAACATCGATTTATAAAAGTATTTTCGAAAGGAAAATTTATTTCGATATGATAGTATTTTATTATATAAGTATTATTATAAAGGTATTTATTATAAAAGTATTTTTCCCAACAAAGAAATTTTGAATTAATATTTGAAATTTAAATTCTTATGGTTCTAGATTAATTATTCGTGCCTGATACTATTCCTTGCATCTACCTAATCTGCTCAGTTTAATTATTCACCTTGATTCTGTTTTCCAAATCTACCTTCCGTCCTTGATGGATATATCCTTTAAAATATTGTTTAATTATATACTACATGGTTTAATAGAAATTTTAGTGTTATAAATATTTTAGAAGTTATTTATCTAAAATAAAACATATTTTAAAAAAAAATGATTTGTGATCAAATAATAATATTTGGAAGGTATCTTGAAACAAAATAAAAATTTATGAATTTTGGATTTAATATTTCAATAGCTTCTTTGTAAATATAAGTAATAATGTAAATAATCATTTTCAAAGGAGTTTGAAAAGTATTAAAGTATTAAAGAAAATTAAATTTCAAATGAAGTTATCAATAAACATTTCAAATAAAATTTACAAAGTTTTAAATTAATTGTTTGTCTTGTCTTCCAATCTATTTTATTTCTGGTTGTTCTATTCTCCTACCTCCTACCTTTTCGGGGACGAAAAGTTTTGAGTGGGGGAGAGTGTAACGACCCGTAGATTTTAATAGTTTTAAATGGTTTTATTTAACGTAATTAATTGAAACTTTTGAGAGATTTTATATAATAATATTTTGAAATAAAAATTTAATATTTGGATTACATCCAATTAAACATAGCAGATTTTAAATTTTAAATTTATTTTATCAAAGTTTGAAACGTATAAAATACTATACGTTATTTCGCATTCATTGATTTCTTTTATTTCTTTCTTTCTTTCTTTACGTTTTCATTCCAATCTGATTTATAACCTTCCTTGTTCCATTTTAAAAATCATTGCCATTCCAAACTTATTACGTACTATCCAAACAAACAAAAAGGTTATTGCTTTAAATGTAGCTAAATCAACTCATGACCGTTGCCGTTTCAAAGTTTGAAACGTATAAAATTTCTATACGTTACTTCGCATTCACTTATTTCTTTTATTATTTTCTTTACGTTTTCATTCCTCTTCTGCCATTTGCTTATTCAAAATTTAACTGTTGCCTTTTTACATCCCAAGCTGTTACGTTTCTCTTGCTTCATATAAAAGAAAATTTAAATAACAAACTTACGTTGTATTCTTTGCATTGCTTCCAAAGTGAAACCATTGACATTTTGTTTTCTCTCCTCTTTCCTTCTCCCCCCTCTCCTTCTTCCATGTCCTTTTATTTGAAAAAAAGGAGGGAAGAAACCATCTATTTGGAACTCGTCGGCCTCCCATCCATCACCTCAGCACTGCAACCTACACCATCCTACCCTAACTCATGCACCCCGTGTGCATTTTTCACCAGTACCTAGACGAGCCAGCCTCTTCGTTGTTTTAAGGTAAGTGGCGTTCATATAGCAAAATAAATTCTTATATTTTGGGTTAGTAATCTATATCTATACAATACGTTAATATATGTATTAGTTTCTATGTATTGTTATGTAAAGTATAAATTTTAAATTATAATCAGAAGGTTTACATATACATATTTCGGTTATAATATAAGAAGTTGTACCTGTATAATATATTATGCATATATAGTATGTGTTGCGTTAGTTATATATAGTATTTCATGCCTGTTAGTTTATTTGTATTTATTGAATATGTATATATAAGTAATACATGTTGTACATATTATATTCATGGTATGTATATAAGTGTGTTGCGTGAAAAGAAAAGAAAAAATATTGTTTTACTTTTGGTTGCGTGAGTTATATATATATATATATATATATATATATATATATATATATATATATATGAATGTTTGCTTAATTAAGTTGATATCATCTTTTATATATATTCAAAGCTGGTGATATATGTAAACACGTTACAGCAACTTTTGTTAAACTAGTATATAATAATATGTAATACATAAGAGGTCTACAGCTGGATTCCTTGGTGCTGAAGTTTTCTTATTTATTGGATTATATAAATATACTAGTTTATAAAAGTTATAAAATATCAGTTAATATATATTTGTATTTTAATATAGCGTGTGTTTTGATTTGTTGTAGAGTATATAAAGATGCATATGCTGCTACAGTATGCTATATTTTAGGCGTACTGTATATATATGATATTTTGGATGAATATTTACATATAATATTGTTTACAATTTTGGTATAAGTTATATTATTTATACATAGTGGTTTGGTCAGGGAAGGTTTTAGGCTATGTTTAGTCTTGTAGCCGTATGCATAGTAGTGTTTATTTAGTCTGTATATTTTAGGCTATGTCTGCATGCTTCCCTGTTTAGCGCATGTATTTTATAGTATATAGCGATATTTTGGGAAAGATTTTTTTATTAGTTTTATAATGGTTATGGTTATTAAAGAATATTTATGTTAGATATAAAGTTACAGTGTGAAGTACATAGGAAATTTGTCTTATCCATTGGCATTATTTTATATTAAAGATAAATTTTTGACTTGAAAATAATTATGTATGTTTTAATTTAAAATACATTTAAATTTAGAATATGGTTTTATAAAAATAAAAAAAATTCCTTATAAACTGTACTGCATATATACTCTTTAAAAAAAAGGAGAAAAAAGGAGTAAGTTAACAATGTATTATAAAGAATATTGTTTATCTGCATATATATGTGCATAAGTTTGTTTGATTTCCTGCTGGATATTTTGAAAAGGAAAGTAATAAACTATAATAATTATATATATGCATAAGTATTCATTTCCTGCGATATTATATATGTGTGTGTTGATCTTTAATATATGTGTTTTATGTTAGAACATTGATTTTTGACAATACATATATATTATTTTAATATTGGTTTAAAATGAATATTTATTACATGGAAACGACAACCATAAAATAAATATACTATATATGTGACATTTTGAATAATTGTATATTTGTTATTTAACATTAATATGAAATGGAAGCGTTTTAAAGTTATATGGTTTTCATGGGTGTGCATATATATATTTCATTTTTTAAAATGCATGTTTTGATTTAACGTTCATTTTGAAAGAAAGTAATAAATTAATCAGTAAATCTTCGTTTCAATTTTATCAAGCTAATTTGATCCGTTCTCATCAATTTCTATCTATCAGCTTTTCCGTCGAAATTGTACCATCTAACTTTACTTTGGAAGTCGTGCTTGCAATTCGTAACTCAACTTCATTGTCTATCTCTCTAACCTCGAAAGGTGAGCAATCACTCATGATTAACATATTTTTATTCATTAAATTTGATTTCAATTGAAACGACAATTGAAATATGCTGCTATAGTTATTTAAATTTGTTATATATGCTATTATCTGTAACTGTTCACCTGCGGGATATGACACCATATCCTGTTGTTTATATTATATTGTTATTGATGATATATGCCTGTTATTTTATTGTATTTTCTGTTACCACTCTACAAGTTCCCCGTAGTTTAGAAATCACTATGGGTTGAAATGATACATACCCGAACAGACTTTAGAATAGGAGAAAATCGTTATGAGTTGAAATGATAAACCTAAGCGATTTTCATTTAATTGAATTTGGGATTACGGGTTGAAATGATATCCACCCGTATATATTTAGTATACGGATTGAAATGATAAATATCCATAGCACTTGACTATATGATAGAAAATATATACAGACACCGTTGGTCCATATAAATATTTTGAAAATAATTTCTATAATTTTGGAAAGAAATATATGGCTTAATAAACTTGATTCTTAAGATAAATGAAAATTGTATATATAGATTTAGTAGTAATATTTGATTTAAATTAGATTGATTTAATGCATATAATATGGTTAAGTATTTATGTAAATCTATACTTCAAATAGATTCTTTGTAATAAATTGAATAATTAAGATTGGGAGATAAATTTGGGTTTATAAAAATGGTATTTAAATAAGGATTTATTTAATTAAATCGATTTGAAATTTTTGAATGGGAAATTTAAAGGGTATGATTTTATAACTGGATTTTTGATTTAAGTGATTTAATGAATATTTCACGTGTAAATAAATTAAAGAAAATATTGAGTAAAATATAATTTAAGGTTACTTAAATGATATTGAATCTAATAAGGGAGTATTTTAGGACTAAATAATAATGAGGTTAAATCGAGATCTATATGAAACTGTTATATAGAACATTTAAATATTAAAGCCTTGAACTATATTGGAATTTAAATGGTTTATGTTGAGATTCGGATCTGTATTTGAAATCAAAGTAGTTGAATTTTATTATTTAGCAACTAAACTGAATTAAAATGAAAATTTAGGTTGTACTAAATTTGAATTTATTATTTAGAAAACTAAATTGAATGAAAATTTAGATGAAACGTTGAATACTTAAAGTTTTGAAACATAAATGGAAATATAAAGGGTATTTGTGATTATAAATCCGAATTTGAGATTGATAAAATTTAAGTGGTTATTTTAGAAATTGAGTTGAATTTAAATTGATAAATTGAGATTGAATTTAATTTGAATGGGAAGGTCGGGTTGATGTTGGAACGATTTGTTAAATTGAGGAAATTGAAAATACTTTACTGTATAAATTATTTAATATATATAAATACTATTTTGGGAAATATAGAGATATTTGAAGTGAAAATGAGATTTGGTTTTGAAGTATAAATTAAGCTGAAATAACCACGGTGTTATAGTGTATACTTCTACCTTGTAGAAAGTTCCATGGACCCTTAGAGGATGGTTATCCCAAACATCCTTTAAGTTATTTGTATTTCAGTTGATATTTCACTTGAGTTGGATTTACTGATATAAGAATGTTAATCCTGACTCGAATATTTTGTGTTTTTCTTTACGCTCGGGTCAGACTGAGTGATATAGCATTTGAGACTCACCTTTGTAGTTCGGAGCTTTATTTGGAAATTCGACTATCGATTCAGATTCCAGCCTTTCCAGTTGATTGGTTCAGAGAAGTCATCTGTTGCATTGGAGACTTCACTGCATTTGAACTATTCGGTTGTATTTTTCTAACTCTGATGTATATAGTAGCTTCATGAACTACTATTCTTTATCTATTCCGCTGCATTATATTACTCTATGATCTGTGATTGATTTATTTACTGTATATTTTAAATTTTGCCAAATTTTAATTAACAATTCGGTATTTTGAATTATTCAAGTCGGATATGTATGGTTTTTTTATTGTCGATTTGAATGGTCCAAAATAGCGGGTCGTTACAGACCGACATAATATTTGGTTTTAATATAGGTGAATGAAATAATTTTTCCTATTATATTTTCTATATATATATATAAATTTAATTTTTATAAAGGTTACATTTGGTTGTATTATATTGGTTGTTAGGTAATGAAATTTATAAATAATAGTTGAAATAAGATTGAAAATAAAATAAATCAATTTAGAAATTTAGTACTTAAGTCCCGGGGTTTTGAAAATTTCTTTTGAATGATTTTGAAATATAGTATTAATATTATTAGAAGTATTTTGATATAAATATTTAAAGAATTGTTTAAGAAGATTTTGGAAGAAATAAGTTTGTACTTCCCTCTTTATCGCTGGAAAATAATTTCGATGATGGTGGCTGCATAATCGACATTCATTTCGAGTTTCGAAGGGGGAAGGCCACTATAGTAGTTTTATTGCAGATTTATTTTGATAAACAAATATGAATTTTAATTGTTTTAAATATAATTGGATATATATATATATTGTAAGTATATGCATTTATCTATTATTTTAAATGATTCTTGGATAAAAATCCGGTATTTAATTCTCAAGTTTCCGTTAATTAATAGTTTCAATTAGTGTAATGAAATGGAATTTAATTAATAATTGAAACCTTTAATTAAAATAAGTGAGTTAATGCTAAGTTATAAATTGGATTAAAAGAAAGTAGAAACTATAAACTTATAAAACAAAGCTGTAATTATTGGATAATAAATTAAATAAAAGGTGAGGTAAAACTTGTATAAGTTTCATTTGCATTTTTTTTAACATATGTATAACTTACCAAAAGATGTAAAAAGTTGAAATGTTAATAAGAAAATATAATGGAAGTTGTACAAGTAAACTTATGAATGAAAGTGGCCAATGAATTTCTTTAATAAATAAGAATTTGATGTTAAATGGGTATAAACTTAAGTATAATTGAAATACTACTAATTAAATATAATGGAAGACATGTATTGTAAGCAAGAAATTTTAACTTAAGTTAATAACTTGAAGTTATTTCTAAATAAAATGGTAAGAAATAAATGTAAAATAAAAAGATAAATCATTACATGAAAGAACAGAAATCGAACAACTAATGTATGAAATGAAATTAATAATAAGTAAATTTGATTTGTTGTTTGGAATTGTTGTTTGTTTTGGTTTATGGTTGTTTGGGTAAGGATACTTTAAAATTGTTTGGATGAATGAATAATCTATTTAGTTTCACCTAAGACTGTTGAGTGAAGGGTACACTTAGTAGTTATTTTTCATCCTTTACAATTTGAAGTTTTGAACCTGAACAACTATTTGCTTTGTTGATATGAATGAATGATTGATTTGTGGTGATTTTAAGTAATGGTTGTATATTGATTTGTTTATTGATTGGTAAAAAAACTTTAAATATTTCATTTTATATAATTTTTAACCTTTTTATATTATATAAGTGAAATACAGGTTACGGAAGCAATTGCTACTGCATTTGGTTTCATAATATAAGCGTAAATTGCCCGACAAATAGGTACGTTTTTGGATTACGGTTTATAACGTTATTATATCATTTTCCCGTGTTGGGATATATATTATTTTGGAAAAAAATATGTTATATATTGTTATATTTGATATTATATTTTCTTACGAGCCTCTCCGTACAAAGGAGACTCTGCCGAAATTTTCCGTAAATTTCGGACTTAGAAAATTTTGAAAATATTTTCCAAACTTTATTAATTTAAGTATCAAGGATCTATTGCTAATAAATTAGTATATTTTATTTAAATTAACTAATTTTGAAAAATGTATTTGTCTATAAATTAAATGTTTTAAGTAAGTTATTTGGATTTCCTAATTCTTCTTTTCCCTTTTTTTCCTTTTCGGGAACGAAAAGTTTTGAGTGGGGGAGAGTGTAACGACCCGTAAAATTCGATGTTTAAAATGAATTAAATTAAAAATATTTTTAATTTAAATTTAGTAAGAAATGAAAATCTTATAACTTATATGGGAGCGAATGTAGAAATTAGATGTATCAATTGTGATTACAATAAAAAAATTAAAATTTATATTGCAATTAATTGAAATAGTGTAAATTGTCATACTTGGTTATAAGTTTAATATAAGAAACAAAAGGGAATGTTGAATTTATGAATTACCAATAAAAATATTAACTAGAATGGAATTCAATTTTATATAATAATGGAAAGTGTAAATTTGTTGCATTTGTGGTATAAAATTTAAAATATAAGTAAATAAAAGTAGGCATTTAATTTACCGATGGAATAATACGTTGATTAATAGGAACTGTATATAAATTAAGGTAGTAATGTTAATGGCAGTTGATGAATAACCAATTTAATGCAATTCAAATTGATTGAAACGACTGTTTAGGTTAAAATTGATTGTAAATAGGAATATTTGGAAATAAACTGAATATATGAAAAAAAAATGTAAGTATTGAATTAAGTTAATGAATTCAAATTATAATAAGTGGTCATTGAAAAATCAGTGTTCTGCAAGTAATTATAATGTTGTTATTGATAATAAACGTTACTTCAATGATTATTAATATAGTAACGGAAGTGTGAATGAAAACTTAATAGAAACATAAATTTATTTTAAGGAAACAAGAGATATATTGTACAAATTGATGAATTAGTATAAATTTAATGCTAATTGGATAAAATCAATATCATATGAGTCAGTGCAACATTTGTTGTAAACTATAAACCAATAAATGTGATTTAGGGCAAATAGTGACCGTTATTATTTGTTACCAGTTTACTTAGGCTACCAATCTATGAGTGGGAATCAATTGAAATTTAAGATGAAACTTGGTATTACAATTGTGAGTTTAAGAAAATAATTACAAGGTATAAATGTAATAAGATGCATATAAATGTTGGGTATTTTGTAAAGTAATAAATAATGTAAATTTAAGTAATAAGTGGTAATAATGTAAATTTAAATTTAGGTATTATGTTAATGTAAATTTAGGTAATATGCGGTAAGAATGTAAATTTAATTCATAGAGTGCTAATGGAATTAATAAAAAGAATGAAATCAAGATGAATAAATAAATTAGGAGTATAAATTTTAATGTGTGCATTGATTTATAGTAGGATTTAAAAGGCAATTAATAATTTAAAGGTTGGTTTATTAAGGAAACAATGTGTAATTGATGGAAATGGAATAAGTGTAGTGTAATGAGAGTTGTTGTAATAATTATTTGTAAAGAATTAACTTACAAATATTACAAAATGTATAATGGTGACAATTGGTGTTATTACCAATTTAACCGATCAATTTCAAATAAATGTCAACAAAATGTTAAATTAATGTGGAATAAACCATAATTGTAGTGTGAACGTAATAAAAAGAAATAGAAATGTTTATTGCATTCATAATGTAATGATTGCTTTATTACTAAGGAGAGAAAATCAAAATAAAAGAATATAAATGAATAATTTTTGTAAAAGAGTAAAAAAGTATTTATTTGTTTGAAATGTTTGTTAGCTGAAAGATTGATTGTAGAGATGAGTGACTATTATTTAGTGAGAAATGTGTAATTACTATTTGTATCCAATAATGTAAATATGTTTAAATTACTATTAAATAGGAAAAATTGTTTTAATTATCATTACATTCATTTAGTCCATTTCGAAACTTAATCAACTGAAATGAGTGTAATTGAAAATTTCTAATTAATAGGAGAGAGAATACTAATTGTTAATTAATATGTGCAATTAAAAGCAGCTTATGTTTTATAACGACCCGCTATTTTAGACTATTCGCATCTGCACATGTCGGACTTGAATAATTCAAAATACCGAATTATTAATTTAAAATTTGGCAAAATTCAGATGTACAGTAAATAAATAATCACAGAATCACAGACACAGAGTAATAACATGCAGCGGAAGCAAAAGATAGCAGTTCATGAAGCTACTATATATATATAACAGAGTTAAATAGTTACAACAGAATTATCGAATACAATAGTCAAATACAAGAATCAGAATACATCACTGGAATCAACTGAATATCTGAAAACTGGATAGATAGCTGGATCTCCAGGCGAAGCTCCAACTCCAAAGGTGAGTCTCGAATACTGGTACACTCAGTCTGACCCGAGCGTAAAGCAAAACACAAAACACTGGAGTCAGAATTAACATTCTTATATCAATAAATCCAACTCAAGTGAAATAACAATTGAAATACAATAACTCAAAGGACGTTGGGATAACCATCCTCTAAGGATCCGTTAAACTATCTACTATGTAGTAATATACGCTAAATAGATAGTGTTTATCAGTAATATAAAGAATCAAAATAGTGTTAAGGCATTACCATTATCCTCCCTAACACATTTTATACAAGCGTTATAGTCTATACAGCACTATAAACTCCACCGTAAACTAGTGGGATATCCGGGAGTACTCCATAGGTATAACACAAAACAAATTTGTAGTGGTCGCTTATATAGGGATACAAGTATGACAAGATACATGAGGTAATACCCAAGGTAGTGAAACTACCGTTTTCCTGATCCGGACTGGTGAAAACGCATCGCCGCAACGATCGCAACACCGCGAAACAACACTCCCAATTCCGAGGGTGCACCAATCAACAACAAGTAATGAGTAGTTTACGAAGAAGTGTGTTCGCTCGAGGTAGCTAACCCCATTTGGCCCGGCACGGCTCCTGTTTTAGTCATTTCCAATTTGACACAAGTGTCAAGGCTATCCATTATCGTTCTCTTTCTTCAGTCATCATGTACATCATTCCAACCACTTCATTCTGGATCACACTCCGCGTATAGTTATTACAGTGGTTTTCGGTTTAGACAGAGAGTATGTCCATAACCGATTTGTAACGACCCGCTATTTTGGACCATTCAAATCGACAATAAAACCGTACATGTCCGACTTGAATAATTCAAAATACCGAATTGTTAATAAAATTTGGCAAAACTTAAAATATACAGTAAATAAATCAATCATAGATCACTTACACAGAGTAATACAATGCAGCGGAATAGATAAAGAATAGTAGTTTATGAAGCTACTATATACCTTAGAGTTAGAAATAAAATACAACCGAATAGTTCAAATGCCATGAAGTATCCAATGCAACAGATGGCTTCTCTGAACCAATCAACTGGATGACTAAAGGGATAGATAGCTGGATCTTCAAGCAAAGCTCCAACTTCGAAGATGAGTCTCAAATGCTGTATCTCTCAGTCTGACCCGAGCGTAAAGCAAAACACAAAACACTCGAGTCAGGATTAACATTCTTATATCTATAAATCTAACTCAAGTGAAATATCAACTGAAATATAATTAACTTAGAGGATGTTTGGGATAACCATCCTCTAAGGGTCCATGGAACTATCTAAAAGATAGAAATATACACTATAACACCGTAGTCTTTTCAACTTTATTTATACTTCAAAACCAAATATCATTTTCACTTCAAATATTTCTATACTTCCCAAATAGTATTTTTATATATTAAATAACTTGTACAGTAAAGAAATTTCAATTCCCTCAACTTAACAAATCGTTTAACATCAACCCGACCACCCCATTTAAATCTATTTCAATCTCAATTTATTAATTTAAATTCAACTCAATTTCTAAAATAACCACTTCAATTTTATCGATCTCAAATTCGGATTTGAAATCACAACATACCCTTTATATTCAATATATTTCAAAACTTTAAGTATTCAACGTTTCAAACTAACTTTTTAATCAATTTAGTTTCTAAGTAATAAATTCAACTATACTGATTTCAAATACATATCCGAATCTCAAAATAAACCATTTAAATCCCAATATAGTTCAAAGCTTTAGTATTTAATTAAATGTTCAATTTAATAGTTCCATATAGATCTCAATTTAACCTCATTATTATCTAGTCTTAAAATAATCCCTCATTAGACACAATATCATTTAAGTAACCTTAAATTACATTTTACTCAATATTTTCTTTAATTTGTTTAAAAGTGAAATATTCATTAAATCACTTAAATAAAAATCCAGTTACAAAATCATACCCTTAAATTTCCCATTCAATAATTTCAAATTGATTTAATTGAATAAATCCATATTTAAATACCATTTAGATAAACCCACATTTATCTCCCAATCTTAGTAAATTGCAGAATACTTTTTGGAATAAAATTTACATAAATATTTAACATAATTTATGTATTAAATCAAATTTTGACTAAATTAAATATTATTAAATCTATATATCATTACCCTTTATATATAAAAAAAATTTAAGGATTAACATTTAATAAGACCATATATTTCTTTCCAAAACAATGAATTAAATTTCAAAATATTTATATATATGGACCAACGATGTCTGTATATATTTCTTATCATATGGTCAAGTGTTACGGATATTTACCATTTCAATCCTTACACTAAATGTATACGGGTGGATAGCATTTCAACCCGTAATCCCATTCAATTAAATGAAAATCGCTTGGGTTTATCATTTCAACCCATAACGATTTTCTCCTATTCTAAAGTCTGTTCGGGTATGTATCATTTCAACCCATAGTGATTTCTATACTAACAGGGAACTTGCAGAGTGATAACAGATATGTAAATAATAATAACAACGGGCATATATCATCAGAATAAATATATAAACAATAGGATATGGTGTCATATCCCATAAGTGAATAGTTACAGATAATAGCATATGTAACAATTTAAATAACTACAGCCTCATATTTCAATTGTCGTCTCAATTGAAATCAAATTTAGTAAATAAAAGAATATTAATCGTGAGTGATTTCTCACCTTTCGAGGCCAGAGAAAAAGAAGTGAGTTATGAAATCTAGATCCGAATTCCAAAACAAAGCTAGATGGACACGGTTCAATGATCAAAGCTGATAATAGGAATAGACGAATTCAAATCAGAATTGGATCAAGGAAGATAAATAGGATAAGTGAGCTTACATACAACTAGCCAACATATGCAGACACAGTTTATAAAATATGCAACAAAATATGCATGCCTCGGTTAATATATATACATAGGTGTGCAGACCGACTATATTAATATAACCATATATATACTATATAACATTTCCTCTACCAATTTGTATATGACTATACATATGACTATACTTGAAATCAAAATACACATCCCTTAAAAAAAATCCAACGTATATCAGTCAGTGCAAACAACCTTAAGGCTGACATGAAATAAACTTTTGAAAGCATATACTGTTGAAATTATAAAATATTGATATAACTTATACTGTAAAACTAGCATAGAAAATTTATATATATACCTACATTTAAATATAACTTATGTCAATTGTTGAAAATAAAATAAAATATAGTACGGTAGACTCTAAAATACTAAAACAATCATAAAAATATATATTATAAATTGACCTATCAAACTTGTACCCACCAATTTTATATAATATATATACCAAAACAGTAACGAAAATTGAAATACTATATTTTATATATCTAACATATGAAAGCTAATAAAATAACATATTTTATTATAGTTGAAACTGTTATAACCAAATATATAAAACATATAAAAATACGTATATTAATAGAAGGCTGCCAAACTTATACCATATATACCGTAAGCTATCAATAGTAAAACAAAACGCGTACATATATATATTTAACTTATCAACTTGTTAGTAAAACATACGTCTCTAAAAGCCGTACGATAACTATATGCTAACAAAAGTCAAAAACTATATACCGTAAAATCTTAAAATAATATACATAATACAGTATAAATATATACTAACCTTTATATATGAACAGAAGTTAAATATTTATATACACGTTTATAAATATAACAATTATCATATATATACTATTATGAAATATATTATTATTTTTAAAGTTCAACTGTTAGGGAATTCAAAATCCCCATAGTTGCAGTAAACATATAAAACAAAACTTATGCACAATCTATACTGTTCTTAATATATAAAATAGACTTATATCAAATAAAATGCGTACTTACTTTTAAAAACCAGGGAGGAAATGTTTTGCAAACTAATGCATGCGGCCATGGGGAGGAGGCAGGCCAAGGAAAAGAGAGAGCTCATGCTCAGGTTTGGAAGAAATAAGAAAAGATGGAGGGGAGATGAGAACAGGCGATTTTTAAAGGAAGAATGCATGCGTGATTCAAGCAACATGACATGGCGAAGGGCATTCTTCAGGCAACAGAGAAAATGCTAGTTTCTTAAATATAAAGGTAGGTCTGCATCTGATATGTGAACGTGCTATATGACTTTATATAATATTTACAAAGCTCTCCTCTTTTAATATTAATTTGAGGGCAACGAATAGCCTACAGAGAGAAAAGAAGATGCAATCTATGCTATACTATATATACATATATATGTATATATATTCCTAGAAACACGGAAACGAAGAGATAAAAGAGGGAAGAGAAAGAGGCGTATAAATGAATGGTAAATAAATTTAGATTTCAAATGAAATAAATGGAACAGCAGAGAATAAAGTATGGATGTAAATCCTAGAATAATAAAAAGCAACGGTTATATGTTGATTAAGAAAAATAATTAAAACAATTAATAGCTTAAATGGGGCAGCATGTTTCAAATTTTTGAAATGCAAAAGAAACGTACACTATAAATATAAAGTTTTCAAAAGCAAAAGAAACGTAAAGCTGTCCATTAATTCATCAAAACGTTATTTAAGTAATAAATTGAAATGAAAAAACAAGTAATTGTAACGGTCAATAGTTGATTTAGCTATACACTTAAAGCAATAAATTTTTGTTTGTTTGTACAACACATAATGAGTTTTGAAAGTCAAGGATATAAAAATGGATAAAAGGAAAGAAATCAGGAAATTTTGTGAGCAATAGCTTTCCAAGGAAAGGTAGGCTTACATTATATATACATGCCGAGATGATTAGGCACGTTCAAAAATTTTGAAGCAAATGAAGGAATTGGAAATAAATATAAAATGAAAGAAATTTGAAAAGTCTGTTGCTATGATTTAGCCAAAATTTATTAAAGCCATTTACTAGGAAGGTTGGAACCGAAAAAATAGGGAGAGGAAGGCACATTAAATTTGATGACAATGTTGTGTTCGGATCTATAAGCAAGTGGTTTATATATTATAGGCCTTATGAAAGCGAGGGAAGGAACGGATGCTACTAGCTTAATGATTTGAGATTCTTTCAAGCGTTAAAAACAAAAATAAAGAGAGACCAGAATAAACGCACCACCATAAATATAAATATACGCTTCAATTGCAAAAGAAACGTATAGAGAAATTTATGGGTAGTGGGAAAGGTAAAGTCAGTGCACGAAACTACAAGGAATAATAAAAGCAAGGTCGATGATCTCAAATTTATTAATGGTTACGAATGGAAAAGTCTACCTGAATTGGAAAAGTATTAAGCAATAGAAATCTTTAACGGTAGTAAAAAGAAACCGTTACGCACTGATTCAAAAATCAATTAAAGCAATTAATAGCTTGAATTGGACAGCATGTTTTCTCAATTAAATAAACTTCCATAAAATTATTTGAAAATTTACAATCTGCTATATTTAAATATACGTATTCTAAATATATAAACATTATATTTAAAAATTCAATTATTATAAGATTTCACAAATATTCAATTAAATACGTTATAGAATCAATTAAAATTGTTAAAATTTTCCAGGTCGTTACACTCTCCCTCACTCAAAACTTTTCATCCCCGAAAAGGAAGGAGGTAGGAGAATAAAACAACCAGAAAAAAAATAGATTGAAAGCCAAGATAAACAATAAATTTTAAAACTATATAAATTTTATTTAAAATATTTATTTGAAAATTTCATTTGAAATTAAATTTTCTTTAATATTTAATACTTCTCAAACTCCTTTGCAAACAATTATTTACATTATTACTTCTATTTACAAAGACTATTGAAAATATTAATTCCAAAATTTATGAAATTTTTAATTTATCTCAAGATACCTTTCAAATATTATCAATAAATTAATAATCATTTTGTTTAAAGATGTTTTATTTAATTTATAACTTCAAAATTATTTATAACACTAAAATTTTATATAAAACAATGTAGTATACAAATAAGCAATATTTAAAAGATTTATTCAAAAAGGAAAGGAAGGTAGATTCCGAAAACGGAATATAGGTGAAAAATGAAGCTGAGCAGATGAGGTAGATTCAAAAGAATAGAATCGGGCACGAATAATTTATTTCAAACCATAAGAATTTTAATTTCAAATATTAATACAAAATTTCTTTATTGGGAAAAATACTTTTATAATAAATACCTTTATAATAATATGTTTATATCGAAATAAATCTTTCTTTCGAAAATATGTTTATAACTCGATGTTTTAACAAGTTTATCCTCGTTCTTGCAGACTCTGGCCATGCGTTGATCAGGCGCAAAGCTAGAATTCTTCAAGTACTTAGTAGACCTGTTTCAACACCCAGTGAAAATACTTGAAAAACCTTTTTAAAAACAGATATGGAAAGTACAATCCAAACAAACAACCAAACCAAAACCTTTATCCGACCATGGTTCGCAGATACATAATGGTTACGCCTGGGTCTCCCAGGAAACAATCCATATCCGTAAGCTTTCTCGGCCCTGCGAGTTACGCCATGATGACTAGTAGAGTGCAGGATACACAATGGTTATGCCTGGATCCCCCAGGAATCAATCCGTACCCCTAGGCAAAACTCAGCCAGGCACTTGCGCTACTATTTGCGACCAACACAGATTGCAGGATACACAATGGTTACGCCTGGATCCCCCAGGAAACAATCCGTACCCCTAGGCAAGACTCAGCCAGGCAGTTGCGCTATGCAGTCACGAGAGAAAAAAAAACCATGGGTTATGCCACGGTGGGAAACACTCGAGTATTACATCCGGAAAACCGAAAATCAAAGAGAATAATATCGATAGAATGAATCCACGATGTGCCCACAAAGCGGATATCAAGCAGAAGGCACTTTCCATATCTTTACTTCAAAAATATATATCATATAGTAACTTTTCAAATACTTTCAAATATCATACTTATATAAAATCCATATATATATATAAGATTCCATTTTCAAATCGAATACTTTCCAAATCAATAGTATATCAAATCATACTTATATAGACTTCGATTTATAAAAAAATTCTCTTTCCAAATTAAGTACCTTTCAAATCAATAGATTTCAAATCACTTCATACTTATACAAATCCATTTTATATAAGTTCGACCACTCCTAAATCAAGTGCTTAACAATATAAGGTTCGCAATTTCAAATCATTTCAATATCAATTCAGTTTCAAAATCATATAGGATTTCACCAAATTTTCTTCCAAATTAAGTATCTAAATTTCAAAGTTCCCAAAATAATAGGTTTAGAAAATTATCCCAGTTTCCAAATTAAAATAATTCAAGTCAAACAAATTCATTTCCAAAATCACCATATAAGTACTGGTTTTTAATTTCAATTTAATTTCAAAACCAAATATTTTCTCAAAATCAATTATACTCAAAATGGTTTCCAAATTTATAATCATCACTTTAAAACTTTAAAACTATCTATTTCTATTAGAAATATCCAATTTACCTTTCTGAAAACCATTATTTGAAATTAAATTTTTTTTCCAAAACATTTCAAAACTAAATTCCATATTAGTATAATTAAAAATAGTCATATTCACTTACTTAACAA
Organism: Allium cepa; assembly: GCA_030765085.1. Classification (NCBI taxonomy): domain Eukaryota; kingdom Viridiplantae; phylum Streptophyta; class Magnoliopsida; order Asparagales; family Amaryllidaceae; genus Allium; species Allium cepa. The sequence goes on from CM060928.1 coordinate 683,382,494, forward strand.
AAGGTTTCAAACTTACTTAAGTCATACTCTTCAAAACTAAACTTATATGCTTTATCAAAAATTTTATACTTTTCGAAATTTCTTAGTTTAAAACTTTTAAACCTTGATTTGGAAGTGCTCGAACCTTCAAAATAGTCGATGAAATCAAATTTCAAATCTAAGAGTTGGAAATCAATTTTTTTTTATAAATAGAGTTATTACTAGTTAAATTGAAAACTCGAGGACTGAACACCGGTCTCACTTTAAATTGTTTCAAATATATACATATATCTTTCGAAAATATCAAATTATACTTCGGAATTTGAAATCAAAAATGGTTTTACAAAATCACTCGCATAGCGAAGCTATTAAAGTGGCCTCTCCCCCACTCTGAAACTCGAAAATCAATGTCGATGACGCGTGCACTCATCACCGAAATTATTCTCCAGCGACATAAGTGAGTTCTGGACTTCTATTTTCTTGAAAACTTCTTTGAAATTTCTTCAAAATTATTGGAATTCATTTGAACCCATTTGAAACATTTCTTATTCGGAAAAATACATTTAAATCGTATTATTTTTATATATTTTCCCAAAATCTTAAAACCAATTTCAAAATATCGGAATTCAATTCTCGAATTTCAAATTTAACCCTTCAGTTATAAATCCTTTTTATATAAATCACTTTCTTATAAATTTTCAAAATTTCCAATCCTTTCAAAACTTTTATATATAGAATAACATTTCTTATTCGTTTTATATATAGGTATATAATCCTTATCGAAAAAAATTTCACTTTTATATATAGAATAAAATCATAGTTATCAAAATAAAAATTTCGTATAAAACAATTTTAAAATATAACAAACCCAATTTTCAAAGGATGATTCAAGAATGGATTTCAAAACAAAGATAGAGATTTAATTTAGAGGAACTCTAATCAATAGAATCCTGATTCGAAGATAGGCTCAAACAAAGTTGAGAAAATCAAATTACAAAATAGAAGATGCATATACTTCTATAAATCTCGGGCGACCTTAACCGGGTCAACCGTGACTTCAGGAATATAATTGATGCGGAATTCTAAAGCAAATCGACATTCGATTGCCAGAGATAGAATTCGGCATACCAAGATATAGCAGCATCGTAAACCGAGGATACAGAAATCTCCGGTGAATCAATGCCAATTGTAAAGGAGTTTTCACCCCCTTTACAATTCATTCCGTGGAGTTATGGGATACTCCAGAATCAAACGAATATAAATAGGGAGAGACAACAATGAATTTCGGAACCGAGGGACATTCCAAAATTCAAAGGAAATCAAGTCAAAAAGAAGGGATTCAACTCGAACGAAAGTGATTCTGTAAATGAATTTACCATATATGCTAGGTTTTGCCTAGAGCCAAAGCTCTGATACCAACTGTAACGACCCGCTATTTTGGACCATTCAAATCGAAAATAAAACCGTACATGTCCGACTTGAAAAATCAAAATACCGAATTGTTAATAAAATTTGGCAAAACTTAAAATATACAGTAAATAAATCAATCATAGATCACTTACACAGAGTAATACAATGCAGCAGAATAGATAAAGAATAGTAGTTCATGAAGCTACTATATACCTCAGAGTTAGAAATAAAATAAAACCGAATAGTTCAAATGCCATGAAGTCTCCAATGCAACAGATGGCTTCTCTGAACCAATCAACTGGATGACTGAAGGGATAGATAGCTGGATCTTCAAGCAAAGCTCCAACTTCGAAGATGAGTCTCAAATGCTGTATCTCTCAGTCTGACCCGAGCGTAAAGCAAAGCACAAAACACTCGAGCCAGGATTAACATTCTTATATCTATAAATCTAACTCAAGTGAAATATCAACTAAAATATAATTAACTTAGAGGATGTTTGTGATAACCATCCTCTAAGGGTCCATGGAACTATCTAAAAGATAGAAATATACACTATAACACCGTAGTCTTTTCAACTTAATTTATACTTCAAAACCAAATATCATTTTCACTTCAAATATCTCTATACTTCCCAAATAGTATTTTTATATATTAAATAACTTGTACAGTAAAGAAATTTCAATTCCCTCAACTTAACAAATCGTTTAACATCAACCCGACCACCCCATTTAAATCTATTTCAATCTCAATTTATTAATTCAAATTCAACTCAATTTCTAAAATAACCACTTCAATTTTATCGATCTCAAATTCGGATTTGAAATCACAAAATACCCTTTATATTCAATATATTTCAAAACTTTAAGTATTCAACGTTTCAAACTAAATTTTTAATCAATTTAGTTTCTAAATAATAAATTCAACTATACTGATTTCAAATACATATCCGAATCTCAAAATAAACCATTTAAATCCCAATATAGTTCAAAGCTTTAATATTTAATTAAATGTTCAATTTAATAGTTCCATATAGATCTCGATTTAACCTCATTATTATCTAGTCTTAAAATAATCCCTCATTAGATACAATATCATTTAAGTAACCTTAAATTACATTTTACTCAATATTTTCTTTAATTTGTTTAAACGTGAAATATTCATTAAATCACTTAGATAAAAATCCAGTTACAAAATCATACCCTTAAATTTCCCATTCAATAATTTCAAATTGATTTAATTGAATAAATCCTTATTTAAATACCATTTAGATAAACCACATTTATCTCCCAATCTTAGTAAATTGCAGAATACTTTTTGGAAAAAAATTTACATAAATATTTAACATAATTTATGTATTAAATCAAATTTTGACTAAATTAAATATTATTAAATCTATATATCATAAAAAAATTTAAGGATTAACATTTAATAAGACCATATATTTCTTTCCAAAACAATGAATTAAATTTCAAAATATTTATATATATGGACCAACGATGTCTATACATATTTCTTATCATATGGTCAAGTGTTACGGATATTTATCATTTCAATCCGTACACTAAATGTATACGGGTGGATAGCATTTCAACCCGTAATCCCAATTCAATTAAATGAAAATCGCTTGGGTTTATCATTTCAACCCATAACGATTTTCTCCTATTCTAAAGTCTGTTCGGGTATGTATCATTTCAACCCATAGTGATTTCTATACTAACAGGGAACTTGCAGAGTGATAACAGATATGTAAATAATAATAACAACATGCATATATCATCAAAATAAATATATAAACAATAGGATATGGTGTCATATCCCATAAGTGAATAGTTACAGATAATAGCATATATAACAATTTAAATAACTACAGCCTCATATTTCAATTGTCGTCTCAATTGAAATCAAATTTAGTAAATAAAAGAATGTTAATCGTGAGTGATTTCTCACCTTTCGAGGCCAGAGAAAAAGAAGTGAGTTATGAAATCCAGATCCGAATTCCAAAACAAATCTAGATGGACACGGTTCAATTATCAAAGCTGATAATAGGAATAGACGAATTCAAATCAGAATTGGATCAAGGAAGATAAATAGGATAAGTGAGCTTATATACAACTAGCCAACATATGCAGACACAGTTTATAAAATATGCAACAAAATATGCATGCCTCGGTTAATATATATACATAGGTGTGCATACCGACTATATTAATATAACCATATATATACTATATAACATTTCCTCTACCAATTTGTATATAACTATACATATGACTATACTTGAAATCAAAATACACATCCCTTAAAAAAAAATCCAACGTATATCAGTCAGTGCAAACAACCTTAAGGCTGACATGAAATAAACTTTTGAAAGCATATACTGTTGAAATTATAAAATATTGATATAACTTATACTGTAAAACTACCATAGAAAATTTATATATATACCTACATTTAAATATAACTTATGTAAATTGTTGAAAATAAAATAAAATATAGTACGGTAGACTCTAAAATACTAAAACAATCATAAAAATATACATTATAAATTGACCTATCAAACTTGTACCCACCAATTTTATATAATATATATACCAAAACAGTAACGAAAATTGAAATACTATATTTTATATATCTAACATATGAAAGCTAATAAAATAACATATTTTATTATAGTTGAAACTGTTATAACCAAATATATAAAACATATAAAAATACGTATATTAATAGAAGGCTGCCAAACTTATACCATATATACCGTAAGCTATCAATAGTAAAATAAAACGCATATATATATATATATATATATATATTTAACTTACCAACTAGTTAGTAAAACATACGTATCTAAAAGCCGTACGATAACTATATGCTAACAAAAGTCAAAAACTATATACCGTAAAATCTTAAAATAATATACATAATACAGTATAAATATATACTAACCTTTATATATGAACAGAAGTTAAATATTTATATACACGTTTATAAATATAACAATTATCATATATATATATATATACTATTAAGAAATATATTATTATTTTTAAAGTTCATCTGTTAGAGAATTCAAAATCCCCATATTGCAGTAAACATATAAAACAAAACTTATGCACAATCTATACTGTTCTTAATATATAAAATAGACTTATATCAAATAAAATGCGTACTTACTTTTAAAAACCAGAGAGGAAATGTTTTGCCAACTAATGCATGCGGCCATGGGGAGGAGGCAGGCTAACGAAAAGAGAGAGCTCATGCTTAGGTTTGGAAGAAATAAGAAAACATGGAGGGGAGATGAGAACAGGCGATTTTTAAAGGAAGAATGCATGCGTGATTCAAGCAACATGACATGGCGAAGGGCATTCTTCAGGCAACAGAGAAAATGCTAGTTTATTAAATATAAAGGTAGGTCTGCATCTGATATGTGAACATGCTATATGACTTTATACAATATTTACAAAGCTCTCTCCTCTTTTAATATTAATTTGAGGGCAACGAATAGCCTACAGAGAGAAAAGAAGATGCAATCTATGCTATACTATATATATATATATATATATATATATATATATTCCTAGAAACACGGAAACGAAGAGATAAAATAGGGAAGAGAAAGAGGCGTATAAATGAATGGTAAATAAATTTAGATTTCAAATGAAATAAATGGAACAGTAGAGATTAAAGTATGGATGTAAATCCTAGAATAATAAAAAGCAACGGTTATATGTTGATTAAGAAAAATAATTAAGACAATTAATGGCTTAAATGGGGCAGCATGTTTCAAATTTTTGAAATGCAAAAGAAACGTACACTATAAATATAAAGTTTTCAAAAGCAAAAGAAACGTAAAGCTATCCATTAATTCATCAAAACGTTATTTAAGTAATAAATTGAAATGAAAAAAAAAGTAATTGTAACGGTCAATAGTTGATTTGGCTATACACTTAAAGCAATAAATTTTTGTTTGTTTATACAACACATAATGAGTTTTGAAAGTCAAGGATATAAAAATGGATAAAAGGAAAGAAATCAGGAATTTTGTGAGCAATAGCTTTCCAAGGAAAGGTAGGCTTACATTATATATACATGCTGAGATGATTAGGCACGTTCAAAAATTTTGAAGCAAATGAAGGAATTGGAAATAAATATAAAATGAAAGAAATTTGAAAAGTCTGTAGCTATGATTTAGCCAAAATTTATTAAAGTCATTTACTAGGAAGGTTGGAACCGAAAAAATAGGAAGAGGAAGGCACATTAAATTTGATGACAAAGTTGTGTTCGGATCTATAAGCAAGTGGTTTATATATTATAGGCCTTATGAAAGCAAGGGAAGGAATGAATGCTACTAGCATAATGATTTGAGATTCTTTCAAGCGTTAAAAACAAAAATAAAGAGAGACCAGAATAAACGCAACACCATAAATATAAATATACGCTTAAATTGCAAAAGAAACGTATAGAGAAAATTATGGGTAGTGGGAAAGGTAAAGTCAGTGCACGAAACTACAAGGAATAATAAAAGCAAGGTCGATGGTCTCAAATTTATTAATGGTTACGAATGGAAAAGTCTACCTGAATTGGAAAAGTATTAAGCAATAGAAATCTTTAACGGTAGTAAAAAGAAACCGTTACGCACTGATTCAAAAATCAATTAAAGCAATTAATAGCTTGAATTGGACAGCACGTTTTCTCAATTAAATAAACTTCCATAAAATTATTTGAAAATTTACAATCTGCTATATTTAAATATACGTATTCTAAATATATAAACATTTTATTTAAAAATTCAATTATTATAAGATTTCACAAATATTCAATTAAATACGTTATAGAATCAATTAAAATTGTTAAAATTTTCCGGGTCGTTACACGATTCTTTTCTCCTTATTAACTTTTGTAATTATTATACCGATGGGTCGTTAATATATTTCAAAACAAAATCAGATTCAATTTCAATTAGAATTTTTAAATCAACATTTCATTTGTCTTACTAAATCAATTTCCATAATTTACGTTTCAAACTTTCAGACTACCATTCCAAAATCTTATAATTCAATCTCAATTTTTTATTTAATCAATTCAAATATTGATTCAACTTCGTATATAAGTTTCATTCCAAAATCATTTAAATTATTTTAATTTAACGATCAAATCAATTTAAATTCACTTATTGATTTTATTCAATATTCATTAGGTTAATTTATCAATTAAGAACAATTTCTATTTATTTTCCAATTCATTAAATCAATTTAAGTTTTCCTTCATTATATCAAAACTTAAAAATTTAATTATATTAAATTAAATTCGTTAAATCGAATTCTTTAAATTATAAGTCTTACATTAATTTCAATAAATCACATTTATTCCCTGTTAAAGAAATTCAATTTCATTTATTTATTTACTTAGTTACAAATTCCAGAACTCGGTTAATAAAGAAACTTGGTTCACATATTCAGGAAGTTCAATTTCACTTATTAACTTACTTAAATAATTTTCCAAACTTAACAAATGAAGAAACCCAATTTCATTTATTAACGAAGTTCAAATTCACTTAATCAAAAGTTCAATTTCTCTTAACAAAGAATTCAAATTTATTTAATTATCAATTAGTTCAATCTTATTCAATTATTAAATAATTTCAAAACTTAATTATTCCAATCTTAATTATCAAATAACTTCAAAACTTAATTATGAAACAATTCCAACTTAATTATTAAATAATTAAATTTTAAAACAACATTCTTTCCTCAACTACTGTGTTAATATTTTATTCCAGATCATTTAAAGTTAACATTTCCTTTCGTTAAATTTCAATTCCTAACTTCATTCCAAAACCTTTTATTTATCCAAATAAAATCTTTATTTTATTTTAAATCAATTATTGACCAATCGGGTTTATATTTAATTATCTATCCTAGGTCCAAGTTTTATTTGGGTATTTATCATTTCAAACCGATTCCATTTCAATTTAAAAATCAAAGCATAGCAAATGGAACTTGCAGTGTGATAACTGGGATGGTGTCAAAGTAAATAAACAAGCAATAACAAACATTAATAACAATCCAATAGTTAATTCAAATAATCCCGAAATAATTGTATTAATTCACATTGTTGTTTGTGCGAATTGATATAATTATTTCTAGAATCTACACTATCATTTCATGTAGATTAAAGATTATTACATTATGGTTCTTCACTTGTCATCTATTTACACTTTCATACATCATCAATTTAAACAACATACATTCAGTGGTTCAAGGTGTAATTAACCAAATCCTACGTGTCAATTAATTTAATATTTAAAGGGGGTCATATTATACAAATGTCATTTAATCAAATTTACACATATGTCGATTCAAATTTTTAACTATCCCACGTCAAATTAAATTGCATAATATTTATCACTTTATATATTTCAATTTACATCCAATATAAACAACAAACAATCAATCAATCATGAACCAACTGGATTATCATCGTATAATTAACAGATAATGGTGTCAGATGTCACAGGTGAAATGATACATATAAATAGTGTAAATAACTAACTGCAGCATATTTCAATAATCGTTTCAACTGAAATAAAATTTAATAAATAAAAGAACATTAATCGTGAGTGATTTCACACCTTTCGAGGCTAAAGAGGTAGAAAATGAAGTTGAGTTACGAAATCCAAGCACGAATCTAAGACAACAAGATCGGCACGAATTTGACGGACAACTGATAAATAGAAATGGATGAGAACGGATCAAATCAGAACTAGAATGATGCAGATATATGGTATAAGCAAACTTACATATATAACTAAATATAACTATATATATAAATCATATTTTAAGTCCAAACATTATTTATTTTGAATATATATGTATTTCAAATTCTATTATTCAAATTAAAGCACATATATTAATATCGACATATATACGTTATATATATATATATATATATATATATATATATTGAAAATCAAAATTTATAAAACCCACATAACAACAAGTTATATTTTAAAACTATATACAGTAATATATAAGTATATATACCGTAATAGTATATATAAATCATACCCTTGTGACTGTTGAAATTTTATGATATATATATATAAGACTTCGTTACATAATATTTATAACAGAAAACAAAGCAGCTTGTATGAAAGTATAAATATAACGTAACGTTTTATATTAGAAAACTAACCCATATCAATACTATAACTAGCAAAAAATTTCTTATAGGAACACTATAAAGGTCGAATATATAACTAATTATATAGATCAATATATAAAAAAATCTGTAACATATTTTTCTGTAATTTTGTAAACCAATGTCTGACTATAAAACACCTGGGCTCAAACACATATAGCAAAAATTTGTATACCCCTTGTGTAACTAATATTTATATATTTAAAATCATATATAGACCCGCACTTTATTATACTTCTAAACAAACTAATATATACAGCATATTGAAACGGTAACTTTATATATAAAAGTTAATATATATATACAATAATAGAAACTCATCCCAAATGACGCAATATATATCACATATATATAACTCACGTATATAACCATTAGCTCTAAAAATGCATATAATACTAACAACCAAATACTCGCAATATAATAAAATGAAATATGGTATAATATAATACATATAATATGATTTAACATATTATAGTACAAAATAATACTATATATAGTAAACGCACTATACTATGACTCAAAATATGCTTAGTTTATATAAACTAACCCAGTAAACACATACTCATATATGTATTATAATTTAAAATCAATGCTTACAAATAAAAATAATCCTATAGTTTTTTTTTCAAATTCTACAATTAAAACCAAAACATCATTTGAGAACTGCAACATCACTTGTATTATATAACTAACTTTATCACCTAATATACTTAGATTTATAGATATACTAACATATAAACTAACTTATCAAAACATATATATCTGACGTATATTTTATAATTTTAATAGACTAACAGATAATATAAAATTATGTAAACTAATACACATTTACAACATATATACAAACTATATAACATTCCATATAATGTGTCTTATTTAAACTATATATACATATACTGATATCAAAATATAAGTAGCAAACCTATACAACATGACCTATATATCTTTATATCTCTATATAATTTGAAACCAAGCCCCTATGTATATACATATACTAACGTAATATATGAATTATTATACTATATACAACAAACAGATTAAGAAAACTATTTACATCCTATACATATATCATTCATATATATATATATATATATATATATATATATATATATATATATATATAAACATCTATATCCATTACCTGACCATGAACTAAAGAGGAGAGCGAGAGATATGCAGGGCGAGCAAAGAGGAAGGGGAGGTGAAGAAGTGATATCTACTGTCGAGATGGCTTGTTTGGTGGCGGGTTTAGAGTGGGAAGCGTAGCTGCAAGAAGGAGAGGGAATGGGGAAAGGCGCATGTGTGATAGCTGAGGGGTGGCTATGGTGGTATGGTCGGAAGGAGGTGCTCGGTGGTGCTCGGCTCTGGCACGTTCATGGAGGTGAGATGGTTGGTGGTGAACTGGGTTGGCTACTTATTTTTTCCGGGTCGGTGGGAGGAGAGGCCGCATGGGGTTGTGCTAGCGTTCAAAGGTGGTGTGGGATGGTTTCAAGGCTGCCACGAAGATGTGGATTAGTGCTTTGGGGTTTTGGCAGTAGTTGGGGTGTGCTCGGTTTTGCAAGGAGGCATGTGGATGTCAGGCGCTGCTAGGGGATGACGTGCTCGGCTGTTAGTGGGGTTGTGCACGGAAAAACACTGGCCAAGGAGGAGTGCCTGGGTAAGATGCAGCCGGTGAATCAAAGGCAAGGAGGGAGGATGGTCGAGCAACAGTTGCTTTGAATGATTATCGGCAGAGGAAAAAAATTAAGCAATGGAAACAGGGAAGGTGGCGTGGAAAAAATGACGAGGAGGCTCACGGAAGAAGACACATGCTTTCTGAAGCAAATGAATACAAGGTTGTATAAATATTTTTTCTTTTTTTGTAGAATGGCAGAACCAAGGAGGAGAAAGGAAGAGAGAAAAAAAACGAACCAGCTGAGAAGAATCAAGAGCCTAGAAAAATCAAAAGGCATGGATAATAACAATCAATATTAACTCGAGAATAAACGTAGTGCCCATTCAGATTTACCCGTTGGTTAAATGAAAGGTCGCAGGGCTCAAAAAGTTCGAAAACAGTTACCGATACGGCGATCATTTTACTGATTTCGTATCGTACCAGACTTCCACATATGCCAATGAATATATTGCGCAGATCAGCACGACGAAACGATCAAAATGGTATATAGATATCGGTGGTGCGATTTGAACTATAAAATTCGAATTTTTCTACTAGCGGAAAATGCAAAAAAAATGCAGAAAAATAAGATCGACGGTGCTAAAGATGTCCGAATTTGGAAATATGAAAAATGACGTCTTGCTCAGAAGATGATTTAGAATTTTTCTATGTAAAAATATTTAGGTTTCGAAAATGTTTTATTTTCATCGCTTTTTAACTGATTAAATTGAAGTATATTTACGCACGAAATAAACTTCCATATTTTCGGACGAAAATTTACCAGTTGCTATGTTTAACTAGACGCATTCCAAATATCAAATTTTTATTTCAAAATTTTATATTCGTTTTTATTAAATTCACACAAATTCAGTTAATTAAGTTAATTAAAACTGTTAAAATGTCCGGGTTGTTACAATCTCTCTCACTCAAAACTTTTCGTCATCGAAAGGAAGGAGGTAGGAGAATGGAAACAACTAGAAGAAATAGATTTGAATTCCAAAATAAAACAATTAATTTAAACCATATAAATTTCAATTTGAATTAATTTATATTCATCAATTTGTTTTTAAATTCAAGATTTTCATTAAATTGATTTGATTTCACATTTATTAATATTAGGTACAAAAGGTTTCTTTCAAATGAAATTTAATTTATACTTAATTAATTCAAGATACTCCCTTAAATTGATTTAATTCGATTTATTAGTTTTCAAAAAAAATTCTCTTCTATTAATCACGCTTATTATTTATTTAACTTATTATTCTATTTATCTCCACAAACATTTATAATTAAAATTTAAGTGAATAACATTTATTATACGCACTCACATTTTATTTATGAAGACAATTTATATTGTATATTATCCAGTTACATGGTTAACTTTTGAAAATTTAGGTAAGTTATGTATAATGCAATTGGGTATTATCCAAATAAAATTTTACAATTCGGTAATTTCAAGTTAAATATTTATTCAAATCCTTGTCTCAATTTATAATTTGAAATCATCTTTAATCATAAATTTAAGAATTAAATTTCCGATTTCACTTCAAACCATTTAGAGATAATTATGTATATACCATACATATCAAATCAATTTAAATTTTAAAATAATATACCTATATATATAAATCAAATCCTACTTAAGAAATTTAGATCGATTTAATTTCCAAACCAAAACTGTAGCGAAGCTACGAATTGGACTCTTCCTTCAGAAACTCGAAAATGAATGTCGATGATGCGGCCGTCATCACCAAAATTATTTTTCAGGGACAAAGAGAAGAGCACTGATTTAAACATTTTAAATTCTTTAAAAACCATTTTTATTCGAAAATGTTTTAAATAATATACATTTTAAAACTTTAAAACCATAGTTCGAAATTGTTGGAAATTAAATTCTCAAATTCTAATTTAAATTCACTTCAAATTCCTAATATAAATTCGTTTAAACTTCCAAATCAATTTATATACCAAGTTTAGTTTAGTTATTTATATATGAGACAAAAGCCAATGGTTTAGATGCCCTTTTAAAAATCCAATATTATTTATTAACAACCAATTCAATTTACTATCAAAAATTCAGAAAATCATACTTATATATATAATATAATTTTTCGAAATTTATTTCATTCACCAAATTTAAAAATAATATTGTGTCAGTTTGCACTGCTCAAGTGTTTTGGAATTCCTATCGATAGCGTGATCAGACGAATCGATCGGAAACCTAAATCAACATCAACAACTCAAACAACACAATATATAAAACATTTTGAACATTAATTCACAAATACACTTCCTCGCTCGGCGATACAAAAATGGATTTCAAAATAAGTATAGAGATTCAAATTTGATGAAATCAAATCAAAGAGAATTTTGATCCAATAATACGTTCGAAATAGAAGATAAGATAATTCAATTAACAGAATCGGAAGATGGATAAGCTAATTTAATTCACGGGCAACCTTAAGCGGGTCGACCGTAACTTCAAGAATAAGGTCGATGCTGAATTCCGAGGTAAATCAACATTCGATCTCAAGAGATAGAATTCAGGTATAGCAGGGAATAGATAGCATCGAAAACCGAGGATATAGAAATCACCGGTAAACCGATGCCTATTGTAAAGGAGTTTCACCCATTTACAAATCATTCGAATTTTGGCGAGACCGCCGATTCACTATAAAGATCATTCGAAGTGGATTTATGAGATTCTCTAGAATTGAAAGAAGACAATGGTGAGGGACACGAATGAATTTTGGAACCACGGGGAACGTTCCAAAATTCAAAGGACTAGAGTCAAAAGGATGAGATTCAAACTCGAATGAGAGTGATTCTGTAAATACATTTACCCTATATGCTAAGTTTAGCCTAGAGCTACCAAAGCTCTGATACCAACTATAACGACCCGCTATTTTAGACTATTCGCATCCGCACATGTCGGACTTGAATAATTCAAAATACCGAATTGTTAATTTAAAATTTAGCAAAATTCAGATATACAGTAAATAAATAATCACAGAATCACAGACACAGAATAATAATATGCAGCGGAAGCAAAAGATAGTAGTTCATGAAGCAACTATATATATATATATAACAGGGTTAAATAGTTACAACAGAAGTATCGAATGCAATAGTCAAATACAAGAATCAGAATACATCAATGGAATCAACTGAATATCTGAAAACTGGATATATAGCTGGATCTCCAGGCGAAGCTCCAACTCCAAAGGTGAGTCTCGAATACTGGTACACTCAGTCTGACCCGAGGGTAATGGTGAACACAAAACACTAGAGTCAGGATTAACATTCTTATATCAATTAATCCAACTCAAGTGAAATAACAATTGAAATACAATAACTCAAAGGACGTTGGAATAACCATCCTCTAAGGATCCGTTAAACTATCTACTATGTAGTAATACACGCTAAATAGATAGTGTCTATCAGTAATATAAAGTATCAAAATAGTGTTAAGGTGTGACGCCTCACCTCTATACCCACGCTAGCCAAGAACATTACGGTGAATGCTGTCAACTAGCACGGAGAATAAGGCTGTTGAGGAGCGACCATCCGTGTAATTGCTTTGCACAAGCATCGATATGTCAGATAGTATAACATGCATTTCTTTATCAAGAGGAAATCCGACACACCGATACTGTGACGCCCCACCTCTATACCCACGCTAGCCAAGAACATTACTGTGAATGCTGTCAACTAGCACGGAGAATAAGGCTGTTGAGGAGCGACCATCTGTATAATTGCTTTGTGCGAGTACCGATATACCGGCTAAAAATATAACTTTTCATCTCAAGAGGAAATCCGACATACCGACACAAACTCAAAGCTACTACACAGTGGCTATAATTTCTTCGGAAACAAATATAGAAATAAACATAACATAAATCAGTCACAGACAATTCATATCACAAAGGCGGAATAAGATATGAATATTACACTAGAAAGTGTACATCAGAGTAGTGGTCTAAAAAGATCCACAATAATACAAAGGAATAGATACAAGTGCTAGACAAGAGAATAAGTATACATCAAGGAGTCTAAATCTCAAATGTATACAACAAAAACTACTAATCTAAGTAGTTAGCCAAAAGTCAGAGGGATCAATCCCAAGAGAGAAGTCAAGCCGACGCACCTGTAACATCTCGGTCTGACCCGAGTATTATTTAATAAGAAAATAATAAACGGATCAGTCTAGCTATAAATATCAGATGAAGTGATATATAATAAGAGATATGACATAAACATATAATAATCACAATGCCAAGCTGTGATAAAATAGTAATTGAAAATCAACAAGAGATTAATCAATATCACAATAATCTACTCAAGATAAAAAGGAATGTCATACTCCTAATTTCATTCACCAAGCCGCAATATATGACACATATATCAATGCCCATCGTAAAAGTTGGTGAAACATAAATTCCAGAATTCAACACACGAGATCCAGAAATCACAAGGAAAGGATCAACGACGTCGTACAGCGGGACATCCGATGAACCAAATCACAATCAAAGGGAACAACGACGTCGTACAGCGGGACGTCCGATGAACCAAATCACAAAGACATAGCACGATGCTAGTCAAAAACCTAAAATGATCGTCATGATCAAAGAGAAGTGTCAATTACAATAAGCTAGTAAATATATGAGCTTAGCTTCATGTCCCATAACCACTAGCTTAACTTAAATATTTACGAACAAATTGTAGATCTCCACTAGAAAATTGTCACAAGAGGTTCAATCGAACAAGTCCAAGAATTAACCGACGAAGTAAACGCAAGCGTTTCATACCACTCGTTTTACTAAGTCGTTTAATTAGATTTCTCATACGAGTGAGGTAAAGGTTTATATATACTAATAGATTGGAAAACGGTTTTATAAACGAATTTGGTATTAATAGTATTGAAATCGTTTGAGGAAAGAGTTTTGATATTTACTACTAGTATAGAAAACCTTTATATTTTTAAAGTGACAAAGCACAAGGGGGATTGTAGAAACAATCAATCACAAAGATCACATTCGAAGATGTGAATAAAATCCAATGAAATCGATAAAGGATCCATCGAAGTGGATATATCTAAAATTCCCAAAGAAAATAAGTCATCAAAGATGATAATAAATGATGACAATAAATAGGATCATCACGAATCGATTTAAATTGGAAATTCAATCCAAAAAGGCAAATTGGACTCAAACAGCAGGTTCAGTCGACTGAACAGAGAATTTCAGTCGACTGACCCTGTACATGGAAATTTTCCAGGTTCAGGAAACTTTCTGTTTCCAGTTTCAGTCGATTGTGCAGAGTTTTTCAGTCGACTGAATCATGCCTGGAAACTCTCGGGTTTCAGGTTCAGTCGACTGAACAGAGATTTTCAGTCGACTGAATCATGCCTGGGCTGTTTTTCAACCTTATTCAAATGAAGAGCAAACTCTTCCAACTTGCAACCGGACGGACATTGGCTCTAAGGGTTTATGCCAATCGGCAACCCGGCCCTATATGCTCCTCGGTGCATCACCAAAAACATGATCAAACATCCATAAAAGGATTTCACACAAATTTGACTTAAAAACCCAAAAATTGGAGTATTCACAAAATCAATCCAAAACAAGAGCAAATGCACATGAAGAAGTGTTAGGAATTCATGCCCAACAACCAAAGATAATTATAGTCATAGATGTGAGATATAAATCTCACCTTTGAACCCAAATCAATGAAGGAGAAGCTATGAAGCAATGGCAACAACAAGCACTCTTCAATTCCAACTCAACAAGCTTGAATCTAAGCTTAAAGGAGAAACATTTCCTAAATTAGGTTTAGGAAATTTCTGAAATTGAATGGAGAAAGAGTTGGAGAAGATGAAGAGGAAGCTTACCAATGGGTTCACATAGATTTTGGAGCAAGAACTTGAGCTAGCAAAGGAAGCTAGGGCTTAGAGTTTTAATTTCCTCTTCCACCCTCCATTAACATAAAAGCTTGAGTATTAGGAAAATAGAAGAGAAGTGAATGAAGAGGAGAGTGTTGGAACTGAGTTAAGTGACTAATTGGCTCAGCCCAACCAAAGCCCTAAGCGGGAAAAAGTAGCAAAAATCAACTTTCCCCAAACATATCGAAGCTTATACTCAAAAAGGTCACAAACGGTGTTTTGAACTCAATGGAGGTGGTCTCGAGTCCTAATTCGACTGTTTGCAAAAAGTAGCTTTTCGGACTAAAATCCGACTAACGATAAAATATTTAAATAAAATATTTAAATATAAAATCGATAAATATGCGGGTTGTTACAGACTCCCCTCCTTAAAGAAATTGCGTCCTCGCAATAAGTAAGAAGGAAATATAAGAAGTAACAACCATAGAAGCATATCAACACAAAAGAAAATTTGAAATAGGAAGTTCACCATAAAGTACACAAAAGAGTTAGCAAGAAATCTGGTGAAACTTCAATTTCCACAATAACACCGGGCTCAAGAATGAAATCCGGAATCCCTAAGGCATTCCCGTAGATAAAAGACGCGGGGAACGTCAAGAATAGCAGAAAATTGAGCCGGTGCAACGGCGTAGTACAAAAACGGTACGCCCGAAAAACTAGAAACTCAAACAATTTGGGACATCAGCGTAGTACAAAAACGGTACGCCCAATGAACCCAAGCAAAGACATCGATGTAGTACAAACGGTACTCCCGATGAATCAAAAGCAAAGACATCGATGTAGTACAACGGTACATCCGATGAATCAAACAGCAAAGACATCGATGTAGTACAACGGTACATCCGATGAATCAAAAGCAAAGACATCGATGTAGTACAACGGTACATCCGATGAATCAAATAGCAAAGACATCGATGTAGTACAACGGTACATCCGATGAATCAAAAGCAAAGACATCGATGTAGTACAACGGTACATCCGATGAATCAAAAGAAAAGACATCGATGTAGTACAACGGTACATCCGATGAATCAAATAGCAAAGACATCGATGTAGTACAACGGTACATCCGATGAATCAAAAGCAAAGACATCGATGTAGTACAACGGTACATCCGATGAATCAAAAGAAAAGACATCGATGTAGTACAACGGTACATCCGATGAATCAAATAGCAAAGACATCGATGTAGTACAACGGTACATCCGATGAATCAAAAGCAAAGACATCGATGTAGTACAACGGTACATCCGATGAATCAAAAGAAAAGACATCGATGTAGTACAATGGTACATCCGATGAATCAAATAGCAAAGACATCGATGTAGTACAACGGTACATCCCATGAATCAAAAGCAAAGACATCGATGTAGTACAACGGTACATCCGATGAATCAAAAGAAAAGACATCGATGTAGTACAACGGTACATCCGATGAATCAAATAGCAAAGACATCGATGTAGTACAACGGTACATCCGATGAATCAAAAGCAAAGACATCGATGTAGTACAACGGTAGATCCGATGAATCAAAAGAAAAGACATCGATGTAGTACAATGGTACATCCGATGAATCAAATAGCAAAGACATCGATGTAGTACAACGGTACATCCGATGAATCAAAAGCAAAGACATCGATGTAGTACAATGGTACATCCGATGAATCAAAAGAAAAGACATCGATGTAGTACAACGGTACATCCGATGAATCAAATAGCAAAGACATCGATGTAGTACAACGGTACATCCGATGAATCAAAAGCAAAGACATCGATGTAGTACAACGGTACATCCGATGAATCAAAAGCAAAGACATCGATGTAGTACAACGGTACATCCGATGAATCAAAAGAAAAGACATCGATGTAGTACAACGGTACATCCGATGAATCAAATAGCAAAGACATCGATGTAGTACAACGGTACATCCGATGAATCAAAAGCAAAGACATCGATGTAGTACAACGGTACATCCGATGAATCAAAAGAAAAGACATCGATGTAGTACAACGTTACATCCGATGAATCAAATAGCAAAGACATCGATGTAGTACAACGGTACATCCGATGAATCAAATCACAATCAAAGGGAACAACGACGTCGTACAGCGGGACGTCCGATGAACCAAATCACAATCAAAGGGAACAACGACGTCGTACAGCGGAACGTCCGATGAACCAAATCACAAAGACATAGCACGATGCTAGTCAAAAACCTAAAATGATCGTCATGATCAAAGAGAAGTGTCAATTACAATAAGCTAGTAAATATATGAGCTTAACTTCATGTCCCATAACCACTAGCTTAACTTAAATATTTACGAACAAATTGTAGATCTCCACTAGAAAATTGTCACAAGAGGTTCAATCGAACAAGTCCAAGAATTAACCGACGAAGTAAACGCAAGCGTTTCATACCACTCGTTTTACTAAGTCGTTTAATTAGATTTCTCATACGAGTGAGGTAAAGGTTTATATATACTAATAGATTGGAAAACGGTTTTATAAACGAATTTGGTATTAATAGTATTGAAATCGTTTGAGGAAAGAGTTTTGATATTTACTACTAGTATAGAAAACCTTTATATTTTTAAAGTGACAAAGCACAAGGGGGATTGTAGAAACAATCAATCACAAAGATCACATTCGAAGATGTGAATAAAATCCAATGAAATCGATAAAGGATCCATCGAAGTGGATATATCTAAAATTCCCAAAGAAAATAAGTCATCAAAGATGATAATAAATGATGACAATAAATAGGATCATCACGAATCGATTTAAATTGGAAATTCAATCCAAAAAGGCAAATTGGACTCAAACAGCAGGTTCAGTCGACTGAACAGAGAATTTCAGTCGACTGACCCTGTACATGGAAATTTTCCAGGTTCAGGAAACTTTCTGTTTCCAGTTTCAGTCGACTGTGCAGAGTTTTTCAGTCGACTGAATCATGCCTGGAAACTCTCGGGTTTCAGGTTCAGTCGACTGAACAGAGATTTGCAGTCGACTGAATCATGCCTGGGCTGTTTTTCAACCTTATTCAAATAAAGAGCAAACTCTTCCAAATTGCAACCGGACGGACATTGGCTCTAAGGGTTTATGCCAATCGGCAACCCGGCCCTATATGCTCCTCGGTGCATCACCAAAAACATGATCAAACATCCATAAAAGGATTTCACACAAATTTGACTTAAAAACCCAAAAATTGGAGTATTCACAAAATCAATCCAAAACAAGAGCAAATGTACATGAAGAAGTGTTAGGAATTCATACCCAACAACCAAAGATAATTATAGTCATAGATGTGAGATATAAATCTCACCTTTGAACCCAAATCAATGAAGGAGAAGCTATGAAGCAATGACAACAACAAGCACTCTTCAATTCCAACTCAACAAGCTTGAATCTAAGCTTAAAGGAGAAACATTTCCTAAATTAGGTTTAGGAAATTTCTGAAATTGAATGGAGAAAGAGTTGGAGAAGATGAAGAGGAAGCTTACCAATGGGTTCACATAGATTTTGGAGCAAGAACTTGAGCTAGCAAAGGAAGCTAGGGCTTAGAGTTTTAATTTCCTCTTCCACCCTCCATTAACATAAAAGCTTGAGTATTAGGAAAATAGAAGAGAAGCGAATGAAGAGGAGAGTGTTGGAACTGAGTTAAGTGACTAATTGGCTCAGCCCAACCAAAGCCCTAAGCGGGAAAAAGTAGCAAAAATCAACTTTCCCCAAACATATCGAAGCTTATACTCAAAAAGGTCGCAAACGGCGTTTTGAACTCAATGGAGGTGGTCTCGAGTCCTAATTCGACTGTTCGCAAAAAGTAGCTTTTCGGACTAAAATCCGACTAACGATAAAATATTTAAATATAAAATCGATAAATATGCGGGTTGTTACAGATACAAACTCAAAGCTACTACACAGTGGCTATAATAATCCTCGGAAACAAATATAGAGATAACCATAACACAAATCAGTCACAGAAAATTCATATCACAAAGGCGGAAATAGATATGAATATTACACTAGGAAGTGTATATCAGAGTAGCGGTCTAAAAAGATCCACAATATCTCAAAAGAATAGTTACACGAACTACATAAAAGAATAAGTATACATCATGGAGTCTATATCTCAAATGTATACAAAAAAAACTACTAACCTAAGCAGTTAACCAAAAGTCAGAGAAATCAATCCCAAGTGAGAAGTCAAGCTGAAGCACCTGTAACATCTCGGTCTGACCGAGTATTATTTAATAAGAAAATAATAAACGGATCAGTCTAACTATAAATATCAGGTGAAACGATATAGAATATGAGATATGACTAAACACATAATAATCACAATGCCAAGCTGTGATATATATAAGTAATTGAAAATCAACAAGAGATTAATCAATATCACAAAATCTACACAAGAATCAAAGAAATGTCATACTCCTTATTTCGTTCACCAAACCATGAATATTGACGATTATATCAATGCCAATCACAAAAGTCAATGACAGACAAATTCACCAATGCACAAATATTGATAAAACTTATCAATGGAAATCACGAAAATTAGTGGAACACAAATTCTAGAAATCATCTCAAGAAATCCAGAAGACACAAAAGTCAATGACACACGAATTCACCAATGCACAAAAATTGATAAATCATATCAATAGAAATCACAAAAATAGGTGAAGCATAAATTCCAGAATTCGACACACGAAATCCAGAAATCACAAGAAAGGGGGGAGGCCTATCACACGAACGGGAGCATTAAAGCTCACCAACATATGTATCACACGAACCTGAAGCTATCTCATGGTAGCTAGCCATTAATTTTTGACACACGTACGGCTCGAAGGCCATGGGGAGCTACCCCACAAAGAAATGAGACGAAGCTCAATAAAATGAGTTACTGTCCTCCACGTGGACCAAGAGACATCGCACAATTGCTAGTCTAAATCACAAAAATGATCGTCATGATCATCAAGAAGTGTCAATTACACTAAGCTAGTAAATATATGAGCTTAGCTTCATGTCCCATAACCACTAGCTTAACTTAAATATTTATGAACAAATTGTAGATCTCCACTAGAAAATTGTCACAAGAGTTTCAATCGAACAAGTCCAACAATTAACCGACGAAGAAAACGAAAGCGTTTCATACCACTTGTTTTACTAAGCAGTTTAATTAGATTTCTCATACGAGTGAGGTAAAGGCTTGTATATACTAATAGATTGGAAAACGGTTTAAGAAACGAGCTTTGTAATAAAATAGTGTTGAAATCGTTTTGATGAAAGAGTTTTGATATTTACTATTAGTATAGAAAACCTTTATATTTTTAAAGTGACAAATCACAAAGAAGATTGTAGGACAATCGATAACCAAAATTCACACCCGAAGACGTGAATAAAATCCACAGAAATCGATACCAAATCCATAGAAATGGATATTTCCAAAAATCCATAAAAAGAAGTCATCAAAGTCAATAATAAGTGATAACGACTAATAGGATCGCTAAAATCGATAAATAATGGAAATTCACACAAAACAGCCTGAATAGGCAAAAATAAACATCTCCAGACGTCTGATTTGGAATCCAGATGTCTGGATTTGTTTTCTGAAAATAGTTCAGAAAGCTACCCAAACGTCTGGAATAGCCAAAACAGACGTATGAGCCATGGCCAGACGTCTAGTTTTGAATCCAGACGTCTGGTTTTGTTCTTTGGAAATAACCTAGAGAACGTCCAGACGTTTGAAACATCAAGTCAGACGTCTGAGACCTATCCATACGTCTGATCCTAAATTTCAGACGTCTGGAATTAGTCTTTGGCAATTTTTTATAATATGCGTGCACACATTTTTCTTTCCAGGTCCAAACCAGACGTCTGGACTAGGTCACCAAATGTCTGGTCATCTGGTCTGGGCAACAATTTGCCTAGGCCAAAGTGGCCAAAACGTATCGGGAGCGATCAGACGAGCAACGCCGACTAAGGATTTATGCCTAGCGACAACCCGGCCTTAAAAGCTCTTCGATACACCCCGAATATCAATGTCCAAATGTCCATAAAAGGATTTCCATAAAATTGGACCAAAGCACACAAATTTGGAATATTCACCAAATCAATTCAAATTGAAAGCAAATGAATATGCACATATGTTAGGAATTCATACCTAACAACAATGATAGATATAGAAAAGGATGTGAGATAAAAATCTCACATTTGAACCCAAACGATTGAAGAAGAAGCTTGGAAGCAAAGGAGAATCAACCACTCTACAAATCCAACTCAGGAAGCTTGATTCTAAGCTTTAAAAGAAGAACATTCCCAAAGTTAGGTTTAGGAATTTCTGAAATTGATAAGAGAATGAGTTGGAGAAGAAGAAGAGAAACTTACCAATAGGTTCTTCTATTAGTTTAGAGCTAGAGTTTTATTTGCAAAAGAAAACTAGGGTTTTGGAGTTTTAATTTCCCATCTCTCCCACCATTGATGCTTTGGAACTGAAAAGAGAAGGAAGTGAGGGTGAATGGGGATGAGTGGTTCAGATTTGAGTATAAGTTAAACATAGGGCTGAACCCAAACCCAAACCCAAAGTGAAAATGGTCAAATTTTTGACTAGCTCCAAATATATCAAAGTTTATACTCAAAAAGGTCTCAAACGTCATTTTAAACTCAATGGGAGTGGTCCCGAGTCCTAATTCGACCGTATGCAAAAAGTAGCTTTTAAGACTAAATTCCGAGTATCGATAAAATATTTAAATAAAATATTTAAATATAAAATCGACAAATATGCAGGTTGTTACAGACTCCCCTCCATAAAGAAATTGCGTCCACGCAATATTTAAGAAGAAAATGTAAAATAACAACCATAAAAGCATATTCAACACAAAAGAAATTTGAAATAAGAAGTTCACCTCAAAGAGCCTGAGAAAGTAAGTTAGGATGTGTTCGCTCGATGAACTCTCTAGATTCCCAAGAACAATCCTTAGGATTTGAAGACCGTTGAACTTTAACAAGCGGAACATCCTTATTTCGAAGTTGTTTGACTTCCGAAGCAATAATACGAACAGGATGCTGCTCATAAGTTAAATTAGGCGAAACTTCAATCTCTTCCACAATACCGGGCTCAAGAATAAAATCGAAATCTCGAAGACATTTCCAAAGTTGAGAAGCATGAAACACGTCATGGATAGCAGAAAATTGAGCCGGTAATAAAAGGCGATAAGCCATGGAACCAATACGTTCAGTGATAGGAAATGGCCCTGTAACAACTCTGTATTTTGTAATTATTTTATTGTATATTTTAATTATTTTTAATGTAATATTTTGATTTAAAAAACTTATTTTACTTATTTGAAATGATTAAATTTATTATTTAAATATAATCTTGATCTTTATATGAGTTATAATTCCAAACTTGTGTAAGTTGAATATTTGCCTGAAATGCTGATTTTGGTCAAAATAGTCAAACTGTGACTTTCAACTTAAAATTTTAAAAGTTTAAAAATTTAATTTTTTTTCTTTTATTATGAGAGTACATAAAATTCTAAGAACACCACTTTTCGTTTCGTTGAAATTGGATGTAAATTGTGAAAGTTATACCCTTTACAATATTGTGAATATATAGGGTTATTTAACAATGACTATTTTGAATTGAATAAATTACTTCTTCTTTGTTATATTTTATTTTAAATGTAATCATATGTTTTATTATGTATATTTTGAATTTTAAATATTTTTAAATGATAATAGAATTTTTCCAAAATTTACTGTATTTATTTCCTATTTTTAAAGGCGGTTTTATAATTTTCTGCTATTTTCTTCATATAAATTGTAACGACCCATAATTTTTAGTAATTAAAATATGAATATTTAATTAATTTTAAATATTTATAAGTGAATTTATAAGTCGAATAAATTTTTATTTGAATTATTGGATTTTATTGGATAATTAAATCGATAATTTAATACGTGAAATTATAGAAATAATTAAAAATATAGTTAAATATGATTGAAAATGATTTGTAAAATTTTATTTTATCATATGGGAGTTAGAACAATATTTTAGAACTTTTAAAATCGAATTAAAAGTTAATTTGTGAAAATTGAATATTTTAATATTTAATAATCGACTGTAAAATAGTCAATTTTTGAACAGTCTCAGAATTGAACGAAACCAGTTTCATTGGATCTTTAATAGTTAGTTATTACCGGATTTCAAATTTCGTGTCAATCGGAGTTATCGTTTGATCGTGGCAGCTCGAAACGCATCGATTTATTTTTAATTTTAATTTGGCGAGTCAAAATAGCCATTTTTCAAAAAGTCTCGGATTTCGACGAAACCAGTTTCATCGGATCCGTAATGTGATATTATTGTAAGGTTTCAAATTTCAAGTCAATTGGATTTACCGTTTGTCCGGTACAAATTAAAACGCCTAAAAATCGACTTAAATCGGTTTAATTCAAATTGAGCGTTTACAGCCATAACTCGCACATACTTCCGAATTAGCTTCCGAAACCTATTCCATTGTGTCCGGAACGCGGGATAAACCCTAGGTACGTCAGTTTCGGCGCCTAAATCGGAGTTCGGAATTTCCGGATGAATAGTGTCGATCGAAATTCTATAAATAGCCCACCATCCTCTTCATAAATTAAAAAAATAAAAATAAAACCCTAATTACAAAACCCTAGCCGCCACATTTACAACCAATGGCCAGAAATTAGTTACATTCATCCCTCAATCTCTCTCAATCTACAAAGATTTAGCCAAGGTGTTCAACACGAAAGTCATAGAGCTCGACGAGAGCTTCGATTCCATACGGTGATGATCGGAAATGGTGCAACGTAGAGGGAGATATCGGGGGCCGATTGCTTCAGGTTGTGCACGCAATTCCATGCAAATGGGGGGCCGAACTCAAGGGGGAGGCAGGCGAAGGTAGAGGGGGTCAAGAGCTTCAAGATGGTGGTGGTTTGATCGTGTATAGTCGAGTATGGGTGGAGAATAATTAAACCCTAGTTTCTATATTGGGTTCGGCCTAAATTTTGAGTGCCTGTAGCCAAAACGTGAAGAGGAGAGAAGGGGGGGACGGTCCAGATGAGGGGATTGCAGATCCAATGGCTGATGTAGCATAGGTTAAAAGTTTTAAATAAATGTTGTAATTTATATGCTTTATAAACTCGTGTAACTTCAAAAATGCATAACTTTTTCATACGAGGTCGAAAACGCGCGAAACTAGTTGCGTTGGAATCGTATGGACGAGCACTACGCGATGGAGTTGGTTTGGAGTCGTTTGGAGTTAGTGAGAATTTTGGGTAAAATTAAACGTCCGTTTAATTTTATTCGAAATAAATCGCTAAAACGGAAATTAAAATCAAGGTGAGAACTTCTCACTCAATCGAATCAGTCGATTTCATTTTAAATAGTTAGATTTAAAATATTTGAATGCATGTTTGAATGATAATTAATATCTATTGATTGTTAAAATAGACATTATACGCCGTTAGTAAGCGGATGTTATTTATTAAAAACATATACCGCGAATATTTCATAAACAGTGAAATTGGTATTATATATAATATCAATATATATATATATATTGGCATATGTATATATTGCAGTTGTTGATTTCCCGCATTTTTTGTTTAGCGGATGAGACCCTATTGCGCCGTTATTAAGCGGATAATATTTAATAAGAACATATACCGCGATAATTTCGTACTGGAGCGAAATTGGTATTGTGCTAATGTTTTTGGATGCATGAAAACAGGTTGGAGGGATCCAACTGGATTCCTCAACAGTTTTTATTTGATTTCAGATATTTTGATATTTGATGGATTATCATATCGATATATGATATCGTTGTTTGTCGTGATTGACTATTTGGTGTGTAGCATCATTGGACCCAAATTTTGGGATTTTAAAATGATTTTTAAAGGTGATTTTTGAAAGTATACGTTATAAACTATTTTTGGGAATTTATTTATTTTAAATAAATAAACGTTATACTTTTAAAAGTTATAAAATTATGTTTTTGAGAAATATAGTTAAAAGATTGATTTTTGAGAAATATGGATTAATGATTTTATAAAATAGTTTAAATTGGATTTTTGAATATGTTATGAAAAGTTTAAATATAGGATTTATGAAATTTAATTATTTTATGAATCAAAATGGTGAAATAATAAAGGAGATTAGAGACGTTTTAAAGAATAATATAAATTGATTTATATTAAGAGATTTATAAATGGATACTTATAAATTGAAATATTGACATTATAAAACGAGTTTTTATAAGTGTTTGAATGAAGTGAAAATGAATTTCATAATAGAAATGAAATTTATGGAATTATAAACTGTGAAGTTATAAAAGAAATTTATAAATAGTAAGATTTATAAATTTGGTGAAATTATTTGAAGAATAGATTGGTTAAATAAATGGATCTTATAAGTTATAAGATTTATAATTATGAAGTTAAAAGAACGATTTTTGTAAAGTAATTGTTTTATAAGCATTTGACTTATAATATGAACCTTTGTTTTATAATTGAGTTATAAATCGAATAGGTTAATAAAAGAATTTATAAAAGGGAAGTTTTTATAAATAAATAGAAATGGAATTTATAAACGTTGTTTTATAAATTCGCAAATGACTTATTTTGATAAGTAAATTGTTGAAACCTATTAATGGAGTTATATTCACGTTTTTGACTGTGAATAATTCTTTTAAATAAAATGTATAAAAGGATGAAATGTGTTAACGTAGTATATTCACGTTTTTGAATAGTGAATAACACGTTAAAGAAATTGTTTAGAATGTGATATTTTAAATAGAATTAAAACGATCTAACGATGTTTTAAAATGTGTTGAGATTCGAAACCATAGATTTCAACATTTATTGTTGAAATAGACGTTTTCGAGAAATAAA
Source organism: Allium cepa (assembly GCA_030765085.1). Taxonomy (NCBI): domain Eukaryota; kingdom Viridiplantae; phylum Streptophyta; class Magnoliopsida; order Asparagales; family Amaryllidaceae; genus Allium; species Allium cepa. The sequence goes on from CM060928.1 coordinate 683,409,594, forward strand.
AGGAAATAGTGGACTATAACACTGTTGTTATAGTAAATGATTTCCGAAAGGCAATGTTTTGTATAGTATTGGGATTTATATATATATATTTTAATTTCGAATCCCTATACTAGTGATTTTGGGTTGTCGTAACGATGTTCTACGCAACATTCGTTTTGGCCCAAAGAAATATGTTTAAGAGCATGATTTCCTTAAAGAATGAAATATATACTTAATCTCGATTTAAGTATATTGAATGTTTTCCAAGTGTTGAAAATAAATAAAATTTGTGAATTACTTATGAATAAATAAGTATGGAAATGTTTTTCCCAATGTAAAATGAAACGTTAGAAAATTTATCTTTTTGAAGATAAATTGAAATGAATAATTGAAATCGAATATTCATCGATATTTTGGAATTATAAATTCACTATTGAATTTATAAAGGAAAGGAGAATTTGTTTAAAAATAAATATTGATTTATTTTTGAAGTTTTGAATTTATATATCTAGTGAAGATATTTTGGAAAATAAATAATTTGGAAAATTATTTGGAAACTGGTGATGTGTGCATATCCATTGATAGTTCAATAACCGACTATCAATATTTCCCTTTGAATGGGTAATTGATGTGATTTGTTTGAATGTGAATGCTACACTTATTTTTAAATAAGTGCTCACTATTCGGGTTAACCGGGAAAGGACCATGGGGTCGTATAACCCATTCCGAATATGTGATACGTCGTTATAATTGCATTGAAGATCGGTGTTGAAGACCCGGTATTTGCGAGAGCGATAGGATGACCTGTCGATTGTCTCTGCACTGAGTTGCAACGGTATAGAGACTCCCTAAGTGATGGGAAATCCGATCAGGATTGTGAATATCCGGATTGCAAGGACTTCTTTGTAAGTGCCTTCGGTTTTGTTCGATCCCGGAACAAACTTGTATGGATTGTATGTCTGACATTACAAGTTGAGATATAAAGCCGATTTCTTTCAAATATATTTCTGTTGGTGGCGAAGAATTTATTCTTTAGCTTAACACCCTTCTCTGAGACGTACGAGCTCAGAGGTTATATAGTTGAAGTTATCAGCGATATATTCCCAATTTGGTAATGTGACATGCTGAGTGTTGCTGAAATGATCATTGTGTTGATTATTGTGATAGGATCGTTTATTTGATCGTCTATCTTGGTGATCATTGTGTTGATCATTTGTTGACCCAAAGCATGGCTTTTGTATAAAGTATGTTTTTTGTGGACGTGACTTCGTCGAACCTCACACCCCGGAAATGGTCAAAACAGGAAAGATGCGGCAAGGTTATGAGGGGTAGCACCCTTTAGGGTATGTACATTTCCTTCTGGATAGAGGTGGTATCATGGTATGGAGCCCAGATATTTAACCTATGTGGTTACTACGAATTTATTACTTTGTGGTTGTTGGTTTTCGGGATCCCGTGAGAAAGGTCGTTTACGATCGGGGAATGGCGTGCTCGTGTCAGTAGTTACCCAGTTAGGGGTAACCCGGCCTTGTGTTGGCAGAGTTCCGGTTTGGTTCTCGGGGATGTCTTTCCAGAGGCATTCTCATGTGGCAATGGGAAGTTCCTTGGCCTGACCATTTGTTGGAAATCCAATTCCCAATACGAAACTCGTACGGTATTAGTTGTAGGACCTGCCATTCACTTATGGTGGTCACCACTGTTTGGATGGTAGCTATAGTAGGCATAGTTCGAAATGTCTATGTTGGCTAAGATTTATATTCTACTTTCGAAATGAATTTTTCCCCTACACTATGCACTAGTAATAATATCAAATGTTATTTTAAATGCGTATCAAGCATCTTTGACTATCATAAGGAGAAATCTCCTCCGATTCTGCGTTTGCATTGTGTGTGTGTGCGGGAGGCCTTATGGTAGTCTCATTTTTAAAAGCATTGCGAATTGAATTTAAAAATATTCCTCTATTTTGATTTCAAAGATAAATAAACTGTTTTTAGTTCTCACACCAGTCACATGACTGACTTGGAGTTTATTGTTTTCCTTCCTAAACTCTGGGTACCCACCAATTTCCACACGGGCAGTCAAGAGTTAAGGTTTATCAGGATATTCTGGATAATCTGGAGTTGCTGGAGGCAAGCTGGATGGCATGGCGTATTACTAGTTTATATAGTATTTCTTTTTCCGCTGCACTGTTGTTGTTGTTGATATTGTACACTCTGATGATATGATGTAATGAAATGTATAAAATGTAATAACTGATATAGTTCTTTGTTTAAAGATTATTCATTTATTATTATATGTTGCTCCGCTGCGAATTGTGAGATTCTGATGTTGTTCTGTTCTGTTGTTTTCTGTTCCGTTCCATTTTCTGTTTTTCTATCTATGTTCTCTATTCTCTTTTTCTTCTATTTTAAAATGTTCTATCTTCTGTTTTCTCTTCCCTCTCCATCTTCTCTCTTCTTCTCCCCTTTTCTTTTCTTAAATTCTTTTTAAAACCCATAACATTTCGGGTTTTCGGCCTTCGATTTCTCGGCAGTCGATAAAGTGAGTGTCGATGTTGAATTTTCGAAAGTCGAAAATTTTTGGGACGTTACATAAATTTTACTTAATTAATTTTTTTTTTGTGAATGCATTTTATTTTATTTGTTATAAATATTTTTACAAGTCCATGAAGATTTTCTAAAGTTCATTTGAAATTATTTCTAATTTTTAAAGCCCAGTCTGCAATTTTAAGCCATTTTCTTAATTTAATTATATATAATTAAAATTTATTGATTTATTTTATACATTCACTTTTATTGCTGTGTTTTACTTTATTTTATTCATTTTACATGTATTTAAATTTAAGAAATTTTTTCCAAAGTGTATTGAAGTTATTTCTAATTCCTAAGTCTAGTTTTCATTTTCTATGCCATTTTTCTTATTTTAATCATATCTAATTAATTATTAATATTTTGTTTATCTGTTATATTTTCGAATTCTAACTGAAATTTTAAGTGTTTTCAGTTATTTAAGATGTATATGAATATATATAGGAAGTTTAAAAGGTTTGAAAGCAAAGAAACGTAAAACCGTTTTAACGTTTCTTCTTCCGTTTCTTTTCCAATTAATAGATTTAATTTCCTTTGACCGTTCCTTTCTTTATTGTATCTGTGCATTTCTTACCTTATTTTCACGTGAAAACATTCCACTCCACATCATTTTTCATGGCTAGAAAGGTTTGGTAATGGCTCCTCTTTTCCTCTTCTTTTTGCTCTTCTTTTTCCATTGTTTTCTTATATTTTGCCTTGTTTTCTCATGTGTATTGCTTGGCCTCTCCTCCATAGCCACGGCCTCCTACATCTCTTTCCAACCATCACCACCATCTATCCCATCAGATCTGACCATGGCCGAGCCCCTTTTGATGGTCAAAACCCTCAAACTACAACCTAGATGCCTAGATCCATGCTTATTTGACCTCTACATGCTCATCCACTTCAACCACCACCCAAACCACCACCATAGCCGCCACCACTCCCCAGACCTGACCACAACACACCCCTCCTCACCTCTGTCCAGTCATGACACATCACAGGCCGAGCCCAAATCCCCAAGGCTAATCCCTTGTTTTGACCAAAAACCACCTAATTGCCTTCAAAACCACATCACCTCCTCATGTACAAACTCCACCTTGTCTTGCCTTGAACCCGAGCTATGTTAGCCCAAACCTGACCCAAAACTTGACCACATCTGAACCACATCAGACCCCAAAGCCATACAAAAAAATAGAGAAGGCAAAGCAAAAGACTACGTAGTCGTATCTCCTTTTATTTCAATGTTATTGCATTTTAAAGTCGTATTGAATTTTGTTGTTTTGATTGTTTGTTTTGGATTGTACACAAGAGTTGTAGATTGGATTCGTTCTCCACTCATGTCTGTAGTCTTGCCATCGTGCTTGTCGTTCTTTTGGAATCGCACTTGTGTTAGTTGTTTTGGTCTTCAACTTGAAAAAAATGCGAGTCTTTCTCACTGTGACATTTATACTTATGAAAAGTGAATTGATGACAAGTGTTTAGTAATATAAAATGTTTATGCAAATTAATGATGATCATATGATATGCTATGCCATGTGATTACCATGTTTAAACTGTAAATTTTCACCTGACATCTGATATATGACTATATATTGTGATATTGACCTTGTTTATATTATTTCCGTATATGATCACACTGCAAGTTCCCTGTTAGAAAAAATGTTATGGGCTGAAATGATAGGCCTGAATGGTTTTAAATTTTTCATTTTGACTTGGGATTGCGGGTTTGAAATGATAAAACCCGGATTTTCTTTGTAAATTATGGGTTGAAATGATATATTACCCGTATCACTTTACCTAGCGTAGAAAATTTTATACAGGCCCATAGTTAAAATATGTTTTCCTAAAAATTTTAAAATATTTTAGAAATTTAATTATTATAATATTTTGATTTGAAATTTAATAAAAATAAGATTTTTGTAAATATTATTGATTTTCTGAATAATTGTAAGCGAAATGAATTAATGAAAAAGTTAGAAATTTTGAACGTGAGTTATTTTGGAAATTTTGATTTAATTATAATTGGAAATTTAATTGAATATGAAATTATGATAAATTTATGATAATTTGAATTTAAATGAATTTAAAATGATTTTTATAATATTTATCATTTTTAATAAAGTTGAAATGTGAAATGAATAAATATTTAAGTTGAAACTTTGAAATATAACTAGAATTGGAAATTTATGAAATTGACGTACAAGTGAACTTTTAGTTAAGCAAATAAAAATAAAACTAAGTTATATTTGAGAATTTGAACTTAAGGGTTAAGTTGAAAGTTAATGTAATGGATTTAAAATTGAACATTGCATTTTAATAAGTGGATTATTATTAATTCTTGATTTTTGAATGGAAATTTAACCTCGTAAAATCATGAACTTGAGGAAAAATTAAATGATTTTATAAATGTGAAAATGTACGACTTTATAAGTTAAAAAAATGCTTTAATAAAAATATAATTGGTTGAGAAATTATATTGAATATTTGAAGTTAATTGACTGTATTTTTGAAATGCTATTAATTACAATGTAAATGATATTACAGCATTTGAAAATGCTGTAATTGATGATAATGAACTAAAAAGCTAAATTGAATTAAAAAGCTATTATAGCAATTTTTGTAAGTGCTATAAATTGTTGAATTTAACTAAGTTTATTCGAAATTTAAGTAAACCCTATTACAACATTTTAAAATGTTGTCTTTTGTTAAATTGAACTGTTTGAATGTATTTTTCCATAGCATTTTCTAAATGCCACGAAAAGTGAATTTTCACTGCTTTGATAAACTTAAGTGAATAAATGAACTTTGGAAGTAGAAAATTTGGGAAATTTAATAATTTAATTATTAAACATAATAACTTCATTTTAATGATTAAAAATTATTTTTGGAATATATACTGTTTTGAAATATGGATTGAAATGATATTTAAATTGAACAAAATGAATAATGATTTGAAATGAATGTGGTTTCGAAAAGATATGATATTTTGATATATTAAATGATTGAAATGTGGTTTCGAAAAGATATGATATTTTGATATATTAAATGATTGAAATGTGGTTTTGGAAGATATGATATTTTGATATTAAAATGGTTTGAAAATGGAGTTTAGAAAGATATGATATTTTGATATTAAAATGATTTGAAAAGAAGATCTGAAAGATATGATATTCTGGAATGATTTAATCTTTATTTTGATAAAGATTTGGGTTGAAATAATATTTTATTTTGAAGTATAAATATTTTTTTTAAAAAAAAATTATAACTACGGGTTATAATAACGATTGGTTGTTAAAGAGACCGGGATCGGATATTGTCTTATAGTCGGCCAATACCGAAAACCACTTTAACAACTGTGTACGCGGTGGAGATTCCAGAATGAAGTAGGATGGTGGCGACGTTCTCGAGGTATATATTACGTGGACCCAACTCCCGTGAGTTGGCATATATGACTAAAACAGGAGCTATACCGGGCTACACAAAGGGTCGCACCCTTTCATCGAGCATGCTCCATTAGAAACCATTCTATTACTGTTGTGATTCGATTCGGTGGCGCCACTTTTGATTCAGGGGTATTGTTTGAGGTGGGCGGAAGCTGCTGGCTTGCCGTCACCACCGGTCCGGGAGTGCAAACGGTGTATCCAACCTGGCATTGCCTCGCGTTCCGTGTCATATCCTTATATCGAGCCTACTACGATTTTGGTTTTAATGATTCGACCGCGTTAAGGTTCACCATCCCCTTAACGCTATTTTCTATATGATTATACTTTATTGATTAGACACTACCGTATATAGCGTATATTACTACATAGTAAATAGTTTAACGGATCCTTAGAGGATGGGCGGTCCCAAGTATCCTTTAAGTTACTGATGCATTTTGTTACTGTTCATTTGAGTTGATTTACAGTTTATAAGTATTTATGTCCTGACTCGATGGTTTTGTATTTTGCTTTACGCTTGAGTCAGATTTATTGAGTTAGCATTCAAGATTCACCTTCGGCGTTGGAGCTTTCCTTGAAGATCTAGCCATCTATTTTGTTTCAGTATCTAGTGGTTCGATGATGTATCTGATTTGTACCTGATGTATCCTGTTACTCTTCTGTTGTATCTTATTTAACCCTGATGTATCTTATATTTTATATAGTAGCTTCATGAACTACTATCTCTTTCCCTTCCGCTGCATTATTATTACTCTGTGTCTATGATATGTGATTTTATTTACTGTATATTCTGAGGTTTGCCAAAATTTTATTTACAACACGGTATTTTGAGCAATTCAATTCCAGCATGAGTGTCTGCCCATGCACTTATAATGGATGCGAATGGTTGAAAATACCGGGTCGTTACAGTTGGTATCAGAGCTTTGGTAGCTCTAGGCAAAACTCGGCATATGGAGTGAATGTATTTACAGAATCACTTTCATTCGAGTTTGAATCTCTCTCTTTTGACTCGATTCCTTTGTATATTGGAACGTTCCCTACAGTTCCAAAAACCATTCGTATCCCTCACTATTCATCTTCTTTTGACTCTGGAGTATTCCATAACTCCGCTTCGAATGATCATTCTAGTGAGTCGGCGGTCATGCCAATTTCAAATTTAATTGAAAAAGGGGGAAAAATCCTTTGCAGTTAGCATCGATTCACCAGAGATTCTTATCTATCCTTGGTTTAGATGCTAATATCTTTTGTTATTTCAAACTCTAACTCTTGATTCGAATGTAGATTTACCCTAGAAAAATCAACATTGATCTTATTCTTTAAGTCACAGTTGACCCGGTTAAGGTTGCCCGTTATTTATATAAGCTTATCCATCTTCCTATTCTGTTATTTAATCATGTCATCCTTGTTTCCAACTTATTTTTAAATCATAATCTCCTTTGATTTGTGTTAATCAAAAATTTGAATCTCTATCATTCTTTGAAAATCTATTCATGTATAGTGTATTTGTAAATTAGTATTTAAAATTAAAATGTTTTATATATTGTGTTGTTTGAGTTGTTGATGTTGAGTTGGGTTTCTGTTAACCGACATCTTGGCCCGGTTACAAAACGACAGTTGAAGACACTATTATCAGCACTAGACAAGATTATGACCACGAAGAGCCTGGAGGCATACGGGTTTGATGAGGACAACATGTTTGGCATTTAGGCATGGTTCAGCGAGAACGGTTATGCGCACGTCGCTCGGCAAGCTTCGCTCGGCATCAGAAGAATGCTCGGCCTCAGAAGAACGTTCGGCATTCCAGCTTCGTTCGACCTAGGAACATCCTTCGGCTAAAGGGTATCGTTCGGCTAAAGGGTAAGTTTGATGAACCTCGATTGTTCGGCATCCAGCTTGGTTCGACAACCTTGGATCGCTTGGCACTCCAGCTTCGTTCGGCATGAGAGCATCGTTCGACGCCATTGCCTTGGCTCGGCATCTTACCGTTCGGCCTCCTTGGTTCGGTACACAGAGCTTACTCCCTTTGGGTCGTTTACTCTATTTGGACCGAGCTATTCAGCTACCAGGCCCACCAGGAAAGTCCAACCCACCTTCGTCTATAAATAGAGGGACAGGGGCACAGTGAAATGGACCCTTTTTTCCGGGAACACTGGGGAGACTCTGCCATTTTCTTATACTCTCCTCTTTTTAATTCAAACTTGTATCCAAGTGATTGATTGATGGATTGTATCTGTATTCAAGTAATGGAGAAAGGAATAAAGATTAAACTCAAAGTGGATGCAGGCAGTTACGCCGAACCACTATAAATCTGGTGTTCTCGTTTTTGTTATTCTTTTTCATTGAATTACACTATTTTTCAGTCCTAATTTACTCTCTTCATTAATCTCTCTACATAACTCTACACAAGGGTGTTAGTGACCAATTTTGGTGCTAACATTTTGGTGCTTTCACCGAGAATTGAATTCTCAGCTTAATTGGATCTCATCATCTACTATTGGATTTCCATATTCGTGAGATAGATCCAGTTGTCTAATAGAAAACTTCCTATTCTACTCAGATTTGAAAGAAATCTAAAGGAAGCTGATAGCCGTAGATTGGATTCACTGATGTACGCAAGATTTGGCGATTGGATGTTAAAGTTTGCACTCAAGTTGAATGAAGACCCTCCTCTAAAGGCAATTCAACCGATCGCCCCAGAAAAAGTCTATGCCGATCGTTGCAGAAAAGGTATATGCCGAGTTACACTTGGCCGAACACTCCTGGCCGATCCATCTTGGCCGAACACTCGTGGCCGATCCATCTTGGCCGAACACTCGTGGCCGATCCATCTTGGCCGAACACTCGTGGCCGATCCATCTTGGCCGAACACTCGTGGCCGAACCATCTTGGCCGAACACTCCTGGCCGATCCTCTAGGTCGAAAGCTCCTCTAGGCCTAGCATATCTCTAGGCCGAACGCTCGTCCAGGCCGACCATACCTCTAGGCCGAACGCTCCTCCAGGCCGATCCAAACCTCTAGGCCGAACGCTCTTCCAGGCCGAACATACCTCTATGCCGACCTCCTCTATAATGCCGAACGGTATTGTATATGCCGAGCGGCATCCAGACCGTTCCAAACTTAAGTTACACCGGTCTCTTATACGACCCCTATAGTCAAAACTCAACTTAATAAAGGAACATTCTATCTACTTCCCTTACATCCCCTGATCGACCGGGGCATAGAGGATCTAGCGACAGCTTCTGAACGACAACAAGGGAGCGGACAAACAACTGCTACTCGAACGATACTCTCAAAGGGATATTATATTGATCACTTGAGGATAATCGACCTCCATATATATTTTAGCAGCCGGTTAGCTGGAGAACCTCCAACGACCATGGATCGTCTCTATGACAATAATGAATCTAAATCAAAGTGTGGAGGAGCAGAACAGACTAAGGAAAATAACAACGAAGGCCCGTTGACTAAGGATGTAGATCCTAGTAGCCGAAACAAGACCTCAAAATTTGGCTCATATGCTCTTTGAAAGATTCAATTGACAACCTCTACTTGAAGACTCACGACTCGGAGTGATATTGGAAACCAACCTCGAGAGAGTACACCAAAGTCTAAAGAAAATCAGGGGAATGTTGTATATTCCCAAATGCTCACTGATCCTAACACGGGCGATTACAAACACCCCCGAGGTGTGATCAAAAAGCTGATCTAGAAAGTAAAAGCTTCAATAGTATGTACATGTCCTGCAGAATGGCGGGCAGCGAATATCCGATGCCTATTAATAAAGGGCTATGATTATCAATTGGACTGCTGACGGCCGACATCCCTTTGAAAGGAGCCAAGGGCAAAAGTTGAATAGCAAGCACACGATGCTACTTCATCTATCAATGAGATTTATCATAATCTTCTTTGAATCATTTCTATTTCAATTGTTCTATGAACTACGACTAACTTTTACTAAACTACTTTCAAAACGATGCAGGAGATTGGATACTCAGATTTGGTCACCAACCAATCCACGCAGACCATGATCGGACGTGTGGAGTACATCTGGATGAGAATAATTCAATCGCTCATCATCAATCATGTACCTTTAATTTAGGGCCAAGAACTAGAGATTTAAAAGCTCATTACGATTAGAGCCCAAATATAAAGTTGACATGACTGACCATCTATTCATTGACCTCCACGTTTGACTCGGAAACCTGAACAAGGCTTGGAATTAGTATGGCCTGATCGCCCACTCAAATCAAGTCATAGAACAAAGTTTGACAAAATACAGAGGCCTCTTCTGAAGCTCAGTGACGCCAAGATCTGTCTAGAGTGGACGTGATTTGATCATCTACACACCAAATCCTGCCTTCAACACAAAAGAAGGAGATATAGAGCAAATTGTAAGAGATTCTGCTATCTAACCCAACACGGATGTGATCCAACCATCTGTCATATACCTCCTTCCTTGACTCGATTGGAAGAGCTATAATTACCAAGCGGACGAGAATCGATCGTCCATTTTTCAAATTTCGTCCCTTGAGCTGTGGGCAAGATCTCATTCCATGAGCAAACGTGGTTCGACTGTTCATTCGACAACATTAGCCTCGATACGGTAGATGAATACAAATTAAAGAGTGGAAATACGACTACTATCAACTTAAACCTCCAAGTCCCCAGAGTGCGGACTGGAGTACTCTAAGTCCCCAGAGCGCGGACAAGAGTATACATGACTTAAACCTCCAAGTCCCCAGAGTGTGGACTGGAGTACTCTAAGTCCCCAGAGCGCGGACAAGAGTATAAACGACTTAAACCTCCAAGTCCCCAGAGCGCGGACTGGAGTACTCTAAGTCCCCAGCGCGCGGACTAGAGTATAAATGACTTAAACCTCCAAGTCCACAGAGTGCGGACTGGAGTACTCTAAGTCCCCAGAGCGCGGACTAGAGTATAAACGACTTAAACCTCCAAGTCCCCAGAGCGCGGACTGGAGTACCCTAAGTCCCCAGAGCGCGGACTAGAGTATAAATGACTTAAACATCCAAGTCCTCAGAGTGCGGACTGGAGTACTCTAAGTCCCCAGAGCACGGACTAGAGTATAAACGACTTAAACCTCCAAGTCCGAGAGCGTGGACTGGAGTACTCTAAGTCCCCAGAGCGCGGACTATAGTATAAATGACTTAAACCTCCAAGTCCCCAGAGCGCGGACTAGAGAACTCTAAGTCCCCAGAGCGCGGATAGAGTATACATGACTTAAACCTCCCAGTCCCCAGAGTGCGTACTGGAGCACTCTAAGTCCCCAGAGCGCGGACTAGAGTATAAACGACTTAAACCTCCAAGTCCCCAGAGTGTGGACTGGAGTACTCTAAGTCCCCAGAGCGCCGACTAGAGTATAAAGGACTTAAACCTCCAAGTCCCCAGAGTGCGGACTGGAGTACTCTAAGTCCGCAGAGCGCGGACTAGAGTATAAACAACTTAAACCTCCAAGTCCCCAGAGCGTGGACTGGAGTACTCTAAGTCCCCAGAGCGTGGACTAGGGTATAAACGACTTAAACCTCCAAGTCCCCAGAGCGCGGACTGGAGTACTCTAAGTCCCCAGAGCGCGGACTAGAGTATAAACGACTTAAACCTCCAAGTCCCCAGAGCGCGGACTGGAGTACTCTAAGTCCCTAGAGCGCGGACTAGAGTATAAATGACTTAAACCTCCAAGTCCCCAGAGTGTGGACTGGAGTACTCTAAGTCCTCAGAGCGCCGACTAGAGCATAAATGACTTAAACCTCCAAGTCCCCAGAGTGCGGACTGGAGTACTCTAAGTCCCTAGAGCGCGGACTGGAGTATAAACAACTTAAACCTCCAAGTCCCCAGAGCGTGGACTGGAGTACTCTAAGTCCTCAGAGCGCGGACTCGAGTATAAACGACTTAAACCTCCAAGTCCCAAGAGCGCGGACTGGAGTACTCTAAGTCCCCAGAGCGCGGACTAGAGTATAAACGACTTAAACCTCCAAGTCCCCAGAGCGCGGACTGGAGTACTCTAAGTCCCCAGAGCGCGGACTAGAGTATAAAGGACTTAAACCTCTAAGTCCCCAGAGGGCGGACTGGAGTACTCTAAGTCCCCAGAGCGCGGACTAGAGTATAAACGACTTAAACCTCCAAGTCCCCAGAGCGTGGACTGGAGTACTCTAAGTCCCCAAAGCGCGGACTAGAGTATAAACGACTTAAACCTCCAAGTCCCCAGAGCGCGGACTGGAGTACTCTAAGTCCCCAGAGCGCGGACTAGAGTAAAAAGGACTTAAACCTCCAAGTCCCCAGAGTGCGGACTGGAGTACTCTAAGTCCCCAGAGCGTGGACTAGGGTACAAACGACTTAAACCTCCAAGTCCCCAAAGAGTGGACTGGAGTACTCTAAGTCCCCAGAGCGTGGACTAGAGTATAAACGACTTAAACCTCCAAGTCCCCAGAGCGTGAACTGGAGTACTCTAAGTCCCCAGAGCGCGGACTAGAGTATAAACGACTTAAACCTCCAAGTCCCCAGAGCGCGGACTGGAGTACTCTAAGCCCCCAAAGCGCGGACTAGAGTATAAATGACTTAAACCTCCAAGTCCCCAGAGTGCGGACTGGAGTACTCTAAGTCCCTAGAGCGCGGACTAGAGTATAAACGACTCAAATCTCCAAGTCCCCAGAGTGCGGACTAGAGTATAAATGACTTAAACCTCCAAGTCCCCAGAGTGTGGACTGGAGTACTCTAAGTCCTTAGAGCGCGGACTGGAGTATAAACGACTTAAACCTCCAACTCTCCAGAGCGCGGACTGGAGTACTCTAAGTCACCAGAGCGCGGACTAGAGTATAAATGACTTAAACCTCCAAGTCCCCAGAGCGCGGACTGGAGTACTCTAAGTCCCCGGAGCGCGGACTAGAGTATGAATGACTTGAACCTCCAAGTCCCTAGAGTGCGGACTAGAGTACTCTAAGTCCACAAAGTGCGGACTCGAATATAAGCAATTCGGATCTCCTAGTTCCCTGAATATGAACTATGACACAGATGACTTGAATTTTTCAAATCCCTGACATACGGGCTAGAATGTATTCTAAGTGCTCGAAGCACAGAATGGAAGTTCAACAACTCCCGAAGTGTTTCCGAGTAATACGAAGATGGACCGAGAAGTCTATGTTACTCACAACTGCTTGGATCAACATCACAATCACAAAGAAAACTGAACAATAAGAGTCTTTTGTAAGACGGAAAAAGGAACTAAACTTTAATGAGAAATGAGTTCCTATTACAACCCCTCCAAAGTTAGGAGTCGACATTCTATTTACAAGGACTAAGGAAATAGATGAAAATAATTACATGACTTAAACTAACTCTCGTTGAACGAGGATAGTAATCACTTCTTGTACTTCTTCAACTCCTTTCCAGACGCCTCCTCTCCATAGCATTTACCTTCGGTACTCTTCTTTGATAGAGGGGTAGCAACTGAAGAAGTACGGAGAACTTCCATAGGCTTAGACCTGCCAGGAAGGATGACCTTCAACGGCTTGTTCAAAGGATCGTCCAAGTCCACAACTCGGGGCTCGACCTTGACCCTGACCTTCTCTTTCTCGAGCCGCTCCTTCATGCTCAATTCGGATGTGTGATTAGAGGCGCCTGTAATTTCTACTTCATAACCACTGTCGGTATAGGAGGAGGTTCCGGACTTGTCTTCATCAAGCGCTCCAATCACTTGAGCGCGGACGGGAGTACTCTAAGTCCCCTGAGTGCGGACTAGAGTATAAACGACCTAAGAACCTCTACATCCCCGGAGCACGGACGGGAGTACTCTAAGTCCCCAGAGTGCGGACTAGAGTATAAACGACTTAAACCTCCAAGTCCCCAGAGTGCAGACTGTAGTACGCTAAGTCCCCAAAGTGCGGACTAGAATATGAACGACTTAAACCTCCAAGTCCCCAGAGTGCGGACTGGAGTACTCTAAGTCCCCAGAGTGCGGACTCGAGTATAAACGACTCAGAAACCTCTATGTCCCCAGAGTGCAGACTAAAGTGCTCCTAATCCCCTGAGTGCGGACTAGAGTATAAACGACCTAAGAACCTCTACATCCCCGGAGTGCGGACTAGAGTGCTCTAAGTCCCCTGAGTGCGGACCAGAGTATAAACGGCTTAAAACACCTCTACATCCCCAAAGTGCGACTACGGTACTCTCAGTCCCCAGAGCACAGACTAGATTATAGAAGACTTGAGAAGAATCTCCAAATCCCAGAAGCGGACTAGATTACTCTAAAATCCCAGAATGCGGACTGGAGTATAAACGAGTTGACAAAAATCCCTGCGTCTCGAACTGTGGACTAAAGCATAAACCGTTCGACAAATCTCTAAGTCCCCGGAGCATGGACCGAAGCATGAGTACAAATTGGGCACGAATCAACCGGGGGGAGAATAACACTAAGTCACCAGAATGCAGAGTGGTGTATAAACATCGATAAATAGACGAGTGGATTCTGACCATTCTCTATTACGCAAACTTCGGCATAGAATCGACCGAAGGATTATTAACCCGCTAAGGATGGAGTTCGACCATCCAACTAGTGGCCTGGCCAAATCAATGCTGGGAGCATGGGTACAAATCACTAAAAAACTGAATACGACAGCTTACTATAGCTCTAGCGTGGCGTTCTTTATAACTTGAAGCAACGACTGCAGGGAAGCCTCAATAAAAAACCAATCGAAATGGCATCCAAAGCTACGAGCAATCGACTATATCATACCTTAGATCGAGGGTCAATACCAATCCGCACCAAGCACATACGAATGTGACTCGGATATTTCTTGAAAAACTATGACCTTTAGAGTGTGGAAAGGAGGGTAAACCATGAATACTTGGTCAAAAATTCTCCGGCGCCCTCATTCGATTCGCCAGGAGGAGTATGAAACTGGATGAGCATAACCCGACTGCATTTGTAGCCAACTTTACCCCGAGAACTGATTATAGAGCATGAACCAAAGTGGATGTAAATGACCATCCACTGTCCAAATTACGCCCTGAAAATGACGTGGCATCGAAGTATTCCTCTTGGAATGAAAAACCACGATAAAATCCGAGATAGGTGAGACCTAGTCTCCCATCGATTGACATGATCCCACGATTCAACGGGAAAGAGAGTAAAGCTAAAGTGGGCGTGGCTGGCCTTCCTACTTATCGGTATATGCCCCAGACCTGAGGGCACGAGCGAGGAGCAAGATGAATGTGAACCGACTATTCACCGATCACCTCTATGTCTTTAGAACTTAGGTGGAAACATAAATATAGCTAGGACGAGACTTAACGTCCATGCAGTACATTTATCAACCCGAGACTGGGAGAAGACGCATGGTCGTCCTAAAACTGGCTACGATAGCTCAGTATTAAAACTTATATATAGTGCTTACAGTTGCTCAAGGAGACGACCGAAAGGATGCCCAGAGATTGAATCATTGAATTGACACCTTAGCTCATGAGCAATTGACTTTCACTCCAACCCGAAGGACGGGTAAAGGATCATGAATGCATTGAATAGAAAGTGCGTTACTCGAATACACAAGCAAATTCAAACACATAGCAAGATCCAGCTATACAGTTGCACGCCACTCGAGGCTGACCTCCACTCGACATTTCCTTCAATGCGCTTTTAAGCCTGATCTTCGGCCATTTGTTGATAATCTATTAGAGCATTCAGAGTCCTTCGCTATTAGACGTAAAAACTCATGACAAGACTCTAGGGTTCGACTAGAGCAACCATCATTATTGGTCGTCCCAACCATATTTCACATTGAATGTTATGCAAAATAATTACATCTATACTCAAAGAATCTAGGATGGCACCTGCTAAGGTGACGGTCGACATTACACTCAGCCATGGCGACCCTTTCCGGGTGCTGAATATCGGATCACAACTCAGTGTAGTGATGATAAAAGAATTAGTTGGATTTTCTGAATAAATGATGATATGTTCCCTTGGACCCATTCTGACAAGCATATGTGATTTCATTAACTATCGCGAGCCATGCATTGGATATCAACCCGAAGCTACAAAAGCTAGCATAATATCTATTGATTTCACCATGAAAGCTCCACTCTTACTTTTAGGCTCAATCCATCAACGTCTATGCCTACCAGTCGTTGCGACAGGGCATACAATGACCTGAGACGTCTGAAAGACTACTTAAATAAAATATCAAACTAAGCTAATTCAATATCACTTATTTCCCACGAAGGGCTATCTAAGGACGGAAATCAGCAGACCTCACACCCAAATTCACTACCTCGGAACACTACTCGAAGAGTAGCAGAGAACCAACCATAAGATGGAAAATGTACGCGGATGGAGCATCCAATGATCAGTGTTATGGCATAGGAGTCATGATAATAACTCCTGAGGAACGATCATTCTGCTACGTCCTGAAACTCGATTTACCTATAACAAACAACGGTGCTTAGTATGAAGCCTTGGCTGCCAGCCTCAAACTTGCTAGAGGATTTGAAGTGAAAACTTTACACATCTTTTTTGATTCTTGATTGGTAGTATACAAATTTAAGGAAGTTGATCTTGCTAGGGGGCATTGTCTTGCTCCTTATCTCGACCAAGTCCAAGGGCCACTAACCGAGTATTACATCATTACACACCTCAGCGAACAAAATGAAAAGGTGTCATGGTTGACTCCCATCAAAGACTATCTACAATGAGGAATTCTTACTGAACGGAGGAATGGAAAACGACAGATCCTCCTCAAATCTTCATACCAAATCATCTGAGAATAAGTCGTTTGTCAAAAGGAGTTTATCCATCCCCATGCTTCGGCGCATCGCCCATGATGATATCTTGAGCAAATTCTATGAAGAAGAATGCGGTAATAGCATCAGGGGGAAAACCATGATAAAGAAGATACTTTGCTACAGGTATTACTGGCCAACTATCAGTCTAGATACGGTCGATCATGTTAGACAATGCGAAAAGTGCAAGATGTTTGCAAAAATCCAGGAACCCCACCGATGGAAATTACTCAAATGGCTAGTCCACGGCCGTTTCCCACTTGGGGGTATTGACGTCCTCTTCTTACCAATCCTAAAGGTTGAAGCTATGAACAAAATCATAGAGTTTTTACTGAAGAGGGGTTTGGAAAACTCCTCAAGTGGCTGATTGCAACCCTTATTTCACAGAAAATATAAACAAGTAATCGCAATTGAATTGCAATTAAACTGGACGGAGTTGGCGACGAATTATGAGCATATAAAACGCATTCGAGAGCCAATGGAAAGAACATGTACCCAAACGTGCATGTGTATATGCGAACAAGTCCGACTTCTTGAAATCAACAGAAATTAAATTCTCACTAAGGGTTATTGAGAAAATACTAGATCAGATAGCCGAAGCTTGCTAGCTCTGTAGAATCAGACACGAGTGGTCACTGATGAACTACAACCCTGGATTTATAATATTGGGAATCAACCAAGGGTCAAGATGGCCAAAGAAGGATATGACAGCTTAGGAGGATAAAGTCGAAAGATAATGACTATTAAAGAAACATGATGGATTTCTTTCTGAAGACAAGGAATACTCACTGATTCAAAGCGTGTTGTGTTGCTTCACACGACACGCTTTGGGGGGCAAATGTTAACCGGCATCTTGGCCCGGTTACAAAACGACAGTTGAAGACACTATTATCAGCACTAGACAAGATTATGACCACGAAGAGCCTGGAGGCATACGGGTTTGATGAGGACAACATGTTTGGCATTTAGGCATGGTTCAGCGAGAACGGTTACGCGCACGTCACTCGGCAAGCTTCGCTCGGCATCAGAAGAATGCTCGGCCTCAGAAGAACGTTCGGCATTCCAGCTTCGTTCGACCTAGGAACATCCTTCGGCTAAAGGGTATCGTTCGGCTAAAGGGTACGTTCGGCGAACCTCGATTATTCGGCATCCAGCTTGGTTCGGCAACCTTGGATCGCTCGGCACTCCAGCTTCGTTCGGCATGAGAGCATCGTTCGGCGCTATTGCCTTGGCTTGGCATCTTACCGTTCGGCCTCCCTGGTTCGGTACACAGAGCTTACTCCCTTTGGGCCGTTTACTCTATTTGGACCGAGCTATTCAGCTACTAGGCCCACCAGGAAAGTCTAACCCACTTTCGTCTATAAATAGAGGGACAGAGGCACAGTGAAATGGACCTTTTTTTCTGGGAACACTGGGGAGACTCTGCCATTTTCTTATACTCTCCTCTTTTTAATTAAAACTTGTATCCAAGTGATTGATTGACGAATTGTATCTGTATTCAAGTAATGGAGAAAGCAATAAAGATTAAACTCAAAGTGGATGTAGGCAGTTACGCCGAACCATATAAATCTGGTGTTCTCGTTTTTGTTATTCTTTTTCATTGAATTACACTATTTTTCAGTCCTAATTTACTCTTTTCATTAATCTCTCTACATAACTCTACTCAAGGGTGTTAGTGACCAATTTTGGTGCTAACAGTTTCTGATCGATACGTCTGATCAGCGCTGTCGATAAGATTTCCAAAACACTTTGACAGAACAAACGGACACAATATATATATTTTTTTAAAAATTTTGGTTAATGAAATAAATTTTGATATATAAGTAAATTTATGGAACTTAATGAAATGATTTAAATTGATAATTTGAAATGATAATACTTGATTTATCATTTATTGTTCTACAAATAGATCTATAAATATTTGTTTATAAATTTATTTGGGAACTGAAATGAATTTAAAACAAGAATTTGAGGATTTAAATTCCGATTATTTCGAACTTTGGTTTAAAGTTTTAAAAGGTTATATTATTTAAAGTATTTTGAATAGAATTTGTTTTCAAAGAATTTTAAAGGTTTAAAATTAGTGCTCTTCTCATTGTCACTGGAAAATAACTTCGGTGATGATCGCGACATCATCGACGTTCATTTTCGAGTTTCGAAGTTAGGAGACTGTTATGTAGTCTTGCTACAGCTTTGTTTTGGGAAATTAAATTGATTTGAATTTCTAAAATATGACTTGATTTATAATATATATATATATATATGATTGAAATTTGATTTGACATATTATATATGTATATATATTATTTCTTATCTCTAAATGGTTCGAAGAAACCGAAAATTTAATTCTTAAATTCTATTTTTAAAGAATAATTTCAATTATGAAAAGAAAATAATTTTTTTTGAATAAATGATTTAAGCTTGAAATGATTGAATTGGAAATTTTATTTGTATAATACAATTGCATTCAAATATAACTTACCAAAATTTCAGAAGCTAACAATGTAATTTGGATAATATACAATATAAAAGATTTTATAAATGAAATTTGAGTGGTTATAATAAATGTTATAAATTTAAATTTTAATGATTAACAGGGGTAAATATAATAAAGGGTAATTGAATAACTTACAATAAAATGATGTTAAAAGAACTAAGAATGAAAGAAAGCAGTTATAATAAGTGCAAGTATGTTTAACATAAGTGATAAATATAGTGAGAGGAATAAATTTAATTTTGATTAGGAATAAAGAAGAATAAAATTTATTAAGTACATTGTGAGTGCAATAAATGATTATTTTTCAAACCCATGGTTTTAAAAAATGGTTAATTTTAGATGATTGGATAATAAGATAATGAAATTTGAGATAGTTAAGATTTATTTAACTTGTGTAAAGATTTATTCTCTGTTTAAGTTGAAATCTCCATGCTTTCAAATTCATTTCCTTATTTTGTTTTTCAAACTATCTTTTGGTTGTCCTTATCATCCTTATCTTACTATAGACTGGTATAGGCATCTTTCTATAATCTTTCTGTTTAGAAATCTTTCTATAATCTTTGATAGACCTTTGGTAATCATTTTGAATCCACCTTTTTCGTGCTTGTGTTCTTGATTCTGGAGGACCTTAGAAAGATCACCTCCACCTTGTTAAACTTTCCTAACAACAATTATCAGGTATAACTTCAATCTTCTTGTCATCTTATCTTAATCCTATTTCACTCTGCCTTTTTTGTGCCCTTCCATACCTCATTCCTTTTCGGGGACGAAAAGTTTTGAGTGGGGGAGAGTGTAACAACCCTGTATTTTGTAATTATTTTATTTTATATTTTAATTATTTTTTTGAATGTAAGATTTTGATTTAAAAAACTTATTTTACTTATTTGAAATGATTAAATTTATTATTTAAATATAATCTTGATCTTTATATGAGTTATAATTCCAAACTTGTGTAAGTTGAATATTTCCCTGAAATGCTAATTTTGGTCAAAATAGTCAAACTGTGACTTTCAACTTAAAATTTTAAAAGTTTAAAATTTTAATATTTTTCCTTTATTATGAGAGTACATAAAATTCTAAGAACAACACTTTTCGTTTCGTTGAAATTGGATGTAAATTGTGAAAGTTATACCCTTTACAATATTGTGCATATATAGGGTTATTTAACAATGACTATTTTAAATTGAATAAATTACTTCTTCTTTGTTATATTTTATTTTAATATGTAATCATATATTTTATTATGTATATTTTGACTTTTAAATATTTTTAAATGATAATAGAATTTTTTCCAAAATTTACTGTATTTATTTCCTATTTTTAAAGGTTGTTTTATAATTTTCTGCTATTTTCTTCATATAAATTTTACTTAATTAATTTTTTTTGTGAATGCATTTTATTTTATTTGTTATAAATATTTTTACAAGTCCATGAAGATTTTCTAAAGTTCGTTTGAAATTATTTCTAATTTTTAAAGCCTAGTCTGCAATTTTAAGCCATTTTCTTAATTTAATTATATATAATTAAAATTTATTGATTTATTTTATACATTCACTTTTATTGCTGTGTTTTACTTTATTTTATTCATTTTACATTTATTTAAATTTAATAAAATTTTTCCAAAGTGTATTGAAGTTATTTCTAATTCCTAAGTCTAGTTTTCATTTTCTATGCCATTTTTCTTATTTTAATCATATCTAATTAATAATTAATTATTAATATTTTGTTTATCTGTTATATTTTCAAATTCTAACTGAAATTTATAAGTGTTTTCAGTTATTTAAGATGTATATGAATATATATAGGAAGTTTAAAAGGTTTGAAAGCAAAAAAACGCAAAACCGTTTTAACGTTTCTTCTTCCGTTTCTTTTCCAATTAATAGATATAATTTCCTTTGACCGTTCCTTTCTTTATTGTAGCTGTGCATTTCTTACCTCATTTTCACGTGAAAACATTCCTCTCCACTTCATTTTTCACGGCTAGAAAGGTTTGGTAATGGCTCCTCTTTTCGTCTTCCTTTTGCTCTTCTTTTTCCATTGTTTTCTTATATTTTGCCTTGTTTTCTCATGTGTATTGCTTGGCCTCTCCTCCATAGCCACGGCCACCACCTCCTACATCTCTTACCAACCATCACCACCATCTACCCCATCAGATCTGACCATGGCCGAACCCCTTTTGATGGTCAAACCCCTCAAACTACAACCTAGATACCTAGATCCATGCTTATATGACCTCTACATGCTCATCCACTTCAACCACCACCATAGCCGCCACCACTCCCCAGACGTGACCACAACACACCCCTCCTCACCTCTGTCCAGTCATGACACATCACAGGCCGAGCCCAAATCCCTAAGGATGAGCCCTTGTTTTGACCAAAAACCACCTAATTGCCTTCAAAACCACATCACCCCCTCATGTACAAACTCCACCTTGTCTTGCCTTGAACCCGAGCTATGTTAGCCCAAACCTGACCCAAAACTTGACCACATCTGAACCACATCAGACCCCAAAGCCATACCAAATAATAGAGAAGGCAAAGCAAAAGACTGCGTAGTCGTATCTCCTTTGATGCAGCACGATCTACAGAAGTTCAGAAGTTAGGTCGTTCACAAGATAATGAAGCTTCGGTCCTAACTCTTAAGTCGTGCACGAGTCAAGAAGTTTCGGTTTTAACTCGTAAGTCGTGCACGAGTCAGCCTAAGGAGTCATATGGGAAAGAGCTACGACCTAACCAAGAAAGTGAAAAGAAGTTACGACTCGATAGGAGTCTAAATCGTTCTGGATTGATGAGTCGTACACGACCTAACTGCATGGCTATGAGTTGTCCACGACTCATCAAGAAACAAAGAGAAGTTCCAGTAATTAAAGGCCATAAGTCGGAGATAGGTTACGACTTAGATAAGTCTCTCGGAGATAAGCCGCAGGGAGATGAATCGTTCGGAGATAAGTCGTTGGAGATGAGTCGCTCAGATTTAGGTCGTTGGACCTTGAGTGGTGATACATATGAGATGAGTCGCTTGATCCATGAGTCATTAAGCCTTTGTGCTGAAGGGTTAAGTCATGACTGTCTTAAGTCGTAAGTCGTCCAGGGTCATTGTGTCTTGAGTCGTTGTATTCTGAGTCGTAAGTCGTTCACGATCTACGCGTTGTATTGTAATTTGTTGTGTTTCTTGAGTCGTATGTCGTGGTGTACTAGTTTTATACTGTTTTAGGCCGAACGTATATTGCATTGTAAAGGAATGAGTCGCGCGATGTTGAGTCGTTGCCGACCTAAGGTGAGTCGTGAGTCGGGAACGACTTAAGGGCAGTTGTGAGAAAACTCTATAAATAGCGAGTGAGTTGTAACTTTTTGGAGGTTGATTTTTGAATAAAATTTCTTGTTGATTGCTGTGTGCTTTCATCTTAAATTGGTAGTTGAGTGTAATCTCCTATCTCCTCTTTCGGTTAATCGAGTGCGCTCGATTCAACGATCGTAGAAGCCGATTCACGGTATCTAGTGCGCTAGATCAACGTACGAAGAATCGTAGATCTTTGAACACGGTATAGTGCGCTATCAACGTGTTTGAGATAGCTAGAATTCGGTATCTTCGGATCAACGAATTTGGGCATTTTTGTATTCATCAATCCACCGATTGCTACTTTCATCGATTCATATCGTTTTGTTAATTATCCGTTGCGTCAGTTTTTGGTATCAGAGCTTGACTTAGCCAATCATAGCTAAGACGAGTCTTGGAGCCAAGGAGTTTGAAGTTGGAGTTCATCGTGTTCATCTTGAAGTTGCAACAAGATTGAAGATTTTGATCCATCTCATTTTGGATCTAGAGTTGGAGAAGTGTTTGAATTTGAAGTTGCTTGGAAACCTTGAGCCGAGCCAAGTTAAGCCGTGAATTATTGAGGCCGAGTTAAGGAATTGAGCCGTGAAAAGCAAGCCGAGACAAGGAGTTTGTGCGAGCTAGTGGTGTTAAGCCGTGCATTGTTTGGCTTGTGTTGGAGATTTTTGAAGATCTGTTGAAATATTTGAGAAGTTTTGAAGAGTTTGCGAAGATTTTCAATCATGCCACCTAGGAGAGCTAATCGTCATCAAAACGTTGAAGCTTTGTATCGAAGAGAAGAAGCCGAGCTTATGGAACAACGTATTAATGAGAAATTTGATGAAGGCATTGAAAAGTTAGAGAAGTTGATGAATGATTTGAATCAAACTCAAAGGAGGAGATCACCAAACTCGAACCATGGAGGAAACAGAGTTTCGCCATTGGTTACGGAAGCGAGGAGGGTATCACCGCAATCTTTTAGAGATAGAAGAGAAACATCAATTTCATCACGAAGAGATCATCATGACTATGGACATGAAGAAAGAAGAAGTCAACGTGAATTTGACAATGAGGCGTATAGAGATGAAGAGAGACATAGTCGAAGAAGCATGCATGAACGAAGGGATGATAATGGTCGAGATTGATGTAGGCGTACTTTTGATTTTGATGAAGAGGATGATAGAGCTAGCATTCATTATCGAGATCGAGACCAAGTTCGAAATTCATATCGAGATGTTGAAGATGATCGTCGATGGGAATCGGGTATGAAGATGGAAATTCCGGAGTTCAAGGGTGGAATGGTAGTTGAAGAATTTCTTGATGGTTGTCAAATTCCGTAGCCTTGCCATCGTGCTTGTCGTGCTTTTGGAATCGCACTTGTGTTAGTTGTTTTGGTCTTCAACTTGAAAAAAATGTGAGTCTTTCTCACTCTGACATTTATACTTATGAAAAGCGAGTTGATGACAAGTGTTTAGTAATATAAAATGTTTATGCAAATTAATGATGATCATATGATATGCTATGCCATGTTATTACCATGTTATTACCATGTTTAAATTGTAAATTTTCACCTGACATCTGATATATGACTGTATATTGTGATATTGACCGTGTTTATATTATTTCTGTATATGATGACACTGCAAGTTCCCTGTTAGAAAAAATGTTATGGGCTGAAATGATAGGCCTGAATGGTTTTAAATTTTTCATTTTGAGTTGGGATTGCGTGTTTGAAATGATAAAACCCGGATTTTCTTTGTAAATTATGGGTTGAAATGATATATTACCCGTATCACTTTACCTAGCATAGAAAATTTTATACAGGCCCGTAGTTAAAATATGCTTTCCTAAAAATTTTAAAATATTCTAGAAATTTAATTATTATAATATTTTGATTTGAAATTTAATAAAATAAAATTTTTGTAAATATTATTGATTTTCTGAATAATTGTAAGTGAAATGAATTAATGAAAAAGTTAGAAATTTTGAACGTGAGTTCTTTTGGAAATTTTGATTTAATTATAATTGGAAATTTAATTGAATATGAAATTATGATAAATTTATGATAATTTGAATTTAAATGAATTTAAAATGATTTTTATCATATTTATGATTTTTAATAAAATTGAAATGTGAAATGAATAAATATTTAAGTTGAAACTTTGAAATATAACTAGAATTGGAAATTTATGAAATTGACGTAAAAGTGAACTTTTAGTTAAGCAAGTAAAAATAAAACTAAGTTATATTTGAGAATTTGAGCTTGAGGGTTAAGTTGAAAGTTAATGTAATGGATTTAAAATTGAACATTGCATTTTAATAAGTGGATTATTATTAAATCTTGATTTTTGAATGGAAATTTAACCTTGTAAAATCATGAACTTGAGGAAAAATTAAATGATGTTATAAATGTGAAAATGTACGACTTTATAAGTTAAAAAAAATGTTTTAATAAAAATATAATTGGTTGAGAAATTATATTGAATATTTGAAGTTAATTGACTGTATTTTTGAAATGCTATTAATTACAATGTAAATGATATTACAGCATTTGAAAATGCCGTAATTGATGATAATGAACTAAAAAGCTAAATTGAATTAAAAGCTATTATAGCAATTTTTGTAAGTGCTATAAATTATTGAATTTAACTAAGTTATTCGAAATTTAAGTAAACCCTATTACAACATTTTAAAATGTTGTCTTTTGTTAAATTGAACTGTTTGAATGTATTTTTCCGTAGCATTTTCTAAATGCCACGAAAAGTGAATTTTCATTGCTTTGATAAACTTAAGTGAATAAATGAACTTTGGATGCAGAAAATTTTGGAAATTTAATAATTTAATTATTAAACATAATAACTTCATTTTAATGATTAAAAATGATTTTTGGAATATATACTGTTTTTAAATATGGATTGAAATGATATTTTAAATTGAACAAAATGAATAATGATTTGAAATGAATGTTGTTTCGAAAAGATATGATATTTTGATATATTAAATGATTGAAATGTGGTTTCGAAAAGATATGATATTTTGATATATTAAATGATTGAAATGTGGTTTTGGAAGATATGATATTTTGATATTAAAATGGTTTGAAAATGGAGTTTTGAAAGATATGATATTTTGATATTAAAATGATTTGAAAAGAAGATCTGAAAGATATGATATTCTGGAATGATTTAA
This sequence comes from Allium cepa, assembly GCA_030765085.1. Taxonomy (NCBI): domain Eukaryota; kingdom Viridiplantae; phylum Streptophyta; class Magnoliopsida; order Asparagales; family Amaryllidaceae; genus Allium; species Allium cepa. The sequence continues at coordinate 683,435,369 of CM060928.1, forward strand.
TCTTTATTTTTATAAAGATTTGGGTTGAAATAATATTTTATTTTGCAGTATAAATATTTTTTTTAAAAAAATTATAAATACGGGTTATAATAACGATTGGTTGTTAAAGAGACCGGGATCGGATATTGTTTTATAGCCGGCCAATACCGAAAACCACTTTAACAACTGTGTACGCGGTGGAGATTCCAGAATGAAGTAGGATGGTGGCGACGTTCTCGAGGTATATATTACGTGGACCCAACTCCCGTGAGTTGGCATATATGACTAAAACAGGAGCTATACCGGGCTACACAAAGGGTCGCACCCTTTCATCGAGCATGCTCCATTGGAAACCATTCTATTACTGTTGTGATTCGATTCGGTGGCGCCACTTTTGATTCGGGGGTATTGTTCGAGGTGGGCGGAAGCTGCTGGTTTGCCGTCACCACCGGTCCGGGAGTGCAAACGGTGTATCCACCCAGGCATTGCCTCGCGTGCCATGTCATATCCTTATATCAAGCCCACTACGATTTTGGTTTTAAAGATCCGACCGCGTTAAGGTTCACCATCCCCTTAACGCTATTTTCTATATGATTATACTTTACTGATTACACACTACTGTATATAGCGTATATTACTACATAGTAAATAGTTTAACGGATCCTTAGAGGATGGGCGGTCCCAAGCATCCTTTAAGTTACTGATGCATTTTGTTACTGTTCACTTGAGTTGATTTACAGTTTATAAGTATTTATGTCCTGACTCGAGGGTTTTGTATTTTGCTTTACGCTCGAGTCAGATTTATTGAGTTAGCATTCAATATTCACCTTTGGCGTTGGAGCTTTCCTTGAAGATCCAGCCATCTATTTTGTTTCGGTATCCAGTGGTTCAGTGATGTATCTAATTTGTACCCGATGTATCCTGTTACTCTTCTGTTGTATCTTATTTAACCCTGATGTATCTTATATTTTATATAGTAGCTTCATGAACTACTATCTCTTTTTCTTCCGCTGCATTATTATTACTCTGTGTCTGTGATCTGTGATTTTTTTTACTGTATATTCTGAGGTTTGCCAAAATTTTATTTACAACACGGTATTTTGAGTAATTCAATTCCGACATGAGTGTCTACATATTCACTTATAATGGATGCGAATAGTTGAAAATACCGGGTCGTTACAGGCCCAATATATTGAGGCGCTAACTTTGCCGATTGATTGAAACACACAACACCTTTGATAGGTGAAACACGAATAAAAACAAGATCTCCAACAGAAAATTCTAATTTCCTTCTTCGGTATCGGCATAGGATTTTTGTCTACTCTGGGCTTCTTTCATTCTATGTCGAATAAGGTCAATTTTCTATGTGGAATCCCGAATAAAATCTGGACCTACAACCAGCTTCTCACCGGCCTCAAGCCAACAAGAAGGAGATCGGCATGGCCTTCCATAGAGTGCCTCGAAAGGTGTTATACCAATACTAGATTGGAAGCTATTATTATAGGAAAATTCAACAAGGGAAATATGATCTTCCTAACTTCCACCGAAATCAAGCACACAAAAACGAAGAAGAACTTCAAGAGTTTGATTCACATGCTCAGTTTGTCCATCGGACTGGGGATGATAAGCGGTGCTAAAATTAAGCTTCGTTCCCAAAGCTTTTTGAAGACTCTTCCAAAATCCACTAGTAAACAATGGATCACGGTCGCTAACAATAGAAGTAGGAACTCCATGTAATTTAACAATCTCTTTAATAAAGAGTTTGGCCAAAAGAGGGATGGTTCGATTAGATCGAACGGGAATAAAATGGGCGGATTTAGTAAGCCTATCAACGATCACCCATAAGCTATCATGACCCGAACGAGAACGGGGAAGGCCGTCAATAAAATCCATGGAAATTTGATCCCACTTCCAAATTGGAATTTCTAAAGGTTGCAATAACCCACCGGGCCTTTGATGTTCGGCCTTAACGAGTTGGTAGGTCATGCAACGCTTAATGGAGTTAGCGAAGTCAAGTTTCATTCCCTCCCAATAATAAAGTCTCTTCATATCCGCGTACATTTTACTACTACCGGGATGAATGGTAAATTTCGAACGATGTGAATCTTCTAAAATATCTTTACGAAGATCACAAATATTTGGCACGATAAGTCTACCAAATTTCCGAATGCCGCCACGAGAATCGATATTAAAGTCTTTCAAACTTTCAATATCAATCTTATCCTTAATATTTTGGCCAAGAAGAGCCAATTCAGGATCTAGCCTTTGAGCTTCAAGAATGCGGTCAAAAAGAGAAGGACGAGCCTCAAGGCTACACAAAACAAGTGATGAGCATAAATTGGATACGCGCTTTCGAATCTCACAAGTGGATAAAATCTCAAGATCGTTCCATTCGGATATCATCATAGAAACAACTACTTGTCGTTTACGGCTAAGAGCATCGGCGACACGATTACCCTTACCGGGAGTATAAAGGATATCAAGATCATAAGGTGCAAGAAATTCGAGCCAACGCTGTTGACGCAAATTAAGTTCCTTTTGAGATAATAAATACTTCAAAGACTTATGATCGGTATAAAGAACAAATTTCTCTCCCAAAAGATAATGACGCCAAATTCGAAGGGCGAAAATAATAGCTGCGAGTTCTAAATCATGTGTGGCATACCTAGTCTCAGCTGGCTTCAATTGCCTAGAAGCATAAGCAATAACACGTTCTCTTTGCATAAGAACGGCACCCAAACCAATGCGACTAGCATCGGTAGAAACAACAAAATCTTGATTCCCCTTGGGAATAATAAGAATAGGAGCATCAGAAAGGAGTTCTTTTAATTTCTGAAAAGAAGTTTCACATTTGTCCATCCAAATGTATTTAACACCTTTCTACGTTAAACTAGTGAGAGGCACGACAATCTTAGAAAAGTCTTTGATAAAACGACGGTAATAACCCGCCAATCCAATTAAACTATGAATCTCCGTCACACTCTTCGGTCTCTTCCAATCTTGAATCGCTTCAATCTTTGAAGGATCCATGGAAATTCCGGATTCGGAAATAATATGACCGAGAAACTTCACACGAGATTGTCAAAAGTGGCATTTAGAAAACTTTGCTTTTAATTGATTACTCCTAAGAGTTTCCAACACAATCCGAAGATGCTTTTCATGCTCCTCCTCGGTTTTAGAATACACAAGAATATCATCAATAAAGATGAGAACAAATCGATCGAGGAAGTCTTTGAAAACTCGATTCATAAGGTCAACGAAATAAGCCGGAGCATTCTTTAAACCAAATGGCATAACAAGCCATTCATAAGATCCATAACGGGTACGGAACGATGTCAAAGGAATACTATCCTCTGCAATACGAAGCTGATGGAATCCAGTAGCTAAGTCTAATTGTGAAAAGACTCTAGCACCACTAAGTTGATCGAATAGATCATCAATCCGAGGTAAAGGATATTTATTTTTGATAGTAAGATCATTAAGCTTGCGGTAGTCAACGTAAAGCCTAAGTGTACCATCGGATTTTTTCACGAAAATAGCCGAAGCTCCCCAAGGCGAGGAACTAGAGCGAATAAAATGCTTCGTCTCCAATTCGGATAATTGTTTACGCATCTCCTCGTTTTCTTTATTGGACATACGATAAGGAGGACGAGTGATAGGTTGAGCTCCAGGAATGAGATTAATTCTGAACTCAATTGCTCGCTTAGGTGGTAATCCTAAAACAGGCTCAGATATGTCGAAAAATTCACGAACAACGTGAATAAGAGAAATAATATCTTCCTCATCATCATTATCATCATCACGAGGATTTAAAGAATATAAAGATGCAACCAAGCTGGAATCCGAATCTTTAAGATTAATAGAAATCTGCTTAACAGATTGATGATGTCGAAGATGAATAGTCCGCTCAGGACATAGGATATGAGCTTCATAACGGTTAAGCCAATCCATTGCCAAAATCATTCCAAAGCCTAAATAACGCATGACATGCAAATCGGCTAGGAAAGAAAAATCACACAAAATAATCTCGACATCTTTACACAATAAACTAAGAGTTGTGGATCCACCAACCGGATTCGCAATTTTCAAAGAAGTCATTAAAGCAACAACACTTCAAGAAAAAGTATCAACAAGTTCTTTTGATATAAAAGAATGGGACGCGCCCATATCAAAAAGAACTCGAATAGGATGATCACGAAATAAAATAATGCCATCAAGGATAGAATGAGAAATACCTTGGCCACGAGATGTATTGACAGGGGCTTGAGCAACATTTAACTTTCCCTCCTTCTTGCCCTGAAGCTTGGGGCATGAAGATATAACATGACCGGGAACTTTGCAGTAGCGACAAGAGAGAGACTTTGGGCACTTGTTCGCATAATGGTCCATCTAACCACAATTATAGCATTCCCCACGACCAAAGGAAGAAGTCTTTTCCACTAGGGTTGCTTGCTTCCCTTTCTTATTGGGATAAGGACCCTTGAATTTGTTTGGCCTCTTCTTGTTGTTGAAGTTTGGTTTGGAACCCACCACTTCAACATCATTTTCCCTATCCGCCTCTTCGAGACGAAGAGCGATATCAATGAGTTGGTCGAAAGAAACTTTTAACTTCAGAAGTAATGGCTTCTTGAGATTTTTGTTTAAGCCATAGACAAATCTTTGGTTCTTCTTCAATGGGGTGTTGATATATTCAACCCCGTATTTAGAGAGAGATTCAAAAGACGCGACATAATCTGTCATAGAAGATTCACCTTGAACAAGGTCTATAAAACGGCGAGCCAAAGTCACCTTCTCAACTTCTGGTACGAATTTTAACTCGAAGCGCTCTCGAAATTTCTCCCAAGTGCGATCCGCTTCATTAATCTCAGAAATAAGAAGTTCGTACCAGTCCAATGCTCTTTCTTGGAGCATACTAGAAGCCACCTGAACTCGGTGAAGATCAATGAGGTTCATGCGAGAAAAGATTCGATCGCATGTCCTTAACCAAGCCTGGACTTCAATAATAGTTTCGGAACCTTTAAATGGCTTCCCGCCCAGGTTGGTGTAATCATTGCACAAACGTGCAAACCCAGATTTCGGGTGAGTAGGTTCCGGATTAGAACCAGCTGCTTGAGCATTCGTGACAAGGTCAAGAAGTTGCTGGGTAGTCATAAAACTCCGTCTTGGGGTGGAGCACTAGATGGCCCAGCTCTAGGACGACCAGGTCCAACCATTTCTCTTCTCTTAGAAAGAAATAAAGAAGAAGAAAAAGGTTATTCACAAAAGGAATATCAAGCAATCTTAATAGATAAAACAAGGAATCATAAAGAAAATAGGATGAATCAGTACGAAGACTCGAATAAAATCCTAAAGCACGAATCCTAAGAAAGGCTTAGGACGATGATCCTTGTTATAATATTCCATATTGTTCCGAAGTTTCGCTCTGATACCCAGCTGTGACGCCCCACCTCTATACCCACGCTAGCCAAGAACATTACGGTGAATGCTGTCAACTAGCACAGAGAATAAGGCTGTTGAGGAGCGACCATCCGTGTAATTGCTTTGCGCAAGCATCGATATGTCAGATAGTATAACATACATTTCTTTATCAAGAGGAAATCCGACACACCGATACAAACTCAAAGCTACTACACAGTGGCTATAATAATCCTCGGAAACAAATATAGAAATAATCATAACACAAATCAGTCACAGAAAATTCATATCACAAAGGAGGAAATAGATATGAATATTACACTAGGAAGTGTATACCAGAGTAGCGGTCTAAAAAGATCCACAATATCTCAAAAGAATAGTTACACGAACTACACAAAAGAATAAGTATACATCATGGAGTCTATATCTCAAACGTATACAACAAAAACTATTAATCTAAGTAGTTAACCAAAAGTCAGAGAAATCAATCCCAAGTGAGAAGTCAAGCTGAAGCACCTGTAACATCTTGGTCTGACCCGAGTATTATTTAATAAGAAAATAATAAACGGATCAGTCTAACTATAAATATCAGGTGAAACGATATAGAATATGAGATATGACTAAACACATAATAATCACAATGCCAAGCTGTGATATATATAAGTAATTGAAAATCAACAAGAAATTAATCAATATCACAAAATCTACACAAGAATTAAAGAAATGTCATACTCATTATTTCGTTCACCAAACCATGAATATTGACGATTATATCAATGCCAATCACAAAAGTCAATGACACACAAATTCACCATTGCACAAAAATTGATAAAACTTGTCAATGGAAATCACGAAAATTAGTGGAACACAAATTCTAGAAATCATCTCAAGAAATCCAGAAGCCACAAAAGTCAATGACACACGAATTCACCAATGCACAAAAATTGATAGATCATATCAATAGAAATCACAAAAATAGGTGAAGCATAAATTCCAGAATTCGACACACGAAATCCAGAAATCACAAGAAAGGGGGAGGCCTATCACACGAACGGGAGCATTAAAGCTCACCAGCATATGTATCACACGAACGAGAAGCTATCTCATGGTAGCTAGCCGTTAATCTTTGACGCACGAACGGCCCGAAGGCCAATGGGAGCTACCCCACAAAGAAATGAGACAAAGCTCAATAAAATGAGTTATTGTCCTCCACGTGGACCAAGAGACATCGCACAATTGCTAGTCTAAATCACAAAAATGATCGTCATGATCATCAAGAAGTGTTAATTACAGTAAGCTAGTAAATATACGAGCTTAGCTTCATGTCCCATAACCACTAGCTTAACTTAAATATTTACGAACAAATTGTAGATCTCCACTAGAAAATTGTCACAAGAGTTTCAGTCGAACAAGTCCAAGAATTAACCGACGAAGTAAACGCAAGCGTTTCATACCACTTGTTTTACTAAGCCGTTTAATTAGATTTCGCATACGAGTGAGGTAAAGGCTTGTATATACTAATAGATTGGAAAACGATTTAAGAAACGAGCTTTGTAATAAAATAGTGTTGAAATCGTTTTGATGAAAGAGTTTTGATATTTACTATTAGTATAGAAAACCTTTATATTTTAAAGTGACAAATCACAAAGAAGATTGTAGAACAATCAATAACCAAAATTCACACCTGAAGACGTGAATAAAATCCACAGAAATCGATACCAAATCCATAGAAATGGTTATTTTCAAAAATCCATAAAAAGAAGTCATCAAAGTCAATAATAAGTGATAACGACTAATAGGATCTCTAAAATCGATAAATAATGGAAATTCACACAAAACAGTCTGAATAGGCAAAAATAAACATCTCCAGACGTCTGATTTGGAATCCAGACGTCTGGATTTGTTTTCTGAAAAATAGTTCAGAAAGCTACCCAGACGTCTGGAATAGCCAAAACATACGTCTGAGCCATGGCCAGACGTCTGGTTTTGAATCCAGACGTCTGGTTTTGTTCTCTGGAAATAACCCAGAAAACACCCAGACGTTTGAAATATCAGGTCAGACGTTTGAGACCTATCCAGACGTCTGATCCTAAATTTCAGACGTCTGGAATTAGTCTCTGGCATTTTTTTATAATATGCGTGCACACATTTTTCTTTCCAGGTCCAAACCAGACGTCTGGACTAGGTCACCAGACGTCTGGTCACCTGGTCTGGGCAACAATTTGCCTAGGCCAAAGTGGCCAAAGCGTATCGGGAGCGATCGGACGAGCAACGACGACTAAGGATTTATGCCTAGCGACAACCCGGCCTTAAAAGCTCTTCGATACACCCCGAATATCAATGTCCAAATGTCCATAAAAGGATTTCCATAAAATTGGACCAAAGCACACAAATTTGGAAAATTCACCAAATCAATTCAAATTGAAAGCAAATGAATATGCACATATGCTAGGAATTCATACCTAACAACAATGATAGATATAGAAAAAGATGTGAGATAAAAATCTCACCTTTGAACCCAAACGATTGAAGAAGAAACTTGGAAGCAAAGGAGAATCAACCACTCTACAAATCCAACTCAAGAAGCTTGAGATTTAAAACAAGAACATTCCCAAAGTTAGGTTTAGGAATTTCTGAAATTGATAAGAGAATGAGTTGGAGAAGAAGAAGAGAAGCTTACCAATGGGTTCTTCTATTAGTTTGGAGCTAGAGTTTGATTTGCAAGAGAAAACTAGGGTTTTGGAGTTTTAATTTCCCATCTCTCCCACCATCGATGCTTTGGAACTGAAAAGAGAAGGAAGTGAGGGTGAATGGGGATGAGTGGTTCAGATTTGAGTATAAGTTAAACATAGGGCTGAACCCAAACCCAAACCCAAAGTGAAAATGGTCAAATTTTTGACTAGCTCCAAATATATCAAAGTTTATACTCAAAAAGGTCGCAAACGTCATTTTAAACTCAATGGGAGTGGTCCCAACTCCTAATTTGACCGTATGCAAAAAGTAGCTTTTTGGACTAAATTTCGAGTATCGATAAAATATTTAAATAAAATATTTAAATATAAAATCGACAAATATGCGGGTTGTTACATAAGGCGTTACCATTATCCCCCTTAACACGTTTTATATAAGCGTTATAGTTTATACAGCACTGTAAACTCCACTGTAAACTAGTGGGATATCAGGGAGTACTCCATAGGTATAACACAAAACAAATTCGTAGTGGTCGCGTATATAGTGATACAAGTACGACAAGACACATGAGGCAACACCCAAGGTAGTGAAACTACTGTTTGCCTGATCCGGACTGGTGAAAACGCAACGCCGCAACGATCGTAATACCACGAAACAACACTCCCAATTCCGAGGCTGCACCAATCAGTAACAAGTAATGAGTAGTTTACGAAGAAGTGTGTTCGCACGAGGTAGCTAACCCTATTTGGCCCGTCACGGTTCCTGTTTTAGTCATTTTCAATTTGGCACAAGTGTCAAGGCTATCCGTTATCATTCTTTTTCTTCAGTCATCACGTACATCATTCCAACCACTTCATTCTGGATCACACACCGCGTATAGTTATTAAAGTGGTTTTCGGTTTAGACAGAGAGTACGTCCATAACCGATTCCGGTCTCTTTAATGACTTTCGTAATTATTATACCGATGGATCGTTAATATATTTCAAAACAAAATCAGATTCAATTTCAATTAGAATTTTTAAATCAACATTTCATTTGTCTTACTAACTCAATTTCCATAATTTACATTTCAAACTTTCAGATTACCATTCCAAAATCTTATAATTCAATCTCAATTTCTTATTTAATCAATTCAAATATTGATTCAAGTTCGTATATAAGTTTCATTCCGAAATCATTTAAATTATTTTAATTTAATGATCAAATCAATTTAAATTCATTTATTGATTTTATTCAATATTCATTAGGTTAATTTATCAATTAAGAATAATTTCTATTTATTTTCCAATTCATTAAATCAGTTTAAGTTTTCCTTCATTATATCAAAACTTACAATTTTAATTAAATTGAATTGAATTCGTCAAATTGAATTCTTTAAATTACAAGTCTTACATTAATTTCAATAAGTCACATTTTATTCCCTGTTAAAGAATTCAATTTCATTTATTTATTTACTTAGTTACAAATTCCAAAACTCGGTTAATAAAGAAACTTGGTTCACATATTCAGGAAGTTCAATTTCATTTATTAACTTACTTAAATAATTTTCCAAACTTAATAAATGAAGAAACCCAATTTCATTTATTAACGAAGTTCAAATTCACTTAATCAAAAGTTCAATTTCTCTTAACAAAGAATTCAAATTTATTTAATTATCAATTAGTTCAATCTTATTCAATTATTAAATAATTTCAAAACTTAATTATTCCAATCTTAATTATCAAATAACTTCAAAACTTAATTATTAAATAATTCCAACTTAATTATTAAATAATTAAATTTTATAACAACATTCTTTCCTCAAGTTAATTTTAAAACGGATCAAATCAGAACTGGAACGATGCAGATATATGGTATAAGCAAACTTACATATATAACTAAATATAAATATATTTATAAAATCATATTTTAAGTCCAAACATTATTTATTTTGAATATATATGTATTTCAAATTCTATTTTTCAAATTAAAGCACATATATTAATATCAACGTATATACATTATATATATATATATATATTCAAAATCAAAATTTATAAAACCCACATTACAAGAAGTTATATTTTAAAATTATATACAGTAATATATAAGTTATATATACCGTAATAGTATATATAAATCATGCCCGTGTGACTGTTGAAATTTTATGATATATATATAGGACTTCATTATATAATTTTTATAACAGAAAACAAAGCAGCTTGTATGTAAGTATAAATATAACGTAATGTTTTATGTTAGAAAACTAACCCATATCAACATTGTAACTAGCAAAAATTTTCTTATAGGAACACTATAAAGGTCGAATATATAACTAATTATATAGATCAATATATAAAAAAAATCTGTAACATGCTTTTCTGTAATTTTGTAAACCAATGTCTGACTATAAAACACCTGGGCTCAAACACATATAGCAAAAATTTGTATACCCCTTGTGTAACTAATATTTATATTTTTAAAATCATATACAGACCCGCGCTTTATTATACTTCTAAACAAACTAATATATACAACATATTGAAACGGTAACTTTATATATAAAAGTTAATATATATACAATAACAGAAACTCATCCCAAATGACGCAATATATAGCACATATATATAACTCACGTATATAACCATTAGCTCTAAAAATGCATATAATACTAACAACCAAATACTCGCAATATAATAAAATGAAATATGGTATAATATAATACATATAATATGATTTAACATAATATAGTACAAAATAATACTATATATAGTAAACGCACAATACTATGATTAAAAATATGCTTAGTTTATATAAACTAACCCAGTAACACATACACATATATGTATTATAAATTTTAAAATCAATGCTTACAAATAAAAATAATCCTATAGTTTTTTTTCAAATTCTATAATTAAAACCAAAACATCATTTGAGAACTGCAACATCACTTGTAATATATAACTAACTTTATCACCTAATATACTTAGATTTATAGATATACTAACATATAAACTGACTTATCAAAACATATATATCTGACGTATGTTTTATAATTTTAATAGACTAACAGATAATATAAAATTATGTAAACTAATACACATTTACAACATATATACAAACTATATAACATTCCATATAATGTGTCTTATTTAAACTATATATACATATAATGATATCAAAATATAAGTGGCAAACCTATACAACATGACCTATATATCTTTATATCTCTATATAATTTGAAACCAAGCCCCTATGTATATGCATATACTAAAGTAATATACATGAATTATTATACTATATATAACAAACAGATTAAGAAAACTATTTACATCCTATACATATATCATTCATATATATATATATATATATATATATATATATATATATAAACATCTATATCCATTACCTGACCATGAACTAAAGAGGAGAGCGAGAGATATGCAGGGAGAGCAAAGAGGAAGGGTAGGTGAAGAAGTGATATCTACTGTCGAGATGGCTTGTTTGGTGGCAGGTCTAGAGTGGGAAGCGTAGCTGCAAGAAGGAGAGGGAAGGGGGAAAGGCGCATGTGTGATAGCTGAGGGGTGGCTATGGTGGTATGGTCGGAAGGAGGTGCTCGGTGGTGCTCGGCTCTGGCGCGTTCATAGAGGTGAGATGGTTGATGGTGAACTGGGTTGGCTACTTATTTTTTCTGGGTCGGTGGGAGGAGAGGCCGCATGGGGTTGTGCTGGTGTTCAAAGGTGGTGTGGGATGGGCTTAAGGCTGCCACGAAGATGTGGATCAGTGCTATGGGGTTTTGGCAGTAGTTGGGGTGTGCTCGGTTTTGTAAGGAGGCATGAGGAGGTTAGGCGCTGCTAGGGGATGACGTGCTCGGCTGTTAGTTGGGTGTGCACGGAAAAACACTGGCCAAGGAGGAGTGCCTGGGTAGGATGCAGCCGGTGAATCGAAGGCAAGTGAGGAGGATGGTCGAGAAAGAGCTGCTTTGAAGGATTATCGGCAGAGGAAAAAAAATAAGCAATGAAAACAGGGAAGGTGGCGTGGAAAGAATGACGAGGAGGCTCACGGAAGAAGACACATGCTTTCTGAAGCAAATGAATACAAGGTTGTATAAATATTTTTTCTTTTTTTGTAGAATGGCAGAACCAAGGAGGAGAAAGGAAGAGAGAGAAAAAACGAACCAGCTGAGAAGAATCAAGAGCCTGGGAAAAATCAAAAGGCATGGAAAATAACAGTCAAGATTAACTCGAGAATAAACGTAGTGCCTATTCAGATTTACCCGTTGGTTAAATGAAAGGTCGCATGGCTCAAAAAGTTCAAAAACAGTTACCGATATGGTAATCATTTTACTGATTTCGTATCGTACCAGACTTCCATATATGCCAATGAATATATTGTGAAGATCAGCACGACGAAACGATCAAAATGATATATAGATATCAGTGTTACGATTTGAATTATGAAATTCAAATTTTTCTACTAGCGGAAAATGCAAGAAAAACACAGAAAATAAGATCGACGGAGCTAAAGATTTCCGAATTTGGAAAAACGAAAAATGACGTCTTGCTCAGAAGATGATTTAGAATTTTTCTATGTAAAAATATTTAGGTTTCGAAAACATTTTGTTTTCATCGCCTTTTAACTGATTAAAGTGAAGTAAATTTACGCACGAAATAAACTTTCATATTTTCGGACGAAAATTTACCAGTTGCTATGTTTAACTAGACGCATTCCAAATATCAAATTTTTATTTCAAAATTTTATATTTATTTTTATTAAATTCACACAAATTCAGTTAATTAAGTTAATTAAAACCGTTAAAATATCCGGTTGTTACATGTTTTGTAAAAATATAAGGAAAATTTTGATTCAATGAAAAAAAAACATTTACATCAAATAAAATGAAGGTTTTATCTGTGAATGTAGGTTTAATTTCATTAAAATAAAGAATAGAAAGATTGATTTTAAAGAAAGAAATATATGCTTATTTGAACTGTGTTTTAGCTTACAGACTGATTACAAGAATAGGAAAATAATCTATTTATTACTCTTATGTATAAACAATAAATTTATAATTGTTTTAAAATTTAACTTTGTAAGTAACTACAATTAATGTAATTCAAATGTTTCAATTAAAAGGAAAGGAAACGTTGATTGCAATTAATAGATTTAATAAAAGAAACGAACGTTTTGTGTTAAACAAAAAGTGTGTTTTAATGGTAATAAGAGATCATTTTGGGAAAAACAAATCAAAATTTTCATTTTTAAGGTAAGTATAAAAATTTATTATGCGTAGACAAAAAACCTAAATACGTAGAAATTCGAATATTACTTGGGTTGATGAAGTTAATTTGGTGACGTTTCAAAAAAAATTTGAATTTCAAAATCTTTTATTATTAGTTGTTTCACGAACGTTTTAAAATAGTTACCTTATTATTAATACTTGATCCCTTTATTTCTCCATCTGTTTAATACCTGAGAACTTTTAGGTTGTATTTAATTCTTTCCACCTTATTTTCACGTATATAAAACTCTACTTTCATTTGCAAACTTTTGCATTCCTACATATATTTCCTTATGTATTATCAATACTTGAAGCTTTAATAATAAAACGTGACATTTATTTTGTCCCTCCACATTCATTTCCTAATTATAAGTAACCTACATCTTATTTCTTCTTTCTCGTAGCACCTCATATTCAAAAGCTCTTATTCTTGCAAATCCAAAAGCATTCTTTTATAAAAATGATTTTTTTTTTCATTTTCGTACACTTCCTGTCCTCATCTTAGTTGTTCTTCAATCTTTTCCTGAAGCCTCATCTTGAGAAAGCGTAAGTATTAAAATTTGTTTATTTATATATATTTTTAACTTGTACTAATTTTTATTTTAATAATATTTCTTATAACATGAATATCTTTTGCATATAAACTTTGATTCACGCGCGATTTCTTCGGTTGGATTCCAATTTATATTCCGAACAACATGAAATTGATTTAGTTGAATTTGAAGATTGTTGAGTTTTGTGCTTCTGTTTGGATTTTTATGGGCTAAAATCAAAGGTGAGTGTTTTAACCCACTCATAACTTCTAAGATTTCTTATGTTTGTTAAATTCATTTATGATGGGATTTGAAATTTATTTATAGCTGTTTGGCATATATTTCATCATTATCTCAGTTAATTTGCATTTATTTAATTAACTTGTTATTTAATTTATTATTGCATATAAACTGCCAGTTAAATTATTATTTAATTTATTTTGCATAATAAACTGCCAGTAAATGTCTGTTATTAATTATTGTTATATATTGATGTATTGTTTAAATTGGATGATGATTGTGATAAATGGATGTATGATTTTATGAAGGATGAATGGATGCAGTATTTTATATTGTATAAACAGCAAGTTACTATGCATTTTCATTTCATTCGGGATTGCGGTTTGAAATGATATATAACCAAAATCTTTATTTTAAATTACGGATTGAAATGATAAATATCCGTATCACTTGACCATAGGATAGAATATTTTATACAAACACCGCGGTATATATATATATATAAATATTTTGAAATGATTTTCTATGGCTTCGTAAAGAAATATATATATATATATGGTTTTATGAGATATTGATTTCGGATATTTGATAAAGGTTATTTTATATATAGTTAAATTCGTGGTTTTATGCTATGTATAAAATTGTTTAAAGTATGAAGTAAATTTAATAATAAAGTTGATTTTATTAAAATATATCATGGATAAGTGTTTACTTACGTTCTAATATAGAACTTATATTGAGTTTTATAAATCAAAGTTGATACGATAGTTATGAAATTGATTTGAGATTTTATTTAATTATGATTTTATTGAAATTTAGATTTAAAAAGAACATGGTGTTATAACTAAATTCAGGTTTAAGATGATTTAAGTGAATATATCTAGTTTAAATAAATTGAGGAATATTCAATTATTGAATTTGAAAGTTTTATTTAAAGGATACTGATTATTAAGTAAGTATTTCAAAACTAAATAATAGTAAAGTGAATTTGGCATATATATCTGAATTAAAAATTTAGTTTTGAAATGGTGGAATTTTTAAAACTTTGAAATATATGGAAATTTAAATGGTTTACTTGGGAATTCAAATCTGTATTTGGAATTGATTAGAGAAATTAAAAAGCAAATTTACTTTATAAAGTAATTTATTATTAAACCATTTAAGTATTGAAAATTTTGTTTCGAAGCTATAGGTTTAAGGTATATATATTTGAAAATACTATGATTTTTGATAAAAGACATATTTGAAATAAAAGTGATATCATATTGATTTGGGTTTTAAAATAGAAATGACATTGTAACTATATGGTTTTGAAATGGATATTTTATTCTGTGTGACGCCCCACCTCTATACCCACGCTAACCAAGAACACTACGGTGTAGTGCTGTCAACTAGCACGGAGAATAAGGCTCTTGAAGAGCGACCATCAATGTGATTTCTTATCACACGGCAGCTATAAATAATCTTCGGAAACAAACATAGAAATAAGTATAACACAAATCAGTCACAGACATCCATATCACAAAGGCGGAAGAAGATATGAATATATAACTAACACATGAAAGTGTACATCAGAGTAGTGGTCAAAAAGATCCACAATAATATAAAAGAATAACAACACGTGCTATAAAAAGAATACAACTATGAGTCTATATCTCAAGTGTATACAACAAAAATTGCTAATCTAAATAGTTAGCCAAAAGTCGGAGTAGCAAATCCCAGGAAGAAGTCAAGCAGAAGCACTTGTAACATCTCGGTCTGACCCAAGTATTATTTAAGAAAATAATAAACGGATCAGTCTAGCTATAAATATCAGATGACATGGTATAAAATAAAAGATATGGCATACACATAAAATATCCATACTGACATACTACTATAAGTATGCAAATGATGATCAACAGAAGATCAATCAATAAGTGATAAATCAATATCACAAGAATCTTCTCAAAGATCCAAAGAGGGCATCATACCCTAAACATTTACTCATAACAAGTCAATGATATAAATTCCAGAAATCAACACAAGAAATCCAGAAATCACAGAAAAAGGGAAAGAGGCGTATCACATGACGGTTCGAAGACCATGGGGAGCTACCCCATATGGGTGAGACGGAATCACCCAGATGAGGTCTAGGCTAGCCAAAAAGGAAAAAGGTATGTGTGAGTGGAATCACACAAATGGTGTCTAGCCTAACCTCGCAACAAAAAGGTATGTGTGAGTGGAATCACACAAATGGTGTCTGGACTAACCTTGCGGACAAAGAGATATGTGTGAGTCGGAATCACACCCATGAGGTCTAGTCTAACCTTGCAAACAAAGAGACATCACACAATTGCCAGTCTAAATCATAAAATGATCGTCATGATCAACGAGAAGTGTCAATTACACTAAGCTAGTAAATATAAAACTTTATCTTCGTGTCCCATAACCAATTGCTTAACTTAAATATTTACGAACAAACTGTAAATCTTCACTAGAAAATTGTCACAAGAGGTTCAATCGAACAAGTCCAAGAATTAACCGACGAAGTGAACGCAAGCATTTCATACCACTTGTTTTACTAAGCCGTTTAATTAGATTTCTCATCCGAGTGAGGTAAGGTTTGTATATACTAGTAGATTGGAAAACGGTTTAAGAAAAGAGCTTTGTTTTTGAAAATAGAGTTGAAATCATTTTGTTGAAAGAGTTTTGATATTTACTACTAGTATTGAAACCTTCATATTTCTAAAGTTGTTATCCCGCCTTTCAAGCAAGGACGTGATACCATAAAATCGACCGAGAAGCCCAAGATAGTTTGTCTCAAAGAATGGTCAACTCGGCATCTCAACAAAGCAAGTTCTGTTGAATGTTTTTCAGATAAGATCCCCTACGGAGGGGGGGTCCGGGGGATGGGGGTGGCAACCACCCATGGTGGGGGTGCGGGGGCAACACCATATGGAAATTTAAATTGTTTACTTGGGAATTCAAATCTGTATTTGGAATTGATTAGAGAAATTAAAAAGCAAATATACTTTATAAAGTAATTTATTATTAAACCATTTAAGTATTGAAAATTTTGTTTCGAAGCTATGGGTTTAAGGTGTATATATATATTTGAAAATACTATGATTTTTGATAAAAGATATATTTGAAATAAAAATGATATCATATTGATTTGGGTTTTAAAATAGAAATGACATTGTAAGTATATGGTTTTGAAATGGATATTTTATTCTGTGTGACGCCCCACCTCTATACCCACGCTAACCAAGAACACTACGGTGTAGAGCTGTCAACTAGCACGGAGAATAAGGCTCTTGAAGAGCGACCATCCATGTGATTTCTTATCACACGGTGGCTATAAATAATCTTCGAACAAACATAGAAATAAGCATAACACAAATCAGTCACAGACATCCATATCACAAAGGCGGAAGAAGATATGAATATATAACTAACACATGAAAGTGTACATCGGAGTAGTGGTCAAAAAGATCCGCAATAATACAAAAGAATAGCAACACGTGCTACACAAAAGAATACAACTATGAGCCTATATCTCAAGTGTATACAACAAAAATTGCTAATC
The DNA here is from genome assembly GCA_030765085.1 of Allium cepa. Lineage (NCBI taxonomy): Eukaryota > Viridiplantae > Streptophyta > Magnoliopsida > Asparagales > Amaryllidaceae > Allium > Allium cepa. The sequence continues at coordinate 683,453,059 of CM060928.1, forward strand.
TAAATAGTTAGCCAAAAGTCAGAGTAGCAAATCCCCGGAAGAAGTCACGCAGAAGCACTCGTAACATCTCGGTCTGACCCGAGTATTATTTAAGAAAATAATAAACGGATCAGTCTAGCTATAAATTTCAGATGACATGGTATAAAATAAAAGATATGGCATACACATAAAATATCCATACTAACATGCTACTATAAGTATGCAAATGATGATCAACAGAAGATCAATCAATAAGAGATAAATCAATATCACAAGAATCTTCTCAAAGATCCAAAGAGGGCATCATACCCTACACATTTACTCATAACAAGTCAATGACATAAATTCCAGAAATCAACACAAGAAATCCAGAAATCACAGAAAAAGGGAAAGAGGCCTATCACATGACGGTTCGAAGACCATGGGGAGCTACCCCATATGGGTGAGAAGGAATCACCCAGATGAGGTCTAGGCTAACCAAAAAGCAAAAAGGTATGTGTGAGTGGAATCACACAAATGGTGTCTAGCCTAACCTCGCAACAAAAAGGTATGTGTGAGTGGAATCACACAAATGGTGTCTAGACTAACCTTGCGGACAAAGAGATATGTGTGAGTCGGAATCACCCCATGAGGTCTAGTCTAACCTTGCAAACAAAGAGACATCTCACAATTGCTAGTCTAAATCATAAAATGATCGTCATGATCAGCGAGAATTGTCAATTACACTAAGCTAGTAAATATAAAACTTTATCTTCGTGTCCCATAACCACTTGCTTAACTTAAATATTTACGAACAAACTGTAAATCTTCACTAGAAAATTGTCACAAGAGGTTCAATCGAACAAGTCCAAGAATTAACTGACGAAGTGAACGCAAGCATTTCATACCACTTGTTTTACTAAGTCGTTTAATTAGATTTCTCATCCGAGTGAGGTAAAGGTTTGTATATACTAGTAGATTGGAAAACGGTTTAAGAAAACAGCTTTGTTATTGAAAATAGAGTTGAAATCATTTTGTTGAAAGAGTTTTGATATTTACTACTAGTATTGAAACCTTCATATTTCTAAAGTTGTTATCCCACCTTTCTAGCAAGGCCGTTATACCATAAAATCGACCGAGAAGCCCAAGATAGTTTGTCTCGAAGAATGGTCAACTCAGCATCTCAACAAAGCAAGTTCAGTTGAATGTTTTTCGGATAAGATCCCCTACGGAGGGGGGGTCCCGGGGAGGGGGGTGGCAACCTCCCATGGTGGGGGTGCGGGGGCAACACCCCTGCTACAGGGTTCGACCTAGTGAAGACCTAAGGGAGGATAGGATTAAGAGACCTAGGGGTTTAAGGGGTCAAGCGACCTAGAGGAGTTCGCGAGTTAGCAAAAGCGAGCGACCTAACAGAGGCACGCGACCTAGTGGTTGAACGACCTAAAGTTGCAAAGGCCAAAGTGGAACGACTGTCGCGACCTAATGTGCCACGCGACCTAGCGACCTAACTAGGTCGAGCGAGTTAAGGCCTTAACGACCTAGAGGAATTAAGGTGTCACGACCTAAGGGATAAAGGTCCTGCGACCTAGAGGGGAAATAAGGTCTAACGACCTAGGGTGTATAGGTCAAGCGACCTAACGGTTTATAAGGTCATGCGACCTAAGTGGGTGAAGGTCATGCGACCTAACAGGGAAGCCACCAAGCAACCAAATGAAGAACAGGGCATGCGACGTACGACCTAGCGGCACACGACCTACGACCTAGCGGCACACAACCTATGACCTAGCGACACACGACCTACGACCTAGCGACCTAACTCCGAACAACCATTTGTGCCAGTGCGACCTAAGTGTAGAAAATCACCAAAAAGGCCAAAAATTGGAGTTTTTCGCCAATCCAATCCAAACCAAATGCAAATGTACATGATAAAGTGATAGGAAATCATTCCCAAACATCTATGATAGATATAGGCAAGAACGTGAGATAAAAATCTGCTAATGCAAATGTCTTCACTTTGATTTTGGAGTTGGATGTTGAATTTGCTAATGAACTTGGGCTTGGAATTTTAATTTCCCTTTCCACTCACCATTAATGCTAAAACTAGAGTTAGGTAGGAATTTATAAAGAGATGAGGAGAAGGGGTTGGAACTTAGGTTTAATAAGCTAAACCAACCCAAAGTCCAAAGCGGGAAAAGTTAGTGAAATTCCACTAACCCCAAACATATCAAAGTTTATACTTAAAAAGATTATAAACGGCATTTAGAACTCAATGGAAGTGGTCTCGAGTCCTAATTTGACCGTTTTCAAAAAGTAGCTTTTCGGACCAATATCCGAATAATAATCAAATATTTAAATATATAATCGATAAGCATGCGGGTTGTTACAGACTTCCCTCCTTAAAGAAATTGCGTCCTCGCAATATATAAGATGGAAATAAAAAGTAACAACCATAAAAGCATATCATCGCAACAGAAATTTGAAATAAGAAGTTCACCTCATTGAGCACTAGAAAGTAAGTCCGGATATGTTCGCTCGATGAATTCTCTAGATTCCCAAGAGCAATCTTTAGGGTTTGAGGACCACTGAACCTTCACAAGCGGAACATCTTTATTTCGAAGTCGTTTGACCTCCAAAGCAATAATTCGAATAGGTTGCTGCTCATAAGTTAAATTTGGCGAAACTTCAATTTCTTCCACAATACAAGGCTCAAGAATAGAATCGGAATCTCGAAGGCATTTCCGTAATTGAGAAACGTGAAACACGTCATGCATGGCAGAAAACTGAGCCGGTAATAAAAGGCGATAAGCCATGGAACCAATACGTTCAGTGATAGGAAATGGCCCAATATATCGAGGCGCTAACTTTCCCGACCGGCTGAAACGTACAACACCATAGGTGAAACACGAATAAAAACAAAATCTCCAACAGAAAATTCTAATTTCCTTCTTCGATTATCGGCATAGGATTTTTGTCTCCTCTGGGCTTCTTTCATCCTATGTCGAATAAGTTCAATCATTTCTGTGGAATCACGAATAAAGTCTGGACCTAAAACCAGCCTCTCACCGCCCTCAAGCCAACAAGAAGGAGATCGGCATGGCCTTCCGTAGAGTGCCTCGAAAGGTTCATACCAATACTAGATTGGAAGCTATTATTATATGAAAATTCGACAAGTGAAATATGATCTTCCCAACTTCCACCAAAATCAAGCACACAAGCTCGAAGAAGATCTTCAAGAGTTTGATTCACACGCTCGGTTTGTCCATCGGACTGGGGGTGATAAGCAGTGCTAAAATTAAGCTTCGTTCCTAAAGCTTTTTGAAGACTCTTCCAAAATCCACTAGTAAACAATGGATCTCGATCGCTAACAATAGAAGTAGGAACTCCATGCAATTTAACAATTTCTTTGATAAAGAGTTTGGCCAAAAGAGGAACGGTTCGGCTAGATCGAACGGGAATAAAATGGGCGGATTTAGTAAGTCTATCAACGATCACACATAAGTTATCATGAACCGAACGAGAACGGGGAAGGCCATCTATAAAATCCATGGAAATTTGGTCCTGCTTCCAAATTGGAATTTCTAAAGGTTGCAATAACCCACCAGGCCTTTGATGTTCGGCCTTGACAAGTTGGCAAGTCATGCAACACTTAACAAAGTTAGCAATATCAGATTTCATTCCCTCCCAATAATAAAGTCGCTTCATATCAGTGTACATTTTACTACTACGGGGATGAATGGTGAATTTAGAACGATAGGAATCTTATAAAATATCCTTACGAAGATCACCAATATTTGGTATGATAAGTCTACCAAATTTTCGAATGCCACCACGAGAATCAATATCAAAGTCTTTCAAACCTTCGATATCAATTTTATCCTTAACATTTTGGCCAAGAAGAGCCAATTCAGGATCTAGCCCTTGAGCTTTAAGAATGCGGTCTAAAAGAGAAGGATGAGCCTCAAGGTTACATAAAACAAGTGATGAGCATAAATCAAATACTCGCTCTTGAATCTTACAAGTGGATATAATCTCGAGATCGTTCCATTCGGATATCATCATAAAAACAACTGCTTGTTGTTTACGGCTAAGAGCATCGGCGACACGATTACCCTTACCGGGGGTATAAAGAATATCAAGATCATAAGGTGCAAGGAACTCAAGCCAACGCTGTTGATGCAAATTCGAAAAGCGAAAATAATAGCCGCGAGTTCTAAATCATGTGTGGCATATCTAGTCTCGGCTGGCTTCAATTTCCTAGAAGCATAAGCAATAACACGTTCTTTTTGCATAAGAACGGCACCCAAACCAACATGACTAGCATCTGTATAAACAACAAAATCTTGATTCCCTTCGGGAATAACAAGAATAGGAGCATCGGAAAGGAGTTCTTTCAATTTCTGAAAAGAGGCCTCACATTTGTCCGACTAGATGTATTTAACTCCCTTCTTAGTCAAGCCAGTAAGAGGCACGACAATCTTAGAAAAGTCTTTAATGAAACGACGGTAATAACCCGCCAATCCGAGAAAACTACTAATCTCTGTCATACTCTCCGGTCTCTTCCAATCTTGAATCGCTTCAATCTTTGAAGGATCCACAGAAATTCCGGATTCGGAAATAATATGACCGAGAAACTTCACACGAGATTGCCAAAAGTGGCATTTAGAAAATTTCGCCTTTAATTGATTACTCATAAGAGTTTCCAATATAATCCAAAGATGCTTTTCATGCTCCTCCTCGGTTTTAGAATACACAAGGATATCATCAATGAAGATGAGAACGAACCGATCGAGGAAAGCCTTGAAAACTCGATTCATGAGGTCAACGAAGTAAGCCGGAGCATTCGTTAAACCAAATGGCATAACAAGCCATTCATAAGATTCATAACGAGTACGGAACGATGTCAAAGGAATACTATCCTCAGCAATACGAAGCTGATGAAAACCAGTAGCCAAGTCCAATTGTGAAAAGACCCTAGCTCCGCTAAGCTGATCAAACAGATTGTCAATCCGAGGTAAAGGATATTTGTTTTTAATAGTCAGATCGTTAAGCTTGCGATAGTCAACGCAAAGCCTAAGCGTACCGTCGGATTTCTTCACGAAAATAGCCGAAGCTCCCCAAGGCGAGGAGCTAGAGAGAATAAATTGCTTCGTCTCCAATTCAGGTAATTGTTTGTGCATCTCCTCATTTTCGTTATTAGACATGCGATAAGGAGGACGAGTAATAGGTTGAGCTTCAAGGGTAAGATTAATTTTGAACTCAATTGCTCGTTTAGGTGGTAAACCTAAAGCGGGCTCAAATATGTCGGAAAATTCACAAACGATGTGAATTTGAGAAATGACATCTTTCTCATCATCATCATCATCATCATGAGGATTTAAAGAATATAAAGATGCAGTCAACGCAGAATCCGAATCTTTAAGAATAATAGAAGTCTGATTTACAGATTGAGGATGTCGGAGATAAATAGTCCGCTCAGGACATAGGATATGAGCTTCATAACGATTAAGCCAATCCATTCCCAAAATCGTTCCAAAGCCTAGGTAATGCATAACATGCAAATCGGCTAGGAATGGAAAATCACATAAAATAATCTCCACATTTTTACAAAGCAAACTAAGAGTTGCGGATCCACCAACAGGATTCGCAATTCTCAAGGAAGTCATTAAAGCATCAACATTTAAAGAGAAAATGTCGACAAGTTCCTTTGATATAAAAGAATGGGATGCACCCGTATCGAAGAGAACTCTAATAGGTTGATCATGAAATAAAATAATACCATCGAGAATGGAATGAGAAATACCTTGGCCATGAGATGTGTTGCCAGGGGCTTGAGCCACGTTTAACTTTCCCTCCTTTTTGCCTTCACGTTTGAGGCATTGATGTATGTAATGATCTGAGCTCTTACAATAGCGACAAGATTTGGGCTTATAGTATTTATTTGCAAAATGATCCCCAGATCCACAGTTGAAACATCTCGCACCACTAGGAAAAGGAGACTTTGCCGCAGGGGTTGCATGCTTACCCTTTTTGTTAGGATAAGGGCCTTTGAATTTAATGGGCCTCTTTTTGTTGTTGAAGTTGGGTTTGGAAGCTACTACTTCAACATCACTTTCTTTATCAACCTCATCCAAACAAAGAGAGATATCTATAAGTTGGACGAAAGGAACTTCTAACTTTAGAAGTAATGGCTCCTTGAGGCTTTTGTTTAAGCCATAAACCAACCTCTAGTTCTTCTTCAATGGGGTGTTGATGTATTCAACCCCATATTTGGAAAGCGACTCAAAGGCTGCGACATAATCAGTCACAGAGGACTCACCTTGAAAAAGGTCTATAAAGCGTCGAGCCAGAGTTACCTTCTCTGCTTCTGGTACAAATTTTAACTCGAAGCGTGTCCGGAATTGCTCCCAGGTACGGTTTGCTTCGTTGACTTCAGAAATAAAAAGTTCATACCAGTCCAATGCTCTCCCTTGGAGCATACTGGAAGCCACCTGAACACGGTGAAGATCGACGAGATTCATGCGAATGAAGATTCGATCGCAAGTCCTCAACCAAGCCTGGACCTCGATGATAGTTTCAGAACCTTTAAATGGCTTCCCACACAGGTTGGTGTAATCACTGCACAAACGAGCAAACCCAGATTTAGGGTGAGTAGGTTCCGGATTAGAACCAGCTACTTGAGCATTCGTGACAAGGTCAAGAAGTTGCTGGGTAGTCATAAAAACTCCATCTTGGGGTGGAGCACTAGATGGTCCAGCTCTGGGACGACCAGGTCTAACCATTTATCTTCCTTAAGAAAGAAAGAAGAGAAAGAAGAAGATTATTCACTAATGAATATCAAGCAATCTTGCTAGATAAAACAAGGAATCATAAAGGATACAGGATGAATCGGTACGACGACTCAAATTAATCCTCAGACATAACTCTTAAGGTGGACATAGGACGATGATCCTTGTTAAGTTATTCCACATTGTTCCGAAGTTTGGCTCTGATACCAAGCTGTGACGCCCCACCTCTGTACCCACGCTAGCCAAGAACACTACGGTGTAGTGCTGTCAACTAGCACGGAGAATAAGGCTGTTGAGGAGTGACCATCCATGTGATTGCTTATCACACGGTGGCTATAAATAATCTTCGGAAACAAACATAGAAATAAGCATAACACAAATCAGTCACAGACATCCATATCACAAAGGCGGAAGAAGATATGAATATATAACTAACACATGAAAGTGTACATCAGAGTAGTGGTCAAAAAGATCCACAATAATACAAAAGAATAGCAACACGTGCTATACAAAAGAATATAACTATGAGTCTATATCTCAAGTGTATACAACAAAAATTGCTAATCTAAATAGTTAGCCAAAGTCAGAGTAGCAAATCCCAGGAAGAAGTCAAGCAGAAGCACCTGTAACATCTCGGTCTGACCCGAGTATTATTTAAGAAAATAATAAACGGATCGGTCTAGCTATAAATATCAGATGACATGGTATAAAATAAAAGATATGGCATAAACATAAAATATCCATACTTACATACTACTATAAGTATGCAAATGATGATCAACAGAAGATAAATCAATAAGAGATAAATCAATATCACAAGAATCTTCTCAAAGATCCAAAGAGGGCATCATACCCTAAACTTGTACTCATAACAAGTCAATGACATAAATTCCAGAAATCAACACAAGAAATCCAGAAATCACAGAAAAAGGGAAAGAGGCCTATCACATGACGGTTCGAAGACCATGGGGAGCTACCCCATATGGGTGAGACGGAATCACCCAGATGAGGTCTAGGCTAACCAAAAAGCAAAAAGGTATGTGTCAGTGGAATCACACAAATGGTGTCTAGCCTAACCTCGCAACAAAAGGTATGTGTGAGTGGAATCACACAAATGGTGTCAAGACTAACCTTGCGGACAAAGAGATATGTATGAGTCGGAATCACACCCATGAGGTCTAGTCTAACCTTGCAAACAAAAAGACATCGCACAATTGCTAGTCTAAATCATAAAATAATCGTCATGATCAATGAGAAGTGTCAATTACACTAAGCTAGTAAATATAAAAGTTTATCTTCGTGTCCCATAAACACTTGCTTAACTTAAATATTTACGAACAAACTGTAAATCTTCACTAGAAAATTGTCACAAGAGGTTCAATCGAACAAGTCCAAGAATTAACCGACGAAGTGAACGTAAGCGTTTCATACCACTTGTTTTACTAAGCCGTTTAATTAGATTTATCATCCGAGTGAGGTAAAGGTTTGTATATACTAGTAGATTGGAAAACGGTTTAAGAAAAGAGCTTTGTTATTGAAAATAGAGGTGAAATCATTTCGTTGAAAGAGTTTTGATATTTACTACTAGTATTGAAACCTTCATATTTCTAAAGTTGTTATCCCGCCATTTTAGCAAGGCCGTGATACCATTAAACTGACAGAGAAGCCCAAGATAGTTTGTATGGAAGAATGGTCAACTCAGCATCTCAACAAAGCAAGTTCTGTTGAATGTTTTTCATATAAGATCCCCTACGGAGGGAGGGTCCGAGGGGTGGCAACCCCCCAAGGTGGGGATGCGGGGGCAACACCCCCGCAACGGGGTTCGACCTAGTGAAGACCTAAGGGAGGATAGGATCGAGCGACCTAGGGGTCTAAGGGGGTCCAGCGACCTAGTGGTTGCGACCTAAAGGAGTTCGTGAGTTAGCAGAAGCGAGCGACCTAACAGAGGCGAGCGACTTAAGGGGTCATGCGACCTAACGGGCTCACGACCTAACCTGGGAACGACCCAAAGAGGCACGCGACCTAGTGGTTGAACGACCTAAAGTTGCAAAGGCTAAAGTGGAACGACTGTCGCGACCTAGCGACCTAATGTGCCACGCGACCTAACGACCTAACTAGGTCGAGCGAGTTAAGGCCTTAACGACCTAAAGGAATTAAGGCGTCATGACCTAAGGGATAAAGGTCCTGCGACCTAGAGGGGAATAAAGGTCTAACGACCTAGGGTGTATAGGTCAAGCGACCTAACGGTTTATAAGGTCATGCGACCTAACTGGGTGAAGGTCATGCGACCTAACAGGGAAGCCACCAAGCAACCAAATGAAGAACAGGGCATGCGACGTACGACCTAGCGGCACACGACCTACGACCTGGCGCCACACGACCTACGACCTAGCGGCACACGACCTACGACCTAGCGACCTAACTCCGAACAACCATTTGTGCCAGTGCGACCTAAGTGCAGAAAATCACCAAAAAGGCCAAAAATTGGAGTTTTCGCCAGTCCAATCCAAACCAAATGCAAATGTACATGCTAAAGTGATAGGAAATCATTCCCAAACATCCATGATAGATATAGGCAAGAACATGAGATAAAAATCTCACCTTTGCACCAAAAACCAATGAAAAATGAAGACCAAAGCAAAGCAAGAATCAATCCACTTCAATCTCAACACAAGAAGCTTGAATCCAATGTCTTCACTTTGATTTTGGAGTTGGATGTTGAATTTTCTTATGAACTTGGGCTTGGAATTTTAATTTCCCTTTCCACTCACCATTAATGCTAAAACTAGAGTTAGGTAGGAATTTATGAAGAGATGAGGAGAAGGGGTTGGAACTTAGGTTTAATAAGCTAAACCAACCCAAAGTCCAAAGCGGGGAAAGTTGGTGAAATTCCACTAACCCCAAACATATCAAAGTTTACACTAAAAAAGATTGTAAACGGCATTTAGAACTCAATGGAAGTGGTCTCGAGTCCTAATTTGACCATTTGCAAAAAGTAGCTTTTCGGACCAATATCCGAATAACGATAAAATATTTAAACAAAATATTTAAATATATAATCGATAAGTATGCGGGTTGTTGCTTTCTGGTTTTAAAGTATAAACTATTTTGAAGAGACCATGGTGTTATAACAACGATTGGTTGTTAAAGAGACCGGGATCGGAAGTTGTCATACTCTCTGCCAACTCCGAAAACCACTTTAATAACCGTGTACACGATGGAGATTCCAGAATGAAATAGGATAGTGGCGGCATTTCCTTTGAGATAAATACGTGGACCCAACTCTCGTGAGTTGGCATAAGGTGGCTAAAACAGAAGCGATCGACGGGTTAAGAAGGTAGCACATTTTATCGGACACATCCCTTCGCTATTCTACTCTGACTTTGGATTTTTCGGTGGCCACTTTTGATTTTTGATTTTGGGGGTGTTGTTCGAGGGGGTGGTAGTAGCTGCTACGCGTTACCACCGACCCGGAAGCGTAATTGGTATATCTACCCTGGCATTGCCTAGTTGTGCCGTGTCACCTACCCAAGCGCGCCTTATACGATTTGGTTTTGTACCATACCTATGGAGTGCCCTCTGACGATGCTCAGTACGAGGGAGATTATGGTACTGTATAGACTATAGGAATATATAAATGTGTTAAGGTGGAAAATGTAAAGCCTTAACGCTATTTAGAAGTAAGTTTATTTTACAATTAGACACTATTATAATAGCGAAATATACTACATAGTAAATAGTTTAACGGATCCTTCATAGATGTAAATCCCGAGCATCTCTTGAGTTACTGCACTCATAATTATTTCTGTTGATTTAACTTACATAAGATCTTTTAGTTCTGACTCGAGTGTTTTGTCTTTTCAATTCGCTCGGGTCAGCCTGCGTATTTCAAGATTCGAAGACTCTAGCTCTGGAGGACGAAGACGAAGATTTTATTTCTATTACCTATTATTTTATTCCACTACACTATTGTATTCCGTTGCATTATTGATATTCTATGGTACGTATAACTTTGATATATATTGTAAGTAAAATTAAATATTTTGAAAAACAGCTTCATGAACTGTTTATATTTGATTATTATATTTTATCCTTCCGCTGTGAGATTCTGTTTGTTTTATTTCTTTCTTGTTTTTTTACCCCATAATAATCCGCCCTTCCGTATGGTTTGAATTGGCACGTGTGTCGATTTAAAGCGTGCGAAAAGGCGGGATGTTACATCAATGATACTGCAATATATTTTGATGCTATTGCCATGGTATCATTTTTCTTTTACATACAATCATAAAGTTAAAAATCCAATCTATGACATGTGTTGATCATATTGTGTAAATTGGACATATGTAACTCCTTTTTTGTGTGTAGACAAGCTAGTTATGTCTACTACATGCTTAGTTATGCATTGTGCTCCCATTTTATTAGATGAAAAAAATAAGGTTTAAGTATTGGAGATGATGTTAACCACTTCTACTAATAATGGGATAGAAGTAAGCATAGCAATTGTTGCTCACTAATCATATATATATATATGTATATATATATATATATATGTATATGTATATATATATATATGTATATGTATATATATATATATGTATATGTATATATATATATATATATGTATATATATATATATGTAACTAGTCAGTTTGGTATGATTAGATTGGTATGGATATATATTTTTAGTTTTCTTTCCTTCTATTCTTTAAGTATATGAGGAAAAACTTATACATTACAAGGTAAGAGAGAAGAAATATTGTGTTATGAAGAACTATGAAAACACAAAGAGCATTTGTGCTAAATTTGGACATAATTTACTCTATATTAACAAGTTTTTATTCTGAAGCAACAATCACCGATTTATCCATCAGTTTATAATCGCTAGCATTATCTTTATTGATCAAATATTTGCTAAAATGATAAGTGCATCTGCTTTCGATTTTCTATTAAATTTCTGTCTAGTTGTTTCTTCCCATCTACTACTAAGTTTAATTAAATATCATATTTATTAATATATTTTTCTTCATCAAAGTAGTTTTTTTTACCCGAGAGGTAAAGGGAAGCAATAACCAGAATTGTATTAAAAGAAATTGCACTATGTTGCATCTACTTTAAGTCGTTACTAATTTGTATTAGCAACGGCTTTCAGCCAATGCAAAATGTTGAATAGCAAAGGACAAAGCTGTTGCAAAATTTCAGTTAGCAACGCCTTTGGGTCATTACTAAAATTTAGCCACTCCTCAATTCGCAATGGCTTTGGGTCATTGCAAACTAGCTTTTATGGTGTCATGCTTCCCTCAATTCTCTAGTACTCACTCTTTTTTCTAATCCTATTCCTCAAAGAAATCAAAAACATATTGCTATTGGAGATTGATAGGAAGTTGTATTGAAGAATACTTGAAACTATGATCAAAAGATTCGTTTTCTTATAGATATTTACTCTACTATTTGTTTGTGAAGATGCATCCTACCACCAGTAGAAAGTCGGGATCATATACGTTTGTCTTGCTACCCATGGTAATTCATGATAGGTGGTGTTGCCACCCGGTTCAATGTCAAGAAGGTTTAGGTGTGTCCTGCTACCTGTTCAAAGTCAGTGATAAGTGTCATTTGCCACTTGGTTCAAAGTCAATTTGTAAAAGTTTGCTTGCTACCCATGGAAGTGCAAGTTGGTTATAGAGAAATTATGTACATGATAAATGATTAGATATAGGATTGGGAATTCAAATTAGTTTACAAATCTTAGCGTCTTCTCTTTATTTCACTCCTTTTATTTATCATCTACAATTTTGAATCTATATTGTTAAATTTGATAACCACGAATTAAATTGATAATATGTTTAAAAACACTATTTAGCTCCTCTAATGTTACATTCGCCTTAATATTCTTTCTGCACATTATCAAGGTAGCGCATCACCTACTCCATATTTTGTATTGGAGCTTTTTGGTTTTAAAAATTTCGTAGTTTAAGTTTAGAAAATTTTAAATGGCTAGTAACACGCATACCTTATTTACCACCTTTGTATAAGGAAAATCTACTACTAGGCCATCACTTTTAAATGGCAGTAATTATGATCATTAGTCATGTAGGATAAAATTTATTTAGGGTCTAATGGTTTAGATGTATGAAATATAGCACAATATGAATGCATTGAACCCCAGGCTAATTATGCACAATGGTCTAATGATCAAAAGGCACCAACACTCTACAATTCAATGGCATTGAATATTTTATGTTGTGCTCTAAATAAAAATAAATTCAATAGATTGTCTGTTTGCAAAAATTCATAAGAAACTTGAAGGACATTACAAGTCAAACACAAAGGCCATAGTAAAGTTAAAAAAACCAAGATCTCTATGCTAACCAACCACTTTTAATTATTCAAAATGAAACCCAATTAGTCCATTTCTGATATGTATTGTAGATTTCAAGATATGTTGGATGCTTTAATTTAACTAGGCAAATTTTTAGCCGAGGAAGATCAAACCCAAAAAATACTAAATTCACTTTCACGTGAATTTGATACTTTAGAAGTAAAAGAGGATAATAATAATACAAGTGTTACGAAAGTAAAAGAGTTAGTAGGTAATTTAATGTCATATTCAGTTGAGTTACAGGGAAGAAAGCAAAGTCAGAAAAATAAAGAGAAGTCATTCACTTTTAATGTTACAACGATGATCAAAGATCAGATGATGAAAATGAAGAGATGACATTTATGGCTAGAAATGATAAAGGATTTATAAAGTATAGAAAGATAAACAAGTTCAGAAGAATGTGCAATTGCAACAGCAACAACAACGTCAGAGGTTCTGTAAAATGTTCGAATGGGACAAGTCTGAACATCTTAAAAAAGACTGTCCAACACTGAAGAAATCAAAAGAATTTACGAATAAAGTTTCAATCATAAAGAGGAAATGAGCATTCATAACAACATAGGATTTGTTCCAACACTAACTCACGAAATACAAGTTCAAATTCAAGAAAAAAGTAAATCTGTGCTTTATGGAGGATGAAGAATAAAGCTCTGTATAGTTTGATAACTCTAGACTTTATTTATTTTCTCAATAAGTAGAAATACTCATGATAGTATGTGCATATTTAAAATTATTAAGCAATATAAATATAAATTGAAAAGACATTTGAAATGGATAATGATATATAAAATCTTATATTTATACATGTACATAAAAGATAGATGAAAACAATTTAGAATTTTTCATTTAAGCAAATATATAGATAGATTAATCAAAATAGGTATTCAAAAACAGGTAAAAATAAATAATTTCAAATCTATTAAAATAAAAAAAATTCTTTTTATTAATAAAATAGATATATAAGTAGAAATAAATATCTATTTAAAATATTTAGTTTGAGAAATATAAAATAAATAGAATATTTTAAATAATAAGATAAGGATAAAAAAAATATGGATAATGTTTAACTAATAAAATATATTAAAATAGAAAAAGGAATAAATGAATGGGCATCTTTTCAGCATATATGTAAACACATAAGGGAAGAATATGTTTTCTCAAACTCCTAGACTCACCCTTAAATAAAAATTTGGCTTTATAGTGAGGAAAAATGAATGAATGTCTTTATAAAGTGCAAAGAGTATCCTAATGTATTTTTCGGTAGATTACCAAAATTTGATAGTTTTCCTTCTAATGATCAACTTTCTCTTTGTATTGAAAATAGAATTTTTGGTTTAGTTAATTCTACTCAAAATGATTTACTTATTATCTAAATCTTTTAAACTTGTTTTACGCAAGTTTCAATGGTGAATTTTGCCAAGGAAATGATTGTAACGACCCGCTATTTTGGACTATTCGCATCCGCGCATGTTGGACTTGAATAATTCAAAATACCGAATTGTTAATTTAAATTTGGCAAAACTCAGATATACAGTAAATAAATAATCACAGAATCACAAAGACAGAGTAATAATATGCAGCGGAAGCAAAAGATAGTAGTTCATGAAGCTACTATATATATAATAGAGTTAAATAAGTTACAACAGAAGTCTCGAATACAATAGTCAAATACAAGAATCAGAATATGACACTGTAATCAACTGAATATCTGAAAGCTGGGCAGATAGCTAGATCTCCAAGCGAAGCTCCAACTCCAAAGGTGAGATTCGAAAGCTGAACCACTCAGTCTGACCCGAACATAAAGCAAAACACAAAACACTCGAGTCAGGATTAACATTCTTATATCAACAAATCCAACTCAAGGGAAATAACAATTGAAACACAAATAAATCAAAGGACGTTGGTATAACCGTCATTTAAGAATTCGTTAAACTATCTACTATGTAGTAGTGTACGCTAAATAGATAATGTCTATCAGTAATATAAAGTATCAAATTAGTGTTAAGGCGTTACCATTATATCTTAACATTTTATATAAGCGTTATAGTCTATACAACACTGTAAACTTCACCATAAACTAGTGGGATATCAGGGAGAACTCCATAAGTATAACATAAAATAAATTCGTAGTGGTCGCATATATAGGGATACAAGTATGACAAAGCACATGACGCAATACCCAAGGTAGTGAAACTACCGTTTGCCTGATCCGAACTGGTGAAAACGCATCGTCGCAACGATCGCAACACCGCGAAACAACACTCCTGAAATTCCAAGGGTGCACCAATCAATCATAAGTAATGAGTAGTAGTTATGAAGAAGTGTGTCCACTCGAGGTGGCTAACCCCATTTGGCCCGGCACGGCTCCTGATTTTAGTCATTTTCAATTTGACATAAGTGTCAAGGCTATCCATTATCGTTCTCTTTCTTCAGCCATCGCGTATGTCACTCCAACCACTTCATTCTGGATCACACTCCGCATATAGATACTAATGTGGTTTTCGATTTAGACAGAGAGCATGCCCATAACCTGTGATGACCCGGGTTTCTAAGCCCAGAAAACTGTTTCGTCTTGAAGAAAGAAAGGGGTGAGAAAATAGAAAAGATAGAGAAGAAAGAACAACAACATCAGAATCTCACAGCGGAACGAATAAATTATAATAATCACATAAGTATTTACGTAATATACAACATAAATCAGAGTTATACAGATAATACATCACATACTAGACAGTTATAAACACCTGTCTAGTTAATATAACACAACTCAAAGAAATAACTCAAAGATACCAACACAGCGGAACTATATATATATCTACAACGCTGAAGCCTCCTGCTCCATTGCTCCTCCAGAATTCGTCAAAGCTAACCTGAATCCCTTGGCTACCCGTCAAAATTTGGGTGCCCGAGAGTTTATGAAAAACAAAAATAAACTCTGGGTCAGACATGGGTCTGGTGTGAGTAACAGGTTAAAGTTGCTTAATTTTGAAAATCCTTTGAAATAAAAGGTATCACGTAAGACTCCCCACACATAAACATGGGTAAGTTTTTACCTCACGCTAACCAAAACATTTGATAGGAAATTCAGTGATATTATAATAGGTCTAGGGTTTTAAAGTAAATAGAAAATAGCCGAAATTGTTACATGATTAAATTCCAGCTACTAGCCACAAAAGTGGGTAATACAATCAAAACCGTTGACAATTATTGGATTGTGGATTCCATACAATGGCAGGGCTACTAGGGTACCGCCCGTCACAATACGTGGCCTAGTTCAACGTACCGAGGATCACTCCCGACCCCCTACAACACAAGGCCGGAACCATTCCTTACTGAACAATCCCGAACAAGATAACCCCGCAGTTGGTGTACATCCAACCGCCCACATAGCCGAATAAAAAGGGACATCTAGACAGGAGAAAATCTTGTCCTGCTTGGGCATGACCCACCTAACCTTGCTGCACCTCCCTTGTTTTAGCCATTCCCGGTTGATGAGGCTTGAGGCT
The DNA here is from genome assembly GCA_030765085.1 of Allium cepa. NCBI lineage: Eukaryota > Viridiplantae > Streptophyta > Magnoliopsida > Asparagales > Amaryllidaceae > Allium > Allium cepa. The sequence continues at coordinate 683,469,684 of CM060928.1, forward strand.
GCGATTACCTTTAGAGAATACATTTCTTAGAATGCACACTGCCCACCTGACGATGTTCTGAAAGCATTCAATCCATACAAGTTCGTTCCGGGTTCGAACGAAACCGAAGGCATTATCTCGTTACACTCATTTTGGAATCACCCTCGGAGTTAACGACGATAACCCTTGCAATCTGAATCTTCATCTTCATTTCAGATTCACGACCTATCTTTAATTTGGAATCGATGCGGTTTTCGGATGTTCCAAATAAGAAATCCCGATCCCGGTCTCATCGAAATGCAAAACGTGTCTTTTAAGGCCAAGTCGTCTATTTAGTCTTAACAGTTTAATTCAACATTATCAATATACACACAGATAGATAATTCATAATATCACAATAGATAATCACATCATCTCATAAACAAATAATCAATATTATCATCCAAACCGATAATTAACTATTAACATACTAACCATATATCCATATCACATAGATATTATTCATCTCATATCTGAGTTCACAATCATCAAATGAAGTATCAATATCATTCATCCATAAGGAGTGATTTATAATCATACCACTTATAATTAATTTAAAATGAATTAAATTAACTACTTCTATCTCTAATTAATTTAAAGTGAATTAAATTAATTACTTCATCTATAAATCTTGTTTATATAACCATTAATTAATTATAAATCAAATTAATAAATTATTCTCTAGATATTCATCTTGATTAAACACCTTTGATTAATCATCTTCTAATTACAATAAGTAATTAGTCTTTATTTAATTCCATAAATTAATTATCCTAAATCATTTATAGTAATTAACATTTAATTACTTAATTTATTAATTAAATATAATTACATTTATTCTTAAATAATTTCATAAAGTAATCGCCACATTATCAATTATTCCTCAATTAAACAATTTTTAATTACATCATTAATTATATTAATTAATGATCTCAAATTTTGATTTAAATTAAATTACTTATTTAAATTAATTAAGTGTTTATTCTTTAATTTAAACATAATTATTAATCATCCTTGATTAATATCAACCAGTAATTAACTACCCTTAATTACATAATAATAAATTAATTATTCCATAATTAATTATCTCCATTGATTAATACCTTGATTAATTTCAAAAGTAATTGTCTAAATTACTTCATTGACACCTCATCTTTCACTAATTGCATTCAGTAATTATCATTAATTACTTCCTTAAGTAATTATGCTCCATTAAATACACTAAGTAATTACGCATATCAATTTATCAAATGATTCCTTAAATTAATTAAACTAAATTAATTAACTTAAATTAATCATTTTATCAAAATTTATTACAATAAGTAATTAATCTCTTAATTACTTCCATTAAGTAATTACTTCACAATTTACAAATGATTTCCTTAACTAATTAATCTAATTAATTAATAAAATTAATCACATATATTAATTAATTAATAATTATTAGTTAATTATCTTCATTAACTAATAACATTTATTAATTTACTTCTTAATTAATTTCTAGTTATAAATTAATCTAAATTATTAATTTATAAACTAAATACATAAGTCATTTCTTAACTAACTTATTCATTTAATCATTTAAATACCTTAATTTTTCTTAAGATAATTTATTTCTTTATTACTGACTTCATAAATATTAAAGTGTATTAGAACATTACATTTCAAATTTAAATTCAAATTCCATTTTTAATTTAAGATTCAAAATGATCATTGTTTAAACATTAACTAAATTTAAATTCAATTTAAAATCATTTTAAATAAATGTAAATAACATTTATTATTTACATATTAACTTATATAAGAAAATATTTTAAATTGAACTACTTGACTTTATTTAAACTTAAACTACCAAAATACATTAATATTTTAACTTGCAAGTTCAAGTTTATTTACTTTCCATTAAAAACTTTTTTTTCCAACATCAGGTTAAACATTTATTTGAAACAACTTTACTTTTCAAAACTATTTTATTTCAACTTATTTTTAAAACATCCATATTAAAACTGATTTAAATTTTCAGATTTGAATTCTAGGTAATCTTGAATTCCATCAATTTATCTTTTATTTCAAACTTTTTGATTTAAACTTCCTTTAAAAACTTAAATTAAAAACTGATTTTCAAATCCAAATCCATTTAAAACGTTAAGGTTCAAATGTTCATTTGAAACTATACTTTAAATTTTTGAATTTAAATCACAATTTAAATTCTGTTTCAAATTTTAAATTAATTTAAATTCTAAAACCTGTCAGGTTTTTAAAACCTGAAACCCCCCTTTAAACACTTAAACTTTGATTTCCTTTCAAATTTGAATCCAACAATAAACTTGAATTCAAATTCCCCACTAAATTTAGACTTGTTTAAATCTATTACTTATTTTCAGGTTACATTTGAATTTGTTTTTAAAAAAAACAAACACTGCTTCCAGGTTTCTGCAAAAAGCTTGAATAAACATTGACTCGACGCGAACTAAAACGCTTCGAGTTTTCCCTTCCCTTGCTTCGAGTCACGTACTCGTACGACTCGAGTAATTTCCTCAGTTCAAAACTCTGCACCCAAAGAACAACACCACAACACATCAATGGCATGGTGCACGTGCACCGTGACCCCAGCCACCTCTGGCCACCCACTGGAACTCCAACACGACGCCGGTCATCTCCAGAGACGACCACGACCACCCAAAGCTACCCACTTGGTCGAAACAAAATCAAACTACCACTCTCAACCCTGGAAACATATACAGGTTTCCACCCCAAAACCTGTAACCTTACCGCGCTTCAAATTCTGACCACCGGAGAGTCAACGCCTCCGGCTACTGCTTTGCTAATGATCCATCTTCCATCTCCCACAAACCCATTACACTCGATGCTCCAGAGAGTAAATGCCGATCAATTTTATCCCATTAAACAGAACTAGGGTTCTGTACCAAAATCCCCTACCGCACTCTCAACCTTGACTAAATCAAACATCTGGCAATTTTTTCCCCTTTGCCAGTCGTTCCTCCACCACCAGACCATATTCCAGCCTCTCCACCCTCCGGGATCACCAGTGATACTCTAAAAACCCCAAAATAATCTCCTCGGAAATGCTCTTCAATTACTAAACATAAATACGAGATTATAGTTTTAAAAATCCTAATTATAGGTAAGAATTCAATTTGTAAACCTGGATTAATAATTTAAGATGTTTGAAATTTCACTCATATCACACATTTGCATGTTCCCTAAGTTTTTACAGAGCATTTCTACCTTGCAAACTAAAATACAAATTTTAACATTTGATTTATGATCAAACAAACCCATCTTGTTTAGATACTAAGCCCTATAAATTAATATATCGAGCGGAGATGATTTTTGAAGTAAGATATGAGCTCAAAATTCTTAAACAGGATGGTCTTACAGGGTAATATGCAGATATTTCATCTCACAAATGCACAGAGAAATGAACACATAAATATTCACACAAATATTTTTAAGCATTCAAGTATTGACATACAATAAGTTTAAAACTTAAGTTATTTTTAAAAAAAATGTTACTCACCATTGCTTTTGAAAAGGGACAGAGCATTCTTGTTTTGAAACAACCAAAACTTTAAAACTGAGAAATTGTTTGCTTAATTTTCCTTAATCTTGTTGCCTATGTTGATGTATGATGCTTCAGTTATAAAAATATAAATGTTTGCTACCTGTATATTTTAGGTTTGCTATGCTATGTTGAACGAACTAAATAAGAAGGCATGTATATAAAGAAGCTTATAGGGGAAGGTGGCATCTAGGTTAAGCACATGCTGGTACAATATTATATTTTGTTTTATCAGGCCAGATCTTTGTATTAGGGAGGCTGAAATGATTTTTACACAATTCGAAATGACTTATTTGCTCCTAAGAAATGAAAGCATTTATTATTTGAGTACTTTATGTTTCCTACTAATCCTATCTTATGTGCACAAAGATATTTTGCTATGCATTTTTTCTTGCCTGCATCATAATTTACAGGCTACCTACATATTTCTTATGCTTTTGAATTTCAAAACTCTAGAGGCTTCCCTGATTTGTACTTACCTCAAATACATATAAAAAGTTACTTTAGTTATTGATATGAATTTTAGCTTAAGTTTTGCATTTTATTCCTTCTTCTTGCCTGAGTCTTTATCTATAAGCTATCAACATTAATTTTATTTTGTTTACCCTTTAACCTGCATATCTTTGTTGTACTTTATGTATATTAGCAAGTTGTTTTAACTTGAGTATTTAGCTCTCTTTTATTTTAACATAACTATCAAACACTTAATTTATTTATTATTTTTATACTTGTGTTAGTATTAATAAGGTTTATTTTAATTTAACATTTTTAAAAAGACTTACTTTTAATTTTTTTTCAAATTATAGCTATTTATACAAATAAATTTGAAATAGAAATTCCCATTTGTAAAAATATTACATGATTAACAAAACTCATTTTTAAGAAATTGTCTCTTATTTAATAAATTACTTATTTAATCAACCTATATTTAAAAAGAAAATAGTACAAACTTTTATTTAAATTTAGACTTAGGCTAGAATACTTTTAAACAAATAACTTTTATCTTGAGTAAATATCAAGCTATACTAAAAGAAAATAAAACAATTGTTTTTGTTAATAAATTTTAAATTTAACTTAAGCTGGAATAAATTCTAACTATTAATCATTTATCTTAAGTATTTAAAACCATACAGTTATTTATTTAATAGCTTAATACTGATTAAATCAAATTTCCAAATTTACCAAAAATATTAGAATTAGAAAACATAACTTTATTTATTAAATTTAAAACAGAGCTTATCTACTTATAATATATACAAATACGTTCATATATACATTATAAATAGAAACAATTTAAATTAGCTTTTAAAAAGAAAAATTGTCAGATAAATATTTACTTAAAGGAAGATTATTAAATCAATTCAAATTATTATCAAATTAATTTAATTTTTACACAGATTATTAAATTGATATTGCCAAAATCTCAGGGATATCACATTCCTCCCTCCTTGAAAGAATTTCGTCCCCGAAATTTAAAACAAAGGTAATTTAATGTGACGCCCCACCTCTATACCCACGCTAGCCAAGAACACACCGGAGTAGTGCTGTCAACTAGCACGGAGAATAAGGCTGTTGAGGAGCGACCATCCATGTAATCTTATTACACGGTGGCTATAAATAATCTTCGGAAACAAACATAGAAATAATCATATCACAAATCAGTCACAAATATCCATATCACAAAGGCGGAAGAAGATATGAATATATAACTAACACATGAAAGTGTACATCAGAGTAGTGGTCAATAAGATCCACGATAATACAAAAGAATAGCAACACGTGTTATACAAAAGAATACAACTATGAGTCTATATCTCAAGTGTATACAACAAAAACTGCTAATCTAAACAGTTAGCCAAAAGTCAGAGTGATGAATCCCTGGGAAGAAGTCAAGCAGAAGCACCTGTAACATCTCGGTCTGACCCGAGTATTATTTAAGAAAATAATAAACGGATCAGTCTAGCTATAAATATCAGATGACATGATATAACATAAAAGATATGGCATAAACATAAACATCCATAACGACATACCACTATAAGTATGTAAATAATGATCAACAGAAGATCAATCAATAAGAGATAATCAACATCACAAGAATCTTCTCAAAGATTCGAAGAGGGCATCATACCCTAAACTTGTACTCATAACAAGTCAATGTCATAAATTCCAGAAATCAACACGAGAAATCCAGAAATCATAAAAAGGGAAAGAGGCCTATCACATGACGGTCCGAAGACCAAGGGGAGCTACCCCGCATGTGTGAATGGAATCACACAGATTGAGGTCAAGACTAACCAAAAAGCAGAAAGGTATGTGTGAATGGAATCACACAAGTGGTGTCTAGTCTAACCTTGCAATGAAAGAGACATCGCGCAATTGCTAGTCTAATTCATAAAGCGATCATCAAGATCAACGAGAAGTGTCAATTACACTAAGCTAGTAAATATAGAAGTTTAGCTTCATGTCCCATAACCACTTGCTTAACTTAAATATTTACGAACAAACTGTAAATCTTCACTAATAAAATTGTCACAAGAGGTTCAATCGAACAAGTCCAAGAATTAACCGACGAAGTAAACGCAAGCGTTTCATACCACTTGTTTTACTAAGTCGTTTAATCAGATTTCTCATCCGAGTGAGGTAAAGGCTTGTATATACTAATAGATTGGAAAACGGTTTAAGAAAAGAGCTTTGTTATTAAAAATAGAGTTGAAATTGTTTGTTAAAAGAGTTTTGATATTTACTACTAGTATTGAAACCTTTATATTATAAAGTGACAAAACACATAAGCAAGTGTAGAAACAATCAGTCACAAAGATCGCATACGGAGATGCGAATAAAATCCAAGGAAATCAGCTCAATGTTTTTCAGATAAGATCCCCTACGGAGGGGGGGTCCAGGGGGGTGGCAACCCCCCAAGGTGGGGGTGCGGGGGCAACGCCACCGCTTACGGGGTTCGACCTGCCCGGTCAGGTCGCGGGGGTCCAGGGGGCAGCGCCCCCGGCGGGGTGCGGGGCAGCGCCCCGTCCAAAACGGTACGACCTAGTGAAGACAAGCAACCTAGTGAAGCCAAGCGACCTAAGGGGCCATGCGACCTAATGGGTCATGCGACCTAAGTTTAAAAAGGTGGGCGACTTAACAAAGTGGCCGAGCGACCTAACTGGAGCAAGTGGCCATAGGTCATGCGACCTAAAGGTAAGCGACCTATCACGGTCACGCGACTTAAGGGATAGGACCGACCGACCTAACGACCTAGGCAAGGTCGACCGACTTAATGGTTGCGAACTAAAAATACAACAGGGTCGAGCGACCTAGTGGGATGCGCGACCTAAGAAGGTACGCGAGCTAAGGGTGAGCGACCTAACAAGGTCGTGCGACCTAAGTGGTCACAATGCCAAGCGACCTAAGGACTTAAATACTCGCGACCTAGCGCGTGCATCGGCCGAGCGACCTAAGGGTTTAACACGCGAGCGACTTAAGGTTTTAACACACGAGCGACTTAAGGTTTTAACACGCGAGCGACCTAAAGTGATGCGCGACCTACGACCTAGCAGGATCGAGCGACCTAGAGCCGCCTTGTGATATAAGGTCGAAAACGACCTAACTCCGAGGCTAACGACCTAACGCTGCAGGGGGGATTTAAGGCCAGAAACGACCTACGACCTAAAGTGAAACGACCTAACTCCGAAGTGAAGATTCAAGGCAGTGCGACCTAGCGTGATAACACGCGAGCGACCTAAGGGTTAGGTCGCGAACGACCTATACGCGAACGACCTAAAGTCCAACGACCTACGACCTAAATCCGAGGCGAACAAAATATGCAGGCCGTGACTTTTCCACGCATGCGAACTAATGATTCCGAGCGACCTAACCTAGGCAGAGCGACCTAAGCTCAGGAAATTCACCAAACAACTAAAAAATGGAGTTTTTCGCCAATCCAATCCAAATCAAATGCAAATGTACATGCTAAAGTGATGGGGAATCATTCCTAACAGTCCAATATAGTTATAGACTAGAATTGTGAGATAAAAATCTCACCTTTGCACTAAAGTTTATGAAGATGAAGCTTGAAAGCAAGGAGAAGCAATCCAAAGCTTGAATCCAATATCTTCTACTTGAATTTGGAGTTGAATGTTGGATTTGCAATTGAATTTGTGCTTGGAGTTTTAATTTCCCATTCCCTCCACCATTAATGCCAAAGCTTGATTAGTTAGGAAATTTATGAAGAGTGAGGAGAAGAGGGTTGGAACTTGGGCTTAATAGGCTAAACTAACCCAAAGTCCAAAGCGGGAAAAGTTAGTGAAATTTCACTAACTCCAAACCTATCGATGTTTATACTTAAAAAGTTGTAAACGACATTTCGAACTCAATGGAAGTGGTCTCGAGTCCTAATTTGACCGTTTGCAAAAAGTAGCTTTTCGGACCAAAATCCGATTAACGAGTTAATATTTAAATAAAATATTTAAATACAAACTCGATAAATATGCGGGTTGTTACATTTAATAATCTAATTAAAGATTTAATTTTTTTAAAAAACACAAGCATATATCAATCATATGCTAACAACCATAGCAACCAATTCATCAAATCAAACAAATCTAACTATCCAGACAAAATCAGGATAGAATTTTCTCGAGTTTTCCCAAGTATAAATACCGGGACACTCGCTCCACAGAATCCAAACAAACAATACTACTAAGCTACAGAACTTCCACTCATCTAGATTTACAGAACAAGATAGGATATCAGACTACAAACAAGTCTAAATCAACAACTAAAATTCCCTGAACTGCTGGTTCTACAACCAGAAATAGACCTCACACGTACTCCCTCAGAGATACGTGAAACACAACGAATTCCAGTTATCCAAACTGACAATTCAATCCTGAAGATCAACCACCTATCCAAAATCAAATATCCGACTTCGGAATACAATTTCCTTCGTCACTTATCCACAAAACTCTACGGACAATCCTGTCGTGCCTACATCTTTCCAGATCAGCTCAACTCTTGCTGATGTCCTTAGAAACAAACTGAACCAAAGACAATCCAACAAAATGATCTTTCTAAGATCGACCAAAAACTCAGAACACAAACTCTATTCCAAATCAGAAAATAGAACTCACTTCTCTCATCCGGAAAAGATAAAAAAGGTGCACTCCCAATCTGGCCTCAAATCCTGAAAAATTCCCTGTAGAACTCTCCAATCCAAATATTGCAACATCCAATTGTTTCCCAACCAAATAGCTGCCACCATGCTTCAACTGCGCAACTCTGACTGACAGATGTAAATGCTGAAGTCAAACACAGGTCGGACAACACATTCAAAAAATAAAGTTCACATATCCAAAAAGAAAACTCCGAAGTTTCTCCAAAACCTGAGCTACTTCCACAACTCAAAAACTATCCTATTACTAAGCTGATCCATCGGTACCACTTCTGAAATCCAGTTGATACCCAACTCAATCTCCAAAGGTTGACAAATCTCTAACTTCTTGAAGACATCCAGAAAAATCTCTGAAACGCAAAAGAACACTCAAACTATCGCAAGTCACTTTTGCGATCAATCCAGCCTAATTCCAAAGATACTACTCCCTCTTTACAAATCAGAACAGCTTACACTTATGTGGCCAATCCATCGAAGAAATGGAACTACTCTGCTGCTTCCGTAGTTACCCTAAGAAAACTACTAAGCCAGAAGACTTCCTAATCCAAAGCACTTCGAGAACTCGAACCTCAAACCAACAGAACATTCTACTGAACTCAGCTACAACACCGAAGAAGTCACTCTTTCTTACTTGTTCCAAAGAAACATCTTCGGAGACATCCATAGTCATTGCGTCTCATCACACAGCTACTACACCTTGATGTATTAAGATATCATGACTTTCTTCTGTCCAACAAACAGATCCAAACTCTAGCTCAACCAAATTACATTTCATAGATGAACTCCGAATCTTAAAAGATTTCCTTCAAAGATCGATGAAATCCTTACACCACCCAAAGCTCACTCGAGACGGTATTAGGTCTACAGTCTCGACAAGTACACTTCCAACCTTAATCATTCAAACTCCAACCATTGGTAGTTGTGTTACACACACCACCACCCAATCTACCTTTATAATTTATATTGGAAAACCCGAACAGGTAACCCAACAATAGGTAGAAATATATATATATATATATATATATATATATATATATATATATCAAAATTACAAATACGCTCTCTCAAGAAAGAAATCGCTCAAGAGCCTAAGTATTCACTCAACCTAGCACTTTGATACCAATTGTGATGACTCGGGGTAGTGGCGACCAGTAGGCTTTACAACCATCCTAGACCCACCGTGGCTCACAGTGATACCTCGGGTTTGCTTTTACGGCCAGCCTCTCGACTCGCAACCAACCCCGCAAGGCCTTATACTACCCCCGGGGGCAAGTAGGGGTAAGAGTATCCCGTTCGCCACCTAACGCAAAGCGAGGACCCCCTATCACGCTGTAATGTAGCAAACCCGATCCCGGTCTCATCGAAATCCAAAACGTGTCTTTTAAGGCCAAGTTGTCTATTTAGTCTTAACAGTTTAATTCAACATTATCAATATACACACAAATAGATAATTCATAATATCACAATAGATAATCACATCATCTCATAAACAGATAATCAATACTATCATCCAAACAAATAATTAACTATTAACATACTTAAACCATATATCCATATCACACAGATATTATTCATCTCATATCTGAGTTCACAATCATGAAGTATCAATATCATTCATCCATAAGCAATGATTTATAATCATACCATTTATAATTAATTTAAAATGAATTAAATTAACTACTTCTATCTCTAATTAATTTAAAGTGAATTAAATTAATTACTTCATCTATAAATCTTGTTTATACAACCCTTAATTAATTATAAATCAAATTAATTAATTATTCTCTGGATATTCATCTTGATTAAACACCATTGATTAATCATCTTCTAATTACAATAAGTAATTAGTCTTTATTTAATTCCACAAATTAATTATCCTAAATCATTTATAGTAATTAACATTTAATTACTTAATTTATTAATTGAATATAATTAAATTTATTCTTAATTAATTTCATAAAGTAATCGCCACATTATTAATTATTCCTCAATTAAAAAAAAATTAATTACATCATTAATTATATCAATTAGTGATCTCAAATTTTGATTTAAATTAAATTACTTATTTAAATTAATTAAGTTATTATTCTTTAATTTAAACATAATTATTAATCATCCTTGATTAATATCAACCAGTAATTAACTACCCTTAATTACATAATAATAAATTAATTATTCCATAATTAATTATCTCCATTAATTAATCCCTTGATTAATTTCAAAAGTAATTGTCCAAATTACTTCATTGACTCCTCATCTTACACTAATTGCATTAAGTAATTATCATTAATTACTTCCTTAAGTAATTGTGCTCCATTAAATACACTAAGTAATTACGCATATCAATTTATCAAATGATTCATTAAATTAATTAAACTAAATTAATTAACTTAAATTAATCATTTTATCAAAATTTATTACAATAAGTAATTAATCTCTTAATTACTTCCATTAAGTAATTACTTCACAATTTACAAATGATTTCCTTAACAAATTAATCTAATTAATTAATAAAAATAATCACATATATTAATTAATTAATAATTCTTAGTTAATTGTCTTCATTAACTAATGACATTTCTTAATTTACTTCATAATTAATTTCTAGTTATAAATTAATCTAAATTATTAATTTATAAATTAAATACATAAGTCATTTCTTAATTAACTTATTCATTTAATCATTTAAATACCTTAATTTTTCTTAAGATAATTTATTTCTTTATTAATGACTTCATAAATATTAAAGTGTATTAGAACATTACATTTCAAATTTAAATTCAAATTCCATTTTTAATTTAAGATTCAAAATGATCATTGTTTAAACATTAACTAAATTTAAATTCAATTTAAAATCTTTTTAAATAAATGTAAATAACATTTATTATTTACATATGAGCTTATATAAGAAAATCTTTTAAATTGAACTACTTGACTTTATTTAAACTTAAACTACCAAAATACATTAATATTTTAACTTGCAAGTTCAAGTTTATTTAATTTCCATTAAAAACTTTTTTTTCAACATCGGGTTAAACATTTATTTGAAACAACTTTACTTTTCAAAACTATTTTATTTGAACTTATTTTTAAAACATCCATATTAAAACTGATTTAAATTTTCAGACTTGATTCTAGGTAATCTTGAATTCCATCAATTTATCTTTTATTTCAAACTTTTTCATTTAAACTTCCTTTAAAAACTTGAATTAAAAAATGATTTTCAAATCCAAATCCATTTAAAACCTTAAGGTTCAAATGTTCATTTGGAACTATACTTTAAATTTTTGAATTTAAATCACAGTTTAAATTCTGTTTCAAATGTTAAATTAATTTAAATTCTAAAACCTGTCAGGTTTTTAAAACCTGAAACCCCCCCCCCCTTTAAACACTTAAACTTTGATTTCCTTTCAAATTTGAATCCAACAATAAACTTGAATTCAAACTCCCCATTAAATTTAGACTTGTTTAAATCTATTACTTATTTTCAGGTTACATTTGAATTTGTTTTTGAAAAAAAACAAACATTGCTTCCAGGTTTCTGCAAAAAGCCTGAATAAACATTGACTCGACGCGAACTAAAACGCTTCGAGTTTTCCCCTCCCTTGCTTCGAGTCACGTACTCGTATGACTCGAGTAATTTCCTCAGTTCAAAACTCTGCACCCAAAGAACAACACCACAACACAGAAATGGCACGGTGCACGTGCATCGTGACCCCAGACACCTCTGGCCACCCACTGGAACTCCAACACGACGCCGGTCATCTCGAGATACGACCACGACCACCCAAAGCTACCCCATTTGCTCGAAACAAAATCAAACTTCCGCTCTCAACCTTGGAAACATATACAGGTTTCCACCCTAAAACCTGTAACCTTGCCGCGCTTCGAATTCCGACCACCGGAGAGTCAACGCCTTCGGCTACTGCTTTGCTAATGATCCATCTTCCATCTCCCACAAACCCATTACACTCGATGCTCCAGAGAGTAAATGCCGATCAATTTTATCCCATTAAACAGAACTAGGGTTCTGTACCAAAATCCCCTACCGCACTCTCCATCTTGACTAAATCAAACATCTAGCAATTTTTCCCCCTTCGCCAGTCGTTCCTCCACCACCAGACCATATTCCAGCCTCTCCACCCTCCGGGATCACCAGTGATACTCTAAAAACCCCAAAATAATCTCCTCAGAAATGCTCTTCAATTACTAAACATAAAAATGAGATTATAGTTTTAAAAATCCTAATTATAGGTAAGAATTAAATTTGTAAACCTGGATTAATAATTTAGGATGTTTGAAATTTCACTCATATCACACATTTGCCTGTTCCCTAAGTTTTTACAGAGCATTTCTACCTTGCAAACTAAAATACAAATTTTAACATTTGCTTTATGATCAAACAAACCCATCTCGTTTAGATACCAAGCCCTATAAATCAATATATCGAGCAGAGATGATTTTTGAAGTAAGATATGAGCTCAAAATTCATAAACAGGTAGGCGACCTTAATGGAAAGAAAAGGAGGAAAATATAAAGCGGAAAGTAATGAAATTGAGGGATTTGTCTTAATAGGGAGAATGAAACCTTTCCAATTCTCCTTATTAAAACTTCCCTTCTTAATTCTCTTTCAAAGGTCAATCATGCTACCTCTTCCCTTATAAAGCATGACCATTCTTTCCCTTAATTGGAGCAAAGTTTCTAAAAGTCCTTTTGAGTAATTATCTATGTTTAAACTCCATCAAATTGTATACCGATATCGTATATTGATTTGTGTACATATAACTTTTAGATATTCTTCAAAGTAACTGTTAATAACACCCAAAACATCAAATAAATAATTAATTAATATTTCTTAAATATTAACGAATTTAATAAATTCATAACGCTTTATAAACTAATTAATTCATGTGGTTTTTGGAGAATCCACAAATATAGTTGTGCAATTTAGAGGTGTGAATTCACATGGTAATCAATATTAAACAATTCGAATATTGATATTCACACATCACCTTAGCTAGTGGTATGATATTTAGCCAAATTCATCGCTTATAAACCTTTTCAGTAAAAATATCATATTTTATGTTATCTGAAGCGATACGAACTTTGATAACAACTTACATGCATTTTCTTCGTTAATGCTATATCACATTAGGATGTATGCAATTTGATGTTAGTCTAAACTCTAAAATTATCCATATTCAACCTAGTCTGTCCATGAACAAAATCCTTGGTTCAACAAAAACATTTATTATTAACATTCTACTCTTCTAAGAGATTTTGACATTTAGTTGACTATAGTTGGTCGTAGTACTAATCTCATGTAACCGAAGAGAAGATTTCTCTATAAAATAGTGGTTCATTTCCAGTGCTTCAACTCAAACCTAACTATTGTCACTTGATGGATTTCCATGTCATAATTTGACTATATTCAAGTGGAGTATTTACATAGAAGTTCCTTAGTGTTCTCAAGTCGAGGGAATTGTATAACATTGTCATGTTGAGATTTGTTGTTTTGTATAGACCAGGCCATCTCAAACCCTCGAAAATCGACACTAATACATTCACTATATAGAGTGCCGAGCAATGGAGTGTTGGAAATACCAAGTTGTTAGGGTTAAGAAGAAAGAGATAGAAGAAGAAACATAAATAAAAACAACACAAAATCTCACAACCGCAATGGAACAAAATATAATATATAATAATAGCTTTTTTTACAAAAGAAAACTGTAATTGTTAACATACGTACAAATTATCATAGTACAATCTAAACATATAAATTTGGACAATTATAATAACTTGCCCTCAAAATGCCGAATATACAGCCTATAATACATAGCGGGAGTATAATCAAAATATGTATAATACGTCTCTGCCATCCAACTCGCCTGCTGAGCTCCAAAGCAACTTAACTGAATCTGTAATACTCGGTCAGACCCGAGCATTACAATAAAGTACACCTGATTCGGGTTGGAAACCGGCGTGAGTAAATCACACTTAATTTGAAATACTTAAGTTATCAGAATTCTTCGAAAGCCAAGGTTACTCATAAGACCACGATGCATATAAACACGGCAGGTTTTTTACCTTACGCAAATCAAAACACTTTTACAGAAAATCCCTCGATATTATAATAGTGTCTAAGTATAAAATACTTACAAATAATCGAATTTGTCCTATTAATTAAATTCCAGCATAATAGAATCAAAAATCAAAATTGTCAAGGTTCGCGGTGGTATTTTGATCGAAGTGGTACCGGATAATGCAGATATCCGATCCCGGTCACTTCAAACTCAAAATGACAAAATTTTAAATGTCCAAGTCATTTTAAATAAATAATTCATATTCAAGGTGTCAACATTCATATATGGGAATTTATTACATATGATTACTTTAAATATAATGTTTCAGCATTTTATTCTAACCATTTAATTTTGTTTGGCTACTTAATGGCACAAACGAAAACAATTGAAATAAATATTCAAGAGCAATAAAGCCAAACATAGATCATTAACTTAATTTAGCGATTAATAATTAATACCAAAAAAATTCACGATCATGATTTAATTAACTTTAATTAACTGAACCTGCTTATATTTTTAATCTAAATTAATTATAATTTAAGGAAATTACAATAACAATTTATTATTAGTTAATTAAAATTTAATAACTAATTTATTAACTAACATAAGATTTAATTAATTAAGAATTTAATTAATTACTCACTTTAATTGTTATAAAATAATTTAATCTTATTTTACACCAAGTTAACAAAATAAATTAAGCTTAAAAGTATTAGATGGTACCGCAAAAGATTTCGTGTTGATTAGGTTTACAATAAAAGGGGAAATACGTTTTTAATTAAAAGGTTTTTAAGCATAAAACTTTTTAAATCACCTGTTCTTTGTTTTTTGTAAAAATTGAGCCCAGCCCACATTGTTTGGCCCATGAAAAAAAAGGCTCCAACTCCTTTCTTTTATTTCCCTTTCCCTTGCTTCTCTTCTTCCTTTTCTTTTGCCTTTCAATCCAATTCATGCACATCACTGTGCACCTCCACGAGCAGCCAACCACCAAAATCTCACCGTCGATCATCTCTTGGCATTGCCCATGTCCCACTCAAATCAATTACAAACGCATGAAGACACGAACACCCCTTGGCTCGAAATCGAAACTCAAACCAAAACTGGAACCGAACACGTCGCCACTCAATCCCCTCGCCACGCCTCCATATGCCACTGGTCGTCGCCAAATTATGTCACCTGGACCGCCACGTCCTCCTCCACCTTTTCCACCCGTACCGCACCTTCTTCACCCTTTGTCGCCATAGTCACCTTGAAAACCAACCCACAAACGTTCATCCCTTAAACCTTAAATCGATTCGAATCCCATGCTAGACATACCTATAAAATGCCATACCATTTTTCTTAGCTTCTCCATCACTCAAGCCACCTTCTCCACCAATCACGAGACATTCCATCACCTCGATCGCTAGAAAATGACCAAAAACCCTTTTTTGGTCATCTCTCTCTACCTCATCCAATGTGTGCTTAAAAATCACCAACACTTTTTAAAGATCATCTTTTTAAGAGACACATCCACTAATATAAACCAGAGATTTATTTATGATATTCAAAATTTTGTCATTCCTAAGTTATTTACTGTAAAATAAACTTTTCTTCTTCTATGCTTAATGATAACTAACAAAACAAAGTTTATAATAAAATATATTCAACAAAACACTTTTTTTTTTGGAATCATCGTCTAAAACTTAATAGATTGAGAGATTTCGATTCTTAAAGTTGAAAGATCATTTTTTTTTAAGGAACAAAGGTGTTTATGTGATACTGTGAGCTTGACAGGATACGTAACGTAAACAAACATACATATATAAAGTGTAAATAATATGAGAACATGAATACTGAAAAAATAAGGAATTCATTCAAATCTACAAACATATGGATGCACATATTGATTTATAGTAAGTAAAATTTTAAAGTTTTACTCATAGTTTTTATTTGAGAATGAAACACTTCTCTAGAAAATAAAATACCATGCTTCCTTCCTCCTTTTGCTTTGAGTTCTTAGCTCCATATGTTTTAAAAAAAGCCAAACTTTCTTTTTGTTCGTGGGAGTGTTAAATGTGAATAACCAAGGCAGTGTATATAGAGAAGAGAATGGGAAGAAATAGGGCCGAAGCCCATGTTTATGAACAGTGCTTTAATTTCTTTTCATTCTATTACTTCGTATTTTAATTTGAAAATTTGACTTGATTTGAAAATAAGATTGACTTGAAAACTTGAGTGATTGGAGTTATTATGTGCTTGACTAGATATATTTCATGATGATGTCCCCTTAAGCTTTTATATACCTTCATACATATATATTTCCTACAACTTAGACCATGTGCAATTCTTTTCCCACCTACTCCACTTTATATTATATGTACACGTATAAAACAACACACAAGTATCTATCTCTCTATTTAAATATACTTTTCATTATTATTATTATTATTATTATTATTTCCTTTTCCATCATAAAGCCTTTAACATGTATATATCTATATAAAATTTCATATCCACTATCTTCACCATAATTACATAAATAAATATATAGATATGCATACATATACACTGTACAAATTTATTTTATAATATTTACATTTATACATATTTTCATATACATTACTTCACATGAATATATATACATATATAAATACATATATACTTACATATATTTTTAAACATCATAAAGCTTGTATGAAGTTATATAAATACATATATCTTTTTATCCAATATTTGAAATGAGAAGCTTATCTAAATATTTTTCATAAATTAGATTTTTAAGCTTTTTAATCAAAGCCTCTAATATATACATATATATAGACATATATTCCATATATTAGAAATTCAATATTTCAATATTTAAAATAAGTTAAATATTCAAATAACAGGTGTAAAAAATCCGAGTCGTTACATTCCTCCCCACTTAGAACTTTTCGTTCCCGAAAAGGAGTGAAGCAAGAACTAGAATTTTGATGTATATTATTAAATCAATCATCTTTTTAACATTTTAAAGCTCTTACTCTTTTACTATACAATTTAAAAATACATACACTTTAAATTACATAGAATTACCAAGCTTGTTTTTATGTTAAAACCTTTTTCATAACTCGATACCTTAACAAGTACATCCTTTTTCTTATATAAATTTAGTCACACGTTGATCGGACGTAGGTGTAACGACCCGCAATTTTGGACCATTCAAATCGACAATAAAACCATACATGTCTGACTTGAATAATTCGAAATACCGAATTGTTAATTTAATTTGGCAAACTCAGCATAAACAGTGAATATATAAACACAGATCACAGACACAGAGTAATAAAAATGCAGCAGAATAGATAAAGAATAGTAGTTCATGAAGCTACTATATACATCAGAGTTAGAATAAAATACATCAAAATATCCCAGATGCAGTGAAGTCTCAAGTACGAACAGATGACTTCTCTGAACCAATCAACGGGATGACTGAAAGGATAGATAACTGGATCTTCAAGAAAATCTTCAACTTCGAAGGTGAGTCCGAATGTTGTACCACTCAGTCTGACCCGAGCGTAAAGCAAAACACAAAACACTCGAGTCAGGATTAACATTCTTATATAAATAAATCCAGCTCAAGTGAAATATCAACTGAAATACAAATAACTTAAGGGATGTTTGGGATAATCATCCTCTAAGGGTCCACAGAACTATCTACAAGGTAGAAATATACATTATAACACCATGATCATTTCAACTTAATTTATACTTCAAAACCAAATATCATTTTCACTTCAAATATCTCTATATTTCCCAAAATGGTATTTATATATATTAAATAATTTATAAAGTAAAGTATTTTCAATTTCCCCAACTTACCAAATCGTTTCAAATCAACCCGACATTCCCATTCAAATTAAATTCAATCCCAATTTATCAATTTAAATTCACTCAATTCCTAAAATAACCACTTAAATTTTATCGATCTCAAATTCGGATTTGTAGTCAAAAAATAACCTTTTATATTTCAATATATTTCAAAACTTTAAGTATTCAACGTTTCAACTAAATTTTTATTCAATTTAGTTTTCTAAATAATAAATTCAAATTTTGTTCAACCTAAATTTTCACTTTAATTCAATTTAGTTTCTAAATAACAAATTCAACTATATCGATTTCAAATACAGATCCAAATCACAAAATAAACCATTTAGATTACAGTATAGTTCAAATCTTTAAAATTTAAATGTTCAATTTAACAGTTTCATATAGATCTCGATTTAACCTCATTATTATTTAGTCTTGAAATACTCCCTCATTAGATTCAATATCATTTAAGTAACCTTAAATAACATTTTAACCAATATTTTCTTAAATTTATTTAAACGTGAAATATTCATTAAGTCACTTAAATCAAAAATCCACTTACAAAATCATACCTTTAAATTTCCCATTCAATAATTTCAAATCGATTTAATTATATAAATCCTTATTTAAATACCATTTTTAATAAACCCAATTTATCTCTCAATCTTAATTATTCAAATTTTTACAACGGTAAAGTTTGAAATATAAATCTTAAATAGTACTTAAACATATTATATGGATTAAATCAATCTCAATAATATTATTATTAAATCTATATATAAAATTTCCATTTATATATAATATTTTAAGAACCAATATTTATTAAATCCCATATATTTCTTTTCAAACTGTAGAAATTATTTTCAAAATATTTATATGGACCAACGGTGTTTGCATATATTTCCTATCATATAGTCAAGTGCTACAG
This sequence comes from Allium cepa, assembly GCA_030765085.1. Lineage (NCBI taxonomy): Eukaryota > Viridiplantae > Streptophyta > Magnoliopsida > Asparagales > Amaryllidaceae > Allium > Allium cepa. The sequence goes on from CM060928.1 coordinate 683,489,294, forward strand.
ATATTTATCATTTCAATACGTACACTAAATATATACTGGTGGATATCATTTCAACCCGTAATCCCAAATTCAATTAAATGAAAATCGCTTAGGTTTATCATTTCAAACCATAATGATTTTCTCCTATTCTAAAGTCCGTTCGGGTATGTATCATTTCAACCCATAGTGATTTCTATACTAACAGGGAACTTGCAGAGTGATAACAGATATGAAAATAATAATAACAACAGGCATATATCATCAAAATAAATATATACAATATGATATGGTGTCATATCCCATAAGTAAACAGTTACAGATAATAGCATATATGACACTTTAAATAACAAAAGCCTCATATTTCAATTGTCGTTTCAATTGAAATCAAATTTAATAAATAAAAGAACGTTAATCGTGAGTGATTGCTCACCTCTCGAGCCTAGAGAATATAGAAGATGACACGGATACGCATACTGCTATAGACATTGAAATTTGAATTATGAATCGAAGCAAAGAAAAATCGACACGAATTCAACGATCAAAGCTGATAACAAGAATTGATGGAACAAGTCAGAACGGGATCGGCGAAGATAATGGTATGACTGTACTCATATATATAACTATATATAACTATATATATGAAGTCATAATCTGAATTCAACACATATTAAATTAAATTAAATTATATGTATTTATTTTTTCCAAAATCATTGTTTTTTTAATTTAAAACACATAGATTAAAATCAAGCATATATACAATATGAAATTTTGAAATAAATACTTATATAAACAGACAAATATAAATCATGTGCTAGGTTACAATACTGACATATTTTAGCTGTAAGAAAGAGTATAATGAAAGAAGTCAACATCAGTTATAATATATTTATATAAACCAAATGTAACATATATTTAGTCGATATAACAAATGAATTCTTTTATAAAATAATATACAGTGGGCGCTATTTCATAAAAATGCACATACAATACCATTTATATACGAACAACAAAAGTAGCTTATATATATAGATATACTATTTAAAAATCAATATTTACATTTCAACTAACATCAGAAAACAAATATAAACTTTATACTTTATATATGTTTTATGGAAAAAGAAAAAAACAGAACGCAAAGTGAATCCAACGTTTGGAATTCAGGGTTTAGTCCTAACGGCTAATACGCCGTCGGATCATTTTTATTAAATTTTTGGATAAATTTCAGTAGAAGAGTAGCAATTTATTTAAAATAATGTGGTGTGAAATGAATTGATGAAATGAATAAAGTAATGTATTATTAGCACCCAAATAATAAAATGACACAATACGTTTGTTTCTTAATAACGACAGTAACGTTCAATTTGCTAAAAGTTAATTTAGGACGTTATCTCCGTCTTATTTGTAAGCGATTGATATATCATACCTCTTTTAGATTTAAGATCAGCTCATGGCACGATGTATGAAAATTCAAATTCCATCGCATCATATATTTATATTTTCACTTTAGAAATGTATGAACTTATCAATTTGTTTTTGCTATAAATGACGTAAAACACCACCGCTTATTAAATTTGTCGTGTACTGCATTTAAATACTTCCAAAGCATTTGTCAATTTATTTAAAAGCTATAAAATGAAAGGAGTGAAAAGAGAAAAAAAAGAAAGAAATATATATATATATATATATAATAAAACATGGGGAGAGAGAAGAAGATACAGATGGTACGTATCTTGTTCTATTCATAAGTAAATATCACCATGTTAAATTCCTTTGCATATTTTTAATTTCTATAACCAATGCTTTTATATATAACAGGTCAATCTTATATACATAGCTACATATTATAAAGGGTTATGAAAACTTATATGTATACACCTTATAGTATAATATATATAACTAGATAAAATGTATATATTAGATAATAGAATACAATAATATAGATGAAAAGAGAATTGCAGCAAGCTAAAATTTATATAAAAAAACAAAGTGTTGCAGGAAGTTGAAAACAACAGCTAATGCAATAATATTTATTATAAGTTTCAAAATCCATTAGACAAAAGAAAACACAGCTTGTATAACATATCCATTAAACAAAATAGACTATATATAGTACTAGTACATGGTACATATTATGCTATATGTAAACATTTAAAAACGAAACATATATTGCAATACGATAACATACCGTTTATAAAAATATGGATGACAAGGGAAGGAGGCACGGAGTGGGTTGTGGCTCCTGACAGGTGGTTCAAGCTATGGTGGTGGAGGCTTGACAAAGCTATAGGAAGGAGAACTAGTCCTTTTTCATTTTTCCATCATATGTGTTTTAGCATTGTAATGGGAAAAATCGCTTTTTTTTCAAGAAGCAACAGAGAGGAAGAAAAATATGGTAGAGGAGAAGAAAGTGAGCAAGCTAGGAAATAAATAGAGGGAGAAGAAGTAACAGCTACAGGAAAAAAAAATGGAGGAGAGGAGATGGCAGAAGAAATAACTCATAGGCAATTGAAAACGGGAAAAGAAAAGCAGCACTTTTGATGATTTAAAAAAAATAAATGCAAACGTTATGTTTGATTTTTATCAACGGCTATAAGATTACAACAGCTGGTTTTTAGTAACTGATTGAAATAAATAAAGGTGGAATGGCAACAAATCTTGTAAGCAGGGAAACTACGTTAAAGACGGAGTAAATTTTGAAAAAGCAAAGGTCACACTGGCAATTAAATGTGAAGGCAGGTTACTCTACATTTTATTTTCAAAATAAGAATGTTGAACGCAAATCAAAGTCAAATATGGTACGGTGTAAATGACAAGAGTCACGCTGATTACTGAATAAAAATAAAAATAAAACGAATAACCATTTATTTTTATTTTTTTAGATGGTGGAAAAATGAAGAAATAAAAGGTCAGTGAAAGTAGGATTGAATATACTAGAAAAGTAACGATTCTAGTAGCAACGGTCATCTTAGATTAAGTTGAAAAATTTATAATAATTTATTACCGTGGCTATGGTTCAAATTTTTTTGAAAGTAAGGAAATCAAAAGGTCACAATTAAAAGTAAGATTTAAATTTTTAGTAAATACAAAACGTATCTAAGTTTATAGGTTTATAATTTTCCAGCTGTAGCGTATATATATAATGAATGGTCATAATGAAAGAAGTGGAAACATGGAGCGTAGGAAAGGAATGGTTAGAAAAATAAAATTTTCACCCTTAAATTTCGGAGATTAAAAAGGTAATGTACCTCTTTAATGAAATCTACAGCAACGGTCATAAGCTAAAATTTAGCTGAAAGTTTAAAGAAATGAGGGAAAGATGGGTTTTTTTCAAATTAATCACTTTCCAGAATTAATATGTCAATGAAAAAGGAAAGGAGATGAATCAGGTAAATGTATTATAACTTATAAATAACTATTAAACGGATAGTGGAAGAAAAGGTGAGCAGGTGAGTAAAAGTGGAAACTGATTTATAAGCGAAATGGAATGTGAGCTGTTGCCTGGGAAGAAAATGGAATAGTTTAAAAATTAAAGGCAATAGATTGTTGAAATTAAATGAGTATAAAATGTATAAATGTTATATACTGAAACGGATATAAATTTCAATTATTTTTATAAAGTGGGGAATAACGAAAGGCAAGGACGATGCTTTCAAAGTTTATTAATGGCTATGGATGGGGAAGTCTATCTGTGAACTGGAAAAATTATTAAGAAATTAAAATTTTAACAGTAGAAAAAGCAACAGCTACACACTGTTTTAGAAACAATCAAAGCAATTAATAGCTTGATTGGACAGCAAGCATAAATATGGAAGGACACGTTATAAAGGCAGCATGAACCATTTGAAAATAAATAAAAGAAATGATGGCAAATAAAACAGCTATGCCTTGAATTTCCCAAAATAATTTATTTTATGAACATCAATTATTTTTGACTTAAATTGAACAGAATCATACCCTAAAATATACTTCCTTAATTTTTGATGAAAATTTATCATTTGCCACATTTAGCTGTACGTAATCCAAATGAAAATTTTTATTTCAAAATATTATTATTTAAAATTTCTCAAAAATCAAATTAAATACGCTAAATAAAACCATTAAAATCAACAAAATTTTACGGGTCGTTACTCTCCCCCACTCAAAACTTTTCGTCCCCGAAAAGAAAGAAGGTGGAAGAATAGAAACAACTAGAAAGATAAATAGATTGAAAGACAAGGATAAACAATTAAGTAAGACCATATAAATTTTACTTGAAATATTCATTTGAAAACTTCATTTGAAATTAAATTTTCTTTAGTACTTATTTTTTTTTCAAAACGAATTAAATATGTTAAATAACACTTAATAAATATATGAAAACTATTTGAAAACAATTTATTTACATGATTAGTTATAATTTCAAGGATGTTTTTTGGAAACATTAAATCCATAATTTATAACTTACCAATTTTCTTTCAAAATACTTTTCACATATTCTCACTAATTATTTACTTTAAATATGTTTAGTTTAAATAAATAACTTCTAAAATATTTATAACACTAAAATTTTCTATTAAACCAGGTACTATATAATTAAACAATATTTTAATGGATATATTCAAAAGGAAAGGAAGATAGATTCAAAAGATAGTATCGGGCACGAATCGTAAATTTCAAACTATAAGAATTTAAATTTTAAAAACTAATGCAGAAATTCTTGTTGGAAATATTTTTATAATAAAATACCTTTATAATAAAATACTTTTATATCAAAACAAATTTTCCTTTCGAAAATACTTTTATAACTCGATGTTTCAACAAGTTTATCATCGTTCTTGCAGACACTGGCCATGCGTTGATCAGGCGCAAAGCTAGAATTCTTCAAGTACTTAGTATACCCATTTCAACACGTAGTGAAAATACTTGAAAAACCTTTAAAAACAGATATGGAAAGTACAATCCAAATAAACAACCAAACCAAAACCTTTGTCCAACCATGGTTCACAGATACACAATGGTTACGCCTGGATCCCATAGGAAACAATCTGTATCTGTAAGCTCTCTCAACCCTGCGAGTTACGCCATGATGACTAGTAGAGTGCAGGATACACAATGGTTACACCTGGGTCCCCCAGGAAACAATCTGTACCCCTAAGCCATCTCAGCCAGGCAGTTTCGCTACTAATCGCGACCTACACAGATTGCAGGATACACAATGGTTATGCCTGGATCCCCCAGGAAACAATCCGCACCCCTAGGCCAGACTCAGCCAGGCAGTTGCGCCATGCAGTCGCGAGAGAAAAAAAACCATGGGTTACGCCACGGTGGGAACACTCGAGTATCACATTGGAAAACCAAAAATCAGAGAGAATAATATCGATAGAATGAATCCATAATGTGGCCACAAAGCGGATATCAAGCAGAAGGCACTTTCCATATCTTTACTTCGAAAATATTTATCATATAGTACCTTTCCAAATCACTTTCAAATATCATACATGTATAAAGTCCATTATATATAGGATCCCATTTTCAAATCGAATACTTTCCAAATTAATAGTATATCAAATCATACTTATATAGACTTCGATTTTATAAAATTTCTCTTTCCAAATAGGGTACCCTTTCAAATCAATAGATTTCAACTTTATATTTATACGATTCCATTTTATATAAGGTTGACCACTCCCAAATCGAGTATTTAGTAAATCAAGGTTCTCAAATTTTTTCTTGTTTCAATAACATTTCAGTTTCAAGATCATATATGATTTCATCAAAAAAAATTTCCAAATTAAATATATTCGGTTTCAAAGTTTCTTAAACAATAGGTTTAGAAAATAATCCAAATTTCCAAATCACAAAATTCAAGTCAAACAAATTCATTTCCAACATCGCCATATAAGTACCAGTTTTAATTCCAAATCTAATTTCGATAGATAGGATTATTGTAACAACCCGCATATTTATCGAGTTTACATTTAAATATTTTTATTTAAATATTAAATCGTTAATCGGATTTTGGTCCGAAAAACTACTTTTTGCAAACGGTCAAATTAGGACTCAAGACCACTTCCATTGAGTTCGAAATGTCGTTTACAACTTTTTAAGTATAAACATCGATAGGTTTGGAGTTAGTGAAATTTCACTAACTTTTCCCGCTTTGGACTTTGGGTTAGTTTAGCCTATTAAGCCCAAGTTCCAACCCTCTTCTCCTCACTCTTCATAAATTTCCTAACTAACTCAAGCTTTAGCATTAATGGTGAAGAGAATGGGAAATTAAAACTCCAAGCTCAAATTCAATTGCAACTCCATCATTCAACTCCAAATTCAAGTAGAAGATATTGGATTCAAGCTTTGGATTGCTTCTCCTTGCTTTCAAGCTTCATCTTCATAAATTTTAGTGCAAAGGTGAGATTTTTATCTCACAATTCTAGTCTATAACTATATTGGACTGTTGGGAATGATTCCCTATCACTTTAGCATGCATATTTGCTTTTGGTTTGGATTGGATTGGCGAAAAACTCCGATTTTTGGTGTTTGGGAGAAATTTCTGCATTTAGGTCGTTCTGGCCGTTTTTAGCTCGCTCGGAGTTAGGTCGTGTGGACCTTAGGTCGTAGGTCGCGTACGAGTTAACCCCTAGGTCGTTCTGGCCATTTTCGTGTTTTCGGAGTTAGGTCGCTCAGGACCTTAGGTCGTAGGTCGTATGGCCGTTAGGTCGCTCTGCTTTGGCTCTGGCCATTTTTGCTCACTCGCAGTTAGGTCGCTCACGACCTAGGACTTAGGTCGCTCGGTCTCTCTCACTTCGCTAGGTCGCTAGCTCGTAGCTCGCAGCTCGCGTTTGAGCTTAGGCCGTAGGTCGTGGGTAGGTGGGTCGTAGGTCGCTCGCCTATATCCTCTGGCCATTTCATCCCTTGGTCGCTTGACCTCTAGGTCGCGGGTACCATTAGGTCGCTCGGCCTTGTTTAGTGCTAGGTCGCTGGACCATTTAGGTCGTTCGACCCTTAGGTCGCGGGTTTTTAGGTCGTTAGGTCGTTAGGCCGTTAACCCACTAGGTCGCATGACCTATAACCTGTTAGGTCGCTCGACCGTTTACTCCATTAGGTCGTCCAACCCTACTACAAGTATTAGGTCGTATGACCTTGTTCCACTAAGTCGCTCGACCCTTAGGTCGTAACACATTAGGTCGCACGCCTTTCACACCATTAAGTCGTGAGTTTAATTAGGTCGCTCGGCCTTAAAACGTTAGGTCGCTTGACCTGTGCTATTGTTAGGTCGCTTGGCCATTTCAGTTAGGTCGCATGACCATAGAGTTGCTCCAGTTAGGTCGCTTGACTCCTTAGACCCCTAGGTCGCAACCATTAGGTTGCTCGACCCTATTCCCCTTAGGTCGTTAGACCTCATTTTGTCTTCACTAGGTCGTACCGTTTTGGTCGGGGCGCTGCCCCGCACCCCGCCGGGGGCGCTGCCCCCTGGACCCCCCCTCCGTAGGGGATCTTATCTGAAAAATATTGAGCTGATTTCCTTGGATTTTATTCGCATCTCCGTATGCGATCTTTGTGACTGATTGTTTCTACACTTGCTTATGTGTTTTGTCACTTTATAATATAAAGGTTTCAATACTAGTAGTAAATATCAAAACTCTTTTAACAAACAATTTCAACTCTATTTTTAATAACAAAGCTCTTTTCTTAAACCGTTTTCCAATCTATTAGTATATACAAGCCTTTACCTCACTCGGATGAGAAATCTAATTAAACGACTTAGTAAAACAAGTGGTATGAAACGCTTGCGTTCACTTCGTCGGTTAATTCTTGGACTTGTTCGATTGAACCTCTTGTGACAATTTTATTAGTGAAGATTTACAGTTTGTTCGTAAATATTTAAGCTAAGCAAGTGGTTATGGGACATGAAGCTAAACTTCTATATTTACTAGCTTAGTGTAATTGACACTTCTCGTTGATCTTGATGATCGCTTTATGAATTAGACTAGCAATTGCGCGATGTCTCTTTCATTGCAAGGTTAGACTAGACACCACTTGTGTGATTCCATTCACACGTACCTTTCTGCTTTTTGGTTAGTCTTGACCTCATTCTGTGTGATTCCACTCACACATGTGGGGTAGCTCCCCATGGTCTTCGGACCGTCATGTGATAGGCCTCTTTCCCTTTTTATGATTTCTGGATTTCTCGTGTTGATTTCTGGAATTTATGTCATTGACTTGTTATGAGTACAAGTTTAGGGTATGATGCCCCCTTCGAATCTTCGAGAAGATTCTTATGATATTGATTATCTCTTATTGATTGATCTTCTGTTGATCATTATTTACATACTTATAGTGGTATGTCATTATGGATGTTTATGTTTATGCCATATCTTTTATGTTATATCATGTCATCTGATATTTATAGCTAGACTGATCCGTTTATTATTTTCTTAAATAATACTCGGATCAGACCGAGATGTTACAGGTGCTTCTGCTTGATTTCTTCCCAGGGATTCATCACTCTGACTTTTGGCTAACTGTTTGGATTAGCAGTTTTTGTTGTATACACTTGAGATATAGACTCATAGTTGTATTCTTTTGTATAGCACGTGTTGCTATTCTTTTGTATTATCGTGGATCTTATTGACCACTACTCTGATGTACACTTTCATGTGTTAGTTATATATTCATATCTTCTTCCGCCTTTGTGATATGGATATCTGTGAATGATTTGTGATATGATTATTTCTATGTTTGTTTCCGAAGATTATTTATAGCCACCGTGTGATAAGCAATTACATGGATGGTCGCTCCTCAACAGCCTTATTCTCCGTGCTAGTTGACAGCACTTCTCCGGAGTGTTCTTGGCTAGCGTGTGTATAGAGGTGGGGCGTCACAATTATACCAAATCAAATCTGAAACTCGAGGACTGAACACCGGTCTCACTTTAAATTGTTTCATATATATACCTATCTCTTTTGAAAATATCAAATTATACTTCGGAATTTGAAATCAAAAACGGTTTTACAAAATCACTCGCATAGCAAAGCTAATAGAGTGGCCTCTTCTCCACTTTGAAACTCGAAAATCAATGTCGATGATGCGTGCACTCATCACCAAAATTATTTTCCAGCGACAAAGTGAGTTCCGGACTTCTATTTTCTTGAAAAGTTCTTTGAATTTTTTTTTTGAAATCCGTGGAACTCATTTGAAGTCATTTTAAAATTTTCTTATTCGTAAAATACTGTCAAATCTTATTATTATATATTTCAAAATCTTAAACCAATTTTCAAAATTACCGGAGTCCAATTTCTCGAATTTCAAATTCAAAACCTTTGAGTTATAAATCATTTTTATATAAATCATTTTCTTATAATATTTTCAAACTTTCAAATCTTTTTGAAACTTCAAATTCTTTTTTTAAGGTATATAATACTTATCGAAAACATTTTCTCTTTTATATATAGAATAAAATCATAGTTACCCAAATAAAAATTTCGGTATATAAAACAATATTAAAATACAGACAAAACCCGATTTTCAAAGGATGATTCAAGAAAGGATTTCAAAACAAAGATAGAGATTTAATTAGAGGAACTCTAATCAATAGAATCCTGGTTCGAAGATAGGCTCGATCGACGATTAGGTAATTAAATTACAGAAATAGAAGATGGATATACTTATATAAATCACGGGCGACTTTAACCGGTCAACTGTGACTTCAGGAATATAACCGATGAGGAATTCCAAAACAAATCGACATTCGATTGCCAGAGATAGAATTCGGCATATCAAAATATAGAAGCATCGTAAACCGAGGATACAAAAATCTTCGGTGAATCGATGCCAATTGTAAAGGAGTTTTCATCCCCTTTACAAGACATTCAGTGAAGTTATGGGATACTCCAGTATCAAACGGATATAAATAGAAAGTGACAAGAATGAATTTTTGAACCACAGGGAACGTTCCAAAGTTCAAAGGAAATCGAGTCAAAAGGAAGAGATTCAACTCGAACGAAAGTGATTCTGTAAATAAATTTACCATATATGCTAAGTTTTGCCTAGAGCCAAAGCTCTGATACCAACTGTAACGACCCGCTATTTTGGACCATTCAAACTGACAATAAAACCATACATGTCTGACTTGAATAATTCAAAATACCGAATTGTTAATTTAATTTAGCAAACTCAGCATAGACAGTAAATATATAAACACAGATCACAGACACAGAGTAATAAAAATGCACCGGAATAGATAAAGAATAATAGTTCATGAAGCTACTATATACATCAGAGTTAGAATAAAATACATCAAAATATCCCAGATGCAGTGAAGTTCCAGTACGAACAGATGACTTCTCTGAACCAATCAACTGGATGACTGAAAGGATAGATAACTGGATCTTCAAGCAAATCTCCAACTTCGAAGGTGAGTCTCAAATGATGTATCACTCAGTCTGACCCGAGCGTAAAGCAAAACACAAAACACTCAAGTCAGGTTTAACATTCTTATATAAATAAATTCAACTCAAGTGAAATATCAACTGAAATACAAATAACTTATGGGATGTTTGGGATAACCATCCTCTAAGGGTCCATAGAACTATCTACAAGGTAGAAATATACACTATAACACCATGGTCATTTCAACTTAATTTATACTTCAAAACCAAATATCATTTTCACTTCAAATATCTCTATATTTCCCAAAATGGTATTTATATATATTAAATAATTTATAAAGCAAAGTATTTTCAATTTCCCCAACTTATCATATTGTTTCAACATCAACCCGACATTCCCATTCAAATTAAATTCAATCTCAATTTACCAATTTAAATTCACTCAATTTCTAAAATAACCACTTAAATTTTATCGATCTCAAATTCGGATTTGTAATCACATAAATACCCCTTTATATTTCAATATATTTCAAAACTTTAAGTATTCAACGTTTCAACTAAATTTTTATTCAATTTAGTTTTCTGAATAATAAATTCAAATTTGGTTCGACCTAAATTTTCACTTTAATTCAATTTAGCTTCTAAATAACAAATTCAACTATATTGATTTCAAATACAGATCCAAATCTCAAAATAAACCATTTAAAATACAATATAGTTCAAAGCTTTAATATTTAAATGTTCAGTTTAACAGTTTCATATAGATCTCGATTTAACCTCATTATTATTTAGTCTTGAAATACTCCCTCGTTAGATTCAATATCATTTAAGTAATCTTAAATTAAATTTTACCCAATATTTTCTTAAATTTATTTAAACGTGAAATATTCATTAAGTCACTTAAATCAAAAATCCAGTTACAAAATCATACCTTTAAATTTCTCATTCAATAATTTCAAATCGATTTAATTAAATAAATCCTTATTTAAATACCATTTTTAATAAACCCAATTTATCTCCCAATCTTAATTATTGAAATTTTTACAACGGTAAAATTTGGAATATAAATCTTAGATAATACTTAAACATATTATATGGATAAAATCAATCTCAATAATATTATTATTAAATCTATATATAAAATTTCCATTTATTTATAATATTTTAAGAACCAATATTTATTAAATCCCATATATTTCTTTTCAAACTGTAGAAATTATTTTCAAAATATTTATATGGACCAACGGTGTCTGCATATATTTCCTATCATATAGTCAAGTGCTACCGATATTTATCATTTCAATCCGTACACTAAATATAAACGTATGGATATCATTTCAACCCGTAATCCCAAATTCAATTAAATGAAAATCGCTTGGGTTTATCATTTCAACCCATAATGATTTTCTCCTATACTAAAGTTCGTTCGGGTATGTATCATTCAACCCATAGTGATTTCGATACTAACAGGGAACTTGCAGAGTGATAACAGATATGAAAATAATAATAACAACAGGCATATATCATCAAAATAAATATGAACAATAGGATATGGTGTCATATCCCATAAGTAAACAGTTACAGATAATAGCATATATAACACTTTAAATAACAACAGCCTCATATTTCAATTGTCGTTTCAATTGAAATCAAATTTAATAAATAAAAGAACATTAATCGTGAGTGATTGCTCACCTCTCGAACCTAGAGAATACAGAAGATGACACGGATACGCATACTGCTACAGACATTGAAATTTGAATTATGAATCGAAGCAAAGCAAAATCGGCACGAATTCAACGATCAAAGCTGATAACAAGAATTGATGGAACAAGTCAGACGGGATCAGCGAAGATAATGGTATGACAGGACTCATATATATAACTATATATAACTATATATATGAAGTCATATTCTAAATTCAACACATATTAAATTAAATTAAATATATATGTATTTATATTTTCCAAAATCATTGTTTTTTTTTTATCTAAAACACATAATTAGAATCAAGCATATATACAATATGAAATTTTGAAATAAATACTTATATAAACAGACTAATATAAATCATGTGCTATGTTACAATACTGACATATTTTAGCTGTAAGAAAGAGTATAATGAAAGAAGTCAACATCAGTTATAATATATTTATATAAACCAAATGTAACATATATTTAGTTGACATAACAAATGAATTCTTTTATAAAATAATATACAGTGGGCGCTATTTCATAAAAATGCACATACAATACCATTTATATACGAACAACAAAAGTAGCTTATATATATAGATATACTATTTAAAAATCAATATTTACATTTCAACTAACATCAGAAAACAAATATAAACTTTATACTTTATATATGTTTTATGGAAAAAGAAAAAAAACAGAACGCAAAGTGGATCCAACGTTTGGAATTTAGGGTTTAGTCCTGAAGGCTAATACAACGTCGGATGATTTTTATTAAATTTTTGGATAAATTTCAGTAGAAGAGTAGCAATTTATTTAAACTAACGTGGTGTGAAATGAATTGATGGAATGAATAAAGTAACGTATTATTAGTGCCCAAATAATCAAATGACACAATACGTTGGTTTCTTAATAACGACAGTAACATTCAATTTGCTAAAAGTTAATTTAGGACGTTATCTCCGTCTTATTTGTAAGGGATTGATATATCATACCTCTTTTAGATTTAAGATCAGCTCATGGCACGACGTATGAAAATTCAAATTCCATCGCATCATATATTTATATTTTCACTTTAGAAATGTATGAACTTATCAATTTTTTTTTGCTATAAATGACGTAAAACACCACCGCTTATTAAATTTGTCGTGTACTACGTTTAAATACTTCTAAAGCGTTTGTCAGTTTATTTAAAAGCTATAAAATGAAAGGAGTGAAAAGAGAAAAAAAGAAATATATATATATATATATATATATATACACACACACACAATAATAATAATAATAAAACATGGGGAGAGAGACGAAGATACAGATAGTAGTACGTATCTTGTTCTATTCATAAGTAAATATCACCACGTTAAATTCCTTTGCATATTTTTAATTGCTATAACCAATGCTTTCATATATAACAGGTCAAATCTTATATACATAGCTACATATTATAAAGGGTTATGAAAACTTATATATATATACACCTTATAATATAATATATATAACTAGATAAAATGTATATATTAGATAATAGAATACAATAATATAGATGAAAAGAGAATTGCAGCAAGCTAAAATTTATAAAAAAACAAAGTGTTGCAGGAAGTTGAAAACAACGGCTAATGCAATAATATTTATTATAAGTTTCGAAATCCATTAGACAAAAAAAACACAGCTTGTATAACATATCCATTAAACAAAATAGACTATATATAGTACTAGTACATGTTACATTGTAACGACCCGTAAATGTAACTAATTTTAATAACGTTATTAATTGAAATTTTGGAATTTTAAACAATAAAATTTTGAAATATAAATTTATATTTGGAATGCGTCTAGTTAAACATAGAAATTGGTAAATTTTCGTCCGAAAACATGAAAGTTTATTTCGTGCGTAAATTTACTTCAATTTAATCAGTTAAAAAGCGATGAAAATAAAACTTTTTCAAAGACAAAATATTTTAACATAGAAAAATTCTAAAACATCTTCTGAGCAAGATGTCAGTTTGTCGTTTTTCCAAATTCGGACATCTTTAGCTCCGTCGATCTTATTTTTCTGTGTTTTTCATGCATTTTCTGCTGGTATAAAATTTGAATTTTTATAATTCGATCGTACCTTTGATATTTGTATACCGTTTTAATCGTCTCGTCGAGTTGATCTCCGCGTTATATTCGTATGTGTGTTTTGACGTCCGGTTGATGGCGAAATCTGTAAATGTTTGTCGTATCGGTACCGTATCTTATGTCTTTTGCTTGCTCTTGTCTCTTCCATTGCCCAACGGTCTAGCCTGTTCTTTTTATTAAATTATGAAACGACAGCTGCCCCTTCACATTTCTTTTTATTTTATTTTCTACCTTTTCACTTGCTTTTCGGTTCTATTGGAAGAAACGTACATATATGATTCAACATAGAGACTTTTCATTTTCCCCTGTAGTATCTTCTTTTTGCTTCTTCTGAGTAATGGGTTCACTATCTTTCCATTTTCCACTGCATATACACTCCACTTCCCATGAAAACAACCCGACCTTCCTCTTCTTCCTCTCCGCTGTTCGCCACAAGCCACTGGCATCCACGAGCCCATGAGCTACGCAACTACCAACCGATCAACCAAGCCTCCGCTCTCACCATCATCTCGGCCAACCCAAGTAACTCCGAGCCTCCCTTCCCCTTTCCCTTCCACCTCACCAGACCTTGCTCCGGCCTTACCCTTTCAATCGCGAACGCAATCAGCAGCTGACCAACAACTCACCACGGTGACACCCCTCCACCAATGGCCGCACCTCTACCAATGCTCCGCCTCATCTCCCTCTAGCACCATAACTGCATTCTCTCCATCCCATTCCCTTGCCTGCGTGCTCGCTCGCCATCACCTTCCCCGACAGTTCAGTTCGGCCGTTGCCTCAAAACCTTCTCTCCTCTTTCATCACTTCTCTGGGACCAGCCTGCGTTGCCTTAGCTCCTTTGATCGCCGAGGGAAGCTCGTATGTGACAGCCGAAGCCATCGTTTTCTGCCTTGCCTTCGATCAGTGATCAATCAATATATATTTAGTTGTGTATCCGTATGTTGTCATATACTTTAGTTCTTCTACTTTATATTTTCTCATGCACAGAGTTGTTTATATAAGTTTGGTATATATGTTATGTATGCCAGTTTATATGTTTTAAAAAAAAATTATGCTAATTTTATATATGTAATCTACATCTGGGTACGTATATATAAAATATAATATACGCGAGTATATAAATATTTGCAGTTATGAATGGATTTTGCTTTAAAAATTTTATATGTGTAAGTTTTATGGAATTTGTGTTCTCAGACCTCATATATTTTAAATACTATACGTTGTTATGTATATAAATAGACGCGGACTATTATATTACATGTTTAAAAAAAAGGGTATGTGTATTTATCATAGAAGAAGTTTTTTTTGCACATTCTAGAAACTGGCAGCAGCCTTTTACTTAAAGTGTTAATTTGGATTTATACCGATTTCAAATATTGCATTATATATATACACTATATATATTATACCGTAAGTTTGGTTTCTTTTAGATTTCTAAAATATGATATATATATATATAGACAATGATTTGGGTATGTATTTTAATAATTTATGATTTGAAATAAAATATGTAATGATTATAGAGGTCTTATGTTATCAGTTTATAATGTATAAAATTATATATATATGTTCATAAAAACATAGTTAGTTATCTGGGTATGTATATATAAAACTAAACTAAAATTTTATATAATACGTTTCTAGGTAACATAATTTTATCAGTTGAGCATATATTCATATATTGTTGCTATAGTGTCTGCATAATATCTTTGGCTGAATAGTTACATATGCATTGTTTATATTTTTAACCGCAGTATATATGTTTTATAGATTGTAACCTCGTTTGCAATAATATGGTTAAATTTCATGAGATAATTATATATATATATATATCATTTTAAGTATATGGTTGATTTTTGATGTATGTTTTAATGTAAAACAATGATTTTGAAAAGCATATATATATATATTCAATTTTAAAAACGTGTGTAGTTAGAATAAAGTTAGATCGTATCAACTATTCTCAGCGACCCCATTCTGATTTGTTCCATCTATTCTTATTATCAGCTGTGTCCGTCGAGCCAATTTCCTTCACCAATTCGTGCCCGTCTCACTTTGCTTTGGAATTTGTAGCTTGCTCTGTTGAAAAACTCCCTAGCCTCGAAAGGTGAGCAATCACTCACGATTAATGTTCTTTTATTTATAAATTTGATTTCAATTGAAACGACAATTGAAATATGCTGCTGTTAGTTATTTACACTGTTATTACCTGTATCAGTTCACCTGTAACATCCTACACCATTATTTGTTTATACAGTTTGGTTGATAATTGATTGATTGATTGATGTTGACATTGGATGTTAAATTGTAATGCATAAGTGATAAATATTATGCAATTGAATTTAACGTAGGATAGTTAAAATTTTGGATCAACATATGCGTTGAATCTTGATTAGTTAAATTTGTAAAATATGACCCCTTAAATGTTAAATTCATTGACACGTAGAAAATGGTTAATTATCCTTGAACCATCTGAATTTATGTTGTATTAATTGATTAAGTATGGAATTGAATGATCGATGTCAAGTGTAGAACCGCATAAATAATAGTGTAATAATCTTTAATCTACATGAAATGATAGTGTAGATTCTAGAAATAATTATATTAATTTGCACAAATAACAATGTGAAGTAATATGATTATTTCGGGATTATTTGAATTAATTATTGGATTATTATTGATTGTTTGCTTGTTTATTTACTTTGACATCATCCCAGTTATCACACTGCAAGTTCCCTTTGCTATGCTTTGATTTTTGAATTGAAATGGAATCGGGTTGAAATGATAAATACCCAAATGAACTTGGCATAGGATAGAGAATTAAATAAATCCGATTGGTCAATAATTTGATTTAAAAATAAAATAATGATTTTATTCGAGTAAAGAATAAGTTTTGAAATGAAGTTGGAATTTGAATTTTGATAGGAAAATGTAAAGATTGAAATATGAAGCAAATATTAACATAGCAATCGATGAAAGGACGTTGTTTGAAATTTAATTATTTAATAATTAAATTTGGAATTATTAATAAATAATTTGGAATTAGTAATAATTGAGTTTTGAAATAATTAAGTTTGAAAACATTTAATAATTAAATTTGAAATTATAATTAAGTTTGGAATTATAATTAAGTTTGAAATTATTAAGTTGATTTTATAATTAAGTTGAAATGATTTGATAATTAAGTTTGAATTCATAATTAAGTGTAAATGATTTAATAATTAAGTTTAAATTTATAATCAAGTTTGTAATTATTAAGTTTTGAAATTATTAATAATTAAGACTGAAACTATTTACTAATTGAATAAGATTTAATCATTTATAATTGAATAAAAATTGAATTCTTTGATAAGAGAAATTGAACGTTCGAAGAAGTGAATTTGATCTTCATTAATAAATGAAATTGGGTTTCTTTATGTATTATGTTTTGGAAAATTAAGTAAGTTAACAAGTGAAATGGAACTTCTTGAATATGTGAAATTTAGTTTATGTATTAATCGAGTTGGAATTTGTAACTAAATTAATGAATAAGTGAAATCAAATTTCTTTAATAAGAAATAAAATGTGATTTATTGAAATTAATATAAGACTTATAATTTTGAGAATTTGAATTTGACGAATCTAATTTAGTTAAATTTGAAGCTTTGATAATGAGGAGGAACGTAAGTAATGGATTCAATGATTGAAAATTTAATAAAAATTTTTGAATGATAAATTAACTTAACGAATATTGAATGTAATCGATAAATGAATTTCAATTGATTTAAATGTTAAATTAAATTAATTTAAATGCTTTCGGAATGAAACTTATATACGAACTTGAATCAATATTTGAATTGTTTAAATAAAAATTGAGATTGAATTATAAGATTTTGAAATGGTAATTTGAAAGTTTTGAAATGTAAATTTTGGAAATTGATTTATAAAGACAAATGAAATGTTGGTTTACAAGTTGAAATTGAAATTGATTTGGTATTGAAGTTTATTAAACGACCAATCGGTGTAATAATTACGAAAGTTATTAAAGAGACCGGAATCGGTTATGGGCATACTCTCTGTCTAAACCGGAAACCACTTTAATAACTATACGCGGAGTGATGATCCAGAATGAAGTGGTTGGATTGATGTACGTGATGACTGAAGAAAGAGAACGATAATGGATAGCATTGACACTTGTTTCAAATTGGAAATGACTAAAATCAGGAGCCGTGCTGGGCCAAATGGGGTTAGCCACCTCGAACGAACACACTTCTTCGTAACTACCACTCATTACTTGTGATTGATTGGTGCACCTCGGAATTTCAGGAGTATTGATCCACGGTGTTGCGATCATTGCGGCGATGCGTTTTCACTAGTCCGGATCAGGCAAACGGTAGTTTCATTACCTTGGGTATTGCCTCATGTGCCTTGTCATACTTGTATCCCTATATACGCGACCACTACGAATTTGTTTTGTGTTATACCAATGGAGTACTCCCTGATATCCCACCAGTTTACGGTGGAGTTTACAGTGCTGTATAGACTATAACGCTTGTATAAAATGTGTTAAGGGGGGTAATGGTAACGCCTTAACACTATTTTGATATTTATATTACTGATAGGCATTATCTATTTAGCGTACACTACTACATAGTAGATAGTTTAACGGATCCTTAGAGGATGATTATTCCAACGTCCTTTGAGTTATTGTATTTCAGTTGTTATTTCACTTGAGTTGGATTTATTGATATAAGAATGTTAATCCTGACTCGAGTGTTTTGTATTTTTCTTTACGCTCGGGTCAGACTGAGTGTACCAGTGTTCGAGACTCGCCTTTGGAATTGGAGCTTCGCCTGGAGATCCAGCTATCTATCCAGCTTTCAGATATTCAGTTGATTCCAGTGATGTATTCTGATATTGTATTCGACTATTGTATTCGAGACTTCAGATGTAACTAATTTAACTCTGTTATATATATAGTAGCTTCATGAACTACTATCTTTTGCTTCCGCTGCATGTTATTAGTCTGTGTCTGTGATTCTGTGATTATTTATTTAATGTATATCTGAGTTTTTCCAAATTTAAATTAACAATTCGGTATTTTGAATTATTCAAGTTCGACATGTGCGGATGCGAATAGTCCAAAATAGCGGGTCATTACAGTTGGTATCAGAGCATTTGGTAGCTCTAGGCAAAACTTAGCATATATGGTATATGTATTTACAGAATTACTCCCACTCGAGTTTCAATCTCTTCCTTCTGACTCAATTCCTTTGAATTTTGGAACGTTCCCTTTGGTTTCAAAATTCATTCGTGTCCCTCACTATTCGTCTTCTTTCGATTCTGGAGCATCCCATAACTCCACTTCGAATGATCGTTAAATGAATCGGCGGTCTCGACAAATTTCGGATGATTTGTAAAGTGGTGAAACTCCTTTACAACGGGCATTGATTTACCGGAGATTTCTGTATCCTCGGTTTATGATGCTATCTATTTCCTGCTATAACTGAATTCCATCTCTTTAGATCGAGGGTTGATTTAACTCGGAATTCAGCATCGATCTTATTCTTGAAGTTACGGACGACCTGGTTAAGGTTGCCTGTGAATTAAATAAGCTTATCCATTTTACGATTCTGTTAATTGAATTATCTTATCTTCTGTTTCGAACTTCTTATCGAATCAAAATTCATTTTGTTTAATTTCCATCAAATTTAAATCTCTATACTTACTTTGAAATCCATACTTGTACCGTCGAGCGAGAAAGTGTATTTGTAAATTAATATTTAAAATGTTTTATATATTGTGTTGTTTGAGTTGTTGATGTTAATTTGTATTTTCGATCGATTTGTCTGATCAACGATATCGATAGGATTTCCAAAACACTTGAGCAGAGCAACTGACACAATATTGTTTCCAAATCTAGAAAATAAAATAATTTTGAATGATTATATTATAATAAGTATAAATTTTTAAAATTAAAATGTTAATGAATCTGTTGTCCGAAATGTGAAAATTTTAATTTCCATTTATTGTTTATGAATCATTGACTTTTTCATATAATAAATAAATGAATTTATAAAATTGGGTTATAATTTGATTTGGAATTTGAAATGTATTTAAATTAGAATTTGAGAATTTAATTTTCGATAATTTCAAACTATGGTTTTAAGTTTAAAATGTATATTATTTAAAATATTTTCGAATAGAAATGGTTTTCGAAGAATTTTAAATGATTAAATTAGAGGTCTTCTCTTTTGTCGCTGGAAAATAATTTCGGTGATGACAGCCGCATCATCGACATTCATTTTTGAGTTTCAAAGTGGAGAGACTATTTTGTAGATTGCTACGGTTTGTTTTGAAAAATAAATTGAGTTGAATTTCTTAAGTATGATTTGATATTTATATATATATATATATATGTATATTATTTTAAATTTAATTTGATTAGATATATATAGTACATACATAATTATCTCTAAATTCTTTGAAGTTAATCGGAAATTTAATTCTTAAAATTTGTAAAAGGTTGATTTTCAATTATAAATGAAACCAAATTCTTTTATATAAATACTTAACTTGAAATAGCTGGATTATAAAATTTTATTTGGATAATACTCAACTGCATTATATATAACTTACCTAAATTTTCAAAAATTAACTACGTAATTGAATATTATACAATATAAAATGATATCAAAGGAATTTTAAAATAAATTCGAGTAGTTATAATAAATGTAAATATACTTAACATATATGTGATAGGATATATTAGGTAGAATAAATTTAATAATAATTTGGAATTAAGAAGAATTAAATTTGTCGAATAAAATATGATTATAATAAATGACTATTCAAATTTATGATCTTTGGAATTGTTAATTTAAGAAAATTGGATAATATACAATATAAATTGTCTTTATAAATAAAACGTGGGTGTGTATAATAAATGTTATTCACTTGAATTCTAATTATAAAATGTTTGTGGTGATAAATAGAATAATAAGTTAATTGTGTAATAAATGTGATTAATAAAATAAAAGTTTTGTTTTGAAAGTTAATAAATTGAAATTGAATCAACATAAAGGGAGTATCTTGAATTAGTTGAATTTAAATTGAATTTCATTTGAAAGAAACCTTTTGTACCTAACGTTAATAAAGGTGAAATCAAATCAATTTAATGAAAATCTTGGATTTAAAAACAAGTTGTTGAATATAAATTTATCTAAATTGAAATTTATATGGTTTAAATAAATTGAATATTATGAAATTCAGTCTATTTTCTTCTGATTATTTCTATTCTCCTACCTCCTTCCTTTTCGAGGACGAAAAGCTTTGAGTGGGGGAGAGTGTAACGACCCGTAAATGTAACTAGTTTTAATAACGTTATTAATTGAAATTTTGGAATTTTAAACAATAAAATTTTGAAATATAAATTTGATATTTGGAATGCGTCTAGTTAAACATAGCAATTGGTAAATTTTCGTCCGAAAATATGAAAGTTTATTTCGTGCGTAAATTTACTTCAATTTAATCAGTTAAAAAGCGATGAAAATAAAACATTTTCAAAGCCAAAATATTTTTACATAGAAAAATTCTAAACCATCTTCTGAGCAAGATGTTAGTTTGTCGTTTTTCCAAATTCGGACATTTTTAGCTCCGTCGATCTTATTTTTCCGTGTTTTTCATGCATTTTCCACTGGTATAAAATTTGAATTTTTATTATTCGATCATACCTCTGATATATGTATACCGTTTTAATCGTCTCGTCGAGTTGATCTCCGCGGTATATTCGTATGCATGTTTTGACGTCCGGTTGACGGCGAAATCAGTAAACGTTTGCCCTATCGGTACCATATCTTATGTCTTTTGCTTGCTCTTGTCTCTTCCATTGCCCAATGGTCTAGCCTGTTCCTTTTGTTAAATTATGAAACGACAGCCGCCCCTTCACATTTCATTTTATTTTCTACCTTTTCATTTGCTTTTCGGTTCTATTGGAAGAAACGTACATATATAATTCAACATAGAGACTTTTCATTTTCCCCTGTAGTATCTTCTTTTTCTTTTTTGAGTAATGGGTTCACTATCTTTCCATTTTCCACTGCATATACACTCCACTTCCCATGAAAACAACTTGACCTTCCTCTTCTTCCTCTCCGCTGTTCGCCACAAGCCACTGACATCCACGAGCCCATGCGCCACGCAACTGCCAACCGATTAACCAAGCCTCCGCTCTCACCGTCATCTCGGCCAACCCAAGTAACTCCGAGCCTCCCTTCGCCTTTCCCTTCCACCTCACCAGACCTTGCTCCGGCCTTTCCCTTCCAATCGTGAACGCAACCAGCAGCTGACCACCAACCCACCACGGCGACATCCCTCCACCAATGGCCGCACCTCCAGCGAAGCTCTGCCTCATCTCCCTCTAGCACCATAACCGCATGCCCTCCATCCTATTCCCTTGCCTGGGTGCTCACTCTCCATCACCTTCCGTGACAGTTCAGTTCGGCCGTTGCCTCAAAACCTTCTCTCCTCTTTTATCACTTCTCGGGACCAGCCTGCATCGCCTTAGCTCCTTTGATCGCCGAGGGAAGCTCGTATGTGACAGCCGATGCCATCGTTTTCTGCCTTGTCTTCGATCAGTGATCAATCTATATATATTTAGTACGTGTATCCATATGTTGTCATATACTTTAGTTCTTCTACTTTATATTTTCTCATGCACAGAGTTGTTTATATAAGTTTGGTATATATGTTGTGTATGCCAGTTTATATGTTTTAAAAAAAATTATGCTAATTTTATATATGTAATCTACATCTGGGTACGTATATATAAAATATAATATATGCGAGTATATAAATATTTGCAGTTATGAATGGATTTTTCTTTAAAAAATTTATATGTGTAAGTTTTATGGAATTTGTATTCCCAGACCTCATATATTTTAAATACTTTACGTTGTTTTTATGTATATAAATAGACGCGGACTATTATATTACACGTTTTAAAAAAAAGGTATGTGTATTTACCATAGAAGAAGTATTTTTTGCACATTTTAGAAACCGACAGCAGTCTTTTAGTTGAAGTGTTAATTTGGATTTATACAGATTTCAAATATTGCGTTATATATACACTATATAAATTATACCGTAAGTTTGGTTTCTTTTAGATTTCTAAAATATGATACATATACATACATATATATATATATATATATATACACAATGATTTGGGTATGTATTGTAATAATTTATGATTTATAATTTATGATTTGAAATAAAATATGTAATGATTATAGAGTTCTTATGTTATCGGTTTATAATGTATAAAATTATATATATATGTTCATAAAAACATAGTTAGTTATCTGGGTATATATATATAAAACTAAACTAAGATTTAATATAATATGTTTCTAAGTAATATAATTTTATCAGTTGAGCATATATTCATATATTGTTGCTATAGTGTGTGCATAATATCTTTGGCTGAATAGTCACATATGCATTGTTTATATTTTTAACCGCAGTATATATGTTTTATAGATTGTAACCTCGTTTGCAATAATATAGTTAAATTTCATGAGATAATTATATATATATATATATATATATATCATTTTAAGTATATGGTTGATTTTTGATGTATGTTTTAATGTAAAACAATGATTTTGAAAAGCATATATATATATATTCAATTTTAAAAACGTGTGTAGTTAGAATAAAGTTAGCTCGTATCAACTATTCTCAACGACCCCGTTCTGATTTATTCCATCTATTCTTATTATCAGCTGTGTCCGTCGAGCCAATTTCCTTCACCAATTCTTATTATCAGCATTATCTATTTTGCGTACACTACTACATAGTAGATAGTATAACGGATCCTTAGAGGATGGTTATTCCAACGTCCTTTAAGTTATTGTATTTCAATTGTTATTTCACTTGAGTTGGATTTATTGATATAAGAATGTTAATTTTAACTCGATTGTTTTGTATTTTGCTTTACACTCGGGTCAAACTTAGTGTACCAGTATTCGAGACTCACCTTTGGAGTTGGAGCTTTGCTTGAAGATCCAGCTATCTATCCAGCTTTCAGATATTCAGTTGATTCCAGTGATGTATTCTGATATTGCATTCGATTATTGTATTCGAGACTTCTGTTGTAACTTATTTAACTCTGTTATATATATAGTAGCTTCATGAACTACAATCTTTTGCTTCCGCTGCATGTTATTACTCTGTGTCTGTGATTCTGTGATTATTTATTTACTGTATATCTGAGTTTTGCCAAATTTAAATTAACAATTCAGTATTTTAAATTATTCAAGTTCGACATGTGCGGATGCGAATAGTCCAAAATAGCGGGTCGTTACATACATATTCATGCAATATGTAAACATTTAAAAATGAAACATATATTGCAATACAATACGCATAACGTTTATAAAAATATGGATGACGAGGGGAGGAGGCACGGAGTGGGTTGTGGCTCTTGACAGGTGGTTCGAGCTGTGGTGGCGGAGGCTTGACGAAGCTATAGGAAGGAAAACTGGTCCTTTTTAATTTTTCCATCATATATGTTTTAGCATTGTAATGGGAAAAATCTCTTTTTTTTCAAGAAGCAACAGAGAGGAAGAAAAATATGGTAGAGGAGAAGAAAGTGAGCAGGCTAGGAAATAAATAGAGGGAGAAGAAGTAACAGCTACAGGAAAAAAAAATGGAGGAGAGGAGATGGCAAAAGAAATAACTCACAGGCAATTGAAAATGGGAAAAGAAAAGCAGCAGTTTTGGTGACTTTAAGAAAAATTGCAAACGTTATGTTTGATTTTTCTCAATGTCTATAAGATTACAACAGCTGGTTTTTATTAACTGATCGAAATAAATAAAGGTGGAATGGCAACAAATCTTGTAAGCAGGGAAACAACGTTAAAGAGGGAGTAAATTTTGGAAAAGCAAAGGTCACGCTGGCAATTAAATGTGAAGGCAAGGTTACTCTACGTTTTATTTTTAAAATAAGAATGCTGAACGCAAATCAACAGTCAAATATGGTACCGTGTAAATGGCAAGAGTCACGCTAATTACTGAATAAAAATAAAAATAAAACGAATAACCATTTATTTTTATTTTTTTAGACGGTGGAAAAATGAAGAAATAAAAGGTCAGTTAAAGTAGGAATGAATATACTAGAAAAGTAACGATTCTAGTAGCAATGGTCATCTTAGATTAAGTTGAAAAATTTATAACAATTTATTACCGTGGCTATGGTTCAAATTTTTTTGAAAGTAAGGAAACCAAAAGGTCATAATTAAAAGTAAGCTTTAAATTTTTAGTAAATATAAAACGTATCTAAGTTTATGGGTTTATAACTTTCCAACTGTAGTGTATATATATAATGAATGGTTGTAACGACCCGAAATTTTCGAACCCGAAAATTCCAGATAGTTATGAAAAAGAAGAAAGAGGTAGAAGAAGAAGAACAGAAACACCAAAACATCTCACAATCGCAGCGGATAAAATATGATAATAAATAATAATAATTTACAGAAGAATACTATATCTATCGATTTACATTTAATATACATCAGAGTTTCATATATATATAGTCATTGAATGTATATACAATTATCAGGTCTCAGATTAACAATAATATATGTACAGCGGATCTACTCTATACGATATAGCCATCCAGCTCGCCTCCTGAGCTCCAGAACGTACCTACCTGAAAATCTGTAATACTCGGTCTGACCCGAGCATTACACCAAAGTAACACCCGGGTCAGGCTGGAAACCAGCGTGAGTGAACCCAACTAACATGGAATTCCAAAGAAAACAACTATATAAACCCGGGGTAACTTATATAAATTTAACCAATTCACAATTTGCTAATCAACACTTATTTCACATATCCATTTCTAAGTACCAAACTCAGATAAAATAAATCCAGTTTGCTTAAATCATTTCATTCCAGCCATTTGATTTCACAAATCAATTTACTAAATCACATTTTGTCATGGTCATAACTTATTTCAAAATAAGTATTCTATGTGCCAAAATTTTGATTAAATAATCTGATTCATTTAAATCCATTCATCCCAACCCATCCATTTCTTATATCAATTTATAAGAAATTCGAAGTGGTTTCGGGTATCTTCCCAATATCCGATCCCAGCCTCCTCAACATCATCCTATCCCAAATTATCCTTATGAAATACACAACATTCATATTAGAGATATCAGCACAATCAAAACATCCAATATCATTCAATCATCCATAAACAAAGCCCTATCACATGCAAATCAATTCAATTGATTCAAATTGAATTTCAAAACTCAAACACTTAGATTCTTTCATTTAACGTTAATTAACTCCAATTCAATTAGTTGGTCAACCCATCATTCTTCCTCTTAATTTATCACCCAGGATTAATTATCTTTCTATTGCACTCAAGTAGTTATCTTTAATTAACTGCACGATATTAATTATTCTTAACCACAATCAATAAGTAATCTTAATTACTTCATGAATTAATTAACTATTTTAATTACATTAATCCTTAATTACTTATATTAATTAACTTCATAAGTCACTTATTATAGAATAGTCAAACTTAATTAATAAATCTTGATTATCCCATTAATTATATTAATTATATAAATTAAGGATATCCAATTATATTTTAACTTGTCCTATCTAAATTAATCTTTCCTCGAATTATCTCAACCTATAATTTGCTATCCATTTATTTACTTCATCATTCAATAAATCAATTTCCCTTTAATTAATCATCTTAATAAATTTCTTGATTAATTACACAAGTAATCATCTTTTATTAATTTCATTAAGTAATTGCTTATCAAACCATCCATTGATTGTTCTACATTAATTAAACTTAATAGATTAACTTAAACTTTAATTAATTAACTAATTCAAATCTTTAATTTCTAAATTAATCGCTCCAAATCATTAATTGATTGAATAAATCAATTATCCATTTAATTTACCCTACTGATTTAATGAATCATAAATCATTAAATCCTTATTAACATTAAAATGGAAACAATTCACTTTTATGATTTAAGTTTTAAATAACTTAACTCCAATATTTCGAGTCAAACTATAATTAACTCGAGGATCATCCAAAAATCACAATCACCAGATCATCAATTCACAATGCATGTCAATTAATTCAATTATTCAACCAAATATATTTAAATTTAACCATTTAAATTTAAATAGGAATCTAACAGAGTGAGATTTGCTCACCTTTGATTTTGCAACCCAAATCCAATCTCGACTTGGTTCCCTTCCGATGTTGACCTTGAATAATAATTTATACAATTTATTAACATTTGAAATAAATCGAAAATCAATTATTATTTATTACTTAAATTTTAAATTTAACAATTTGGTTTTAAATCGAATAAATTCTAACTTCACCCAATTTCCTCAAATAATTTATTTCAACAAGATAATCTCTAAAATTTCCAATACCCAAACTCCCATGTATACCCTTTTCCTCTTCCCAAAATCTTACTTATAAAATAATATATAGATTTAAAAATCCAATTTTCATATAAATTTCTAACATTTTGATTTTCATATAAACTTCTAACATTCTTAAATTTTGTTTCCAGAACGGGTATTGATAATAATTTATAATAGAGTTCTATCTCAAGTTTTTTTTTTTTCAACAATTTGTAAGTTCTGAATATATATAAAATTTAAAAATCAAAAACTATTTACCTTACTGCTGAAAGCCTCCACCCCACCATCTTTGCTTGCCCTCGAACTCGCGAAGCTCCTCGCGACTCGAAATCGCGTCCAACATCTCCAGCCAACCCCTGAATCTCGAACTCACCCGCGAAAGAACTTGCTGTGCCGCGCATGATTCGACAATCCCACTCAACGAAGACACCACTCGATTACATCGCCTCCTCGCCGCTAGACACCGCTGCTTCGACGCGTCTCGGTCGCAAACCACAACCCTAACGTTCGAGAGCCCCTACGGTTTGCCGATGGACCTCGCTCGATTGAGCCTTATGCCGTCGCGATTCGCCATGGTTAATGGAATGAAGTAGTCGACTTTATTTTCAGATTTGAATTCGTGAACAGGATTGAATTTGAAAGGGGGAGAATAGGCTTCGGCTATTATTTTCGTTTCCTTTGGTTTTGAAAAATAAAGGGAAGAGCTCTGTTCCTTCTAGATATAAGCGAACCGAAACAAAATATCTACCCTAAATCTATTTTATTAACGGGGAAGCGTAATATGGAAGCCAAAGGAACGTATTATTTAGAGTGGCTTCTTAAGTACGATTGTTTATTTTTAATATTATTGTATTATCGTTTTTTTTTCTTTTTTCTTTCTCCAATGCATTTCTCATCCGTATAAGCAAACAGTAAATTCAAACGTTATGAAAATTGAAATCCGATAATAACTAACTATTACGGATCCAATGTAATTGGTTTCGTCGAATTCCGAGACTGTGCTATTTTTAAATTCCAATTTAAACGATATATTTTTAAAATTGAACAAATTACATTTAAATTGAATTTCAACCATTCTATTATCTTTCGTATTATCATTATAAATTTTATAAGCCTTCAAATTATTTTAACAGGCTTAGAAATTTCAGATTCAACTATTTACCCTATTTCAAACTATATAATCCAATAATTTAATTATTAAGTAAATATTTATGTTTGAAATTCAAGTTTAAAATTAACCTTTAAATGTTTTTAGAATCAACTAATTATTCCAATTTAATTCGTTAAAATTCCGAGTCGTCACATTCCTCCCCCCTTAAAAGAATTTCGTCCTCGAAATTTCTAGTTAGGAAGAATGGACCAATACCCGTTTACCTTTTCCCAAAACTCACAATTCATCTTCTTACCAACTATCTTTGATTAAAGTCCCACTATCCCCTCAATCAACTTTCCAAAACCTTCTATAGTTCCAATCAATACTCTTCTGCTTAATCATCTAAATTTCAATGTAAAACCAAATTTTGAATTTATCAAAATTTTCTCAAAATTTTTCTAACTCTCTAAATTCCCGAAATTTTTTGCCAGCGTCTCCTTTGCGCGGCTAGCTCGGTACAACTACAAAAGGCCTCTACGGGCTCCCAAATTCCAAAAAGAAAACAAAAGCCAAGTGGCTACATCAAAAACCCAATCCAATATCATACAGAATCAAAATACTTACCTTTTAGTCGAGCAATTCAAATATATCATTTGGAATCAAATCCAATTCCCTTTTCTCTTTAGTACCTGCATATTCTTTACTTAACAATAATATCCAATCGTAACCTTATAAATCATTTTACACATCTCTTTACATGAGATTCATACCCACTTCTATTCAAATTAGCTTCCACCATTTCATATGAATTCAATTTATTTTCAAATTTTAATACTGAGTTGTATCTTTCATTTAAACTGATACATATTAATTTCATTTACTAGTTTACTTTGATTTTCAATTTGAAATTGTTTTGTCGATAACCAAAAATTTCCAAAAATTTTCTAACTCCTAAAATTTTCAGAAAATTTTGGCAGAGTCTCCTTTGTACGGAGGAGCTTTTGCAATTTGACAAGAGATATAAATATGTATACATCGACCCACCCGGTCGGAAAAAGCAAAAACAGTTCATATTTCCTAATTTTATTGCGTAGGCGTACCTTATTTAGCATTTTAAGCAAGCAGCTTATTAATTTAAGCAATTTGCGCAATCCAAATCAACCAAACAGTCTTCAGGTACCTGTACTTACTCAATTTAAATATGTAAGTGCCATATATATGAAGTTTTATAATATTTCTCTTACTTAAACGACCACAACACATCAACTCTAGAAGAAATGCATTCTAGATAACTTTCACAAGCAATTGCTATGATTTCAAAACCAATTCCATTGTTTTCAACCAATTCACATTCCATTTCATTCAATTTTAAATGATTTATTACTCAAGTATTTATATTCAATCGATTTTTAACCCAAACGAGCACCTATTCACATCAAACGATTCAAATCAATTTTATTTAATCTCTTTCAACCCATAAAATTTTATTTACCTTTGTTTACATCAATGACAACTATTTTGATGCAAATTCGACGATACTCTCTTAATAGAGTATCCATTTCAATTCATAACCACTTTAAATTAATTTTTGACTCATCCTGTATTTAATTCCATTTCGTTCTTAATTTATTCACAAACCATACATACGCTTTTCATTTCTTCTCTGCATTGACTTCATTCAAAATATTTATTAAGTTTGGCACATTCAATACTTCTAAATTAATAACCATTTCCAAATTAATTTAATCCAAGCTTTTATTTAATGGGCTTTTAGCCTTATTCGAAACCAAGCTTCAAATAATTTTAAACTTAAGTTAATTACTTAAATTTTAATTTTAATTCACCTACTCATCTTATCAAAATAATATGCAACACATACTTAACTCATTTATACCTCAAATTAATATGTCACCGAACTTAAATTCAGTCTAATAATCCAATTCCAATCACATCTTTGATTTAGTCTTTATTAAATCAGACTTCATCCATTATTATCTAATTCAATTAACTCATTTTAACTCTTTAATTTATCATATAATTCATTATCGAATTTATTTTATTAATACAACGCCGTTCTCAATTTATTTCTATTTACTTGAGTTTTGTTTGTAACTCAAATCAGTCTATTATAATTCACTGCATTTCATTCTACAACATTTCCATCATATCAAATTTACTTGCAAATTTCATTAAATATTATCCAAATCACACTTGGATTTTATTTGCAATTCAAACCATCACATTTTCCAATCCAACTCTATTTCATTTTTTTTATTTTACAATATCTTCTCTTATTTAATTCATTATCAAACCCAAGTCGAATTCTATTTATAACTCGAATTCATTTCCAAACTTCATTATCTACTTACAATCCATTTTAGTTATCTAGGTTAAATTTTATTAACATTCTCTATTAAATAATTTATTTACATAATTATCTTACTTCCACTTTTAATTCAACATTGGATTTTTAATTACAAAGAGTCACTTCATTAAAATTTTCCCGATTTTCAATTTTATTTTACAATTTCAGTTTGAACTTCCCTTGATTTTCCAAAATTTCATCTCCTTTATTTTAAATTTTTTTTAGAAATGCCTATAAAATCTCATAATAATATTAAAATAGCTTTTATAAAATATTTCTTATAACTCGATGTCTCAAGCAGTCCATCCTTGTTCTCACAGAAATTCAGTCATACGTTGATCAGGCGTAGGACCGAAAATCTATAAGTACTTGGTAAACCCGTTTTTAACATCCAGTAAAAATATTTGGAAAATAATTTTATTGAAAATATTGAAAACATTTTGAAATAGAGGAAATATCTTTGGTGACAATGCTCTGAAAATCATCACCCCCATCCATGGTCACAGTTACATACCAGGGTTACGTTGCAGTCTCAACAAAAGTCCATGTAACTGCAGGCTCTCCGCGGCCTCTCGATTACGCCATGGATCCCACACAACAGATCACAGTTACATCCAGGGTTACGTTGCCGTCGCAGCAAAAGTCCATGTAACTGCAGGCTCTCAGCGGCCTCTGACTTTCGCTGACGAAATGAAACTTCTCCACTCCAACATAAGTCGCAGTCTACCGAGATAAACTCAACCGCAGACTGTTGGCTCTCAGCGGCACACACGACTTTCGCAATGTTACCATAGGTCGCAGTTACATCCTGGGTTACGTTGCAGTCACAACAAAAGTCCATGTAACTGTTGGCTCTCCGCGGCACACACGACTTACGCTATGGTAACTCAACTCATAATCCTCAGGAACTAGTTTTGTCCGGACTCCTCACAGGATCAACTTTAGAACCCCCCTTGGGGCTCAAGGCAGCGCCACCCAGTGGCACTCCTGAGAAGTCCATTCCAAGGGAGCGCCTTTTTCCCCAGAGCTATCATCAAAACACTTTATGCTATACACATATAGTATCTTTCAAATCATACACCTAGTATGAATTTTATCAAAGCTCTTTTACACAAAATCGATTATCCCAAAATCGATAATTCTCAAAATAGGCTTTCCAAACTCAATATTGATTTTTTTTTTCCAAAAATCAAAAGCCTTTCTCAAAATCCTTATAAGATCCCTTATATATATTCAGATATATATATATAAAAAAAAATTAAAGCTTTGGATCCTTACCTTCTTGTATAAAACACCTTTTATACTCCAAACACTTCTCAAAAACCATAGAAATATCCCATTTCCATCTTTATTCATTTCATATTTTTCAAAATATTCTTTCAGTTCAAAAGAACCATTTCATATTCCTTATTCACCTTTACATTAATCCCCATTTGGATTATTACTTCAATCTTTATCTCAGTTGGGTACTTAATCAATAACAGTTTGAACTTCGACCAGTTTATATCTAGAAAATAGCTTGAAAATTCTAAAAATAAATAAATAGTGGAAAATTAATTATTAGTTTGTAAAATTGCTATAAAATAGGTAAATAACTGTAAAATAGTTAAGAAATAGTTGAATATTTTCAAAATTTGTAGATAATTACAAAATAGTTGTAAAATAGAAATTAGTTTGTGAAATAGTTGAAAAATAGTAATTAGTTTAGGAAACAGCTGAAAAATGGTTAGAAACCTCCAAAATAATTATAAACAAGTATAAAATAATTTGGCTTTAAGAAAGAAAGGTTGTATATATTTAATAGCTTAGAAAAATAAGTTTATATGAAAACAATTTATATTGAAAATAGTCAAGAGTCAAACCGTTCACTTCTCCAACAATTCAATTTTAATCTCCATTTAAATTGATCCAATTCCAATCCAAATAACTCCAAATTCCATTGGACTTGATTAATTCCCAATTCAAGTTGAATCAATCTTGATTCCTTCCCAAATTTAAATCAAATTCTAATTGATTTTAATCCTGTTCAATTTTAATTATAATTTCATATTATTCCAATTAATTTGAATTATTATCAATTTAATTCCAGAATCCAAATCACTTCAATTTAATCCATTCCAATTTCCCATTTAAATTTTTTAAACTTATACAACTTTAATTATAATTTACATTTTTCAACTTCTATTTATAAATCAATTACATTCACATTTTTCTTTTAACTTGGAGTTATACTTTTTATTTATCTAATATATTTTATTATTCCATAAATATTTTAAATCCAGATTCCAAAGTTTAAACAATTTTCCAAAACTTAAACATCACCTTAGAATTTATCTATATCCAAAATTCTTTGACAGATTCTATTATCCCTTTGAATTTCAAAACCAAACTCAATTCACAAACAATTCCAATTTAAAACAATTTGGTAGCAATTTCTCTTCTAGAAACTCGAAAATAAACATCGATAATGCTGCAGTCATCACCGACGTTATTTTCCAGTGACCGAAGAGTTCAATGCTTTTATCTCTTTAAAACACTTCTAAACATTTTAATTTTAAATCTTTCAGATTTCAAGTTCAACACCAAAAATATTTTTGAAACAATATTATTATTTCATTCCAAAACCTTTGGAAACCACTTTCAATCCAAAGGAATTTTAAATTTCCCAAAAATTCCAAATTCCTAATCCATCCAATTCATATTTAAACATTACTCTAGAATTTCATCTTACTCTATTTCAAATATTCTCTGGAATTCTATTTCAACTTATAACCTCAATTTATTTATAAAGTATTTCAATTAATGAATTACATTTACAATCTATATTTCAAATTCCTTTTCGATGTTAAACCAATTCCCACCTTCCATTAAATTTTTGAACTTACACATCTTCCATCCAAATCCAATTAATTCAAATCGGATTCAATTTGAATAAGTTCAATTCCAACTTCACATTTAAACCATCTCGAATTATATAATTCGAGCCAAATTCTCAAAGATTGGTTTAACCTTTTTAAACCAAATTTAACTTTTGTTCATTTAAAGTTTCAAACAATTCTAATTTCTGAGTTCTAATTCTAGAATTTCATTTTTAATTAATTTAATTTGAATTTGGTTGTATTATAGTCCTTCTTAACTTAATTCCAATAATTTAACACCCAATCACCTTAATATTTTTTTAGAAGGAAATAATGTCTTATATACCAAAATATACTTTTATATAAAATCATTTAAAATCTTTATAAATAACAAGTACGCTCTCATATATATACACTCAACTCATATTAGAGTACTACAAACCCTATTTAATGAGTAATCCCCACCAGAGCCAAGGTTCTCGCTTAACCTTCTGCTCTGATACCAAATGTAACGACCCGAAATTTTCGAACCCGAAAATTCCAGATAGTTATGAAAAAGAAGAAAGAGGTAGAAGAAGAAGAACAGAAACACCAAAACATCTCACAATCGCAGCGGATAAAATATGATAATAAATAATAATAATTTACAGAAGAATACTATATCTATCGATTTACATTTAATATACATCAGAGTTTCACATATATATAGTCATTGAATATATATACAATTATCAGGTCTCAGATTAACAATAATATATGTACAGCGGATCTACTCTATACGATATAGCCATCCAGCTCGCCTCCTGAGCTCCAGAACGTACCTACCTGAAAATCTGTAATAATCGGTCTGACCCGAGCATTACACCAAAGTAACACCCGGGTCAGGCTGGAAACCAGCGTGAGTAAACCCAACTAACATGGAATTCCAAAGAAAACAACTATATAAACCCGGGGTAACTTATATAAATTTAACCAATTCACAATTTGCTAATCAACACTTATTTCACATATCCATTTCTAAGTACCAAACTCAGATAAAATAAATCCAGTTTGCTTAAATCATTTCATTCCAGCCATTTGATTTCACAAATCAATTTACTAAATCACATTTTGTCATGGTCATAACTTATTTCAAAATAAGTATTCTATGTGCCAAAATTTTGATTAAATAATCTGATTCATTTAAATCCATTCATCCCAACCCATCCATTTCTTATATCAATTTATAAGAAATTCGAAGTGGTTTCGGGTATCTTCCCAATATCCGATCCCAGCCTCCTCAACATCATCCTATCCCAAATTATCCTTATGAAATACACAACATTCATATTAGAGATATCAGCACAATCAAAACATCCAATATCATTCAATCATCCATAAACAAAGCCCCATCACATGCAAATCAATTCAATTGATTCAAATTGAATTTCAAAACTCAAACACTTAGATTCTTTCATTTAACGTTAATTAACTCCAATTCAATTAGTTGGTCAACCCATCATTCTTCCTCTTAATTTATCACCCAGGATTAATTATCTTTCTATTGCACTCAAGTAGTTATCTTTAATTAACTGCACGATATTAATTATTCTTAACCACAATCAATAAGTAATCTTAATTACTTCATGAATTAATTAACTATTTTAATTACATTAATCCTTAATTACTTATATTAATTAACTTCATAAGTCACTTATTATAGAATAGTCAAACTTAATTAATAAATCTTGATTATCCCATTAATTATATTAATTATATAAATTAAGGATATCCAATTATATTTTAACTTGTCCTATCTAAATTAATCTTTCCTCGAATTATCTCAACCTATAATTTGCTATCCATTTATTTACTTCATCATTCAATAAATCAATTTCCCTTTAATTAATCATCTTAATAAATTTCTTGATTAATTACACAAGTAATCATCTTTTATTAATTTCATTAAGTAATTGCTTATCAAACCATCCATTGATTGTTCTACATTAATTAAACTTAATAGATTAACTTAAACTTTAATTAATTAATTAATTAATTCAAATCTTTAATTTCTAAATTAATCGCTCCAAATCATTAATTGACTGAATAAATCAATTATCCATTTAATTTACCCTACTGATTTAATGAATCATAAATCATTAAATCCTTATTAACATTAAAATGGAAACAATTCACTTTTATGATTTAAGTTTTAAATAACTTAACTCCAATATTTCGAGTCAAACTATAATTAACTCGAGGATCATCCAAAAATCACAATCACCAGATCATCAATTCACAATGCATGTCAATTAATTCAATTATTCAACCAAATATATTTAAATTTAACCATTTAAATTTAAATAGGAATCTAACAGAGTGAGATTTACTCACCTTTGATTTTGCAACCCAAATCCAATCTCGACTTGGTTCCCTTCCGATGTTGACCTTGAATAATAATTTATACGATTTATTAACATTTGAAATAAATCGAAAATCAATTATTATTTATTACTTAAATTTTAAATTTAACAATTTGGTTTTAAATCGAATAAATTCTAACTTCACCCAATTTCCTCAAATAATTTATTTCAACAAGATAATCTCTAAAATTTCCAATACCCAAACTCCCATGTATACCCTTTTCCTCTTCCCAAAATCTTACTTATAAAATAATATATAGATTTAAAAATCCAATTTTCATATAAATTTCTAACATTTTGATTTTCATATAAACTTCTAACATTCTTAAATTTTGTTTCCAGAACGGGTATTGATAATAATTTATAACAGAGTTCTATCTCAAGTTTTTTTTTTCTTCAACAATCTGTAAGTTCTGAATATATATAAAATTTAAAATTCAAAAACTATTTACCTTACTGCTGAAAGCCTCCACCCCACCATCTTTGCTTGCCCTCGAACTCGCGAAGCTCCTCGCGACTCGAAATCGCGTCCAACATCTCCAGCCAACCCCTGAATCTCGAACTCACCCGTGAAAGAACTTGCTGTGCCGCGCATGATTCGACAATCCCACTCAACGAAGACACCACTCGATTACATCGCCTCCTCGCCGCTAGACACCGCTGCTTCGACGCGTCTCGGTCGCAAACCACAACCCTAACGTTCGAGAGCCCCTACGGTTTGCCGATGGACCTCGCTCGATTGAGCCTTATGCCGTCGCGATTCGCCATGGTTAATGGAATGAAGTAGTCGACTTTATTTTCAGATTTGAATTCGTGAACAGGATTGAATTTGAAAGGGGGAGAATAGGCTTCGGCTATTATTTTCGTTTCCTTTGGTTTTGAAAAATGAAGGGAATAGCTCTGTTCCTTCTAGATATAAGCGAACCGAAACAAAATATCTACCCTAAATCTATTTTATTAACGGGGAAGCGTAATATGGAAGCCAAAGGAATGTATTATTTAGAGTGGCTTCTTAAGTACGATTGTTTATTTTTAATATTATTGTATTATCGTTTTTTTTCTTTTTTCTTTCTCCAATGCATTTCTCATCCGTATAAGCAAACAGTAAATTCAAACGTTATGAAAATTGAAATCCGATAATAAGTAACTATTACGGATCCAATGTAATTGGTTTCGTCGAATTCCAAGACTGTGCTATTTTTAAATTCCAATTTAAACGATATATTTTTAAAATTGAACAAATTACATTTAAATTGAATTTCAACCATTCTATTATCTTTCGTATTATCATTATAAATTTTATAAGCCTTCAAATTATTTTAACAGGCTTAGAAATTTCAGATTCAACTATTTACCCTATTTCAAACTATATAATCCAATAATTTAATTATTAAGTAAATATTTATGTTTGAAATTCAAGTTTAAAATTAACCTTTAAATGTTTTTAGAATCAACTAATTATTCCAATTTAATTCGTTAAAATTCCGAGTCGTCACAATGATTATAATGGAAGAAGTGGAAACAGGGAGCGTAGGAAAGGAAATGTTAGAAAAATAAAATTTTCACCCTTAAATTCCGGAGATTAAAAAGGTAACGTACCTCTTTAATGAAATATACAGCAACGATCACAAGCTAAAATTTAGCTGAAAGTTTAAAGAAATGAGGGAAAATGGGTTTTTTTCAAATTAATCACTACCCAGAATTAATATGTCAATGAAAAAGGAAAGGAGATGAATCAGGTAAACGTATTATAACTTATATATAACTATTAAACGGATAGATGGAAGAAAAGGTAAGCAGGTGAGTAAAAGTGGAAACTGATTTATAAGCGAAATGGAATGTGAGCTGTTGCCTGGGAAGAAAATGGAATAGTTTAAAAATTAAAGGCAATGGACTACTGAAATTAAATGAGTATAAAACGTGTAAAAGTTATATACTGAAACGGCTATAAATTTCAATTATTATTATAAAATGGGGAATAACGAAAGGCAAGGACGATGCTTTTAAAGTTTATTAATGGCTAGGAATGGGGAAGTCTATCTGTGAATTGGAAAAATTATTAAGCAATTAAAATTTTAACGGTAGAAAAAGTAACAGCTACACACTGTTCTAGAAACAATCGAAGCAATTAATAGCTTGATTGGACAACAAGAATAAATATGGAAGGACACGTTATAAAGGCAAAATGAACCGTTTGAAAATAAATAAAAGAAATAATGGCAAATAAAACAGTTGTGCCTTGAATTTCCCAAAATGAATTATTTTATGAACATCAATTATTACCGACTTAAATTGATCAGAATCATACCCTAAAACATACTTCCTTAATTTTTGATGAAAATTTATCATTTGCCAAATTTAACTGTACGTACTCCAAATGAAAATTTTTATTTCAAAATATTATTATTTAAAATTTCTCAAAAATCAAATTAAATACGCTAAATAAAACCATTAAAAATCAACAAAATTTTACGGGTCGTTACAGTAGGACTGAAAATCTCTAAGTACTTAGAAGACCCATTTCAACACCTAGTGAAAATACTTGAAAATCTTTTCAAAAATGATATGGAAAGTGTCACCCTCTTTCCTTCTTACCACCATGGATCGTAGTTAACCCAATGATTGCATCACCATCCCAACAAAATTATAAGTAAACCACGGGCGTTAGCACCTCTCGACTTACGCCATAGGAACACAATAGAACACAGCTACACATCGGTTGCGTTGCTATCACGGTAAAACCATAAGTAGTGTATAGGCAATCTCTGCCCCTCGAATTACGCTATGGAACCAAACCACATAGATTGCAATCTATCGATGTTACGTTGCTATCATAGCGAAATCAAACTTAGATTGTAAGCAATCGCTACCTCCCGAATTACGTTATGGAACCACAATAGATTGCGGTTACACAAAGGTAACATTGCTATCATAGCAAAACCAAACGTTACTGTAGGTATAATACCTCTTGATTTACGCTATAAAAACAGACAATCACCAGGAACTCATGAGTTTTTTCTGGACATCCTCTAGGATCCCAATTCTCATTGAACCCACCCAGTGGATTCCTAGGTAGAACCACCCAGTGGATATCCTACTCCTAGTTTCGACTTTTGTGGAGGTGCCTTTTCCACACTTTTAGTTTCAAAACATATCATATTATATACATAGTACCTTTCAAATCATACACTTCATATGTATCACATATAAATTTTATCTGTATAAATTCGATATCTTTTCAATCGATAGTTTTCGAATTCGCTTTGCCCAATTTCCAAAATCGACCTTTTGCCAAAATCAATGTTTCTAAATATCAATAGGTTCCAAGACTATTTTAATTTCATTCTTATATACATATAAGATTATTCTTCCCAACTCAAATAATTCAAGGTCCAATAATTTTCGAGTCCACCTCATACTTATACAAACTCCATTTTTTATTTCAAATATCTTTCAAAGATCATTTCTTTCTAGTTATAATTTCAACAAGAGGAGTTTGAATATATAATTAACATATGTAATCTCATTAATGCCAATCAAAAATTTCCAAGTTCGATTACTTTACAAAGTTATTTGTAACCTTTCCTACCTTTTATAAAGTAAGTTTTAGTTGTAGTAACTACTAAATCTTCATTTTAAAATCATCATATTTACTCAAATATACTATTTTGCTTCAAAATTATTTTTGCCATAATATCTCGATTTCGGTTCCAATTATAAATTCCTTCGAATTTCAATTTGGGTTACACTTCAATTTAACATGTATTTGAATTCATGATTTAAATATAAAAAATTTACACCCCGACCAGTTTGAATTTAGAATATAGCTTGAATAGTTTTAAAATAGTTAATATAAGATAGTTTGAGTTTCAAAAAATTGGTTTGTATAGTAAAATAGCTTGGAAAATCAAAATAATTTGAATATTTTAAGAAGATAGATTTTAAATTTTATATTAATAATTTATTTGAAAATAATTTCAAGGTCAAACTAGTTCAATTCCCAATCTTGCAATTCAAATTAATTTCCATTTACATTTAAATCGATTTAGTTCCAATTTCATTTCGAATTAACTTTGATTATAATTTTAATTCAAATCAATTTCGATTTCGATTTCAAATTAATTTCGATTTCGATTTCAAATTAATTCAGTTTCGATTACAATTCCATTTAATTTAATTCAATTCCAATTTGTAACGACCTTGTATTTTCAACCATTCGCATCCGCACATGTCAGACTTGAATTGCTCTAAATATCAGATTGTTAATTTAAATTTAGCTAAACTCAGTATACACAATAAATAATAAATCTCGAAATCACAGACACAAAGTATTACAATAATAAGTAGGGGAAAAGATAAATGGTAGTTCATGAAGCTACTATATATATAATAGAGTTTGAAATAAAATATAATAGAATATCTTAGGTACAATGAAGTCTCGAATACAAACAGCTGGCATCTCTGAATCATTCAACTGAAAAGCTGAATAGATGAGACGGATCTTTAATACATAGCCCCAAACTCTAAAGGTGAGTCTCAAATGCTATGCCCCTCAGTCTGACTCGAGCGTAAAGCAAAACACAAAACACTCCTGTCGGGATTAACATTCTTATATCAATAAATCCAAATCAAGTGAAATAACAACTGAAACATAAGTAAAATAAATGATGTTGGGATAACCATACTCTAAGGATTCGTGGAACTATCTACTACGTAGTAATATATGCTACTATAATATGTCTATAGTAAAGTAAAGATATTAAAATAGCGTTAAGGCATTACCCATATCCCCTTTAACACTTTTTATATATTCCCATAGTCTACACAGTACCGTAATTTCTCCATAAACTGGAGGTCTATCAGAGAGCACTCCATAGTTATGGTATAAAACAAAACGTAGAAGGCATGCTAGCGCATGTGAATATGGCACACAAGGAGATGCCAGGTTAGATATACCGTTTAGATTTTCGGACTAGTGGCAACGCATGTCAGCTACTACCACCCACCTCGAACACACTCCCATATCAAAAATCGAGGGATGGCCACCAAAATAATCACAAAATCAGAACATAGTATCGAAGAAATGTGCTTGATATGAGGAACGACCTCACTTGGCCCAGCATAGCTCCTAATTTTAGTCACATCTAAGCCGACTCATGGAAGTTAGGGTCACGTCATACCGTATAGAATCACCACCAAACCATCCTACTTCATTTCTGGAATCTCCACCACGTACACAGTTGTTAAAATGGTTTTCGGCATTGGCAGAGAGTATGACAATATCCGATCCTGGTTTCTTTAACAACCAATCATTATCATAACACCGTGGTCATTTCAAAATAATTTATACTTCAAAACCAAAATATCATTTGAATTTCAAAACCATATCAATACAATATTAATTCCATTTCGAATATATCCATTTCTTAAAACCATAGCACTTCAAAGTCATAACATTTTCGAAAGCAAATACTTGAATTCATAACAGTTTGGAAATCATAACATTTTGAAATCATAACGCTTTCCTTTAAACAATTTAGATATTAATAATAGTATATATAATAAAATAGATTATAAGATAAGATAGTTTATATAAAAATAGTTTATATTAAAAATGGTTTAGATTAAAATAGTTTATATTAAAATAATTTATAAAGAAAAATAAAATTTAAAAATACTTTATATAAAAAAATAGTTTCCTCAAATTTTACAAATCGATTCAAATTAGTTCGAATTCGAAAATTCCAATTTAATTCAATCCCCATTCTTCATCTTTGATTCAATTCAGTTTCTCAATAAATCATTTCAGATTATATCGACTTCAAATACAGATTTGTACCACAAAATAAACCATTTAAATTCTGATATATTTCAAAGCTATAATATTAACCTTTTCAAAACTAAATTTGATAATTTCATTTATATCTCAATTTAACTTCATTATTATTTAGTTTTGAATATTCACCTAATAAAATCAAACATCATTTAAATAAAACCCAAAATGCAATAACTAAATATTTGCCCTTCAATTAATTCAAACCTGAAATATTCATTTAATCACTTTAAATCAAAATCAAGTTATAAAATCATATCCTTTAAAATCTCAAATTCAATAAATTTCAAATCGATTAATTTAATAAAATTCCTGTTGGATTACAATTTCAAACAAATTCAAATTTATCTTTCCAACCTTACTTCTAAAATCATTGTAAAATCTATTTTTAAAAATAAAATTTTAAATAATACTTAAACATATTATATATTAATTAAATCAAACTTTATTAAATTAAAGCTTATTATTAAATCTATTTTATATTAAAACTTGTTTATATGTAAAATTATTTTCTGTATTAAATAAAACTATATATATATTTCCTTTCAAAACTACAGAAATCATTTCAAAATATTTATATATAGACCAACGGTATCTTTATGTAATTGTCTATACTACGATCAAGTGATATAGATATTTATCATTTCAATAAGCAATTTAAATATATACGGGTATATATCGTTTCAGCCCGCAATCTCAAATTCAATTCAATGAAAATCGCTTGGGTTTATCATTTCAGCCCATAACGATTTTCTCTTATTCTACAAGATCGTTTGTGTATGCATCATTTCAACCCATAGGGAATTCTAAATTAGCAAGCAACTTGCAGAGTGATAACAGATATGATAATAACAAAAAGGCATATATCATCAATAACAATATAATATAAACAATAGGATATTATGTTATATCTCATAGGTGAACAGTTACATATAATAACATATATAACAATTTAAATAACTATAGCAGCATATTTCAATTGTCGTTTCAATTGACATCAAATCTAATAAATATAAGAACATTAATCGTGAGTGATTTCTCGCCTTTCGAGGCTAGAGATGAATGAGAATGAGATGAGTTATGAATCCAAGCACGAATTTCCAACACAAAGCTAGATTAGTATGAATTCGATGGATAAATCTGATACGAGAATTGATGAAGCAATTAGAATCAGTTGATATAAATTGAGCTAAATATATATATTATTTTCTTTTTCTTGAAATCAATATGTTAATTTAAGACAAAAATTAAAAATAATTATATATATATATATAAATAAAATCATTGTTTTAAATTAAAACCCATATCTTAAAATCAAACATATATAATAGACTTATATACGGTAGACTCATATATTACTAGCATATTTTATAAATATTGTATACACTATATATTCATATTCATTG
Organism: Allium cepa; assembly: GCA_030765085.1. Lineage (NCBI taxonomy): Eukaryota > Viridiplantae > Streptophyta > Magnoliopsida > Asparagales > Amaryllidaceae > Allium > Allium cepa. The sequence goes on from CM060928.1 coordinate 683,532,871, forward strand.
CCTAAACAGACTATGATATAAACTATATATATAATTACAACAAACAATTTCCTTTAAACATTGAACTTATAAACCTATATATATACAAAATAAGTTATATAATTATATAACATGTATAAAATCAGATAATTAACCAACACAGCGAATACAAAGTAGTTGCTATATATGCATGTATGTATATATATATATACATATATATATATCCACACACACATACCAGTGTAAACTGCTAGAGATTTATATATTACGTAGATATTTTTATTTCAAAACATTGATATACGTAAAATATACAACACACAAATATATAGACACGTAGGAATAAACGTCCAATAATTTATACTTTCCAAACAGCATATATGTATTTTAATATGTATATAACTTCTGACAAATTAAACAAAGTATATGGTATACGTATATTTAGACATATAATATATCTCTATTCAAAAATTCTATTAACATATACGTACATATATTTGTGAACTAATATATAAACTACAGCATAACCTTTACACATATTATGCGTATATTTTTTTTCAAACCAATATAAAACCAATATATTAATTAAATAATCTTTTCCTTCATCCGAGACAAAACAACTACTATATTTATACTTTAAACATAGATAGTACTGCGTCTATGATATATACATGCTATAACTCATAGGTAATATATACCTACAATATGGTCAATGAGAAGAAGGCCGACATCATAATATATATAAACTTATATTTCGATTTGATATGAACTTGAATTATATAACATACTTCCCAAACACAACACACACAACAAGAAATTTGTTTTAAAGTTGTTTATATATGTATACTGTAACAACCCGATATTCGTGTCGAATTATAATCGACAATTTAAACGATTAATATTGACACAAATTTCCAATTGAAGTTTTTAAATTTGGATTTAAAATTCTTTTACAAATTTTAAGTAAAATTTTATCGGGCTTTAAAATAAATTCTCGGCCCACATTTAAATGTTTGAAGCCGTGGAAAATAATTTGCAAAAAAATAAAATAAAAGAAACCCGTTCCCCTTTCCCCTTTTTATTTTCACTTTTCATTCCATCGGCCCGTCCCCTTTTCTTTTGCTTGTGAAAAATGGCGGTCTCTCTTTGTCGAATTAGGGCTTCGGCTTCTTTCTGGAATTAGGGTTTCGATTCCGATGGTTGCTCGTCTCGCGTGGCTGCTGCGGTGTGCTTGGCTTCAATTCGTCGACTAGGTGAGTACTTCTCACATCTAATTCATCCTCAAGTCCGTGTTTAGGTCGTTCGACTTTATTTTTGATGTTACTGATTTTTCTTGCCTTGATTCGATGTTGTTTTATCTTGGCAATTTTGTATTCGTTCGATGATGGCGATCGATGTTGTTATGTGAATTTCTTTGTGCCTGTGTCGTTCGACTTCGATGTTGTCGATGATAATTTTAGTGTTTTCGGTAGTTTGATTATCACGACACTGTTTAATTTTTGGTGTAAAGTAAAACTTGGGGAATTTTGATTTGTTGAGATTTTTGGTGTAAGCAGAGCAATTTCTGATCTCTCAACAAAATTTGCCATCAACAATAAATGGTTGTCAGACAATCCTACTTGTTGAACCTGCTTTCGACACAATTATTCCTTTCCTTTTCTTATTCTTCTTCCTCTCTCTTTCATGCTTTCTTGGGAATTTTAACCAGCTGCCTCGCAGTCATAGTTATTCAATGGCTGCACTTGGTACCTGCTATTCAGCAGGTTTTCAAACTACCACATCATTAACGTGGGCCAGAAAGTATTTTCAGGAAAGTATAAGACTTTGTTGGCTTGGCTCTATGTTGACTTTGATTTTGATTTGAATTATTGCTTTAGCCATGGCATACAGTCTTTGCAGATTGAAATCCCTTTTTGGCTTTGTTCGAACTGCCTAGGTCACTTGTTTATACTGGTGTTGTTGCATTGGGTATAGATATGTGTGTATTCTATATATAGACTTACACGCACACTTGTATTAGTATTGTTTACTGTCTCAGTTTTGGGTTGTTCGAACTTGATACTTTCTGAAGTTAAATGTTTGTAATGCTTACAATCTTGGTGCCTTTGTGTACTTATCACTGTTTCAAGCCTGATACTTTTTGAAGTTTGGCATTTTAATAAAGTTTTTCTTTCTTTTAAATTTGCAGTAGTTTGCTAATTATTTATTTCGGAAATGTTTGCTGGATTATCACCATGTATATACATACATATATGTATGTATATATGTGTGTGTGAATGGCATTACTACAGCTCCAATGTGTTCATTGCTGTGTTGTTTTCTTGCCTTCATTTTGTTTGCATATTTAATATGCAGTAACCTGTATTCTTGACTTTGAGTATTTATGTGCACGAGCACTTGCATCTGGCACATGTGTTATGTGCATTTCAGTCGTACTTCTTTTAAAACCCGGGTCATAATCTTTAGGCAAAGCATGATATTATATCAAGTTATTTTGGCCTTGCTGCCTACATACATTTGCTACTTCTTTGACAATGAACTGCACACTGCCTGGTTTCGTTTTCGTGTGCATTTGTTTTGTAACTTCATGTCTGCACTGCAATCATATTGACTCGAGCTGGTACTGCCCACTATTGCATTTTTGACTGCTAATCTTGGCATTGTTGAGCCTTGTTCATTTGTGCAGTATACTTGTTATATACATAGATACTCTGCTGCATGATATCTGGTGCTTGCTGCCACTTGCTTATGGTATTTGTTTGGACTGTGAATTTTTGTGTATTGGCCGTGTGCCTTATTGCTATTTCTGTATATGCTGATGTGGTGAGGCAGTGCACGCGTGCGTGCACTGCAGCCACACAGTATCGACTTTATGAATTGATAATTTTAAGTACTTGAATTCTTTTGGGTCCATCATCACTGTAGTGGCAAGGCAGTGCACGCAAGCGTGAACTGCAGCCACACGGTATTGAGTTTTTGGGCACGACATCACTAAAGTGGCAAGGCAGTGCACGCAAGCGTGAACTGCAGCCACACGGTATGGCGTGTATGATATTCTTTTTGTTTTGACTTATGGATCTTTTTGCGTATTCCATATTCTGTAGTGGCGAGGCAGTGCACGCGTGCGTGTACTGCAGCCCTACTTGAATTAATATTTTAATTGATATTTCAATGGTTTGAACTGTTTGTTCATTTCAATTCAATATTCTGAATTGCATTCTGATTTGGTTTAATTACTGTCGTCTATTCAGTATTTAATTATTATTGCTTCTGTGCACTAATAACTGAGTTTGAATTAGACTGACCCGAGTATTATTTTCTTTTGAATCTAATACTCGGGTCAGACCGAGTATTTACAGGTTGTAGATATTCTGCTTTGGGTTGCTGCTAGAGCTATGAAGTTCTTTCATATCTTTTGGAGTAGTCGTCGTCATTTGTAGTATTATGTAAAATTGTATAGGAAGATATGTATTCATGTATATTATATACGTTAATGTACTTGTATATGTAACTTCCTTAGTCGACTGTTGTAGTTGTATCATATGTACCGTGTGAATGTATTGTAACTGACATCAGTTATTATATATATATGATACTTTCTGTTCCATCTGTGTTCCGCATTTATATTATCTGTGTTGTTATTTTATATTTACTGTTCTAAACTATTACGAACCATCGTAGTTCGTTTTATACTGGAATTGGGGTATGTCGATGGGAGAAAATAAATCAGAGATGAAAAATGAAAGAATATATATATTTATATCACTCCCATCGAGATAACCAATACTAGTGTAAGGCCAACTATTGATGGCCGCTCCTCAACAGCCTTATTCTCCGTGCTAGTTGACAGCATTACACCGTAGTGTTCTTGGCTAGCGTGGGTATAGAGGTGGGGCGTCACAGCTTGGTATCAAAGCCTGGGGTTTAGAACAAATATAAAACATAACTTAGATAGTACATGTGTTACAACTATTTGTCGATGTTTTATTTCACATCTTTGCCTTAAGATCATCTTTGATTGTTAGGAATGAATTCCTAACGCTTATTCGTGAGCATTGCTGCTATTCTCTATTGCACTTGCTCACTTGAGTTTACACTTCTAAGTATCAGTGTATATATGCTCTACCAAGTGCATATTGCTGCAACTAGTACCCACTTCGATTTGAACTCGCATTGTTTATTCGAACTGCTATATATATGCATTCTTATCTCTGATTCGTGTACTTAATGCAGTTTCCATACAATTGGGTTTTGGGTATCAATCTTTGAGACAAATTGCATTCCAATTGTCGACTCTGTCTGTTTATCCATGGTTTGTTGGTTTTCATGTGCCTCTCTCTGATAGTTTTAAAATTTCTTTGGTATAAAAGAAATTGTCTTGGTCTTTGCCTTGTCGATATCGACGTTGATTTACTTTTGCTAAAGTCATTCAAGCATTTATACTCGTTCTGCTTTGTTTTTCCAATTGTTGATCGGTTCTTCTTTTCTGGTTAGTTGTTATCACCTTTGTCGACTTTGATAACTTCTATTTCAGGAATTTTGGGTATTCCTACTTTGATGGATTTGGAATCGAATTCTTTGTATTTTATTCACGTCTTCGAATGTGAATCTTAGTGAATTGATTTGGTTTTCGAATTTAATCGATTCTTGATTATTTCCCGATTTGTTGCTATCATTTATTAGCAACTTTGATGACCTTTTCTTCGGGATTTTTGTGAACATACCTTTCGATGAATCCGGTATCGATTTCTTTGGATTCTATTCACGTCTTCGTATGTGAATTCTTGTGATTGATTGTTTCTACAATCATTTTTGTGATTTGTCACTTTAAAAATATAAAGGTTTCAATAATGGTAGTAAATATCAAAAACTCTTTTATCAAAATGTTTTCAACTCTATTTTCAATACCAAACTCGTTTTTGAAACTGTTTTCCAATCTATTAGTATATACAAATCTTTATTTCACTCGTATGAGAAATCTATTTAAACGGCTTAGTAAAACAAGTGGTATGAAACGCTTGCGTTTACTTCGTCGGTTAATTGTTGGACTTGTTCAATTGAACCTCTAGTGACAAATTTTATTAGTGAAGATTTACAGTTTGTTCGTAAATATTTAAGTTAAGTAAGTGGTTATGGGACATGATGCTAAACTTTTACATTTACTGACTTAGTGTAATTGACACTTCTCGTTGATCATGACGATCATTTTTACGGTTAGACTAGGCCTCATCGGTGTGATTTCGTCTCACACATATCTCTTGGGCTTTGAGGATTGTCTAGACACCACTTGTGTGATTTCATTCACACATACTTTTCTTTTGATTGTGAGGTTAGACTAGACACCACTTGTGTGATTCCACTCACACATACCTCTTTTGATTTTTTTGGTTAGTCTGGACCTCAATCTGTGTGATTTCGACTCACACATGTGGGGTAGCGCCCCACGGTCTTCGGGCCATTCGTGTGTCAAAATTAATGGCTTGCAACCATGAGATAGCGTCTCGTTATGCGTTGCACGTGTTGATGATTTTTCATGCTCGTGGGTAGGTGAGATTCCGTGCTCCCGTTCTCGCTTTGCGTTGCACGTGTTGATGATTTTTCATGCTCGCGTGTAGGTGAGATTCCGTGCTCCCGTTCTCGCTTTGCGTTGCCCGTGTTGGTGATTTTCATGCTCACGTGTAGGTGAGATTCCGTGCTCCCGTTCTCGCTTTGCGTTGCACGTGTTGATGATTTTTCATGCTCGCGGGTAGGTGAGATTCCGTGCTCCCGTTCTCGCTTTGCGTTGCACGTGTTGATGATTTTTCATGCTCGCGTGTAGGTGAGATTCCGTGCTCCCGTTCTCGCTTTGCGTTGCCCGTGTTGGTGATTTTCATGCTCACGTGTAGGTGAGATTCTGTGCTCCCGTTCTCGCTTTGCATTGCATGTGTTGGTGAGTTTTCATGCTCGCATGTAGGTGAGTTTTCGTGCTCCCGTTCTCGTTATGCGTTACATGTGTTGATGAATTTTCATGCTCGCGTGTTGGTGAGTTTCCATACTCTCCTTTGAGTTTTCATACTCCGTTTGAGTTTTCATACTCCGTTTGAGTTTTCATACTCTGTTCGAGTTTTCATACTCCGTTCGAGTTTTCATACTCCGTTTGAGTTTTCATACTCTGTTCGAGTTTTCATACTCCGTTTGAGTTTTCATACTCTGTTCGAGTTTTCATACTCCGTTTGAGTTTTCATACTCTGTTCGAGTTTTCATACTCCGTTTGAGTTTTCATACTCTGTTCGAGTTTTCATACTCCGTTTGAGTTTTCATACTCCGGTTCGAGTTTTCATACTCGCGTTCGAGTTTTCATACTCCGGTTCGAGTTTTCATACTCGCGTTCGAGTTCTCATACTCTTAGCTTGTGTTTTCTGGATTTCTTGTGAGGATTTCTAGAATTTGTGCTTCACCAATTTTCGTGATTTCTATTGATAAGTTTTATCAATTCTTGTGCATTGGTGAATTCGTGTGTTATTGACTTGTTATGAATACAAGTTTAGGGTATGATATCCCTTTCTATCTTTGAGAAGATTCTTGTGACCTCTTTGATGAACGAAAATTCATTGGTATTATATTTTGATGCCAATTATTTCGATGAAATTTTGACGTATGTCGAAGTTGCTACTGACATTGCTATTTTAATCACGTGTTTTAAAAATTTGTTATTCTTCAAAATATTTCAAAATATAAATCAAAATTGTTTTCAAAATCTTTACGATTTGCGCTTTCAAAAGAATGAGGAAGCGAATTAAACGTTTCAGAAAAATCGAGGACTATGACCCCTTTCTTTTACTGATTCGCTTAATTCCGGACTTGTCCGTTTGAGAACGTAAAATGTTATTTATTTAAAATACACAATTTAACACTTTCAAGGAAACGATGAAGTGAATTAAACGATTTAGTAAAACTCGTGGTTATGAGTCATGTGCGTTTGCTATTTCGGTTAATTTCGGACTCGTTAATTGAAAATTTTGTAATTTGAAATTTGATTACCGTTGTGGTAATTTCTGATTATCGTTTTGATAATTGGATGTTTATGATTTCTGATTTATCGTTTTTGATAATCAGATATTTATTGTTTCTAATTATCTATTGATAATTAGATATTTGAGATTTAATTGTCGTTTGTGATAATTAAATATTTGTGATTTAAGATTGATTTTCGATTTTGATAATCGAATACTTGTTGATTTGATTATCGTTTTTGATAATCGAATATTTGTGATTTGAGATCTCTGAATTATCTATTGATAATTAGATTTTGTTGATAATTTGTGAATTTCCTTTATGAAATTAAAAGATTTCTTTGGCGTTTATATTGTACTACGCCAGTGTACCGGCTCAATTTTCTGCTATTCATGACGTTTTCCACGTCTTCCAATTACGGAAATGCCTTTGGGATTTCCGATCTTTATTCTTGAGCCCGGTATTATTGAAGAAATTGAAGTTTCACTAGATTTGACTTTGAGCAAACACGTTCTGGCTTGCTCCTTCATGCTCTTTATGGTGAACTTCATATTTCGAATTTCTTCATCTTGTGATGATATGCTCTTTTGGTTGTTACCTTTTGTCCATATATTCCTTAAGATTGCGAGGACGCAATTTCTTTAAGGAGGGGAGTCTGTAACAACCCGATATTCGTGTCGAATTATAATCGACAATTTAAACGATTAATATTGACACAAATTTCCAATTGAAGTTTTTAAATTTGGATTTAAAATTCTTTTACAAATTTTAAGTAAAATTTTATCGGGCTTTAAAATAAATTCTCGGCCCACATTTAAATGTTTGAAGCCGTGGAAAATAATTTGCAAAAAAATAAAATAAAAGAAACCCGTTCCCCTTTCCCCTTTTTATTTTCACTTTTCATTCCTTCGGCCCGTCCCCTTTTCTTTTGCTTGTGAAAAATGGCGGTCTCTCTTTGTCAAATTAGGGCTTTGGCTTCTTTCTGGAATTAGGGTTTCGATTCCGATGGTTGCTCGTCTCGCGTGGCTGCTGCGGTGTGCTTGGCTTTAATTCGTCGACTAGGTGAGTACTTCTCACATCTAATTCATCCTCAAGTCCGTGTTTAGGTCGTTCGACTTTATTTTTGATGTTACTGATTTTTCTTGCCTTGATTCGATGTTCTTTTATCTTGGCAATTTTGTATTCGTTCGATGATGGCGATCGATGTTGTTATGTGAATTTCTTTGTGCCTGTGTCGTTCGACTTCGATGTTGTCGATGATAATTTTAGTGTTTTCGGTAGTTTGATTATCACGACACTGTTTAATTTTTGGTGTAAAGTAAAACTTGGGGAATTTTGATTTGTTGAGATTTTTGGTGTAAGCAGAGCAATTTCTGATCTCTCAACAAAATTTGCCATCAACAATAAATGGTTGTCAGACAATCCTACTTGTTGAACCTGCTTTCGACACAATTATTCCTTTCCTTTTCTTATTCTTCTTCCTCTCTCTTTCATGCTTTCTTGGGAATTTTAACCAGCTGCCTCGCAGTCATAGTTATTCAATGGCTGCACTTGGTACCTGCTATTCAGCAGGTTTTCAAACTACCACACCATTGACGTGGGCCAGAAAGTATTTTCAGGAAAGTATAAGACTTTGTTGGCTTGGCTCTATGTTGACTTTGATTTTGATTTGAATTATTGCTTTAGCCATGGCATACAGTCTTTGCAGATTGAAATCCCTTTTTGGCTTTGTTCGAACTGCCTAGGTCACTTGTTTATACTGGTGTTGTTGCATTGGGTATAGATATGTGTGTATTCTATATATAGACTTACACGCACACTTGTATTAGTATTGTTTACTGTCTCAGTTTTGGGTTGTTCGAACTTGATACTTTCTGAAGTTAAATGTTTGTAATGCTTACAATCTTGGTGCCTTTGTGTACTTATCACTGTTTCAAGCCTGATACTTTTTGAAGTTTGGCATTTGAATAAAGTTTTTCTTTCTTTTAAATTTGCAGTAGTTTGCTAATTATTTATTTCGGAAATGTTTGCTGGATTATCACCATGTATATACATACATATATGTATGTATATATGTGTGTGTGAATGGCATTACTACAGCTCCAATGTGTTCATTGCTGTGTTGTTTTCTTGCCTTCATTTTGTTTGCATATTTAATATGCAGTAACCTGTATTCTTGACTTTGAGTATTTATGTGCACGAGCACTTGTATCTGGCACATGTGTTATGTGCATTTCAGTCGTACTTCTTTTAAAACCTGGGTCATAATCTTTAGGCAAAGCATGATATTATATCAAGTTATTTTGGCCTTGCTGCCTACATACATTTGCTACTTCTTTGACAATGAACTGCACACTGCCTGGTTTCGTTTTCGTGTGCATTTGTTTTGTAACTTCATGTCTGCACTGCAATCATATTGACTCGAGCTGGTACTGCCCACTATTGCATTTTTGACTGCTAATCTTGGCATTGTTGAGCCTTGTTCATTTGTGCAGTATACTTGTTATATACATAGATACTCTGCTGCATGATATCTGGTGCTTGCTGCCACTTGCTTATGGTATTTGTTTGGACTGTGAATTTTTGTGTATTGGCCGTGTGCCTTATTGCTATTTCTGTATATGCTGATGTGGTGAGGCAGTGCACGCGTGCGTGCACTGCAGCCACACAGTATCGACTTTATGAATTGATAATTTTAAGTACTTGAATTCTTTTGGGTACATCATCACTGTAGTGGCAAGGCAGTGCACGCAAGCGTGAACTGCAGCCACACGGTATTGAGTTTTTGGGCACGACATCACTAAAGTGGCAAGGCAGTGCACGCAAGCGTGAACTGCAGCCACACGGTATGGCGTGTATGATATTCTTTTTGTTTTGACTTATGGATCTTTTTGCGTATTCCATATTCTGTAGTGGCGAGGCAGTGCACGCGTGCGTGTACTGCAGCCCTACTTGAATTAATATTTTAATTGATATTTCAATGGTTTGAACTGTTTGTTCATTTCAATTCAATATTCTGAATTGCATTCTGATTTGGTTTAATTACTGTCGTCTATTCAGTATTTAATTATTATTGCTTCTGTGCACTAATAACTGAGTTTGAATTAGACTGACCCGAGTATTATTTTCTTTTGAATCTAATACTCGGGTCAGACCGAGTATTTACAGGTTGTAGATATTCTGCTTTGGGTTGCTGCTAGAGCTATGAAGTTCTTTCATATCTTTTGGAGTAGTCGTCGTCATTTGTAGTAGTATGTAAAATTGTATAGGAAGATATGTATTCATGTATATTATATACGTTAATGTACTTGTATATGTAACTTCCTTAGTCGACTGTTGTAGTTGTATCATATGTACCGTGTGAATGTATTGTAACTGACATCAGTTATTATATATATATGAGACTTTCTGTTCCATCTGTGTTCCGCATTTATATTATCTGTGTTGTTATTTTATATTTACTGTTCTAAACTATTACGAACCATCGTAGTTCGTTTTATACTGGAATTGGGGTATGTCGATGGGAGAAAATAAATCAGAGATGAAAAATGAAAGAATATATATATTTATATCACTCCCATCGAGATAACCAATACTAGTGTAAGGCCAACTATTGATGGCCGCTCCTCAACAGCCTTATTCTCCGTGCTAGTTGACAGCATTACACCATAGTGTTCTTGGCTAGCGTGGGTATAGAGGTGGGGCGTCACATATACTGTAACATACGAATTTTCGACTTTCGAAAAACGACATCAATGTGTCCACTGTACAAATGCCGAGCAATTGAAGGCCGGAAAACCGAATTGTTAGGGTTTAAGAAGAAGAGGTAGAAGATAGAAGAAGAAAGAAAAGCAACAGAAACAATATCAGAATCTCACAATCGCAGCGGAACAACATATAATAGATAAATGAATATCTTTAACAAAAAACTATATCAGTTATTACATTACATCACATTACATTACATTATCAGAGTTTACAACAACAAACATCGGAAATATACTAGTTGATACTGCATGCCATCCAGCTTGCTCCTGATCTCCACTGTGACGCCCCACCTCTATACCCACGCTAGCCAAGAACACTACGGTGTAGTGCTGTCAACTAGCCCGGAGAATAAGGCTGTTGAGGAGCGGCCATCAATAGTTAGGCCTTACACTAGTACTGGTTATCCCGATAGGAGTGATATATATATATATAAATATTCGTAATTTTTCATTTCTGATTTATTTTCTCCCATCGACATACCCCAATACCAGTATAAAACGAACTACGATGGTTCATAATAGTTTAGAACAGTAAATATAAAATATTACACAGATAATATAATGCGGAACACAAATAAAATAGAAAGTCTCATATATACAATAACTGATGTCAGTTACAATACATTTGATACAATACATATGACACGGTACATATGATACAACTACCACAGTTGACTCAGGAAGTCACATATACAAGTACATTAACGTATATAATATACATGAATACATATCTTCCAATACAATTTTACAGACTACTACATATGGCGACGACTACTCCAAAAGATATGAAAGAACTTCATAGCTCTAGCAGCAACCCAAAGCAGAATATCTACAACCTGAAATACTCGGTCTGACCCGAGTATTAGATTCAAAAGAAAATAATACTCGGGTCAGTCTAATTCAAACTCAGTTATTAGTGCACAGAAGCAATAATAATTAAATAACGAATAGCCGACAGTAATTAAACCAGATCAAAGTGCAATTCAGAATATTGAATTGAAATGAACAAAACAGTTCAAACCATTGAAATATCAATTAAATATTAATTCAAGTAGGGCTGCAGTACACGCACGCGTGCACTGCCTCGCCACTACGGAATATGGGATACGCAAAAATATCCATAAGTCAAAACAAATAGAATATCATACACGCCATACCGTGTGGCTGCAGTTCACGCTTGCGTGCACTGCCTTGCCACTATAGTGATGTCGTGCCCAAAAACTCAATTCCGTGTGGCTGCAGTTCACGCTTGCGTGCACTGCCTTGCCACAACAGTGATGATGTACACAACCGAGCACAAGGTCAAACCCAAAATAAAAGAACGGGTTCAACACAGGTGTATTCAAATGAAATGGCCGATACTAAAATAAATCGACCAACATAGAACAAAGACTGCATGGTGAAACACAAAAATGGACCAGTTCAATATGAACTAGCTTAATCGAGTCAAAATGCAGACAGTACAAAACCAAGCCCCAAAACGACTCATATAAATCAATGTTACAACCTGAAGCTGGACAGTGCACCTATGATAAGGCAACACAGCCAGGCATCGCGAATAACAAAATAGGAGACAATGCCAATTGTGGAACAATGAAGCACAGAGACTACAAGTACAAACTGAACAAAGCAATGCAACTAGCAACAATGAAGGCAACTGGCATTAATGAATGCAGCTGGCAACAATGAATGCAACTGGTAACAATGAATGCAACTGGTAACAATGAAGCACAGGGACTCCAAGTACAAACTGAACAAAACAATGCAACTAGCAACAATGAAGGCAACTGACATTAATGAATGCAACTGGCAACAATGATGCACAGGGACTACAAGTATCTAAATACAAGGGCAGTGACCTCATACCATGATGAACAGGCAGTAAGCCCAAATACAACATGACAGTAAGGTGGCTAAGTGACAACATGAATGTCACAAATATACACAACAAGCATCAGAGTGCAAAAACTTGAGCACAAGAACATGACAACAAACAGAAGTGCACAGCAACAGTAAGGCAATGCACAAATACAACAGAATCAAGTGAAGCATTTCTGTCAAAAGTATAGCAACTGCAAGAATATAAACATGTGATACAGTGAAGTCAAACAGAGGCATCAACTAAGACAACATCAACAGCACAAAGGTGGGCCGAAGTAGTGTCAAAGCAAATGATAAATAATTTTTACAGTGTCAAGCTCATGTATGCAAACAGGTTACTGCATATCAAGTATGCAATCCACAGTAGCATAAAAGAAACAAAAGAAAAAAATGCTCAAATGTCTGCATATTGAATATGCAGACAAAAGTTGCAATAAAAACAACAAAATGACCAAGTATCAGCATATAAAATATGCAAAACAAAAGTTGCAATAAAAACAACAAAATGACCAAGTATCAGCATATAAAATATGCAAAACAAAAGTTGCAATAAAAACAACAAAATGACCAAGTATCAGCATATAAAATATGCAAAACAAAAGTTGCAATAAAAACAACAAAATGACCAAGTATCAGCATATAAAATATGCAAAACAAAAGTTGCAGTGGTGAAGAACAATTCAACTACAAACGCACTGTCACGACATGTACCCATCTGCATGAAACAGCAAGTACAAACACATGTAAACTACATGTGTAGAAGAATAGAGCACAGAACTCGAATGACCAAATACATATGTCAGTGGTCCAGCATGAAGACACTGCAGAATGGAGGTGAAGGCAAACAAGATGGAAACTTTAACTAAATCAAAAGAAGTCCAAATATACTGCAACTACACTCACAACCTCAATTTTCACAAATACAACTTGACAGTAAAAGGCTCGGGGCAATTTTAAATATGAATACTGTCACAAATGAAATAAAATGATCAAATACAAATGAATACACTGCATCAATACAGTGTATCAGGTTCGAGTTCAACCAAGGAGACAGACATCAAGTGGACACAAGACTCACTTATACAGTGAAGTACAACATCAACATCTACAACATGGAACAGCAGAAATTCAAGCAACAAAATACCCAGATAACTCGAGACATGAATTAGATGTGAGCAAACTCACCTTTGCTATGTTGAAGTGGCCGAAGCCCCAGCGAGGAGAAGGCATCAATCGCCACTCGATCGAGCTTCGGTAGTTGAAGCCTTCGATTTTTCGCGAGCCCTAATTGATCGGAGCCCTAATTTTCGAATGCGAACGAAGGAGCACGAGGGGCCGCCATTATTAGTTTTCTTCGTTCGATTAGGGTTTTAAAACGAATCAAAGTCCATGAATGGGGGACGGGTTAATGGTTGAGGTAACACGGCAACAACAGAGAAAACAATGGGCCGAACGATTTTTAAAGCCCAATAAAGAAATGGACCACTATTATTTTCAAAGCCCGTCAAACTTTTATAACAATTTGTAATTTAAATTTAAAAAAACTTCAAAATGGCAATTGACGAAAAATATAAATCGTTTTAACGTCGATTATGAATTGACGCGAATATCGGGTTGTTACAGACTTCCCTCCTTAAAGAAATTGCGTCCTCGCAATCTTAAGGAATAAATGGGCAAAAGGTAACAACCCCCAAAACACAACGACACAAGATGAAGAAATTTCAAATAGGAAGTTCACCATAAAGAGCATGAAAAGGTAAGCTTTTAATTTCATAAAAGAAATTCCCAAATTCTCAACAAAATTCTAATTATCAATAGATAATTCAGAAATCTCAAATCACTAATATTCGATTATCAAAAACGATAATCAAATCAACATCTATTCGATTTTCAACATCGAAAATCAGTCTCAAATCACAGATATTTAATTATCACAAACGATAATCAAAAACAACAAATATCTGATTATCAAAACTATAATCAGAAATCACAAATATTTAATTATCACAATTGATAATCAAATCTCAAATCTCAAATGTTTAATTATCACAAACGATAATTAAACCACAAATATCTAATTATCACAAACGATAATTAGAAACAATAAATATCTGATTATCAAAAACGATAAATCAGAAATCACAAACATCCGATTATCAAAATGATAATCAGAAATTACCTCAACGGTAATCAAATTTCAAATTACAAATTTTTCAATTAACGAGTCCGAAATTAACCGAAATAGCAAACACACATGACCCATAACCACGAGTTTTACTAAATCGTTTAATTCACTTCATCGTTTCCTTGAAAGTGCAAAATTGTGTATTTTAAATAAATAACATTTTACGTTCTCAAACGGACAAGTCCGGAATTAAGCGAATCAGTAAAAGAAAGGGGTCATAGTCCTCGATTTTTCTGAAACGTTTAAATCGCTTCCTCATTCTTTTGAAAGCGTAAACTGTAAAAAAAATTTGAAAACCATTTTATTTATAAAATTACAATTTACATTCTCAAACGAACAAGTCCGGAATTAAGCGAATCAGCAAAAGAAAGGGGTCATAGTCCTCGATTTTACTGAAACGTTTAATTCGCTTCCTCATTCTTTTGAAAGCGCAAATCGTAAAAATTTTGAAAACAATTTTTAAAACACGTGATTAAAACAGCGACATCAGTAGCAACCTCGATAAGTGGATTTTCATTCATCAAAAATGTCACAAGAATCTTCTCAAAGATAGGAAGGGGTATCATACCCTAAACTCGTATTCATAACAAGTCAATATCACACGAATTCACCAATGCACAAAAATTGATATATCTTATCAATAGAGAGCACGAAAATTGGTGAAGCACAAATTCTAGGAATCTACACAAGAAATCCAGAAATCACTAGATGAGAGTATGAAAACTCGAACCGGAGTATGAAAACTCGAACCGGAGTATGAAAACTCGAACCGGAGTATGAAAACTCGAACCGGAGTATGAAAACTCGAATGGGAGTATGGAAACTCACCTACACGTGAGCATGAAAATCACCAACACGTGCAACGCAAAGCGAGAACGGGAGCACGGAATCTCACCTACACGTGAGCATGAAAATCACCAACACGTGCAACGCAAAACATAAAATATCCATAATAACATACTACTATAAGTATGTAAATAATGATCAACAGGAGATCAACCGATGAGAGGTATAGCATAAATATGGAATATCCATACTGACATACGACTATAAGTATGCAAATAATGATCAACAGGAGATCAACCGATAAGAGATAATCAATATCACAAGATCTTCTCAAAGATCCAAAGAGGTATCATACCCCAAATTTGTACTCATGACAAATCAATAACATATGAATTCACCAATACACAAAAATAGGTGAAGCATAAAATTTCCAGAAATCAACATAAGGAATCTAGAAATCACGGAAAAAGGGAAAGAGGCCTATCACATGACGGTCCGAAGACCAAGGGGAGCTACCCCACATGTGTGAATGGAATCACACAGATTGAGGATAAGACTAACCAAAAAGCAGAAAGGTATGTGTGAATGGAATCACACAAGTGGTGTCTAGTCTGACCATCAGAACGATCATCATGATCAACGAGGAGTGTCAATTACACTAAGCATGTGTGAATGGAATCACACAGATTGAGGTCAAGACTAACCAAAAAGCAAAAAGGTATGCGTGAGTGGAATCACACAAGTGGTGTCTAGTCTAACCTTGCAATGAAAGAGACATCGCGCAATTGCTAGTCTAATTCATAAAGCGATCATCAAGATCAACGAGAAGTGTCAATTACACTAAGCTAGTGAATATAAAAGTTTAGCTTCATGTCCCATAACCACTAGCTTAACTTAAATATTTACGAACAAATTGTAGATCTTCACTAGAAAAATGTCACAAGTGGTTCAATCGAACAAGTCCAAAAATTAACCGACGAAGTAAACGCAAGCGTTTCATACCACTTGTTTTGCTAAGCCGTTTAATTAGATTTCTCATACGAGTGAAAATAAAGGTTTGTATATACTAATAGATCGGAAAACGGTTTAGGAAAAGATTTTGATATTGAAAATAGAGTTGAAAACATTTTGATAAAAGAGTTTTGATATTTACTACTAGTATTAAAACGTTTATATTTTTTTTTAAAATGACAAATCACAAAAATGATTGTAGAAACAATCAATCACAAGAATTCACATACAAAGACGTGAATAGAATCCAAAGAAATCGATACCGAATTCATCGAAGGGTATGTTCACAAAAATCCCGAAGAAATGGTCATCAAAGTTGCTAATAAATGATAGCAACAAATCGGGAAATTAACAAGAATCGATTAAATTTGGAAACCAAATAAATTCACTAAAATTCACATTCGAAGACGTGAATAAAATCCAAAGAATTCGATTCTTAAATCCATCAAAGTAGGAATATCCAAAAATTCCAGAAATAGAAGTTTTCAAAGTCGACAAAGATGACAACAACTAATCGGAAAAGAAGAATCGATTGACAATTGGAATAACGAAACAAAACGAGCATAAATGCATAAAGGACTTCAACAAAAATAAAAATCAATTCAATGCCGAAGTCAACAATTAATGTCCATAATAGAGTACAAAATGATTCAACATCATCATCAAAGGACTCAACGGCAACCAAAGTCAGAGTCTTGGAAATCAAGAATTTAGCTATTTCTCAAAAACAAAGTGACCGAAGTCGAATCGAAATCAAGCCGAGGAAAACATAAAATATCAAGTTCAGAATCGCTGAGATTCGAACAAAAATCAATCATCGGCTAAATCAAATCAAAGCCGAAAACACAAGAATCAAAATCAAATGCATATGAATAAGCGTTAGGAATTCATACCTACAATCAAAGACAATCGTATGCAAATATGAGAGATAAAACGTCAACAAATAGTTGTAACATATGTATTATCTAAGTTATGTTTTATATTTGTTCTAAACCCCAGGCTCTGATACCAAGCTGTGACGCCCCACCTCTATACCCACGCTAGCCAAGAACACTACGGTGTAGTGCTGTCAACTAGCCCGGAGAATAAGGCTGTTGAGGAGCGGCCATCAATAGTTAGGCCTTACACTAGTACTGGTTATCCCGATAAGAGTGATATATATATATATATATATATATATATATATATATAAATATTCGTAATTTTTCATTTCTGATTTATTTTCTCCCATCGACATACCCCAATACCAGTATAAAACGAACTACGATGGTTCATAATAGTTTAGAACAGTAAATATAAAATATTACACAGATAATATAATGCGGAACACAAATAAAATAGAAAGTCTCATATATACAATAACTGATGTCAGTTACAATACATTTGATACAATACATATGACACGGTACATATGATACAACTACCACAGTTGACTCAGGAAGTCACATATACAAGTACATTAACGTATATAATATACATGAATACATATCTTCCAATACAATTTTACAGACTACTACATATGGCGACGACTACTCCAAAAGATATGAAAGAACTTCATAGCTCTAGCAGCAACCCAAAGCAGAATATCTACAACCTGAAATACTCGGTCTGACCCGAGTATTAGATTCGAAAGAAAATAATACTCGGGTCAGTCTAATTCAAACTCAGTATTTAGTGCACAGAAGCAATAATAATTAAATAACGAATAGCCGACAGTAATTAAACCAGATCAGAGTGCAATTCAGAATATTGAATTGAAATGAACAAAACAGTTCAAACCATTGAAATATCAATTAAATATTAATTCAAGTAGGGCTGCAGTACACGCACGCGTGCACTGCCTCGCCACTACGGAATATGGGATACGCAAAAAGATCCATAAGTCAAAACAAATAGAATATCATACACGCCATACCGTGTGGCTGCAGTTCACGCTTGCGTGCACTGCCTTGCCACTATAGTGATGTCGTGCCCAAAAACTCAATTCCGTGTGGCTGCAGTTCACGCTTGCGTGCACTGCCTTGCCACAACAGTGATGATGTACACAACCGAGCACAAGGTCAAACCCAAAATAAAAGAACGGGTTCAACACAGGTGTATTCAAATGAAATGGCCGATACTAAAATAAATCGACCAACATAGAACAAAGACTGCATGGTGAAACACAAAAATGGACCAGTTCAATATGAACTAGCTTAATCGAGTCAAAATGCAGACAGTACAAAACCAAGCCCCAAAACGACTCATATAAATCAATGTTACAACCTGAAGCTGGACAGTGCGCCTATGATAAGGCAACATAGCCAGGCATCGCGAATAACAAAATAGGAGACAATGCCAATTGTGGAACAATGAAGCACAGAGACTACAAGTACAAACTGAACAAAGCAATGCAACTAGCAACAATGAAGGCAACTGGCATTAATGAATGCAGCTGGCAACAATGAATGCAACTGGTAACAATGAATGCAACTGGTAACAATGAAGCACAGGGACTCCAAGTACAAACTGAACAAAACAATGCAACTAGCAACAATGAAGGCAACTGACATTAATGAATGCAACTGGCAACAATGATGCACAGGGACTACAAGTATCTAAATACAAGGGCAGTGACCTCATACCATGATGAACAGGCAGTAAGCCCAAATACAACATGACAGTAAGGTGGCTAAGTGACAACATGAATGTCACAAATATACACAACAAGCATCAGAGTGCAAAAACTCGAGCACAAGAACATGACAGCAAACAGAAGTGCACAGCAACAGTAAGGCAATGCACAAATACAACAGAATCAAGTGAAGCATTTCTGTCAAAAGTATAGCAACTGCAAGAATATAAACATGTGATACAGTGAAGTCAAACAGAGGCATCAAATAAGACAACATCAACAGCACAAAGGTGGGCCGAAGTAGTGTCAAAGCAAATGATAAATAATTTTTACAGTGTCAAGCTCATGTATGCAAACAGGTTACTGCATATCAAGTATGCAATCCACAGTAGCAGGAAAGAAACAAAAGAAAAAAAATGCTCAAATGTCTGCATATTGAATATGCAGACAAAAATTGCAATAAAAACAACAAAATGACCAAGTATCAGCATATAAAATATGCAAAACAAAAGTTGCAATAAAAACAACAAAATGACCAAGTATCAGCATATAAAATATGCAAAACAAAAGTTGCAATAAAAACAACAAAATGACCAAGTATCAGCATATAAAATATGCAAAACAAAAGTTGCAATAAAAACAACAAAATGACCAAGTATCAGCATATAAAATATGCAAAACAAAAGTTGCAGTGGTGAAGAACAATTCAACTACAAACGCACTGTCACGACATGTACCCATCTGCATGAAACAGCAAGTACAAACACATGTAAACTACATGTGTAGAAGAATAGAGCACAGAACTCGAATGACCAAATACATATGTCAGTGGTTCAGCATGAAGACACTGCAGAATGGAGGTGAAGGCAAACAAGATGGCAACTTTAACTAAATCAAAAGAAGTCCAAATATACTGCAACTACACTCACAACCTCAATTTTCACAAATACAACTTGACAGTAAAAGGCTCGGGGCAATTTTAAATATGAATACTGTCACAAATGAAATAAAATGATCAAATACAAATGAATACACTGCATCAATACAGTGTATCAGGTTCGAGTTCAACCAAGGAGATAGACATCAAGTGGACACAAGACTCACTTATACAGTGAAGTACAACATCAACATCTACAACATGGAACAGCAGAAATTCAAGCAACAAAATACCCAGATAACTCGAGACATGAATTAGATGTGAGCAAACTCACCTTTGCTATGTTGAAGTGGCCGAAGCCCCAGCGAGGAGAAGGCATCAATCGCCACTCGATCGAGCTTCGGTAGTTGAAGCCTTCGATTTTTCGCGAGCCCTAATTGATCGGAGCCCTAATTTTCGAATGCGAACGAAGGAGCACGAGGGGCCGCCATTATTAGTTTTCTTCGTTCGATTAGGGTTTTAAAACGAATCAAAGTCCATGAATGGGGGACGGGTTAATGGTTGAGGTAACACGGCAACAACAGAGAAAACAATGGGCCGAACGATTTTTAAAGCCCAATAAAGAAATGGACCACTATTATTTTCAAAGCCCGTCAAACTTTTATAACAATTTGTAATTTAAATTTAAAAAAACTTCAAAATGGCAATTGACGAAAAATATAAATCGTTTTAACGTCGATTATGAATTGACGCGAATATCGGGTTGTTACATCCACAGCAACTCCTGAATTCCAGAATGACCTGATAACCTGACTCTAGACTGCCCGTGTTAAAATTTGTGGGCACCCAGAGTTTAGGAAGGAGATAGTAAACTCCAGGTCAGTCATGGGACTGGTGTGAGAACTTTAAACAGTTTATCTTCAAAAATAAACGAGGAAATATTTTAAAATAGATTTCCAATGCTTTTAGAAAATGAAACTACCATAAGGCCTCCCGCACACACACACAATGCAAATGCAGAATCGGAGGAGATTTCTCTTATGATAGTTAAATATGCTTGATACGTAAATTTCTTTGATATTATTACTATAAGTGCAAAGTGTAGGAAAAAATTTCGAAAGTATAATATAAATCTTAGCCAACATAGGCATTTCGCACTATGCCTACTACAGCTACCATCTAAACAGTGGTGACCACCATAAGTAAATGGCAGGTTCTACAAGTAAAACCGTACAAGGTGCGTATTGGAGTTTGGATTTCCAACAAATGGTCAGGCCAAGAAACTTCCCATTGCCACATGGTATGCCTCTGGAAGGACGCCCCGAGAACCTAACCGCATCTCTACCAACACAAGGCCGGGTTACCCCTAGCTGGGTAACAACGGACACGATTATGTCATCCCCCGATCGTAACCGACCTAAATCCTAGGATTCACCAACAGCCAAAAAATAATAAGTTTGCAGCAACAACACAGGTTAAGTATCTGGGCTCCATACCATGATACCACCTCTATCCAGAAGAAAATGACATACACTAAAGGGGCACTATCCCCTAATAACCTTGCCGCATCTTTCCAGTTTTGACCATTACCAGGGTGTGAGGTCCGACGAAGTCTCGTCCACAAAGCTACGCTTTATACAAAAGCTATGCTTTGATCAACAAATGATCAACAGCACTTAGCACGCCACGTTACCAAATCGGTAATATATCACTAGTAACCATCAACTACATAACCTCTGAGCTCGTACGTTTCAGAGAAGGGTGTTAAGCTAAAGAGAATAAATTCTCCGCCACCAACAGAAATGTATTTGATAGAAAGCAGCTTCACATCTTAACTTGTAACGTCAGACACACATCCATACAAGTCCATTCCGGGATCGAACGGAACCGAAGGCACTTCCAAAGAAGCCATTGCAATCCGGATATTCACTAATCACGACCGGACTTCCCATTACAAAGGGTGATAAAATCTCTATATTCGAGATCAGTCGATGCAGAGACAATCGACGGTAATCCGTCCGTTTTCAAAAATATCAGGTCTTCAACACCGGTCTTCAAATGCTATCCATTACGACATATCATTATTCGGAATAGGATTTATGGCACAAAGGTCCTCTCCCGGCTAAACCGAATAACGAGTGCTTATTTTTAAAATAAGTGTAGCATTAAAATTCAAGAAAATTACAATAAATTCCCATTTAAAGGTAAATATTGATGGTCAGTTATTTAACTATTAATAGATATGCACAACATCACCAGATTCCAAATAATTTCCCAAATTATTTATTTTCCAAAAATATCTTTACAAGATATAGTTTCCACACTTCAACCATTTGAAAACAATGTCAAATCACTTTTCACCTTTACAACTTTTGAAAACAAATTTCAAATCATTTTCCTTACGCAAAAACATTTCCAAATATTTATTCATTTTCACTAGAAATCATTTCCAAATACTTATTTAACAATAAGTAATTCACAAATCTATTTATTTTCAATACTTAGAAAATATTCAATATACTTAAAACACGATTAGGTATATATTTTATTCTTTTAGGAAAACGTTCTTTTAACACATTCATTTGAGTCAAAACGAATGTTGCGTAAAACATCGTTACGACAACCCAAAATCACTAGTATAGGGATTCGAAATTTAGATAGATATATAAATCCCAATACTATACAGAAACATTTCCTTTCGAAAATCATTTACTATAACAACAGTGTTATAGTCCACCATTTCCTCATTTCTCGAAAACGTCAATTTCAGCAATGAATGTTGAAATCGATGGTTTCGATCCTTAACACATTTTAAAACAACTTCAAATCGTTTTAATTCCATTTCAAAAATCACTTTCTAAAACACTTCTTTAATATATTATTCACTATCCAAAATCGTGAATATAAATCGTTTACCCAATTCAACACTTCTACATATTTAATTTAAAGGATTATCCACTGTCCAAAATCGTGGATATATCTCCTTTAATAAGCTTTCATATTTACGTATCAAATTCAATTGGTTTTGGATTAATAAAACAACGTTTATAAATTCACACATATATATTTTTTATAAAAAAACTTTAACTTATAAAATCTCTTAATTAACAAATTCTATTTAAATCTCATTTAAATGCCAAAATCCAATTTTCAAGTTAATTACTTATAAATCTTTTATTTTACAAAATCTTTTCATTTTATAACTTCACAATTTATAAATCTATAAATTTTATTCACTTATGAAATCCATTTATACTTCATTTTAACACTTATAAAAACTCGTTTTATAATCAATTTTTATAAATCTTTTATATAAACTGTTTATAAAAATTCAAAAATCCCAATTCAAACCATTTTACAAATTAATCACTACTTATTTCAAAAATCACATTTCGGTTATATTTCACAAAAATCATAATTTTTGTAACATAAAAATTTTAACGTTTATTTATTTAAAATGAATCAATTCCAAAATTCAATAAAATGTATACTTTCAAAAATCACTTGAAAATCCTTTTAAATTCAAAATCGTTATTTTAACATTTTTAATTTTCCAAAATAGGCCTAATGCTGCAAAAACACTAAATATAACAATCACGACATCCAAAACATCATATATCATATGATAACAGAATATATCACAATATCTGTAAATAAATCCATACTGTTGAGGAATCTAGTTGGATACCTCCAACCTGTTTCCCTGCATCTACAAATGTTTGCACAATACCAATCCCATGTCAAGGCGGAATATCGCGGTATATGGGTTCATATAAAATATTATCCGCTATTACGCGGCGCAATAGGGTCTCATCCGCTATATAATGCGGGAAAGTCAACTCCAAGTACACATATAATACCAATTCCACTTCAAGGTGAAATATCGCGGTATATGTGTTTAATAAATAACATCCGTTTAATATGCAGCGTATAAGGTCTATTTCAAAACAATAGATAATAATTTATCATCCAAACACACAATCAAGCAATTTTAAATCTATCTATTTAAAATTTAAATCGAAACAATTTCGATTGAGTGAGAAGTTCTCACTTTGTTTTCAAATAATAGTTTCAGTATTTATTTTGAATAAAATTAAAAATGCGTTTAAGTTTACCGGAAATTTTCATTAGCTCCAATCAACTCCAATCCAGCTCCATCGCGTAGTGCTCGTAAATACGAACCCAACGCAACTCGCTTCGTCAATTTTCGACCTCGTATGAACAAGTTATGAAGTTACAAAGTTTATACGAAATTTAAATATAATGATTTACTATTTCTTTTATATTTTTATAACCTTCAAATCTCGGCCGTTTCTTTTCCTTTGGCAAATCGTGGCCGCAACTTCGTATCTTCTTCCAGGCACGAACAAACGTTCGAACCCATAGCACGCCAAGAAACCCTAATGGCCGCACCCACCCCGTTGACCTATACGGCGATCAACGACTACCAAATGGAAGCCCATGGCGAACTCCACTTTCGGCACGAACGCCGATGAACTCGGTCGCCTGTAGACCTCGAACAATGCACCAAAACGTGCGACCATTGAATTGAAATTGCCGATGATTCGTAGCAAATTTTTCGATCATAACCGTTGATCTTGAAGATCTCGTCAGGCTCTAGAAGTTTGTAGTTGAAACTTTCTTGAATTAACGTGTGGATTGGAAGATAATTGATGAAGAAAATTAGTGATTTTTGGCCATTAAACGAAGGAGGTGGCGGCTGTAACCCTAGGTTTGATATTTTTTGCAAAAGTGAATATTGATGTCCTTTTATAGAAAAATGGCGACGCACTATTCATCCAAAAAAATTCCAAACTCCAAACAAAGCATGCCGCCTGGCGTTTATAATGTTTTACCCCTATTCCGAACGCAATGGAATATATATCGGGAGCCAATTCGATCATATTTGGAAGATAAGTTTTTGAATCGACTATTTAAATTCAAAATTCACTCGAATCGATTTCTCCGCGTTTTAGCTTGCCCCGGACAAACCGTAAGTCCGATTGACACGAAATTTGAAAATATACAATAATGTAACATTACGGTTCCGACGAAACTGGTTTCGTCGAAATCTGAGACTGTTTGAAAAATGGCTATTTTTACTCGTCAATTAAATATTAAAATATTCAATTTCCATAAATTAACTTTTAATTCAATTTTAAAAGTTCTATAACATCAATCTAACTCCAATATGATTTAATTCAACTTTATAATTCATATTTAATCACATTAAACCCAATTTTCAATTATTTCTGTAATTTCAAATATTAAATTATCGATTTCATTATCCAATTAAATCTAGATATTCAAAATAAAATTTATTCGACTTACAAATTTTACTTGTTAATATTTAAAATCAATTAAATTTAAGAATTTCAAATGACAGAAATTCCGGGTCGTTACAAATTTCCCCCCTTAAAAGAAATTCGTCCTCGAAATTACCAAGTAAGAAAAAGTTACAAAATCCATTAACTTTTCAAACATCCATTCAAATTAGATTTCAGATTCACTTAAGTGTTTAACTTTCCGAAAATCCAATAGTTAAACTTCTTATAAAAACTTTACTAAGTTTTCAAATCATACTTACTTATCTTTTCAGAACCAACTGTATAGTTTAACTTTTCACTTCCAAAATCAAAGTTATAGTTTTCTTCAAAAAAATTCCAATTTTCTCAAAAATAATCTAACGCCTTAAATTTTCGGAAAATTTCTCCATAGTCTCCTTTGCGCGGCTCGATCCGGAAAAAAATGGCAATATATATGTCACAAATATACATCTCATCAAAGTAATGAGGCATTCCACAGGGAAAAAAGTGTAAAAGTACGATATGTAATCCGAGATATGTACCTTATATATTATTAGAGAGCACATACGGCTAATATAGCGCGAAAGCGAGCTCCAAAAGCGAAACAAGCACAATCTGCACCTACCATACACTCAATAAACAAATGAGAAACATGTATATATGAAAGTAATATCAATATACAACATATACCAACAACTATATATGTCAATATAGCAAATGCAATCAAAAGCAATAAATTCAACCATCAACCAACTATCATCCAACTACATCCAATATCTATCCAATCAATCAATAAACAAATCAATATATATTCACTTCTCATTATATTCAATGAATTGGTTTTTTTTTTCAATTTGTTCATAATTGATTCATTATCATTGCATGTTTTTACTAACATTCATTTATTCATTTTCAATTAGTTTATATTCACTAATTTACATTCAAATTAGTTCACTTCCACATTCAAATCAAATTACATAGCTTTCAATTTTTATCAATTCAACTTCGTATGAATTTCTATATAATCAACTAACAATCATATAACAACCAAATTATTAAATTCGCATTCAACAATTCATATTCACTTTGTCTAACTTCAATTTGGTTTAACACTTTTAATTCCGATTGGTTGATATTAAATTGACTTCTCTTCAATTATTCAATTTTTTCAACTTCATTGGCTTCTAATGAATTAACACTTACATTCACTATTCCATATCAACTCATTTACATTCGATTGATTAATATTCAATTCAATTGCTAATTCATTTAACAATTAAGGTTGAATTTCATTTATATAACTCAAGTCCATATTCATCACTTCACTTTATTAATTACTTCAATACCAAAGTCAACTTCATTCAACATCACTTAAGTTATATTCCATTTCAAACATCATTTGTTTAACTTAACTTATATTTCCACTTATAAATCCAATTCAGATTCCAATTCTAAAGTAAATTCTATTTAACTTTAACAAAGTAAAATCTTTATTATTTCATATTATAAGTTCAAAACTCGTTTCACTTATATTCATCAATTACAGCCTGGATTTTTTCATTTCAAATTTGTTTATCTCAACCAAACTTCAATTTTCAATTTACTATGGTAGCAAATCCATCACATAGAAACTTGAAAATGGTACTGATGATGCTGCAGTCATCGCCCTTATTATTTTCCAGCAACAGTAGTGAATTCAATGCTTAATATTCTTTCAAAAAATTTCCTTATTCATAAATCACATTTATAAGTCTTTTTTTATAGAATTTCACTATTTAACTTTTAATTTTGGAAAATAATTTCCAAAATAAACAGGATTCAACAATTCATAGTTCAAATTCATTTTTATTTACAACTCCTGTTTATAAATATATTCATATAGTTTCACTTCTGACATACAAGAATATTTCACAATTGTAAATCATACTAATTATAATTCCATCTTAATAATTCATTTTCTTATACAATTTATTCTTTTAATTAACTTATATATATATATTCTTACATTTCAACAACCAAACAATTAATTTATATACACTTTAATAATTCTAAAAAATTATTCCTCTATATATAAAATATAATCGAGGTAAAATTATTTCATTTACCCAATTTAAAATGATACTACGTCGACTTGCCTCGTTTAAGTGTTTAGAAATCCCTATCGATAATATGGCATCCCACATACCGACCAAAATTCACAAACAGCTCAACGGATAAGCAAACACAATATAAAATATTTTTATATTCACTAACAAATATGCGCTCATATCTATTATTACACTCACACTCATCCTAGAGTACTACTGACTCTATCTCTAATGAGTAACACCCATCAGAGCCAAGGTTGTCGCTTAACCAAATGCTCTGATACCACATTGTAACATACAAATTTTCGACTTTCGAAAACCGACATTAATACATCCACTCTATCAACTTCCGAGCAATCGAAGGCCGGAAAATCGAATTGTTAGGGTTTAAGAAGAAGAGGTAGAAGGTAGAAGAAGAAAGAAGAAGCAACAGACACAATATCAGAATTCACAATCGCAGCGGAACAACATATAATAGATAAATGAATATCTTTAAAACAAAGAACTATATCAGTTATTACATTACATCACATTACATTACATTATCAGAAATTACACCAAAAAACAGCGGAAAAGAAATACTATATACTAGTCGATATGCCATGCCATCCAGCTTGCTCCTGATCTCCCACAGCAACTCTTGAATTCCAGAATGGTCTGATAACCTGACTCTAGACTGCCCGTGTTAAAATTGGTGGGCACCCAGAGTTTAAGAAGGAAGCAATAAACTCCAGGTCAGTCATGGGACTGGTGTGAGAACTTAAAACAGTTTATCTTTAAAAATAAACGAGGAAATATTTTAAAATGGATTCGCAATGCTTTTAGAAAATGAAACTACCATAAGGCCTCCCACACACACACACAATGCAAACGCAGAATCAGAGGAGATTTCTCCTTATGATAGTTAAATATGCTTGATACATAAATTTCTATGATATTATTACTATAAGTGCAAAGTGTAGGAAAACATTTCGAAAGTATAATATAAATCTTAGCCAACGTAGGCATTTCACACTATGCCTACTATAGCTACCATCTAAACAGTAGTGACCACGATAAGTAAATGGTAGGTTCTACAACAAAAACCGTACAAGGTGCGTATTGGAGTATGGATTTCCAACAAATGGTCAGGCCAAGGAACTTCCCATTGCCACATGGGTATGCCTTTGGAAGGACGCCTCGAGAACCTAACCGGATCTCTGCCAACACAAGGTCGGGTTACCCCTAGCTGGGTAACAACTGACAAGAGTATGCCATCCTCCGGTCGTAACCGACCTAAATCCCAGGATTCACCAACAACCACAAAATAATAAGTTTGCAGCAACAACATATGTTAAGTATCTGGGCTCCATACCATGATACCACCTCTATCCAGAAGGAAATGACATACACTAAGGGGGCGCTATCCCCTAATAACCTTGCCGCATCTTTCCTGCTTTGACTATTACCGGGGTGTGAGGTCCGACGAAGTCTCGTCCACAAAGCTACGCTTTATACAAAAGTTGTGCTTTGATCAACAAATGATCTGCAGTACTCAGCATGCCACGTTACCAAATCGGGAATATATCACTAGTAACCATCAACTACATAACCTCCGAGCTCGTACGTCTCAGAGAAGGGTGTTAAGCTAAGAGAATAAATTCTCCGCCACCAACAGAAATGTATTTGATAGAAACCATCTTTACATCTCAACTTTTAACGTCAGATACACATCCATACAAGTCCGTTCCGGGATCGAATGGAACCGAAGGCACTTCCAAAGAAGCCCTTGCAATCCGGATATTCACTAATCACGATCGGACTTCCCATCACAAAGGGTGATAAAATCTCTATATCGAAGATCAGCCGATGCAGAGACATTCGACGGTAATCCTTCCGTTTTCGAAAATACCCGGTCTTCAACACCGGTCTTCAAATGCTATCCATTACGACATATCATTATTCAGAATGGGATTTATGACACAAAGGTCCTCTCCTAGCTAAACCGAATAACGAGCGCTTATTTTTAAAATAAGTGTAGCATTCAAGTTCAAGCAAATCACAATAAATACCCACTTAAAGGTAAATATTGATAGTCGGTTATTTAACTATTAATAGATATGCACAACATCATCAGATTCCAAATAATTTCACAAATTATTTATTTTCCGAAAATATCTTTACAAGATATATTTTCCACACTTCAACCATTTGAAAACAATTTCAAATCACTTTTCACCTTTACAACTTTTGAAAACAAATTTCAAATCATTTTCCTTACGCAAAAACATTTCCAAATATTTATTCATTTTCACTGGAAATCATTTCCAAATACTTATTTAACAATAAGTAATTCACAAATCTATTTATTTTCAATACTTAGAAAATATTCAATATACTTAAAACCCGATTAAGTATATATTTTATTCTTTTAGGAAAACGTTCTCTTAAACACATTGATTTGAGTCAAAACGAATGTTGCGTAAAACATCGTTACGACAACCCAAAATCACTAGTGTAGGGATTCAAAATTTAGATAGATATATAAATCCCAATACTATACAAAAACATTTCCTTTCGAAAATCATTTACTATAACAACAGTGTTATAGTCCACCATTTCCTCATTTCTCGAAAACGTCTATTTCAGCAATAAATGTTGAAATCCATGATTTCGATCCTTAACACATTTTAAAACAACTTCAAATCGTTTTAATTCCATTTAAAAAATCACTTCCTAAAACATTTCTTTAATATATTATTCACTGTCCAAAATCGTGAATATAAATCGTTTACCCAATTCAACACTTCTACTTATTTAATTTAAAGGATTGCCCACTTTCCAAAATCGTTGATATAAATCGTTTACCCAATTCAACACTTCTACATATTTAATTTAAAGGATTATCCACTGTCTAAAATCGTGGATATATCTCCTTTAATAAGCTTTCATATTTAGTTATCAAATTCAATTGGTTTTGGATTTATAAAACCACGTTTACAAATCACACATATATATTTTATAAAAAAACTTCAACTTATAAAATCTCTTAATTAACAAATTCTATTTAAATCTCATTTAAATGCCAAAATCCAATTTTCAAGTTAATTACTTATAAATCTTTTATTTTACAAAATCTTTTCATTTTATAACTTCACAATTTATAAATCTATAAATTTTATTCACTTATGAAATCCATTTATACTTCATTTTAACACTTATAAAAACTCGTTTTATAATTCTAATATTTTAATTTATAAATATCAATTTTTATAAATCTTTTATATAAACTGTTTGTAAAAATTCAAAATTCCCAATTTAGACCATTTTACAAATTAATCAACTACTTATTTCAAAAATCACATTTCTGTTATATTTCACAAAAATCATAATTTTTATAACATAAAATTTTTAACGTTTATTTATTTAAAATGAATCAATTCCAAAATTCAATAAAATGTATACTTTCAAAAATCACTTGAAAATCCTTTTAAATTCAAAATCGTTATTTTAACATTTTTAATTTTCCAAAATAGGCCCAATGCTGCAACAACACTAAATATAACAATCACGGCATCCAAAACATCATATATCATATGATAATAGAATATATCACAATATCTGTAAATAAATCCATACTGTTGAGGAATCCAGTTGGATCCCTCCAACCTATTTCCCTGCATCCACAGATGTTAACACAATACCAATTCCGTGTCAAGACGGAATATCACGGTATATGGGTTCATATAAAATATTATCCGCTATTACGCGGCGCAATAGGGTCTCATCCGCTATATAATGCGGGAAAATCAACTCCAAGTACATATATAATACCAATTCCACTTCAAGATGAAATATCGCGGTATATGTGTTTAAGAAATAACATCCGCTTAATATGCGGCATATAGGATCTATTTCAAAACAATAGATAATAATTTATCATACAAACACACAATCAAGCAATTTTAAATCTATCTATTTAAAATTTAAATCGAAACAATTTCGATTGAGTTAGAAGTTCTCACCTTGTTTTCAAATAATAGTTTCGGTGTTTATTTCGAATAAAATTAAACACGCGTTTAATTTTACCCAAAATTTTCACTAGCTCCAATCAATTCCAATCCAGCTCCATCGCGTAGTGCTCGTCAATACGAACCCAACACAACTCGTTTCGTCAATTTTCGACCTCGTATGAATAAGTTATGAAGTTACAAAATTTATACGAAATTTTAATATAATAATTTACTTTTCTTTTATATTTTTATAACCTTCAAATCTCGGCCGTTGCTTTTCCTTTGGCAAATCGTGGCCACAACTTCGTATCTTCTTCCAGGCACGAACAAACGTTCGAACCCATAGCACGCCAAGAAACCCTAATGGCCGCACCCACCCCGTTAACCTATACGATGATCAACGACTACCAAATGGAAGCCCATGGCCTACTCCACTTTCGGGACGAACGTCGATGAACTCGGTCGCCTATAGATCTCGAACAATGCACCGAAACATGCGAACTTTGAATTGAAATTGTCGATGAGTCGTAGCGAACTTTTCGATCATAACCGTTGATCTTGAAGATCTCGTCACGCTCTAGAAGTTTGTAGTTGAAACTTTCTTGAATTAACATGTGGATTGGAAGATAATTGAAGAAGAAAATTAGTGATTTTCAGCCATTAAACGAAGGAGGCGGCGACTGTAACCGTAGGGTTGATATTTTTTGCAAAAGTGAATATTGAGGTCCTTTTACAGAAAAATGTCAACGCACTATTCATCCAAAAAAATTCCGAACTCCAAACGGAGTGTGTCGCCTGGCGTTTTTAATATTTTATCCCTATTCCGAACGCAATGGAATATATATCGGGAGCCAATTCAATCAAATTTGGAAGATAAGTTTTTGAATCGACTATTTAAATTGAAATATTCGCTCGAATTGATTTCTACGCGTTTTAGCTCGCCCTGGACAAACCGTAAGTCCGTTTGACACGAAATTTGAAACCATACGATAATATAACATTACGGATCCGATGAATCTAGTTTCGTTGAAATCCAAGACTTTTTAAAAAATGGCTATTTTTACTCGTTAATTAAATATTAAAATATTCAATTTCCACAAATTAACTTTTAATTCAATTTTAAAAGTTCTATAACATCATTCTAACTCCATTATGATTTAATTCAACTTTATAAATCATATTTAATCACATTAAACCCAATTTCCAATTATTTCTGTAATTTCAAATATTAAATTATCGATTTAATTATCCAATTAAATCTAGATATTCGAAATAATATTTATTCGACTTACAAATTTTACTTGTTAATATTTAAAATCAGTTAAATTTATGAATTTCAAATGACAGAAATTCTGGGTCGTTACATATAAAAACTTGAAAGTTTGTATACCCTTAAAACAAAAAAGATTTTATATAATTATATAACTATATATATATATTTAAATATCACTAACATAATATAGCTTTATATATATACAAAACTAATATATACCTCTGTAAAAAAAGTCTTTAATATATATTTTGAAAGCCACTACTGAATTTAGAACACACATATGCTATGTAATACCTTTACATATATTTTTACAGATGGATATATCAAAATAAACGCATACACTGCAACAAAATATAAATACTGACTTGATATTTATATATATATACATATATGTGTGTGTGTGTATATATTATACCAGTTAAGAAAGCGAGGTCGATGGAGGAAACTCGTCTAGCAGAGGCGATGGAAGAATAGGTCAGAAGAGTGGGAGACCAAGGTTGTTAGGGCATGGGGCATGAGGAGCTCGGGATAGAGATGGTAGAGCCTCGACCATGGAGACTGGGTGGGTTTCATGACTAAGTGCCATGCAGCTTGGGTGATGAGGATGCATCGGAGGTGAAATGAAGGCTTTGGCTTCTGAGGCCATGAAAATGAAAATATCTGGAGAAGGAAAAAAATGGATGGGAGAAAGAAAAGGTATGGGACGTGCAGGCAAAAGAAGAAGCAAGGTAAAATATTAGAATTTGATCTATATAATATATAATGTGGCAAAGAAAGAAACGAAGAGAAATAGGAAAAGAGATGACAAAAATAAAAGCAACGGCTAGACGTTAAGTCGGAAAGATAATTAAAACAATTAATGGCTCGATTGGACAACACGTTTCAAAATTTTAAACTGAAGAAGTAGTAATGTCACAGTTATGGTATCGTTACAACGAACAATTTGTTGTTTCCATCACGTACCGGACCTCAAAATACATAAATAAATATAATGTGGAGATCAGCACGACGAGACGATCAAAAAGTTATACAGATATCAATGGTATGATCCTCCTATCAAAAGTCGATATCGGAACTGGAGAATACTGCAAATTTGCTAAAAATTCGATGAACGAAGCTAGAGAAGTCCAAATTTTACAAAACAAAATATGACGTCTCACTCAGAAAATGATTTAAAAATTTATTGTATAAAATATTCTGGTTTGGAAACAATTTTATTATCCTTAAATAATAACTGATTTGAATTTAAATAAAATCACACAAAAATAAACTTTTGTATTACCTGATGAAAATTTACCATTTTCTATGTTTAAGTAGACGTATTCCAAATATCAAATTTTTATTTTTAAATTCAATCATTTATAATTTCACAAAAAATTCAGTCAACTGCGTTATTAAAACCATTAAATTTTACGGGTCATTACACTCACCCCCACTCAAAACTTTTCGTCCTCGAAAAGTAAGGATGTAGGAGAACAGAAACAACCAAAAAGAAAATAGAATTGAAATATAAAATAAAACAATCGATTTAAAGCCACATAAACTACATTTATTTTAAAATTGGTTTATATTCAATTAATTGATTCCAATTCATTTTATTTAATCAATCAAATTTATGGTGTTCACATTTTGATTTATTTCATTCTCATAGTTTTTTTTTCAAATTTACTAATATTAAAAAAAAATACTACCATTTATTAACTTTTATCACAAAATTTTCTCAAAAAAATTTGTCTTGTCTTACTCATCTACTATTTGACTAACCATAGTTAATTCCACCCCAACATTTACCTTCAACTATTCAAAATCATACAGATTTCAATTTTAAATAGATTAATACTCAGCAATTTGGTTTAATACATTTTATTGAATAAATAACTATTTGTTATATTCATATTTTTTTGATTTAATTTAATGTATTTCAATCAATAGATTTGATTTTAATTTATTAGCATTTGTTGCAAAATCTCCTTTTCAAAACAAAATTTGTTTGATTTAACTCATTTATTTACCCATTTATTAAATCCATTTGACCCTAGTTAAGTTGATTTCCCTTAAGATTTCAATTTCACTATCTTAAGTTCCTATTTATTTGCTTAACTAGCATTCTCCCTTATTTATTAAATTTATTTCACTTAACATATTTTTCTACATATATTAAGTGTAATAAACCTTTGTTATACCCATTTAATCAACATATTAATTCTCTTCTTACTATTCGATTTATTATCCAATTTCTTATCAGTGAATTCCCTCAACAAAATATCATTTTTGATATTCTATTTCCTATCCTGGTGTATACTATCTAATTTACATTCTAATTACATTTGAACATCTATAGGTAGGTTACATTAATGTCTTGAGTGTAATTAAACAATATACATAATTTAACTTTGAACAACATTTCCATCAGTAAATTTTAGTTTGAACAATTTATTACAGTATTCCTCAGATAACTTTCAATTACATATTTTCTCTAATAATTTAACTTTTTGAATAACTTAGGAAAGTTATATATTAGAATGCAATTTAGTATTATACAAATAATTTTTCATTCAAATTCAACTATTTCAAGTTGGTTAAATTTCAATTATTATTTTAGATATTTCAATTATTCAAGATTTCACTTTTATTTCAATAATTGAAACATTTCTTAGTATAAAATTTAAGATTCAAATTTTCGGTTTCAGTTCAACTATATTGAAATAATTACATACATTTCAATAAAAGAAATTTTAATTCAAATCCATTTTTCAAAATAAAAGTGTAGCAAAGCTATTGAATGGTCTCTCCACTTCGAGACTCGAAAATGAATGTCGATGATGCAGCCGTTATCACCGAAATTATTTTCTAGCGAAAAAAAGAGAAGAGTACTAATTGACTTCTTTAAAATCCTTTGGAAACAATTTCTATTCAAAATACTGCTAGTTAATATATATATTTTCAAAACTTTGAAAACCAATTTGAAAAGTACCAGAAATTTGATTCTCAAATTCTTAGTTTACATTCATTTCACTTTCAAATAAATTTATAAACCAAATTTTATGATTTCATTTATTTATACCAAGTGACAATAGTCGATTGTATACAAAACAATTAATGAAAATCAAATATTATCATCCTTAACAACCAATTTATTCAACAATTATCTTTCAAAAAAAATTTATACTTATATATATAATACAATCATACATAATTTATACTTATATATAATATAATCATACAAAATTTATTTCGTTTACCAATTTGATAATAATATTGCATTAGTTTTCTCTGTTCTAAGTGTTTTGGAATTTCTATCGACAGCGTTGATTAGACGAATCGATTGAAACCCAAAATTCAAACTTAACAACTCAAACAACACAATATAAGACATCTTTATATAAATTATAAACACACTACCTCACTCGATAATTCTAGAGTGGATTTCAAAACAAAGTTAGAGATTCAAGTACAAGGGGACTCTAACCAAAGAGAATTCTAATTTGAAGATAGGTTCGAAACGAAGATGAGAAGGTTAAGTAACAAAAGAGAAAGATGGATATACTGATATTAATCACGGGCAACCTTAATCGGGTCAACCATGACTTCAAAAATAAGATCGATGCAGAATTCTGAGGCAAATCGACATCAGATCACAAGAGATATAATTCGAGCAAAGCAAGAGATACCAGTATCGTAAACCAAGGACATAGAGATCTTCTGTGAATCAATGTCTATCGTAAAGGAGTTTCACCCCTTTATAAATCATTCAAAGATTGGCAGAACCGCCAATTCATTATAGACATCAACCGAAGTAGAGTATGGGTGTAACAACCCGCATATTTAACGATTATATATTTAAATGTTTAATTCAAATATAGCGTCATTAGTCGGATTTAGGTCCGAAATGTTACTTTTTGCAAACGGTCAAATTAGGACTCGAAACCACTTCCATTGAGTTCAAAATGGCGTTTGCGATCTTTTTGAGTATAAACTTTGATATGTTTGGAGTAAGTTGAATTTTGCTACTTTTTCTAGTTGGGTTTTTGGTTTGGGTTCAGCCCACTAACTAACTAAATACCCTAACTCAGTCCCTCTCCTTCCATTCACTCATTTTTCACTTCTAAACTCAAGCTAAAACTGAAAATGGGGGAAAGGAAGAAGAATTAGAAATTCCAAGCCCTAGTTCTTCTTGCAAACTTGAATTCTTGCTCCAAAATCAAAGTAAAGCTATTGGTAAGCCTCCTCTTCATCTTCTCCAACTCTTTCTTCTTCAATTTCAGAAAGTTTCCTAAACCTAACTTAGGAAATACTTGTTTTGATCTTAGATTGAAGCTAGTAGATTTGAAGTGGAGAGTGGTTGGTATTTTCTTTGCAATTGGGCTTCTCATCTTTGTTTGTGAGTTAAAAGGTGAGATTTTTATCTCACATCTTTGTCTATAACTATCTTTGATTGTTGGGTATGAATTCCTAACACTTATTCATGTCCACTTTCTTTTGGTTTGGATTGAATTGGTGAATATCCCAATTTTTAGTGTTTTGGGTTCAAATCTTTAAAGATCCTAACTTTGATGTTTGAACATGTTTTTAGTGATGCATCGAGGAGCAAATAGGACCAGGTAGCAGATGGGCGTAATCCCCTAGCGTCTGTGCTCGTTCAGTTGCGAATTGAGTGTTCAATTAATAGGGTAGAAAAATGCAGGACATCAGGTTCGGCCGACCGACCTCTCTGAGCCGGTCGACCGAAGCTGTAGCCGAAACATTTCTGGGCTATTTCGGTCGACCGAACTCAGAGTCCAGTCAACCGTCCTGTTCCTGTTTCCCTATTTTGCCTAGTTTGTCTATTTGTTTGTGATTCCAACTTTTATCGATCTACGTCGATTCCAATTAGTTGTTTATGCATATTTGACCTTAATGATTCCTTTTTGACTTCATCCATGTGTTTTTATAAAATAAACTTTTAAATTGTATTAAAAGCTTGCTTCTCCAATTTATAAATCTTATTTAAAAACGCACACACAATTTCGTATTTCGAGCGGAGTGGAAGGGAGATTAAATGGTTAGGTAAAACACGGACCATGAATCCATGCGTTTATCTTTTCGATTAATCCCCGCCCTATTCGGTTGATCGTTTTGGCCTTTTGGTCTGGTTTACCGATGAGATGAGGTAAACTTTGAATTGCTTTGAGTGTGAAATTAACTAACGGATAGTAAACCATTTAGTGCGAACGAGTGGTTATGGATCACGTTACCATTTTGCGGATTCCTTTTTTGAGAGTTATGACACATTCTGACAGTTAGTGGTCTCCAGTACTGGGCCTCCGGACCTTCACCACTACGGTTTGTTGCCTTTGGGATAGTGTCTTCAGACTGTCTCCTTCCGGTTTGTTTCCTTCGGGTATGTTGCCTTTGGGTTTGTACCTTCGGGTTTGTGCCTTCGGTTTTGTTGCCCTATTGTATCGCTTTCGGAGTTGGTCATTCTTCACCGCTCGAGTGATATTGGGTTTGGAGTCTTCGTGCTCATGGATCCTTGTTTATACAGTACTGAGCACGTGCAAATTTTTTGATGTTTCATTGATATGTATATTCCCTAGGTATTGCCCTTTGGTGTTTGTCTTTTTGAGCCGCACGATATACAGCGGTTACCTTGTGGAACTTGTGTTACCTTCATTGGTATTTGTTATTGCCTTTTTGACTTGTTTTGGGATATCCATATCCTTTGTTTATTTGTGTTGCCGATGATATGAGGCTTGTTCTGTTATGATTCATCTTTTGTTAGATAATTGTGTTATCTCTTTTAGAGATATTTGTTATACTTTATGACCTTGTAGGTTATTGTTGTTCAGTTTATCTAACTGATTTGTTTAGCTAGACTGACCCGTGTATTTATACTCGGGTCAGACCGAGTTGTTTCAGGTTAGGTGCTTTTGGACTTAGCCTATTTTGCTTCTGCATGGACTAATTAGCTAGCTTCGTTTTGTTATGGCTTTTTGTGTAGTCCTTTTTATTGTAACTCTGATATGGATTCGCCTGTATATTGTGGTTTGCTATACCACTTGACATGTATCAGTTTGTATACTCTGTTATGTATCAATATATGTGTATATGATGATCTACTGTTTTGTGATGTATATTACATGTGATTTTTTATATTCTGTTCTGATAGATCCTCCAACCACCTATGGTTTTGTTTTAAGTATTCATTGGGTATGTCAACCTGCTTGGTATGACTATTATCGATGTATTCAATAGCTAGTTAGAGCAAGGCTATAGATGGTCGCTCCTAACCAGCCTTATTCTCCATGTTAGTTGACGGCATTACCCTGTAGTCTCCTTGGCTAGCGTGGGTATAGAGGTGGGGCGTCACAGCTTGGTATCAAAGCTAGGTTCAGAACAAAATATGTTAAACACAGAATAGAAGCACATATTCCGGTACATCAAAGTGTATATGTGATACAAACCCTTGAACCATCGTGCCTCTATACTCTTTTGTGCCTTGGTGGTAGATAGAATGTGGGAATACGTCTAGGAACGCATTTAAATTCCATAGTATTCCATATTGAATCATCTACCTTGTGAATAATCTTGTTCTTATTTAACTTTCAGCATATGGCTGGAAGAGGCAGGGGACGATGTTCGGATGCTGGGCAATCCAGTGGCTCACATCCGTATGGCATTTATATGTCTGCCGATCAGTTTATGGAATTGTTTAGGAGCACTCAGCCTCTAGTTCCTCCTCGAGTATCTCCACCTCGCAAGTCTGCCTTTGCACGTCTGTGTAGTGATTTTGCTCATCTTGGGGGAAAGTCGTTTAAAGGCTCCGAATCTGTTCTTGAAGTCCAAGCTTGGCTTCGCACGTGCGTGCGTATTTTCTCTCGCATGGATCTTTCAAATCATGATAGAGTTCTTGTAACTTCTAGTTATTACAACAGCGTGCCCTTGATTGGTATGAGCTTCTTGTAGCCGAAATGGATGAGTCTACTCTTTCTTGGACTCAGTTTCGTGGATGATTTGAACTCAAGTTCGTTCCTGAATCTGAAAAAGTTTAATTGACCCGTCGCTTCCTTGAGTTGAAGCAAGGGAAATCTTCTGTTTCTGAGTATGTTGCTTCATTCGAAGCTTTATCTAAGTATGGTCCTGAATTTATTAGCACTTCTTATAAGAAGAATTTGAAGTTTTTTTCTGGTCTTAAGAAATATCTTAAGAAGTCTTTGTTGCTCCAGCTTAAACTTTCTTTTGAGGAGTTGGCAGATTCTGCACTTCATCTTGAAACCGTCGAGAAGGAGTGTGATAGTGATGATGATGTTGAGGTTTCCAAGAACCCCAACAAGAAGCAGTTTCCATTTCAGAAGTCCAGGTCTTTTCCTTCCAAGAAGAAGAAGACTGGTGGTTCTGGTTCTCAGCCTCAATCTGTTGGAACACCTTTCATTCGGAAGTGTTTCAATTGTGGTTCTCCTGATCATATGATTCGAGCTTGTTCCAAGCCTCTCTTCTGCCGTTATTGCAAGAAGGAAGGACATCATGGTTCCACTTGCCCTACTGTTCCGGCTGGTGCCTAGTCTAGCATGCTTTAAGCTGCTAAGGCTTTTGAAGGTCCTTCTCAGCCCAAAGGTATATCTCCATCTATTTTGGAAGGTTCTATTTTATTTCATGACCGTAGTATACGAGTTCTTTTCGATACGGGTGCTTCATTTCTTTTGTATCGAAAAAGCTCGTTGATGATTTATCTTTGGATGTTTCTTGTTTGGTTACTTCTTTAAGGATTGCGAATCCTATTGGGGGATCCGCGACCCTTAGCATGCTTTGTGATGATGTAACGACCCAGAAATTTTGGATAATTTAAATTTGAATATTTAATTGATTTTAAATGATAATAAGTAGAAATTTGAAGTTAAATAATTTATTTCTCGAATATTTGGATTTAATTTGGTCAATTAAATCGATAATTTAATAATTGGAATTCCAGGAATAATTAAATATTGGGTTAAATTTGATTGAAAATGATTTGGAAAATTTTTTTATATCATATTGAAGTTATAGTATTGTTATAGAACTTTTAAAATTGAATTTGGAGTTAATTTGTGAAAATTGAATATTTTAATATTTAATTATCGACTGAAAATAGCCAATTTTTGAACAGTCTCGGAATTGGACGAAACGAGTTCCATTGGATCCGCAATAGTTAGTTATTATCAGATTTCAATTTTCGTAGCAATCGGAGTTGTCGTTTGACCGTGGCAGCTCGAAACGCATCGATATCGTTTTAATATTAATTTAGCGAGTTAAAATAGCCATTTTTCAAACGGTCTCGGATTTCGACGAAACCAGTTTCATCGGATCCGTAATGTGATATTATTATAATATTTCAAATTTCAAGTCAATCGGATTTACCATTTGTCCGGTACAAGCCAAAACG
This sequence comes from Allium cepa, assembly GCA_030765085.1. Lineage (NCBI taxonomy): Eukaryota > Viridiplantae > Streptophyta > Magnoliopsida > Asparagales > Amaryllidaceae > Allium > Allium cepa. The sequence goes on from CM060928.1 coordinate 683,574,017, forward strand.
TCTAGAAATCGTTTAAATCGGTTTAAATTTAAATCGAGCGTTTATTGCCGTATCTCACACACACGATGGAATTAGCTTTCGAAACCTGTTCCATTGTGTCCGGAACGCGGAAAAACCTTAGAATCGCCTGTCGGAACGCGTAGACTGGAGGTCGTTTGCATAAGTTGTTAAATTGAAAATTTTATTATTAAAATAATATTAATAACATATATATATATATATATATATATATATATATATATATATATTTATATATATATATATATATTTCTTTCTAAACCCTAACGAGATATTCACCAGCCGCCTCCTATATGTTTAATGGCCGAAATTCTCTTAATTTCATCTCCACTTATCGATCAATCCATGTTTCAATTGAAGAAATTATCAACTGGAGATTCGTGGAGGGCAGTGTGATTGACATATCCAACGGTTGTGATCGGATTTGGGGTAGCAGAGTGGCCGCTAGGGGGCTATGTCGTCCTGGAGTTTAAGAACGTTTTCTGAGGCCATGTGATAGCCGAGCTCGACTTTGTTCAGGGCGTGGGTAGCTCTCATGATGGCGAACGAAATGGAAGTTGTTGATCGACGAACGGTCGAGCGTGGTGATTGGGGTTCGAAACCCTAGATGGGCGGCTATGGGTTTGGGAAACGAATGCGACCTGGGAGAAGAAGCAGTGTAGCGCGTGTGCATCCCTGATGTCTCCAAGTTGAAATCATCGACAACGATTTTGGTTAGGGTTTTGTAAAAGAAAATGCATATTTATGGATTTAATAATATGTGTGATATTAAAATATGTGTAACTTTGTCATGCGAGGTCGAAAAATTACAAAACAAGCGGCGTTGGCTTCATATGGACGAGCACTTCACGATGCAACCAGTTTGGAGTCGATTGGAGCTAGCAAAAAAATTTCGGGTAAAATTAAACGTTCGTTTAATTTTATTCGAAACGAACGCTGAAACCTGAAATAAAACCAAGGTGAGAACTCCTCACTCAATCGAACGGTTTTGATTTAAAATTTTAAATAGTTAATGTTGATTGATGAGTTGTTGTTTGATTGTGATAGTAGATATAGTAGGATATACTATATATAGCAATATATATATATTGGCATATGTATATATTGGAATTGATTTCCCGCCTCGTGTAGCGGATGAGACCCTATTGCGCCGCCTATTAAGCGGATAATATTTTATAAAATCCCATATACCGCGATATCCCATCTTGAAACGGGATTGGTATTGTGCTAACGTTTGTGGATGCAGGGAAACAGGTTGGAGGGATCCAATTGGATTCCTCACAAATATTTTTCTGATTATAAATATTGTGTTGATTGTTAAGTATCATATCGATATATGATGTTTGTTCCCGTGATTGACTACTTGATGCTGTTGCATCATCGGATTCATTTTTAAAGTTAAAAATAACGATTTTGAATTTAAAAGGGATTTTAAAGTAATTTTTCAAAGTATATGTTTATATTAAAATTTTGAATTAATTCATTTTAAATAAATTAAAATTTTTATTATTACTAAGTTATAAAAATTATGATTTTTGTGATAAATAACGAAAAGGTAATTTCTAAAATAAATAGATTTTATAAAAAAGTTAAATTGGGATTTTGAATAGTTATTATTAACGGTTTATATAAAAGATTTTTATAAACGGATATTTATAAATTAAATTTATTGGAATTATGAAACGAGTTGATTAAGTGTTAAGTTGATGTAGAAAATGAATTTCATTAAAATTTATAGATTTATAAATTGTGAAAGTTATAAAAATGAATAGATGTTGGAAATAAAAGTTTTATAAGTAATTAATTTATAAAATGGATTTTGGACATTTAAAGGGGATATTTATAGAAATTGTTAATAAGGAGGTTTTTATAAGTTGAAAACTATTATAAAATATAAAGGAATCTTATCAGTGATAAGATTTAAGAATTCATGAAGTTGTAAAAGAACGGTTTAGTAAATAAATGGATTATAAGCTCTTAACTTATAATACGAACCTTTGGTATAGGAATTGGGTTTATAAATTGCATTGGATGGGTAAAAGAGATTTCTAAAACAAAGTTATTAATAGAAGTGGAATTTATAAACGTTGTTTATAAATTTGAAATCAATGGAATTTGATAAATTGAATATAGAATTTGTTAAAGGAGTTATATTCACTATGTTGAACGATGAATATACTATTAAGTCAAATGGACATGTTTTGGGAAACGAATGTTTTAAATGGAATTTAAAACGATTTAAAAATTCTTTAAAATGCATTAAGTATCGAAAACATAGATTTCAACATTCATTGTTGAAGTAGACGTTTTCGAGAAATAGAAGGAAATGAAAACATAGATTTCAACATTCATTGTTGAAATAGACGTTTTCGAGAAAATAAGGAAATGGTGGACTATAACATTGTTGTTATAGTAAATGGTTTTCGAAAGGAAATATTTTGTATAGTATTGGGATTTATGTATCTATTTTTATTTCGAATCCCTATACTAGTGATTTTGGGTTGTCGTAACGATGTTTTACGCAACATTCGTTTTAACCCAAATAAAAGTGAATAAAAGAATGTTTTCCTTAAAAGAATGTAATATATACTTAACTATGATTTAAGTGTATTGAATATTTTCAAATTGTTGAAAATAAATAAATTTGTGAATTACTTATTATCAAATAAGTATGGAAATGCTTTTCCAATATAAAATGGAACGATTTTGAGAATTTATCTTTTAAAGATAAATTGAAAGCGAATATTTGAAATCTATTGAAACCGTATATCGGTAGATATTTTGAAATATAAATCCACTATGGAATTTATAAGGAAAGGGAAATTTGTTTAGAAATAAATATTGATTTATTTTGAAACATGGAAATGAATTTGCGAATTTGGAACGTAAGTTTAAAATAAATCGGTAAGGATTTATTTGATGATTTGAATTTGTTTTCAAAGGTTATAAAAGATGAAAAGTAATTTGAAATTGGTTTTCAAATGTTTGAAGTATGGAAATTATATCTTGTAAAGATATTTTGGTAAAGCAAATAATTTGGGCAATTATTTGGAAGGTGTATATATATCTTGTAAAGATATTTTTGGGATTAAATTATTTGGAATCTGATGATTTGGCGCATCTATATTGATAATTAAATAACCTACTATCAGTATTTTCCCTTGGATGGTATTTGTTGTGATTGTTTGATATTGTATGCTACACTTATTTTAAAATAAGCGCTCGCTATTCGGTTTAGCCGGGGGAGGACCCTTGTGTCATATAACCCATTCCGAATATGTGATACGTCGTTATGGATAGCATTTGAAGATCGGTGTTGAAGACCGGGTATTTGTGAAAACGATAGGATGACCTATTGATTGTCTCTGCATTGTTAGCTACGGTATGGAGATTTCCTTTGTGATGGGAAATTTTGTCGGGATTGTGAATACCCAGATTGCAAGGGCTTCTTTGGAAGTGCCTTCGGTTCTGTTCGAACCCGGAACAGACTTGTATGGTTACGTGTCTGACATTACATTTTGAGATATAAAGCAGATTTCTTTTCAAATACATTTCTGTTGGTGGCGGAGAATTTATTCTCTTAGCTTAACACCCTTCTTTGAGACGTTCGAGCTCAGAGGTTATGTAGTTGAAGGTTATCAGCGATATATTCCCAATCTGGTAATGTGGCATGCTGAGTGTTGCTGTGTGATGATCATTGGTTGATCATTTGTGATAGGATCATTTGTTTGATCATTTATCTTGGTGATCATTGCTTTGGTCATCTGTTGACCCAAAGCATGGCTTTGTGCCAAAGCGTAGCTTTGTGGACGAGACTTCGTCAGACCTCACTCCCTGGAAATGGTCGAAACAGGAATATGCGGCAAGGTTATGAGGGTCGCGCCCTTTAGGGTATGTCATTTCCTTCTGGAAAAGGGTGGTATCATGGTATGGAGCCCAGATACTTACTCATGTTGATACACTATATCTATTACTGTGTGGTGTTGTTGGATCGAGCGCTCGGATAAAGGTCCCAAAGGACCGAGGGATGACATATTCGTGTAGTAGTTACCTAGTTACAGAGGTAACCCGGCCTTGTGTTGGCAGAGATCTAACCGTAACGTTAGTTTCTCGGGACGTCCCGCCAGAGGCGATCCTATGTGGCAGTAGGAAGTTCCTTACCCTTACCATTTGTTGGAAATCCAATCAAAACAATACGCGCCCTGTACGGTTTTAGTTGTATAACCTGCCATGGAATGTGGCGGTAACCTACTATTGAACATGGTAGCTATAGTAGGCATACGACGAAATGTCGTATGCTGGCTAGGATTTATATTCTACTTTCGAAATTGTTTTCTACACTATGCACTAATAATAATATCAAAAATGATTTGATTTATGCGTAGTAAGCATCTTTGACTATCATAAGGAGAAATCTCCTCCAATTCTGCGTTTGCATTGTGTGTGTGGCGGGAGGCCTTATGGTAGTTTCATTTTCCAAAAAGCATTTCGGATTTCAAAATTTAAATTCTCTTGTTGCTTGTGTTAAAGATATACTGTTTTGAGTTCTCACACCAGTCCCATGACTGACCTGGAGTTTATTGTTTCCTTCCTAAACTCTGGGTGCCCACCCATTTTCCACACGGGCAGTCTAGAGTTAGGTTATTAGGTTATTCTGGATTTGGGAGTTACTCAGATTTGGAGGCGAGCTTGGATGGCGTTGTATATTACTATTATAGTATTTCTTTTCCGCTGTTTTGTTGGTGTACTCTCTGATGATGTGATGTAATGTATAAAATGTATAGTTCTTTTGTTTTAATGATTATTCATTTATCTATTATATGTTGTTCCGCTGCGATTGTGAGATTCTGATATTGTTTCCTGTTCTGTTGTTTGTTTCTGCTTCTTCTATCTTTCTCTCTCTTCCTCTACCTCTTTCTTCTTCTTCAACCCTAACGGTTCGGGTTTTCGGCAACGAAAAATCTCGATCGTTACATTTGGTATCAGAGCATGTGGTTAAGTGACAACCATGGCTCTGTTGGGTATTACTCATTAGAGATAGAGTCAGTAGTACTCTAGAATGAGTGTAAGTGTAGTAATAGATATGAGCGCGTATTTGTTAGTGAATATAAAATTGTTTTATATTATGATGATTGGTTTGTTGAGTGGTATATGGATTCTGGTCGGTATAGTCTGTACAACTGTATCGATAGGGATCTCTAAACACTTATGCAGAACAATTCGACACGATATTGATTTAAATTAGGTAAATGAAATAATTTTACCTTGACTATATTTTCTATATAAGAAAATAATTTTTCAAGAATTATTGAAGTGTGTATATAATTGATTGTTTGATTGTTTGAAATATAAATATATATAAGTTAATTAAAAGTTGTTGAACAAGCCAATAAAAGCAACAATTGTAAAAGAATAATAGTATAAACAAATGAATTATAAGATGAAATTATAATTAATAATGATTTACAATTGTAAGATAATCTTATATATATACGGTGGAATTTTGTGAGAAAAGGGCTTACAAATGTAGTTTATAAATAAAAGGAAATTTTTGAAAGAATTTTAAAAGCACTGGATTCACTATTGTTACTGGGAAATAATAAGGGTGATGACTGCAGCATCATCAGTATCATTTTCGAGTTTCTATGTGATGGATTTGCTACAATAATGAGTTTAAAATTGAAGTTTTGTTGTAATAAACAAATTTGAAATTAAAATTCAACTTGAAGTTGATAAATATAAGTGAAAAAGGTTTTGAACTTATAATATGAGTTGGAAGTTGAATAATAAGTTGTATAACTTATAGAATGGGAAAATGTAAGTAAAACCAATTATTGAAATGGTTAAACAATTAAGTTAAGTAAAATGAAATATGAATTTGAATGTTGATATGAATTTGACTTAAGTAAAAGTTGAATAGAATTTACTTTAGAATTTGGAATAAATTAGAAGTGAACTTAAGTCGTATAGTGGAAGTAGATGTAAATGAAGTTGAAGTGGAATATAACTTAAGTAATGTTAAAAGAATTGATGTTGATATCAAAATAAATGAATAAAGTGAATTAATGAAATCGTTAAATGATGTGAATTTGAGTTATATAAATGAAATTCAATTTTTATTTGTAAAAAGAATTAGCAATTGAATTAAAGAATGGATTGAATGTTAATCAATCGAATGTAAATAAGTTGATATGAAATGATGTATGTAAGTGTAAATTCATTTGAAGCTAGTTGAATAATTGAATGGAAATCAATTGAATGTTAAACCAATTGGAATTGAAACAGTTGAACCAAATTGCATGTAAGTAAAATAAATAAATTTGGCTCTATTGGATATACATTGGTTGTTATTTGCTTGTTGGTTGATTTTATATAAATTCAGTAAGTGTTAATGAAATTGAATTAGCGCATTTGAAAGCTATGTAATTGAATTTGAATAGAATTGAATTGGATTTGAGTTGAAAGTGAACCAATGTGGAATTAATTGGTGAATGTAAACCAATTGGAAACGAATGAAATTGAATATGCAACTTCAATAGTAAACTAAAAAGGGTATAAGAAGCATATATTGAAAGGTTTTGTAATTGAATTGGCAAAATGGTTTGAATGTTGAAGTTGGATACTACTGGCAGGATATACAGGTATATAATGGAATTGGGATTTTGATTTTGAAATAAAAAAATTGAATCGCTCGACAAAAAGGTACGTATTTCAATTTTAGTATGAGATTTGATGATTTCCTTCTCCAGCCTCTTGGCTTTCTCTTTTCTTTTTGATTCTGAGGGGCCGTAGTGCCATTTTGTAGTCGTACCGAGCTAGCCGCGCAAAGGAGACGCTGGCGAAATTTTTCGAAAATTTCGGGTGTTAGAAAAATTTTGAGAAAATTTTGAAAGTTTAAAACTTGAATTTAAATTTAAATTTGAATTGTTAAGTAAACAATGTGGTTGAAACTTATAATCGAAGTTAGAAAGCCAATTGAAATGATAGTGAATCCTTAATAAAAAGATTTGTGTTAAAAGTTGATAAAACTAATTAGTTTTGGAAAGATAATAAACGGATTATGAATCATTCTCCTTAACTTGCAATTTCGAGGACGAAATTCTTTTAAGGAGGGAAGATTATAACGACCCAGAAATTTTGGATAATTTAAATTTGAATATTTAATTGATTTTAAATGATAATAAGTAGAAATTTGAAGTTAAATAATTTATTTCTCGAATATTTGGATTTAATTTGGTCAATTAAATCGATAATTTAATAATTGGAATTCCAGGAATAATTAAATATTGGGTTAAATTTGATTGAAAATGATTTGGAAATTTTTTTTATATCATATTGAAGTTATAGTAATGTTATAGAACTTTTAAAATTGAATTTGGAGTTAATTTGTGAAAATTGAATATTTTAATATTTAATTATCGACTGAAAAATAGCCAATTTTTGAACAGTCTCGGAATTGGACGGAACGTGTTCCATTGGATCCGTAATAGTTAGTTATTATCGTATTTCAATTTTCGTAGCAATCGGAGTTGTCGTTTGACCGTGGCAGCTCGAAACGCATCGATATCGTTCTAATATTAATTTAGCGAGCTAGAATAGCCATTTTTCAAACGATCTCGGATTTCGACGAAACCAGTTTTATCGGATCCGTAATGTGATATTATTATAAGATTTCAAATTTCAAGTCAATCGGATTTACCGTTTGTCCGGTACAAGCCAAAACGTCTAGAAATCGTTTAAATCGGTTTAAATTTAAATCGAGCGTTTATTGCCGTATCTCACACACACGATGGAATTAGCTTCCGAAACCTATTCCATTGTGTCCGGAACGCGGAAAAACCTTAGAATTGCCTGTCGGAACACGTAGACTGGAGGTCGTTTGCATAAGTTGTTAAATTGGAAATTTTATTATTAAAATAATATTAACAACATATACGTATATATATATATATATATATATATATATATATATATATATATATTTCTAAACCCTAATGAGATATTCACCAGCCGCCTCCTATATGTTTAATGGCCGAAATTCTCTTAATTTCATCTCCACTTATCGATCAATCCATGTTTCAATTGAAGAAATTATCAACTGGACATTCGTAGAGGGCAGTGTGATTGACATATCCAACGGTTGTAATCGGATTTGGGGCAGCAGAGTGGCCGCTAGGGGGCCGCGTCGGCCTGGAGTTTGAGCACGTTTTCTGAGGCCATGTGATAGCCGAGCTCGACTTTGTTCAGGGCGTGGGTAGCTCTCATGATGGCGAACGAAATGGAAGTTGTTGATCGACGAACGGTCGAGCATGGTGGTTGGGGTTCGAAACCCTAGATGGGCGGCTATGGGTTTGGGAAACGAACGCGACCTGGGAGAAGAAGCAGTGTAGTGCATGTGCATCCCTGATGTCTCCAAGTTGAAATCAACGGCCACGATTTTGGTTAGGGTTTTGTAAAAGAAAATGCAGATTTATGGATTTAATAATATGTGTGATATTAAAATATGTGTAACTTTGTCATGCGAGGTCGAAAAATTGCGAAACAAGCGGCGTTGGCTTCATATGGACGAGCACTTCGTGATGAAACCAGCTTGGAGACGATTGGAGCTAGCAAAAAAATTTCGGGTAAAATTAAACGTTCGTTTAATTTTATTCGAAACGAACGCTGAAACCGGAAATAAAACCAAGGTGAGAACTCCTCACTCAATCGAACGGTTTTGATTTAAAATTTTAAATAGTTAATGTTGATTGATGAGTTGCTGTTTGATTGTGATAGTAAATATAGTAGGATATACTATATATAGCAATATATATATATTGGCATATGTATATATTGGAATTGATTTCCCGCCTCGTATAGCGGATGGGACCCTATTGCGCCGCCTATTAAGCGGATAATATTTTATAAAATCCCATATACTGCAATATCCCGTCTTGAAACGGGATTGGTATTGTGCTAACGTTTGTGGATGCAGGGAAACAGGTTGGAGGGATCCAACTGGATTCCTCACAAATATTTATTTGATTATAAATATTGTGTTGATTGTTAACTATCATATCGATATATGATGTTTGTTCCCGTGATTGACTATTTGATGCTGTTGCATCATCGGATTCATTTTTAAAGTTAAAAATAACGATTTTGAATTTAAAAGCGATTTTAAAGTAATTTTTCAAATTATATGTTTATATTAAATTTTTTAATTAATTCATTTTAAATAAATTAAAATTTTTATTATTACTAAGTTATAAAAATTATGATTTTTGTGAAAAATAACAAAAAGGTAATTTCTAAAATAAATAGATTTTATAAAATAGTTAAATTAGGATTTTGAATAGTTATTATTAACGGTTTATATAAAAGATTTTTATAAACGGATATTTATAAATTAAATTTATTGGAATTATGAAACGAGTTGATTAAGTGTTAAGTTGATGTATAAAATGAATTTCATTAAAATTTATAGATTTATAAATTGTGAAAGTTATAAAAATGAATAGATGTTGGAAATAAAAGTTTTATAAGTAATTAATTTATAAAATGGATTTTGGACATTTAAAGGGGATATTTATAGAAATTGTTAATAAGGAGGTTTTTATAAGTTGAAAACTATTATAAAATATAAAGGAATCTTATCAGTGATAAGATTTAAGAATTCGTGAAATTGTAAAAGAACGGTTTACTAAATAAATGGATTATAAGCTCTTAACTTATAATACGAACCTTTGGTATAGGAATTGGTTTTATAAATTGAATTGGATGGATAAAAGAGATTTCTAAAACAAAGTTATTAATAGAAATGGAATTTATAAACGTTGTTTATAAATTTGAAATCAATGGAATTTGATAAATTGAATATAGAATTTGTTAAAGGAGTTATATTCACTATGTTGAACGATGAATACACTATTAAATCAAATGGACATGTTTTGGAAGAGGAATGTTTTAAATGGAATTTAAAACGATTTAAAAATGCTTTAAAATGCATTAAGTATCGAAAACATAGATTTCAACATTCATTGTTGAAGTAGACGTTTTCGAGAAATAGAAGGAAATGAAAACATAGATTTCAACGTTCATTGTTGAAATAGACATTTTCGAGAAAATAAGGAAATGGTGGACTATAACACTGTTGTTATAGTAAATGGTTTCCGAAAGGAAATATTTTGTATAGTATTGGGATTTATGTATCTATTTTTATTTCGAATCCCTATACTAGTGATTTTGGGTTGTTGTAACAATGTTTTACGCAACATTCGTTTTAACCCAAATAAAAGTGAATAAAAGAATGGTTTCCTTAAAAGAATGAAATATATACTTAACTATGATTTAAGTGTATTGAATATTTTCAAATTGTTGAAAATAAATAAATTTGTGAATGACTTATTATCAAATAAGTATGGAAATGCTTTTCCAATATGAAATGGAACGATTTTGAGAATTTATCTTTTAAAGATAAATTGAAAGCGAATATTTGAAATCTATTGAAACCGTATATCAGTAGATATTTTGAAATATAAATCCACTATGGAATTTATAAGGAAAGGGAAATTTGTTTAAAAATAAATATTGATTTATTTTGAAGTATGGAAATGAATTTGCGAATTTGGAACGTAAGTTTAAAATAAATCGGTAAGGATTTATTTGATGATTTGAATTTGTTTTCAAAGGTTATAAAAGATGAAAAGTAATTTGAAATTGGTTTTCAAATGTTCGAAGTGTGGAAATTATATCTTGTAAAGATATTTTGGTAAAGCAAATAATTTGGGCAATTATTTGGAAGGTGTATATATATCTAGTAAAGATATTTTTGGGATTAAATTATTTAGAAAATTATTTGGAATCTGATGATGTGGCGCATCCATATTGATAGTTAAATAACCAACTATCAGTATTTTCCCTTGGATGGTATTTGTTGTGATTGTTTGATATTGTATGCCACACTTATTTTAAAATAAGCGCTCGCTATTCGGTTAAGCCGGGAGAGGACCTTTGTGTCATATAACCCATTCCGAATATGTGATACGTCGTTATGGATAGCATTTGAAGATCGGTGTTGAAGACCGGGTATTTGTGAAAACGATAGGATGACCTATCGATTGTCTCTGCATCGTTAGCTACGGTATGGAGATTTCCTTTGTGATGGGAAATTATATCGGGATTTTGAATACCCGGATTGCAAGGGCTTCTTTGGAAGTGCCTTCGGTTCTGTTCGAACCCGGAACAGACTTGTATGGTTACGTGTCTGACATTACATTTTGAGATATAAAGCAGATTTCTTTTCAAATACATTTCTGTTGGTGGCGGAGAATTTATTCTCTTAGCTTAACACCCTTCTCTGAGACGTACGAGCTCAGAGGTTATGTAGTTGAAGGTTATCAGCGATATATTCCCAATCTGGTAATGTGGCATGCTGAGTGTTGCTGTGTGATGATCATTGGTTGATCATTTGTGATAGGATCATTTGTTTGATCATTTATCTTGGTGATCATTGCTTTGGTCATCTGTTGACCCAAAGCATGGCTTTGAGCCAAAGCGTAGCTTTGTGGACGAGACTTCGTCAGACCTCACTCCCCGGAAATGGTCGAAACAGGAATATGCGGCAAGGTTATGTGGGTCGCGCCCTTTAGGGTATGTCATTTCCTTCTGGAAAAGGGTGGTATCATGGTATGGAGCCCAGGTACTTACTCATGTTGATACACTATATCTATTACTGTGTGGTTTTGTTGGATCGAGCGCTCGGATAAAGGTCCCAAAGGACCAGGGGATGACATATTCGTGTAGTAGTTACCTAGTTACAGAGGTAACCCGGCCTTGTGTTGGTAGAGATCTAACCGTAACGTTAGTTTCTCGGGACGTCCCGCCAGAGGCGATCCCATGTGGTAGTAGGAAGTTCCTTAGCTTGACCATTTGTTGGAAATCCAATCAAAAAAATACGCGCCCTGTACGGTTTTAGTTGTATAACCTGCCATGGAATGTGGCGGTAACCTGCTATTGAACATGGTAGCTATAGTAGGCATACGACGAAATGTCGTATGCTGGCTAGGATTTATATTCTACTTTCGAAATTGTTTTCTACACTATGCACTAATAATAATATCAAAAATGATTTGATTTATGCGTAGTAAGCATCTTTGACTATCATAAGGAGAAATCTCCTCCAATTCTGCGTTTGCATTGTGTGTGTAGCGGAAGGCCTTATGGTAGTTTCATTTTCCAAAAAGCATTTCGGATTTCAAAATTTAAATTCTCTTGTTGCTTGTGTTAAAGATAAACTGTTTTGAGTTCTCACACCAGTCCCATGACTGACCTGGAGTTTATTGTTTCCTTCCTAAACTCTGGGTGCCCACCCATTTTCCACACGAGCAGTCTAGAGTTAGGTTATCAGGTTATTCTGGATTCGGGAGTTGCTGTGCAAATTTGGAAGCGAGCTTGGATGGCGTTGTATATTACTATTATAGTATTTCTTTTCCGCTGTTTTGTTGTTGTACTCTCTGATGATGTGATGTAATGTATAAAATGTATAGTTCTTTTGTTTTAATGATTATTCATTTATCTATTATATGTTGTTCCGCTGCGATTGTGAGATTCTGATATTGTTTCCTGTTCAGTTGTTTGTTTCTGCTTCTTCTATCTTTCCCTCTCTTCCTCTACCTCTTTCTTCTTCTTCAACCCTAACGGTTCGGTTTTCGGCAACGAAAAATCTCGATCGTTACAGATGATGTTGAGGTTGTTTTATATGGCTTTTCCTTTCGTGTGAATTTGCACATTATTTCTTGTCAAGGATTTGATATGATTTTGGGTATGGACTGGCTAGTGAGATATGATGCCAGGATTATTTGTTTGGAGATAATTTTGTATCTTCGACATCCGGATTCGCCAACTCAGCTATCACTTGTTCTTCAGAATGTGGATAATTCCAAAATGGCTTTACATTCTCTTGATTCTCGAGATAATGATGATATATCTCGTATTCCTATTGCTTGTGACTTTTCTGATGTTTTCGAGCCTGTTTCAGGTTTGCCACCCAAGCGGGCAATTGAGTTCCGCATTGATCTCATTCCCGACGCGCAGCCAGTTAGTCGTCCTTCCACGAGGACGTCTACAAAGGAAAATGAGGAACTCAAGAAGCAGCTTTTAGAGCTTGAGTTCAAGCAGTTGATTAGTCCATTTTTTCTCCGTGGGGATCCGCGGTCGTCTTCGTGAACAAGTCCGACGGAAATCATAGGCTTTGCATTGACTATCGCAAGCTTAACGAGTTAACCATCAAGAATAGGTATCCGTTGCCTAGGATCGATGATATGTTCGATCTATTGAGTGGTGCTAAGGTCTTTTCTCAGCTCGACCTTGCCACGGGGTTTCATCAGTTATGAGTCGCGGAGGATAGCATACCTCTTACCGCTTTCCGCACTTGTTATGGTTCTTTTGAGTGGCTCATTATGCCGTTCGGTTTGACGAACGCTCCTGCTTTCTTTGTCGATCTCATGAATCGAGTATTCCGAGAATATCTCGATAAGTACGTCCTTGCGTTCATTGATGATATCCTTATTTATTCTACGTCTGAAGCTGAGCATGCTAATCGCTTGAGAATTGTCTTGAGCACTCTCCGTCATCATCAGCTTAGAGCCAAATTCTCCAAGTGCCATTTTTGGGAGAATAAGGTTAAGTTCTTAGGCCATGTTGTATCTTCCGATGGCATTTCTGTCGATCCCTCAAAGATCGAAGCCATCCAGAATTGGAAGAGGCCTGAGAATGTGCATGAGATTCGTAGTTTCCTTGGATTGGCTGGTTATTACCGTCGGTTCATTAAGCATTTTTCCTGTGTTTTGCTTCCTCTCACCAGCCTTACTCAGAAAGGCAACTGTTATATTTGGTCCGACAAGTGTGAGGCTTCCTTTCAGTCATTAAAGGAACTTCTCGCTAATGTTCCTATTTTGGTGGTTCCCGAAGGGAATCATGATCTTGTTGTCTACACCGATGCTTGTGGTAGTGGTCTCGGTGCTGTTCTTATGCAGAAGGATCGTGTAGTTGCTTATTCTTCTAGGCAACTACGTCCGAACGAAGTTCGCTATGCCACTCATGATCTTGAGTTAGCCGCCATTGTCTTCGCCTTAAAGATTTGGCGACACTATTTATTGGGAGAGCACTTTATTCTCTATACCGATCATAAATCCTTGAAGTATTTGTTCACTCAGAAGGAATTCAATATGAGACAACAGCGTTGGCTCGAGTTTCTTCCTTCCTATGACTTTGATATCCAGTATACCCCTGGTAAGGGTAATCGTGTCGCTGATGTGCTTAGTCGCAAACATTCGGCTGTAGTTTCTATGATGCTTGCCGAATGGAATATTCTTGAGACTCTATGTTTTGTGAAATTCATGATCGAGGTTCATCTTCTGATTCTCCTATTCTATTATTTAGTTTGGAATCTCGACCCATTTTATTGGATCGTATTGCCGATGCCCAGGGGCGTGATCCTGATTTGTTGCATCATATTCAGCTTTGTGAGTCTGGATCCTGTGATGAGGCGTTGCGGGATTTCAGCATTGATTCTCATGGGTGTCTTCGCAAGAAGAACCGTCTTTTTGTGCCTTCTGATTTTGCACTTGGGCGTGACATTCTTGATGACTGTCACCGTTCTAAGTATACCATTCATCCTGGTAGTAGTAAGATGTATGCCGATATGCGTCGTTTTTATTATTGGGAAGGCATAAAGCGCGATGTGGCGAGTTATGTAAGTAATTGCATAACTTGTCAGCGTGTTAAGGCCGAACATCAGCGTCCTTCGGGTCTTCTTCAGCCTCTAGAGATTCCATTGTGGAAATGGGATCAGATTTCTATGGATTTCATTGACGGCCTACCTCATTCGAGATTGGGCCATTCTAGCATCTGGGTTATTGTTGATCGCCTCACCAAGTCTGCTCATTTTTTTCCTATTAAGTCTAATAGGACTGCTTCGCATTTGGCTAAGTTGTATATCAAGGAAATCGTGAGACTTCACGGTGTTCCTAGTTCTATTGTGAGTGACCGTGATCCTTTATTCACGAGTCATTTTTGGCAGAGTCTTCAACAAGCTTTGGGAACAAAGCTTAATTTTAGCACAGCTTATCATCCGCAGTCTGACGGACAGACTGAACGGCTGAGCCGTATTTTGGAAGATCTCCTCCGTATTTTTATTTTTTATTTCGGTGGTAGTTGGGAGGATCACTTACCTCTTGTAGAGTTCTCCTACAATAATAGTTTTCAGCCCAGTATCGGTATGGCTCCTTTCGAAGCTTTATACGGAAGGCCATGTCGATCACCTTCTTGTTGGTTGGAATCATAGGAGAAGCTTATTCTTGGCCCAGATTTTGTTCGTGATTCTTCCGAGAAGATTGATCTTATTCGGTTGAGAATGAAAGAGGCACAGAGCCGCCAGAAGTCCTACGCTGACAACCGTAGAAAGCCTCTTGAATTCTCGATTGGTGATCTTGTCTTTATTCGTGTTTCTCCTCTAAAAGGGGTGATGCGTTTCAGTACGACTGGGAAATTGGCTCCTCTCTTTATATGACCATTTTCTATTACTGAACGTATTGGCCCTGTGGCTTGTAGAGTTTCACTTCTTTCTCATTTATCTGCCATTCACGACGTGTTTCACGTCTCTCAACTTCGAAAGTGTCTTCGGGAGTCGGATTCTATTATCGATTCTCCTGATTTGCAAGAGCTTGAGGTCTCACCGGACTTATTTATTATACAGGAGCCTATTCGCGTACTTGACACGGAGGTGCGACACCTTCGGAACAAGGACGTGGCGCTCGTTAAAGTTCAATGGTCTGCTAACCCCAATGACTGTACTTGGAAAACCAGAGAGTTTATCGAGCGATCTTATCCGGGGTTTCTATCTTTGCTTGGCAACGGTGAGAATATCTTTTCATCTCAAGATTATTTCCTTTCCTTTTGAATGTTGTATATATGTAGTTGTTACAAATATCGTCTCTGGGAATTACGAGGACGCAATTTTGTAAGGAGGGGAGATCTGTAACAACCCGCATATTTAGCAATTATATATTTAAATGTTTTTTTTAAATATAGTGTCTTTCGTCGGATTTAGGTCCAAAATCTTACTTTTTGCAAACGGCCGAATTGGGACTCGAAACCACTTCCATTGAGTTTCAAATGGCGTTTGCAATCTTTATGAGTATAAACTTTGATATGTTTGGAATAAGTTGAATTTTGCTACTTTTTCTAGTTGGGTTTCGGGTTAGGGTTCAACCCACTAGCTAACTAAATACCATAACTCAGTCCCTGTCTTTACATTCACTCATTTTCACTTCTAAACTCAAGCTAAAACTGAAAATGGGGGAAAGGAAGAAGAATTAGAAATTCCAAGCCCTAGTTCTTCTTGCAAACTTGAATTCTTGCTCCAAAATCAAAGTAAAGCTATTGGCAAGCCTCCTCTTCATCTTCTCCAACTCTTTCTTCTTCAATTTCAGAAATTTCCTAAACCTAACTTAGGAAATACTTGTTTTGATCTTAGATTGAAGCTAGTAGAGTTGAAGTGTAGAGTGGTTGGTCTTTTCTTTGCAATTGGGCTTCTCATCTTTGTTTGTGAGTTAAAAGGTGAGATTTTTATCTCACATCTTTGTCTATAACTATCTTTGATTGTTGGGTATGAATTCCTAACACTTATTCATGTGTACTTGCTTTTGGTTTGGATTGAATTGGTGAATATCCCAATTTTTAGTGTTTTGGGTTCAAATCTTTAAAGATCCTAATTTTGATGTTTGAACATATTTTTTGGTGATGCATCGAGGAGCCAATAGGACCGGGTAGCCGATGGGCGTAATGCACTAGCGTCCGTGCTCGTCCGGTTGCGAATTGAGTGTATGTGCACTTCAATTAATAGGGTAGAAAAATGCAGGACATCAGGTTCGGCCGACCGATCACTCTGAGCCGGTCGACCGAAGCTGTAGCCGAAACATTTCTGGGCTATTTCGGTCGACCGAACTCAGAGTCCGGTCAACCGACCTGCTCCTGTTTCCCTGTTTTTCCTAGTTTGCCTATTTGTTTGTGATTCCAACTTTTGTCGATCTACGTCGATTCCAATTAGTTGTTTGTGCATATTTGACCTTGATGATTCCTTTTTGACTTCATCCATGGGTTTTTATAAATAATCTTTCTAATTGTATTAAAAGCTTGCTTCTTTAATTTATAAATCTTATTTAAAAACGCATACACACAATTTCGCACTTTGAGCAGAGTGGAAGGGAGATTAAATGGTTAGATAAAACACGGACCATGAATCCATGCGTTTGTCTTTCCGATTAATCCCCGCCCTATTTGATTGATTGTTTTGGCCTTTTGGTCTGGTTTACCGATGAGATGAGGTAAACTTTGTACTGCTTTGAGTGTGAAATTAACTAACTGATAGTAAACCGTTTAGTGCGAACGAGTGGTTATGGGACTCACGTTACCACTTTGCGGATTCCTTTTTTTAGAGTTATGACACATTCTGCCAGTTAGTGGGTTCCAGTACTGGGCCTCCGGACCTTCACCACTACGGTTTGTTGCCTTTGGATATTGTCTTCGGACTGTCTCCTTTAGGTTTGTTGCCTTCGGGTATGTTGCCTTCGGGTTTGTGCCTTCCGGTATGTGCCTTCGGGTTTGTTTCCCTATTGTATCGCTTTCGGAGTTGGTCATTCGTCACCGCTCGAGTGATATTGGGTTTGGAGTCTTCGGGCTCATGGATCCTTGTTTACACAGTACCGAGCACGTGCAAATTTTCGGATGTTTCATTGATATGTATATTCCCAAGATATCGCCCTTCGGTGTTGGTCTTTTTTTTTTGAAAACTGGTTCAAACTTTTCTATTAAGAAGAATACTCGTAAAGTATTTACAAAAGCCTAATCAAAGGCAATACAAAACAGTGCAAAAGATATTAGCTAAAAACAATCAACTTCTGATACGAAAACAAGGCCCATTTAAGTAAAGGCAGCTTCCTTTCTTCGGCCCACATGCCCTAAGATTCGAGACTAATCTCGATCAAAAAAAGGCAATGTACAACCTAACTTACTTCAGCTTCTCATTAATAAAAGACAATCTCCGAAGCTCCAAACTTTATTACTTTAATGGCGGCGCTAAAGAAGAAGCTTAAGTCTTCTCGTCTTCCTTTCTTCTATTGCCAGATCCAGTCTATTCTACTCTTTAGTTTTTCAAAACTTCACCTTAATTGACTGGTAAGCCTCTTTCTCTCAAAAGGGAATCTTTTAGCTTTGTTAAAGTAACTAACAGCATGCTTTCGTAATTTGAGGTTTCTCATCGAAAACTAGAAGTCAAATAAACTAACTTCTATGTTAAAACGGTCACCGAATTGTCTGCAAACTCCATCGCAAAGATCCCTTCGAGACTCAGTTGAGAACATTGATACCAGACAGCTGTCTCAAATTTCCAAAGTTACTGCAACTGGGTTGATTGCGAAATGTGTCATTAGCTGAAGCGCCTCTAACGAATGATATCATAAGCTAAGTCTCCACACGATATATAGCGGTTACCTTGTGGAACTTGTGTTACCTTCATTGGTATTTGTTATTGCCTTTTTGGCTTCTTCTGGGATATCCATATCCTTTGTTTATTTGTGTTGCCGATGATATGAGGCTTGTTCTGTTATGATTCATCTTTTGTTAGATAATTATGCTATCTCTTTTAGAGATATTTGTTATACTTTATGACCTTGCAGGTTATTGTTGTTCAGTTTATCTAACTGATTTGTTTAGCTAGACTGACCCGTGTATTTATACTCGGGTCAGACCGAGTTGTTTCAGGTTAGGTGCTTTTTGACCTAGCCTATTTTGCTTCGGCATGGACTAATTAACTAGCTTCGTTTTGTTATGGCTTTTTGTCTAGTCCTTTTTATTGTAACTCTGATATGGATTCTTTTGGATTCGCCTGTATATTGTGGTTTTCTATACCACTTGACATGTATCAGTTTGTATACTCTGTTATGTATCAATATATTTGTATATGACGATCTACTGTTCTGTGATGTATATTACATGCGATTTGTTATATTCCGTTCCGATAGATCCTCCGACCACCTATGGTTTTGTTTTAAGTATTCATTGGATATGTCGACCTGCTTGGTATGACTATTGTCGATGTATTCAATAGATAATTAGAGCAAGGCTATAAATGGTCGCTCCTAACCAGCCTTATTCTCCTTGTTAGTTGACGGCATTACCCTGTAGTGTCCTTGGCTAGCGTAGGTATAGAGGTGGTGCGCCACAATGGGATACTCCAGATTCAAGAAGAATACGAACAGGGGGAGACTAGAATGGATTTTAGAACAAAGGTAGGGTTTCAAAATTCGAAAGAAATCCGAATCAAAGAGGGAGAAATTCAAGCTCGAACAAAGGTGATTCCGTAATTGAATTTACTACATATGCTAAGTTTGGCCTAAAACCAAAGCTCTGATACCACTTGTAATGACCTGGTACTTTTAACCATTCGCATGCGCAAATGTCGGACTTGAATTTCTCACAATATCATATTGTTAATTTAAATTTGGCGAAATTCATCATATACAATAAATAAATAAATCACAGAATCACAGACAAAGAATATTACAATAATAAGCAGCGGAATAGATAAATAGTAGTTCATGATGCTACTATATATACAACAGTGTTTGAAATAAAATACAATAGAATATCTCAGATACAATGAAGTCACGAATACAAACAGATGGCATCTCTGAATTAATCAACTGGAACGCTGAATAGATGAGACAGATGTGATGCCCCACCTCTATGCTCACAATAACAAAGAGTATTGAAGAAATACTATCTGTTATTACGAAGAATAAGGCTGGATAGGAGCGGTCATCCGTAGTTGGGCCTTACACTAGTATTGGTTACCTCGATAGGAGTGGTATATATTTTTAATTTTTCATCTCTTATTTATTTACTCCCATCGACCTAGCCAATTCAAGTATAAAACGAACTACGATGGTTCATAATAGTTTAGGACAATATATATAATAATAACGCAGATCAGCTAAATGCGGAACACAGATAATAAAAAGTCTCATGTATATATATATAACTAAAGTCAGTTACAATACACGTGATACAATACATATGAAACAACTTCAACTGTCGACTCTAGAAGTTACATATACAAGTACATTATCGTGAATAATATACATGAATACATAACATCCTATACTATGAACACAACTACTCCAAAACGTACAAAGAGACTTCATAGCTTAAGCAGCAACCCAATGCAAGATATCTACAACCTGTAATAACTCGGTCTGACCCGAGTATTAAATTTAGAAGAAAATAATACACGGGTCAGTCTAATTCAAACTCAGATATTGATGCACAGAAGCAATAATTAAATAACAATTAGACGACAGTCAAAATAAATTCGCCTATCCAATCTTTAAATAAGGAAATCGGATAACAGTAAATCTAACACATAACAGTGTTACACAACAAACCAACGAATTCAAATTATCAACGAAGATAAACAAAAGGGTTATCAATGAAGATAATTTAGAAAACAACAGAATCGCCTAAACGGCAATTAACGACAAAATCTAATTATTAAATAAGTAATTAGAAACAAATAATCTAATTATCAAGAGGATAATTAGACAAAAACAAATGATCCAATTAAACCAATTCAAAATGCAATTTCAAAATATTGAATTGAACACACAAAACAATTCAAGCAATCGAAATATCAATTACAAAACGTCAATACTGTGTGGCTGCAGTACACGCATGCGTGCACTGCCTCGCCACTACAGTGATGAAATACACAAAAGCTCAATGAATCAAAAGCATTTGGCATCAACACAAATCAAAATGAACCAGATAGAACTGCACAACAAACACAACATCCATCCAGTAACCATCAAATGGACAAAGTGCACATGAAGGCACAATGAAAATTCACAATCAAGCACAAGGTCAAATCCAAAATACCGGATTCAACACAAGTGCAATAAAATAATGTCACAACTTTCAGCACAAGGTCCAATCCGTGTTACTAACTGGATTCAACTAAAGTATAAATTCAAATGAAATGGTCAAGACAAAAAACTCAATCCTTGACCCAAGTTCAAATCAATCGACAGAAAACAGAGACTGCAACAGCTCTGATCAATAATAAATTTCAATATCCAGTCAAGCATCATCAAAGACTGGTACATCTCACTACAACAAAGCAATGTGGAAGTGCATACTTGATGAATAAAAATGCAAGAAACAGTTGTGGATATAAATGTATCACTGTGGCACAACTACAAGATACATGAAGTAAACTTCGAATCAATATATAATGTGCACAACCACTAGCACGAGACAGTCAAATTCACATGCAGCTGCCCTGGGAGAACAAGCACATGAAACAACATAAACACAGACTAACTTAAAATATACAATGAGTGACAGTAGTGTGCCACCAGGGTAAATTGAACAAAAGTTCTCCAGTCGACACAAACTCATGTGACTCATATGGAACAAGAACCAAATTCGACTACTATAACGATACTACCAAAATCAAACAACAATGGACCAGAGAATCAAGCTTCAAAAGACACAACCTAATGCACCTGTGAACACTAAATGAAATTGGACAGTACCATCAAAATGCACGAACAAAGCATACTGCAGGTCTTACAACATGAATTGACAATCACATATATGCAACAGTGGAAGGAACATAACTCGACTAGTTGACTGAACCACCGAACAACATTGCAACTGACACATATATGCAAGCAAATATCACATGTGCAGCAGGCACATAATGAAATAGCCATGTTCGAAACCCAATACTGTGGATTATATGATGAACAAGTATGCATAAACTTCTCAAGATTTGCACAATAAGACATTGTACATGTAATAAGGTCATGCAAGTGTGGAATGCATTAGGCAGGTATAGTGCAAATGAACGTGCCTGAAAGAAAAAACTACAACAGAATGCAAGCAGACTCAAGTTAAAGAGGCAGTAGTGATTCTGCAATTACCCAAGTGATGCAAGAGAACTTCAAGTTGCTGATAATACACACGGATCAAACGACCATGCTACAAGTATGAACAGGGATTACTTGCAACCGTGGTGATGTAGTGCAATACAACATAATTTATATCAATGGACATATATAAGCACTGAACAAAGGAGCAGCCTCAAAGACCAGACAAACAAGTCCAGATGTAATGCAGAAAAGTGCACAAGAACAAGGTCGAAAATGCTATCAGGGATGAACAAACATGCCAGAGTCATGAAATAGTAAAAAAAATCGAACCAGGTCGAAAGTCAAACAAATTCAACATTGTAAAATCAAGTGAAAGCCGAAGCCATCAAGAATTCATGAAATTAGAGAACGAAGTCAGAAATCAATGCCGAGAGTATCAAGTATCAAAATTATTCAAATTGGTTAAAATCAGAGGAACACCAACCTCGAATTAAAATCGAATACCGAAGCACGGTACTAAGGATGAACTATATGTGAGTAAAATAAAAATCACTCACCAGATCGAAGTCAAACTCCATCAAAATAGAAGCAGCCGAGTGGAAGTCGAACGAGAACAAATTATCACGCAAAATCCCTAACGATCAATCAACGAAGGCGCAGCTTCGATTGTAATTCGAAAGCCCTAAATTTGCAAAGAGGAACGAACGAAAATTGATCAAGCCACCATATTTTTCCTTTCATACGTCTTAGGGTTTTCGAACGAAATGAAGGAAGGGGGTCAGGTTTGCTAAAAGAAACGAAGGGGGGAACCGGTTATACCCTTCGACATTTATCACAGTCCAACAATAAAAAGAAAACATGGGTTACAATTTTATTTACAGCCCACTTACACTTAACAATTTTTCAAAAGAACTATAACTGATTAAAATTCCTAATAGCAATTAACAACCAATTTAATCGTCATTTGACCATAATTAATTGTTACAAAAGGCCGGGTTGCTACAGACTCCCCTCTTTATAAAAATTGCGTCCCCGCAATTTTCATAATTAAAGCCGTCAATAATAAATATTTTTTTCTAACATAAACTGGTTAAGCTAGAAAAATAAAGGTCAAGAATACAAACACCAAAGAAATCTTTTAATTTCATAAAAGAAATTCACAAATTCTCAATAAAATCTAATTATCAAGTAGATAATCAGAAAATAAAATTATCCATTTATCAAAAACAATAATCAGAAATCTCAAATCAACAAATATGTAATTATCAAAAACGATAATCAGAAATCTCAAATCAACAAATATCTAATTATTAAAAACGATAATCAGAAATCTTAAATCAACAAATATCTAATTATCAAAAACGATAATCAGAAATCTCAATTCAACAAATATCTAATTATCAAAAACGATAATCAGAAATCTCAAATGAACAAATATCTAATTATCAAAAATGATAATCAGAAATCTCAAATCAACAAATACCTAATTATCAAAAACGATAATCAGAGATTTCAAATCAACAAATAGCTAATTATCAAAAACGATAATCAGAATCAACAAATATCTAATTATCAAAAACGATAATCAGAATCAACAAATATCTAATTATCAAAAACGATAATCAGGAATCTCAAATCAACAAATATCTGATTATCAAAAACGATAACCAGAAATCTCAAATCAACAAATATCTAATTATCAAAAAATGATAATTAGAAATCTCAAATCAACAAATATCTAATTATCAAAAACGATAACCAGAATCAACAAATATCTAATTAATAAAAACGATAATCAGAACTCATATCAACAAATATCCAATTATCAAAAACGATAACCAGAAATCTCAAATCAACAAATATCCAATTATCAAAAACGATAATCAGAAACAACAAATATCTAATTATCAACAAAGATAATTAGAACTCATATCAACAAATATCCAATTATCAAAAACGATAATTAGAAATCTCAAATCAACAAATATCAAATTATCAAAAACGATAATCAGAATCAATAAATATCTAATTATCAAAAAAGATAATCAGAACTCATACCAACAAATATCCAATTATCAAAAACGACAATTAGAAATCTCAAATCAACAAATATCCAATTATCAAAAACGATAATCAGAAACAACAAATATCTAATTATCAACAAAGATAATTAGAACTCATATCAACAAATATCCAATTATCAAAAACGATAATCAGAAATCTTAAATCAACAAATATCCAATTTTCAAAAACGATAATCAGAAACAACAAATATCTAATTATCAACAAAGATAATTAGAACTCATATCAACAAATATCCAATTACCTGTAGATAATTGGAAACAACAAATATCTAGAAATCAATTAAGATAATCTAGAAAATCAACATAAAAGGTTGGATCGATCCCATCAGATGGCGGGTTTTAGCTATGCCGCACGTGCATCAACATATGGTCGAAGCCTACCAAGTACTGTCAACATAATTTTGGCGCCCAACATATGACCCGAAGGTCCAACAAATGACCCGAAGGTCTAGTACTGGTATTGACCCGAAGGTCCAACATATGACCCGAAGGTCCAACATAGTGGCTCGAAAGCACACAAAATCATCAAAATCATCAAAACAGCAGATGTTTTAATTAACAAGTCTGGAATTAATCGAAATAGCAAACGCACATGTCACATACCACGTGTTTTACTAAATCGTTTGGTTCTCTTCATCGTTTCCTTGAAAGTGCAAAATTGTGTATTCCAAAAATAACATTTCACATTCGCAAACGGACAAGTCCGGAATTAAGCGAATCAGTGGATGAAAGGGGTCATAGTCCTCGATTTTGCTGAAACGTTTAAATCGATTCTTCATTCTTTTGAAAGCGCAAACTGCAAAACTTATGAAAACAATTTCATTTATTTTATAAAAGTAATAATTTACATTCTCAGACGGACAAGTCTGGAATTAAGTGAATCAGTAAAAGAAAGGGGTCATAGTCCTCGATTTTGCTGAAACATTTAAATCGCTTCCTCATTCTTTTGAAAACGTAAACTGTAAAAATTTTGAAAACAATTTTTATTTTGAAACAATTTTTAAAACACGTGATTAAACAGCAACATCAATAGCAACTTGGACAAGGAAATTGCACTTCTCAAAATACCGTAAAAACGGATCTCAAATCAGCATTGCGGGATAACTGCTTGAAAATCCACTTTAAATTTGACGGTTACTGAAGTCAAAGTGACAATAATTTTTATACGTCAAAATCTCATCAAAATAATTCACGTCAAAATATAACACCAGAGAATTTTCATTCATCAAAAATGTCAACAAAACACCACGCTCCAAAATTTAGCACCGATGTAAAAAATCCCGTTATAAAACTAACGGCAACAAAATACATTTAAAACCAAACATCGGTTCAATGTAAAATTAATGCAGTAACGTGCAACTTAAATCTGCACGTATAGCACAAAATGAACAAAGAAATCATTCAAATATATTTTCAACGAAGATAATTCAAAACAAAAAAATCTCAACAAAATCACTTAACTGCAATCGCTTCGGATCCCCAAATCGGATTCAAAATTTTCAAAGAAATCAAATTAAACACATCTATGTGAACAACAAATGAAATTTATTTCAATTTCCTATTTTGATTTTAAATCAAAAGGGTTAGCAGTTGTACTCAGCGAGGATAGTCTCACTGTTTCAGCTGCTAATTCTGATAAACAGAACCCAAATTTCTCAATCATCAAAACACAAATTCACTTTCATTTTTAAATAGGGATATTTAAAAATTTCATCATAATTTTCAAAACTTTAATTTTGACTCAAAGCACAACTAAAAACATCGACAAATAGTTGTAACACATGTTCCATCTAAGTTATGTTTTATATTATGTCCATAACCTCAAGCTCTGATACCAACTGTGACGCCCCACCTCTACGCTCACAATAACAAAGAGTATTAAAGAAATACCATCTGTTATTACGAAGAATAAGGTTGGATAGGAGCGGCCATCCGTAGATGGCCTTACACTAGTATTGGTTACCTCGATAGGAGTGGTATATATTTTTAATTTTTCATCTCTTATTTATTTACTCCTATCGACATACCCAATTCCAGTATAAAACCAACTACGATGGTTCTTAATAGTTTAGGACAATATATATAATAATAAAACAGATCAGCTAAATGCGGAACACGGATAATAAAAAGTCTCATGTGTGTGTGTGTGTTTATATATATATATATATATATATATATATAACTGAAGTCAGTTACAATACACGTGATACAATACATATGATACAACTTCAAATGTCGACGCTAGAAGTTACATATACAAGTACATTATCGTGAATAATATGCATGAATACATAACATCCTATACTATGACAACAACTACTCCAAAAGGTATAAAGAGACTTCATAGCTCAAGCACCAACCCAAAGCAAGATATCTATAACCTGTAATAACTCGGTCTGACTCGAGTATTAAATTCAAAAGAAAATAATACATGGGTCAGTCTAATTCAAACTCAGTTATTAATGCATGGAAGCAATAATAATTAAATAACAATTAGACGACAGTCAAAATAAATTCACCTATCCAATCCTTTAATAAGGAAATCGGATAATGGTAAATCTAACACGTAACAGTGTAAACAACAAACCAACAAATTCAAATTATCAACGAAGATAAATAAAAAGGTTATCAATGAAGATAATTTAGAAACAATAGAATTGACTAAACGACAATTGACGACAAAATCTAATTATTAAATAAATAATTAGAAACTCATAATCTAATTACCAAGAGGATAATTAGACAACAACAAATGATCCAATTAAACCACTTCAAAATGCAATTTCAAAATATTGAATTGAACACACAAAACAATTCAAGCAATTGAAATATCAATTTCAAAACGTCAATACTGTGTGGCTGCAGTACACGCACGCGTGCACTGCCTCGCTACTATAGTGATGAAATACACAAAAGCTCAATGAATCAAAAGCAAATGGCATCAACACAAATCAAAATGAACCAGATAGAACTGCACAACAAACACAGCATCCATCCAGTAACCATCAAATGGACAAAGTGCACATGAAGGCGCAATGAAAATTCACAATCAAGCACAAGGTCAAATCCAAAATACCGGATTCAACACAAGTGCAATAAAATAATGTCACAACTTTCAGCACAAGGTCAAATCCATGTCACTAACTGGATTCAAATCAAGTATAAATTCAAATGAAACGGTCAAGACAAAAAACTCAATCCTCGACCGAAGTTCAAATCAATCAACAAACAGAGACTGCAACAGCTCTGATCAATAATAAAGTTCAATATCCAGTCAAGCATCATCAAAGACTGGTACATCTCAATACAACAAAGCAATGTGGAAGTGCATACCTGATGAATAAAAATGCAAGAAACAACTGTGGATATAAATGTATCACTATGGCACAACTACAAGATACATGAAGTAAACTTCGAATCAATATATAATGTGCACAACCACTAGCACGAGACAGTCAAATTCACATGCAACTGTCTTGAGAGAACAAGCACATGAAACAACATAAATGCAGACTAACTTAAAATATACAATGAGTGACAGCAGTGTGCCACCATGGTAAATTGAAAAAAAGTTCTCCAGTCGACACAAACTCATGTGACTCATATGGAACAAGAACCAAATTCAACTTCTATAACGATACTACCCAAAATCAAACAACAATGGACCAGAGAATCAAGCTTCAAAAGACGCAACCTAATGCACCAGTGAACACTAAATGAAATTGGACAGTACTATCAAAATGCATGAACAAAGCATGCTACAAGTCTTACAACATGGATGGACAATCACATATATGCAACAGTGGAAGGAACATAGCTCGACTAGTTGACTGAACCACAGACCAACATTGCAACTGACACATATATGCAAGAAAATATCACATGTGCAACAGTCACATAATGAAACAGCCATGTTCGAAACACAATACAGTGGACTATATGATGAACAAGTATGCATAAACTTCTTAAGATTTGAACAATTAGACATTGTACATGTAATAAGGTCATGCAAGTGTGGAATGCATTATGCAAATGAACATGCTTGAAAGAACAAAGTACAACAGAATGCAAATAGACTCAAGTTAAAGAGGCAGTAGTGAATCCGCAATTACCCAAGTGATGCAAGAGAACGTCAAGTGGTTGATAATACACATGGTCAAACGACCATGCTATAGGTATGAACATGGATTACTTGCAACCGTGGTGATGTAGTGCAATACAACATAATTCATATCAGTGGACATATATAAGCACTGAACAAAGGAGCAGCCTCAAAGACCATACGAACAAGTCCAGATGTAATGCATAAAAGTGCACAAGAACAAGGTCGAAAATGCTATCAGGGATGAACAAAAATGGCCAGAGTCATGAAACAGTAAAAAAAATTGAACCAGGTCGAAAGTCAAACAAATTCAACATCATAAAATCAAGTGTAAGCCGAAGCCATCAAAAATTCATGAAATCAGAGATCGAAGTCAGAAATCAATGCCGAGTGTATCAAGTATCAAAATTATTCAAATTGGTTAGAATCAGAGGAACACCAACCTCGAATTAAGATCGAATACCAAAGCACGGTACTAAGGATGAACTAGACGTGAGTGAAATAAAAATCACTCACCAGATCGAAGTCAAACTCCATCAAAATAGAAGCGGCCGAGTGGAAGTCGAACGAGAATAAATTATCACGCAAAATCCCTAACGATCAATCAACGAAGGCACAGCTTCAATTGCAATTCGAAAGCCCAAAATTTGCAAAGAGGAGTGAACGAAAATTGATCAAGCTGCCATATTTTTTCTTTCGTACATTTTAGGGTTTTCGAACGAAATGAAGGAAGGGGGTCGGGTTTGCCAAAAGAAACGAAGAGGGGAACCGGTTATACCCTTCGACATTTATCACAGTCCAACAATAAAAAGATAACATGGATTACAATTTTATTTAAAGCCCACTTATACTTAACAATTTTTCAAAAGAATTATAACTGATTAAAATTCCCAATAGCAATTAACAACCAATTTAATCGTCATTTGACGATAATTAATTATTACAAAACCCCGGGTTGTTTCAACGGATCTTCAAAACAAAGCTCCAAACTCCAAAAGTGAGTCTCAAATGTTGTGCCCTCAGTTTGACCCGAGCTTAAAGCAAAACACAAAACACTCGAGTCAGGATTAACATTCTTATATCAATAAATCTAAGTCAATGAAATAACAACTGAAATACAAGTAACTTAAAGGATGTTTGGGATAACCATCCTAAGGATCCACGGAACTATCTACTATGTAGTAATCTACGCTACTATAATATGTCTATAGTAAAGTAAAGATATTAAAATTGCGCTAATGCATTACCCATATTCTCCATAACACATTTTATATATTCCCATAGTCTATATAGTTCCGTAATTCCTCCGTAAACTAGAGGGCTATCAGAGGGCTCTCCATAGGTATGGTACAAAATATACTCGCAGAAGGCACGCTAGGGAATGTGAATATGGCGCACGAGGAGATGCCAGGGTAGATGTCATGATCAAAATTTCAACGTTCGAAAATCGACACCCGTACTTCACTTTTATTAGAATGCCGCAGATTCAACCGTTGAAATTTGACTCGTGCCGGAGCTTATAACACATTAAGTGTAACAACACAGCGGATGAAAAAGAACAATATCATTGATATATAATAGATACAATATCTGATATAATAATGATACAATTTAGATATCGTTATAAATATCAAAGACAAGATAAAGTAGCGGAAAGAGATAACATAAACTTGACCTCCAAAGAAGGAACTCTAATATGAGCAATCTCCATATCCAAAGCACAAATCCAAAAATAGCTCAAACTCCCAATCAAGTTATACTAAGCAAGGCCAGCCATGAATGCTGAAGTGTAGCATATGTGATCCCCATATCCAAAGTCTACATGCAACGAATCTACACCTATTATTTGAGTATCTGAAAAACTCAACTTTAGACCGCCCTTGTGGAAAATTATTGGGCATCCAAAGTTTAGGAAGGGAACAATAAACTCTGGGTCAGTCATGGGACTGGTATGAGGAAAAAAAATAGTTTTAAACAAAACAGACAACAAAAGAATTTAAGATTAAAATCTGCAATGCTCTTTGAAAAATGAAAATGCCATAAGGCCTCCCGCCACACACACAATGCAAGCGCAAACTTGAAGGAGATTTCTCCTTATGATAGTCAAAAATGCTTGACACGCGAAAATCATTTGATATTATTATTAGTGCATAGTGCAGAAAACATTTCGATAGTGTACTCTTAATCTTAGCCAGCGTAAGTACCATTATAGTATGCCTACTATAGCTACCATATTAAATGGCAGGTTCTAAAACTAAAATCATACAGGGGACGTATTGCATGATTGGATTTTCAACAAATGGTCAGGCTAAGGAACTTCCTTAATAAATGGAATGCCTCTGGAGGGACGCCCCCAAGAACCAAAATGGTTCCCTACTGACACAAGGCCGGTTTACCACTTCCCGAAGGTAACCCTTAAGATATGCCATCTCCGGTCGTAATTTACCTTTATCCGAATGCTCGACACCAGCAACCACAAAGTAATAAATTTGCAGTAACCACATAGGTTAAATATCTAGGCTCCATACCATGATACCACCTCTATCCAGAAGAGATGGACATACCCTAGGGGCACGGCCTCTACAACCTTGCCGCAAAATTCCTGTTTTGACCTTTTCCGGGTTGTGAGGCTCGATTAAGTCTCGTCCACAGTGCTACGCTTTTCACAAAGCCATGCTTTGATCAACAAATGATCAGCAGCACTTCATATGCCATATTACCAAATTGGGAATGTATCACTAGTAACCATCAACTACATAGCCTCTGAGCTCTTACGTCTCAGAGAAGGGTGTTAAGCTAAGAGAATAAATCTCCGCCACCAAACAGAAGTGTATTTGATTAAAACCAGCTTTACATCTCAAAGTGTAATGTCAGACACACATCCATACAAGTCTGTTCCGGGTTCGAACAGAACCGAAGGCACTTCACAAAGAAGCCCTTGTAAATTCAAATAATCCCTAATTACGTCCGGACTTCCCATCACAAAGGTCCTCTCCCGGCTAAATCGAATAATGAGCGCAATATTTTAAAAACATATGGATATTGGGATCTTAGTTAAGTCACAACTTAAAACCAAAACCTTTCTTTAAATGGTTTAACAAATTACCATTCACAGTCTTTAAAAAAAAGATTCACTTCACAAAGTTCACAAAGTTTCATTCACGGCTTTCAAAACAATTTTCCTTTCCAAATTGGATTAGCTCATCCAATCATTAGATCAAAGACTCAATTCATAGCTTTCGAAACCATTTCCATAGATTTATTCATAACTCCCAAAATAATTCTCATTCCAAATATTTCATATAAAAGATACACCATTTAAAATCCTCTTCAATTTCAAAACAAGGTTCAATAATCTTTTATAAATATTCATTCACAGTTTTCAAAACAATTTCGTTCCAAACTTGAATTCTTTCAACACAAGTTGAAAGTCCTTTCTTTATATGAAATATATTATTATTTGAAAACGAATAGTTTTCATTTTGAAAAAATCCGATTTCATTTGTACAAGTTAAAGCCCTTGGGTTAAATTCAAATTCCTAAAACAATGCTTTTTAAAAATGGTTTAAACTCATATAAACACATTTATAACTTGTATACCCTTTTTAAACCATAATTCTCAAAAATAGAATTCAATTTCAAATTTTGAATTTAAATTAAAATCAAACTATTTAAATTTAAAAAACTAATCAAGTTATTCAAAATAACTTTTATCTTCAAAACTACCTTTTTAAAACTTTTTATTTAACTCAATTCCATTTCCAAATATATTTGGATTCAAAATTCAATTTATAAAATCATTTCAAAAATCAGTGACTTAACCTATTTCCTTGTGCAATCCATATTTGTGTGTGTACGGTGTAGTCCAGGGGTTTTACACAATAGTGCAACATCATCAATCATCACAGATTCAAGCATATCAATATTGATAAGCGGTATAATATATAACACTTATCTTCTATACACAGATTCACAAATAAATAATAGGCATTTATCACAGATAAATAAATTACATTCATCATAGCTTGAATTAAAACAATTCATATCACAAAGCATCACACAGTAGAGATATCAAACAATTCACAACATTTCATATAATTCAAACATCCATAAGTAAGGTTAATTAATTATCTTATTAATTTAAATCAGATTAATCACTAATCCTGGTTAATTAACACAACTTAATTGCAAATTAATTAACTTTTAATTTTTGAATTAATTAACCTTTCATTATAAATTAATTAACCTTTAATTAATAATAAAATCAATCTCAAATCATTAAATAATTAAACTTTAATATTTAATTATTCTTTAATTAACTACCCTTAATTAATTATAAATTAATTAATCCTTAATTACTTAATCAACTTTGGCCATTAATTAATTACTTTCAACTAAGTAATTATCTTTAAGTAATTATTTATCTTTAATTACTTATATCAATTATTCTTAATTAATTAATTATCCTTAATTACATTATTAATAATCCTTTATTAATCACCCTAAATAATTAACCTTAATCAACTTCATTAAGTAATTACTCCTTAAATTAATTAAAACGTTAGTTAATCAAAGATAAATCCTTTTGTCTTAATAATTTACCCAATTTTATTATTTAAATTTTTCTAAATTTGAAATAAATATTGTTATACAAAATCACTTAAGAACTTTCATTAATTCAAAGTTCAATTTCACTTGTCTTAATTTATCACTTAACTTCACCATTTAAATCTCAATTGAAATGCTTGAAATTGATTATTATTAACGTACAAAATCTTTTGAATTTTTTTTAGTTTATGCAACCTTTCTAATATCATTATCGAAATCAAAACAATTTTAAAAACCTTTAGCTTTAAAATTTTTATCTTTAAACTTTTTTAAAAAACTTGTTTGAATCTGGTTGTTAGCACAAACATAAACCTGTGCCCATAACTCGAAATTCCTCGAGTCAAATTGAAGTAAACCCGAGCACATCTTCGAGTCACCCATTTTTTTTCTTTCTCTTAAAATTTTAAAATTTTTCTGTTTAAAACTTTAATTTCTTCCCTATGGTTACATGCTGCAAATGGCCCGAAACACTCACGAGCAACATCCTAACCTTCTCGAGTTTATCTTTGAGTCCCACCTCATACTCTTCTTCCCAATCCTACAGACATACACGCATATGAACATACACATGCACAGATGATCGGAGTTTCTCTGACCATCACCGCGAGCATCGACACATCACCAGACACTTTCCCTAATGATATGAACACCTAGAAACCAAAAATGACGATGAAATTGAAATCGAGCTAAATGATCCCCACATGGAACCAACGTGGTCACTAGAAACTACCTCATGCCAGCAATCCCGACCACCAGTCATCTCGAAATCACACCCGTAGCTGTATCGTGAGAACACGCGACGATCCCCTTCGGTGCGAACACTTCCAGTTCACCAATGATGACGTACGAACCCAAATTTCGACATTTAATAAAAACTAGGTTAAAACCCTAGATCATCATTTTTCGATCGCCACGATGATTAATAAATCCACCCCTCATTTTTCCCCTGACCACCTACACCTGAACCACTACCATACCCAAGCACAACGAGCAACTTCTCTTAAATCGTTGGAGATTGACGAAAAATAAGATTCCGTTCAAACCCAAATTCCACCACAAATCAACACTAAAAAATTCTGGTTTTATTATTCAAATTCGTTACTTTTGAGTATGATTCAAGTTACATAATCAAATTGTAAGAATTTGACAATCGAATTTCCTAACTTTATTTTGATTTTACTGTAATTTTTTTTTTGAATTAATTCCTTAATATAAACACATGAAACCAATTTTAAAAATAAACTAGCATTTATACAATCATTTTTCTTTTAGGAATCATAGCTTAAAATGGATTTGACAAAAAGATATGAATTTTCTTTGGCTATTCTTGGGTCTGGAAAACACAAGAGAGTATATACATATACCCTGTCATGCATACTATATATAGCCTAATTCAATTATATCCAAGTGAATACATCCAAACAAACATATATACACATCATCACCACACAAATACATCACATGCATCAGTATCAAAAGATTAAAGGTTGAAAGTTTGCTCACATTGATGGGAAGAACAGAGCAGTATTATATTTTGTGACACCCCACCTCTATACCATGCTAGCCAAGAACACTACGGAGTAATGTCGTGAACTAGCGTGGAGAATAAGGCTGTTGAGGAGCGACCATCAGTATAATTGCTTTGTGCGAGTACCGATATTCCAGATAAAAGTATAACTTTTCATCTTGAAAGGAAATCCGACATACCGATGCAAACTCAAAGCTACTACACAGTGGCTATAATATCTTCGGAAAGAAATAAAGAAATAAACATAACACAAATCAGTCACAGATAATTCATATCACAGAGGCAGAAAAAGATATGAATATTACACATGAAATTGTATATCAGAGTAGTGGTCTAATAAGATCCACGATATCACAAAAGAATAGCTACAAGTGCTACACAAAAGAATAAGTATACATCATAGAGTCCACATCTCAAATGTATACAGCAAAATGAACTACTAATCTAAGTAGTTAGGCAAAAGTCAGAATAGTAAACACCAGAAGTGGAGTCAAGTGGAAGCACCTGTAACATCTCGGTCTGACCCGAGTATTATTTAATAAGAAAATAATAAACGGATCAGTCTAGCTATAAATATCGAATGTAATGACATAGAATAAGAGATATGGAATAAACATATAAACACCATAATACCATACGATGATAAGTATGTAATTGAAAACCAATAAGAGATTAATCAATATAACAAGAATCTTCTCAAAGATAAAAAGGAATGTCATACTCTATATTTTTATTCACAAAAGTTAATGACACACAAATTCACCAATGCACAATAGTTGATACTACTTATTAAAGAAAATCACGAAAATTGGTGAAGCACAAATTCTAGAAATCATCAATAGAAATCTAGAAATCACAAAAGGGGGAGGCCTATCACAAAACGAGAGCATGAAAACTCACCAACACATGTATCACAAAACGGAACGCTATTCCATGGTTGCTAACCATTAATTTTGAGCCGAAGCTCCACAAAACGGTCCGAAGACCATGGGTCGCTACCCCACCAATTTGAGCCGAAGCTCCACAGAAACGGGGTTTAGTCTCCCTCGTAGAAAAGAGACATCGCACATTGCTAGTCTAAATCACAAAATGATCATCATCGATCATCAAGAAGTGTCAATTACACTAAACTAGTAAATATATGAGCTTAGCTTCATGTCCCATAACCACTAGCTTAACTTAAATATTTACGAACAAACTGTATGTCTCCACTCGAAAATTGTCACAAGAGATTCAATCGAACAAGTCCAAAAATTAACCGATGAAGCAAACGCAAGTGTTTCATACCACTCGTTTTACTAAGTCGTTTAATTAGATTTCTCATACGAGTGAGGTAAAGGTTTGTATATACAAATAGATTGGAAAATGGTTTAGGAAACGAGCTTTGTAATAAAATAGTGTTGAAATAGTTTTGATGAAAGAGTTTTGATATTTACTACTAGTATTGGAACCTTTATATTTTTAAAGTGACAAATCACAAAAATGATTGTAGGAACAATCAATCAATAAAATTCACATACGAAGACGTGAATAAAATGCAAAGAAATCGATACCGAATCCATCAAAGTCAAAAATTCCAAAAATAGAAGTTATCAAAGTTGACAAAGGTGACAACAACTAATCGGAGAAGAAGAATCGATTAACAATTGGAAAAACAAAGCAAGACGAGCATAAATAGGCAAACAGGGAAATAGAAGCAGGTCGGTTGACTGAACTCCCTGAGTCGGTCGACCAAAAATAGCCCAGAATGCTTCTACTTCAGCTTCGGTCGGCCAACTCTGAGAGTTCGTTCGGCCGACTCAGAGAGTTCGGTCGACTGAACTGCAATTCCTGCATTTTTTAACCCTATTAATTGAAGTGCAAACTCTCTCCATTCGCAACCGGTCGAGCACGGACACTAGGGGATTACGCCCATTGGCTACCCGGTCCTATTGGCTCCTCGATGCATCACCAAAAACATGTTCAAACATCAAAGTTAGGATTTTAAAGATTTGAACCCAAAACACTAAAAATTGGGATATTCACCAATTCAATCCAAACCAAAAGCAAGTGCACATGAATAAGTGTTAGGAATTCATACCCAACAATCAAAGATAGTTATAGACAAAGATGTGAGATAAAAATCTCACCTTTTCATGAAATCAATGAAGGAGAAGCTTGAAAGAAAAGGAAGAATCAACCACACTTCAACACAACCCAAATGAGCTTGAACCAATAGCTTCTCTTTAGATTTGGAGCTAGATGTTGGATTTGCTAATGGAACTAGGGTTTTGGAATTTTAATTTCCCATTCCACTCTCCGTTTTCATTGAATCTTGAATGTTAGGATTTAGAAATGAAGTAATGAAGAGGAGAGGGTTGGGACTGAGCTAATAAGTGGGGTAAATGGGCTCAACCCAAACCAAAGCCCTAAGTGAAAAATTGCAAAATTCCACTAACTTCAAACACATCAAAGTTTATACTCAAAAAGATCGCAAACGGCGTTTTGAACTCAATGGAAGTGGTCTCGAGTCCTAATTCGATCGTATGCAAAAAGTAACTTTTCGGACTATAATCCGACTAACGATAAAATATTTAAATAAAATATTTAAAAAGTCAATCGTAAAATATGTAGGTTGTTACAAACTCCTCTCCTTAAAGAAATTGCGTCCTCGCAATATTTAAGAAGAAAATATATAGTAACAACCATGAAACACATACAATGCAAAAGAAATTTGAAATAAGAAGTCCACCTCAAAGAGCACGAGAAAGTAAGTCCGGATGTGTTCGCTCGATGAATTCTCTAGATTCCCAAGAGCAATCCTTAGGATTTGAGGACCATTGAAATTTAACAAGCGGAACATCTTTATTTCGAAGGTATTTGACCTCCGAAGCAAAAATACGAATAGGATGTTGCTCATAAGTTAAATTAGGAGAAACTTCAATTTCTTCCACAACACCGGGCTCAAGAATAGAATTGGAATCTCGAAGGCATTTCCGTAATTGAGAAACGTGAAACACGTCATGAATAGCAGAAAATTTAGCCAGTAATAAAAGGCGATAAGCCACAGAACCAATGCGTTCGGTGATGGGAAATGGACCAATATATCTAGGTGCTAACTTTCCCGATCGACTGAAACGCACAATACCCTTCATAGGTGAAACACGAATAAACACAAAATCTCCCACGAAAAATTCTAATTTCCTTCTTCGGTTATTGGCATAGGATTTTTGTCTACTTTGGGCTTCTTTCATCCTATGATGAATAATGTCAGTCTTTTCTGTGGAATCATGAATGAAATCTGGACCTAAAACCAGCTTCTCACCGGCCTCAAGGTAACAAGAAGGAGATCGGCATGGTCTTCCATAGAGTGCCTCGAAAGGTGCCATACCAATACTAGTTTGGAAGCTATTATTATAGGAAAACTCAACAAGAGAAATACGATCTTCCCAACTTCCACCAAAATCAAGAACACATGCATGAAGAAGATCTTCAAGAGTTTGATTTACACGCTCGGTTTGTCCATCGGACTGAGGGTGATAAGCGGTGCTAAAATTAAGCTTCATTCCCAAATATTTTTGAAGACTCTTCCAAAATCCACTAGTAAACAATGGATCACGATCACTAACAATAGAAGTAGGAACTCCATGCAATTTAACAATCTCTTTAATAAAAAGTTTGGCCAAAAGAGGCACGGTCCGGTTAGACCAAACGGGAATAACATGGGCGGATTTAGTAAGTCTATCAACTATCACCCATAAGCTATCATGACCCGAACGAGAACGGGGAAGGCCATTAATAAAATCCATGGAAATTTGATCCCACTTCCAAATTGGAATTTCTAAAGGTTGCAATAACCCACTGGGCTTTTGATGTTCAGCCTTGACAAGTTGGCAAGTCATGCAACACTAAACAAAGTTAGCAATATCAGATTTCATTCCCTCCCAATAATAAAGTTGCTTCATATCCGTGTACATTTTACTACTACCGGGATGAATGGTAAATTTAGAACGATGAGAATCTTCTAAAATGTCTTTACGAAGATCACTAATATTTGGCACGACAAGTCTACCAAATTTTCGAATACTGCCATGAGAATCAATATCAAAGTCTTTCAAACCTTCAATATAAATTTTATCCCTATAATTTTGGCCAAGGAGAGCCAATTCGAGATCTAACCTTTGGGCTTCAAGAATACGGTCTAAAAGAGAAGGACGAGCCTCAAGGCTACATAAAACAAGAGATGAACATAAATCAGAAACACGATCTCGAATCTCACAAGTAGATAAAACCCTGAGATCATTCCATTCAGATATCATCATAGAAACAACCGCTTGTTGCTTGCGACTAAGTGCATCGCAACCCGATTTCCCTTTCCGGAATATAAAGAATATCAAGATCATAAGATGCAAGAAATTTGAGCCAACATTGTTGATGCAAATTAAGTTCCTTTTGAGAAAATAGATACTTCAAAGATTTATGATCGATGTAAAGAATAAATTTTTCTCCCAAAAGATAACGACGCCAAATTTTAAGAGCGAAAACAATAGCCGCGAGCTCTAAATCATGAGTGGCATACCTAGACTCGGCTGGCCTCAATTGCCTAGAAGCATAAGCAATAACACATTCTCTTTGCATAAGAATGGCACCCAAACCAATGCGACTAGCATCGGTATAAACAATAAAATCTTGGTTTCCTTCGGGAATCACAAGAATAGGAGCATCTGAAAGGAGTTCTTTTAATTTCTGAAAAGAAGCTTCACATTTGTCCGACCAAATGTATTTAACACCGTTCTTTGTTAAGCTAGTAAGAGGCACGACAATTTTAGAAAAGTCTGTAATAAAACGACGGTAATAGCCCGCCAATCCAAGGAAGCTACGGATTTCCGTCACACTCTCCGGTCTCTTCCAATTTTGAATCGCTTCAATCTTTGAAGGATCCAGGGAAATTCCGGATTCGGAAATAATATGACCAAAAAACTTTACACAAGATTGCCAAAAATGGCATTTAGAAAATTTTGCTTTCAATTGATTGCTCCTAAGAGTTTCCAACACAATCCGAAGATGCTTTTCATGCTCCTCCTCGGTTTTAGAATACACAAGAATATCATCAATAAAGATGAGAACAAATCGATCAAGGAAGTCTTTGAAAAATCTATTCATAAGGTCAACGAAATAAGCCGGAGCATTCGTTAAACCAAATGGCATAATAATCCATTCATAAGATCCATAACGAGTACGGAACGATGTCAAAGGAATGCTATCCTCTGCAATACGAAGCTGATGAAAACCGGTAGCCATGTCCAATTGTGAAAAGTCTCTAGCACCACTAAGTGATCGAATAGATCATCAATCCGAGGTATAGGATAATTATTTTTGATAGTAAGATCATTAAGCTTGCGGTAGTCAACGCAAAACCTAAGTGTACCATCGGATTTCTTCACGAAAATAGTCGAAGCCCCCCAAGACGAGGAACTAGAGCGAATAAATTGCTTCGTCTCCAATTCGGATAATTGTTTGCGTATCTCCTCATTTTCCTTATTGGACTTGCGATAAGGAGGACGAGTGATAGGTTGAGCTCCAGGGACTAGATTAATTCTGAACTCAATTGCTCGCTTAGGTGGTAATCCTGAAACGGGCTCAAATATGTCGAAAAATTCACGAACAACGTGAATAAGAGAAATGACATCTTCCTAATCATCATTATCATCATCATGAGGATTTAAAGAATATAAAGATGCTGCCAAGCTGGAATCCGAATCTTTAAGATTAATGGAAATCTGCTTAACAGATTGAGGATGTCGAAGATGAATAGTCCGCTCAGGACATAGGATTTGAGCTTCATAACGGTTAAGCCAATCCATTCCCAAAATCATTCCGAAGCCAAGGTAATGCATAACATGCAGATCGGCTCGGAAAGAGTAATCACACAAAATAATTTCGACATCTTTACACAATAAACTGATTGTTGCGGATCCACCAACCGGATTCGCAATTCTCAAAGAAGTCATTAAACACATAACATCCAAAGAAAAAGTATCAACAAGTTCTTTTGAAATAAAAGAGTGGGACGCACCCGTATCAAAAAGAACTCGAATAGGATGATCACGAAATAAAATAATGCCATGAAGGATAGGATGAGAAATACCTTGACCACGAGAAGTGTTACTAGGAGTTTGCATCACATTAAGCATTCCCTCCTTCCTGCCTTGAAGTTTGGGACACGAAGATATATAATGGCCCGGGCTTTTGCAATAGCGACAAGCACGGGGATTTGAACACTTATTCGCATAATTGTCCTTAGAACCACAATTGTAGCATTGCCCACCACTTGAGGTAGAAGTCTTAGTTGCCAGAGA
Source organism: Allium cepa (assembly GCA_030765085.1). NCBI lineage: Eukaryota > Viridiplantae > Streptophyta > Magnoliopsida > Asparagales > Amaryllidaceae > Allium > Allium cepa. Next base: position 683,614,666 of record CM060928.1, read on the forward strand.
GGCTTGCTTCCCTTTCTTATTATTGGGATAAGGACCTTTGAAATTATTAGGCCTTTTCTTGTTGGTGAAGTTCGGTTTAGCACTCCCAACCTCAACATCACTTACTCTATCATCCTCTTCAAGTCGAAGAGCGATATCAATGAGTTGATCAAAAGAAACTTCTAATTTTAGAAGTAATGGCTTCTTGAGATTTTTATTCAAGCCATAGAAAAATCTTTGGTTCTTCCTCAATAGGGTGTTTATGTATTCGACCCCGTATTTAGAAAGTGACTCGAAGGATGCGACATAATCTGCCATAGAGGATTCACCTTGAACAAGGTCAATGAAACGGCGAGCCAAAGTCACTTTCTCAGCTTCTGGCACAAATTTTAATTCGAAGCGTTCCCGTAATTTCTTCCAAGCAAGATCCGCTTCATTTATTTCAGAAATCAGAAGCTCATACCAGTCTAATGCTCTTTCTAGGAGCATACTAGAGGCCACCAGAACTCGGTGAAGATCAATAAGATTCATGCGAGAAAAGATTCAATCACATGTTCTTAGCCAAGCCTGGACTTCAATAATGGTTTCAGAACCTTTGAATGGCTTCCCACCCAAATTGGTATAAACGTTGCGCAAACGTGCAAATCCAGGCTTAGGGTGAGTAGACTCCGGGTTAGAACCGGCTGCTTGAGCATTCTTTACTAGATCAAGAAGGTGCTGGGCAAACATAAATACTCCATCTTGGGGAGTAGCACTAGATTGACCGGCGCTGGGACGGCCTGGTTTAATCATTTCTCTTCATTAAGAAAGAAAGAAGAAGAAGAAAAAGGTTATTCACAAAATGAATATCAAACAATAATGATTGATAAAACAAGGAATCAAAAAATAAAATAGGATAGGACGGTTCGAAGACCCGAATAAAATCCTAAGGTGGACTTAAGACGATGATCCTTGTTAAATTATTCTACATTGTTTCGATGTTTGGCTCTGATACCAAGCTGTGACTCCCCACCTCTACAACCATGCTGGCCAAGAACACTACATAGTAATGTCGTCAACTAGCGCGGAGAATAAGGCTGTTGAGGAGCGACCATCTGTATAATTTCTTTGTGCGAGTACCGATATGCCAGATAAAAGTATAACTTTCCATCTCGTAAGGAATTACGACATACCGATGCAAACTCAAAGCTACTACATAGTGGCTATAATATCTTCGGAAACAAATATAGAAATAAACATAACACAAATCAGTCACAAATAATTCATATCACAAAGGCGGAAAAAGATATGAATATTACACATGAAAGTGTATATCGGAGTAGTGGTCAAATAAGATCCACAATATCACAAAAGAATAGTTACAAGTTCTACACAAAAGAATAAGTATACATCATAGAGTCTATATCTCAAATGTATACAACAGAATGAACTACTAATCTAAGTAGTTAGGCAAAAGTCAGCATAGTAAACACCAGAAGTGGAGTCAAGTGGAAGCACCTATAACATCTCGGTCTGACCATATTATTTAATAAGAAAATAATAAATGGATCAGTCTAGCTATAAATATCGGATGTAATGACATAAAATAAGAGATATGACATAAACATATAAAAACCATAATACCATACTATGATAAGTATGTAACTGAAAATCAACAAGAGATTAATCAATATCACAAGAATCTTCTCAAAGATAAAAAGGAATGTCATGCTCTATATTTTTATCCACAAAAAGTTAATGACACACAAATTCACCAATGCACAATAGTTGATACTACTTATCAATAAAAATCACGAAAATTGGTGAAGCACAAATTCTAGAAATCATCAATAGAAATCCAGAAATCACAAAAAAGGGGAGGCATGTCACAAAACGGGAGCATGAAAACTCACCAACACGTGTATCACAAAACGGAACGCTATTCCATGGTTGCTAGCCATTAATTTTGATTCGAAGCTCCACAAAACGGTCCGAAGACCATGGGTCGCTACCCTAACAATTTGAGTCGAAGCTCCACAGAAAAGGGGTTTAGTCTCCCTCGTAGACAAAGAGACATCGCACATTGCTAGTCTAGATCACAAAATGATCATCATCGATCATCAAAAGTGTCAATTACACTAAGCTACTAAATATACGAGCTTAGCTTCATGTCCCATAACAACTAGCTTAACTTAAATATTTACGAACAAGCTGTAAGTCTCCACTCGAAAATTGTCACAAGAGATTCAATCGAACAAGTCCAAAAATTAACCGACGAAGCAAATGCAAGCGTTTCATACCACTCGTTTTACTAAGTCGTTTAGTTAGATTTCTCATACGAGTGAGGTAAAGGTTTGTATATACTAATAGATTGGAAAACGGTTTAAGAAACGAGCTTTGTAATAATATAGCGTTGAAATCGTTATGATGAAATAGTTTTGATACTTAGTACTAGTATTGGAACCTTTATATTTTTAAAGTGACAAATCACAAAAATGATTGTAGGAACAATCAATCAATAAAATTCACATACGAAGACGTGAATAAATCCAAAGAAACCGATACCGAATCCATCAAAATGGAAATACCCAAAAATTCCAAAAATAGAACTTATCAAAGTTGACAAAGGTGATAACAACTAATCGGAGAAGAAGAATCAATTAATAGTTGAATAAAACGAGCAAGACGAGCATAAATAGGCAAACAGGGAAATAGGAGCAGGTTGGTCGACTGAACTCCCTGAGTCGGTCGACCAAAAATAGCCCAGAATGTTTCGGCTTCAGCTTCGGTCGGCCGACTCAGAGAGTTCGGTCGACCGAACTGCAATTCCTGCATTTTTTAACCCTATTAATTGAAGTGCAAACTCTCTCCATTTGTAACCGGTCGAGCACGGACACTGGGGGATTACAACCATCGGCTACCCGGTCCTATTGGCTCCTTGATGCATTACCAAAAACATGTTCAAACATCAAAGTTAGGATTTTAAAGATTTGAACCCAAAACACTAAAAATTGGGATATTCACCAATTCAATCCAAACCAATAGCAAGTGCACATGAATAAGTGTAGGAATTCATACCCAACAATAAAAGATAGTTATAGACAAAGATGTAAGATAAAAATCTCACCTTTTCACAAAATCAATGAAGGAGAAGCTTGAACGCAAAGGAAGAATCAACCACACTTCAACACAACCCAAATGAGCTTGAACCAATAGTTTCTCTTTGGATTTGTAGCTAGATGTTGGATTTGCTAATGGAACTAGGGTTTTGGAATTTTAATTTCCCATTCCACTCTCCATATTCATTGAAGCTTGAATGTTAGGAATTAGAAATGAAGTAATGAAGAGGAGAGGGTTGGGACCGAGCTAATAAGTGGGGTAAATGGTCTCAACCCAAACCAAAGCCCTAAGTGAAAAAGTGGCAAAATTCCACTAACTCCAAACACATCAAAGTTTATACTCAAAAAGATCGCAAACGGCGTTTTGAACTCAAATGAAGTGGTCTCGAGTCCTAATTCGACCGTATGCGAAAAGTAACTTTTCTGTAATATCTCAGAATTTTTAACAATATCAATTTAATAATATGTATTAAAATTAAATTGATATTGATATTTTGTTAATAATAATTCAAACAGATTTAATAATCTTCTTCAATAATTATTTAATTGGTTATTTTATCTTTTAAAAATAATAAATTGATTTCTATTTACAATATAAATATATAGTTTATATTTTAAATAGATTAGAATTGTTTTAATAAATAAAACATATTTTTCTAATTCTAATATTTGTAGTAATTTGGAAATTTGTTTTTATTTAATACATAAGCTTTTCAAAGTTATAAAATAAATGATTTTGGTTTAAATTAATAAATGAATCATGATTTAAAATACTAATATTTACACATTAATAATTTGGAAATTTTTATTTTTATTAAATATAAAGTTTTCAAAGCTATTTAATAAATAAATATATGATTTTTAAATTGTTAAGAAAAAAATGTTTAAATGTTTAAAATAGTTTTAGCTTGAGTTTTAAATTTAATTAGATTGACAAAGGAGTTTTATAGCTTAATTAAATAAGTAACTTATTAATAAAAGAATAATTTCTTTTATAATTATTTTATTTTAATAATAAGTCATTTTTTAAAAATAATATTAATAGTGTATTGTTTTACAAATAATTTTGAATAAAATTTGCATTTGTTATTTCAAATTAAAATTTGTGTATATATATATATAACTTGATTTTAAAATATTAGATTTTGAATATAATTGAATAATCCAAAGTATAATTTTTTTTAATTGTTTTGGTTTTTATATAAGCTTTATTTAATTATAAGAATAATTTGTTTTTATTTTTCTTAAAAATTTATATACATATAAAATACTAATTAAAAAATTAATTTGGCTTAACATATATTTTAACATGTAAATTAAAATATAAATTACTTTTAAAAAGAGAAGTGTTGATTTCTTAAGCCACTTATAACCATATGTTAAAAGATTAACATATTAAGTTGACAAATGTTAAAATAAAGGACAAGTGGCATTTGAAATGTAGATTTTATTTTATTTTTATTTACAAATAATTTCAGTTTATATAAAAACTCTTTCCTTTATTTTTCTTTCCATTTCAAAAGCTTAGTTAACAAAATCTGAAACAAATAGAGTAAGCCAACTCTTTAAAACCAAAATCTGTAAACAGTTCCCTATAAATTATTTTCAAAACAAAATCTGAATTCAGTAATCATCTTCAAATCCTCAGAAAAAAAATGTAAACCATTTACCCTGTAACCACCTTCAAAACTTGTGAATCAGATCCCTACAACCTTTTCAAATCTGTCAAGCATTCTTCAAAATTCTGTAAAAATCTGTAGTCTGCATCTTCAACCAAGCCTGCAAACAGTTTTAAAATCAAGAAAAATGCATTTTTTCTTTCCAATCTGGAAATTGGATTTTGCATGCCACCTAAAAACAAAAGCAAGTTAAAAAGAAAGTCTGCAAACCCAAGTTTTTAAATTCAAATGCAAGTTGAACTTAGGAATCAAGTCACTTGCAGATGTTTTCTGCAACTCCATTCAAAGCTTTTCAAAAATCAGGCTCTGTTTCTTCTAAACAGTGAGTTACTTTTAAGTTTTAAAATTTTAAAAGGTTGCATGCTAGAATGTTTAATATAAATAAGCATTGTCTGGGTGATGATAAAAGTTGATGTGATATGTATTTGTTTGCATGTAGTAATTTTCTGTTTGTTTCTGTTGTTCAAGCAAACCGTGATACAATTTTATCCTTTAATTTAGTTCCTGACGTAAGGAAATTTTTAAAGAAATGTTGTTTGATTTTCTTAAGTCAATACCTAAATTTAAGTAAGTAAAAAAAAGCGTTTGTCACTGGAAAACACAAAGAACATCAGTATATGATAGTTTTAACTAAAATTAAAATATGTTAAACTTGTACTGAAGTTTCATAAATATAAAGCATTAACTATAACTTGATCTGATCAAGAATTAGGATTTTAAAGTGTTAAATGAAGTTGCAGTTGGGGTTTTAACTGTTATTGAATTTTTCAAAAATTATGATGGTTTTTTGAATTTGGAAATCTTGAGTTACTTCTGGGTGATTTTGTAGGAATAGGAGAAGTTAGGAAAAATCTTGAATGACGATAAAATTTGTCAAAGTGATTGCAGATTTGGGATTTTACTTTTAAACCCTAGTTTTAAGATAGTTTGATGAATCGAACTTTTCGATTTGTACGATGGACCGAGTGCTTCCATCTCTTGGGAATGGGTAGTATGATTGTAGTTGAAGCCATGGTCGAAGTCGTTGATCTACTGATGGTCGGAGGGGTGCGTTCTCGCTGTTGACAGGTTTTGAAGAAAACCTGAATTTTGCTGTTTCCAGGTTTGAATAGTGCTCGTTTTTGATTTGAGAAATGTAGTGGTTTTGAAGGGTTGCGATCTCGTCAGTGGATGACTGCTGATGGGTAGGGGCATTTGTGAATGGCTGGTGATGGCCGGAGCCACGGTGCACGTGCACCGTGCAATGGAAGTCCCGGTGGGTGTTGAAGTTGTTTTGTTGCGGAGCGACTCGACTGAAATTTTGGTTGGACTCGAAGTAAATGGGAAGATTGCTCGGGGAAGAGGGGCGTTTAACTCGAAGCATGCAGGGTTGTCTCGGGTTGAATGTTTTGTTTCAAGTTTATAGAAACTTATAGTTCCTGTTTTAACACTTTTAAAACCTGAATTTTTTTTTTAAAATGTTTAGGAAATTTTAAATCTAGTTTAAATTCAAGTTGAATTTTTGAAATCCAAGATAAATTTAAAATCTCAGATTTTAAATTAAAATAAAGTTTTAAACTTTAAATTTGCTTAACTACTTTATATTGAAAAATAGTTTAAACCTTTTAAAAATGAAGTTGTTAGGATATGAGCAAGATTTAAAATTTTATTTAAATCTGGAAAACTAAAAATTAAACTTGAACTTCAGTTTTAAAATTAGAGGAAGATTTAAATTTGAAGATTTACACAAGATGTAGATTTAAATTTATTGAATTTTGAAATGGAATTAGTTTCAAAATTTTGCTGAATTTCATACCTAAAAACAAACACCTGTTTGTCTTGCAATTTAAGAGGTTTTAAATTTGTTTTAAACTTTAATTAAGTTTAAAATTTATTCCTTTTAAATTTTGTATTTGAAATGAAATTTAAAAGTAATTTCTAAAGTACTTGTTTTAAATAAATTGTTTTAAACATAATTAAGGAATGTTTTAACTTAAAATTAAGTTAAGAATTAATGTTTAAAATTAATTTATTAAAAAAAGGTAATTAAGGAATAATTAGTTAATTTATTTAATTAATTTATTAAGATTTAACGAATAGTGATTAGGGTTTAATCAATTTAGAATTAAGATCATTAATTATGATTAATGAGTTATTAATTAAATAATTAAGCTTTAATCAAGGTTTATTAATTAAATAATTAGACTTAATTAATGGATGATTAAAGATAATTAAATTTGTAATTAATCTCAGTAAATTACTTAATATAAATAATTGGAGAATGGTTAATGAAGGTCATTAACCACGATTATGAAATAATTAATTAATGTGGTTAATTCTTAATAATTAATTAGATTAATTAATTTAATAATAATCAATTGTGAATTGTTGAGAATAATTATTTAATGAAGTAATTAAGGAATTAATTACTTAATGTAATTAATTTAGTTTAATGTGACTGTTTAATTTAATTAATAAAGTTTATTAATTAATTTTAAACACTTGAGGTTTTAAAGATAATTACTTATGTAATTTATTGATTGAAAATTACTTGGTGAAGTAATTGTTTAATAATTGCAGGTTGTAATTAAATGAAGATGTTTAAGAATGAAGTAATTTGGAGTATAATTACTTAGAAATTAATCAAGTGATTAATTAAGGAATCAATTAAGGAATAATTGATTTATTTTAATGAGGTAATTAAGTTAGTTAATCAGTGAATGTGATTTATCTGGAAGGATTAATAATTATGGGTTAATTACTTAAGGTAATTAATTTAAGAAGTTAATTAATTAGATTAAGGATCATTAATATTTGTAATTAATGATGTAATTAAAAGTTGATTAATTAAGATTAATTAATCAATGATAAATGATCAAAGGTAATTAATTATTGCAATTAATTAAGGATTAAGGTAATTAATTAATTGAAGTAATTAAAGGTTAATTACTGTTTGGTTGAGAATAATTAATTTTTGAAATTAATTAAGGATAATTACATGAATGTAATTAAGGGTAATTAATCAAGGGTGATTAATTAGGGTAATTAATAATGAATGATTAATTGATTGTAATCAATTAAATGATTGAGTAAGCAAGATTTATATTAGTGAAGTAAGTAATTTAATTTATTAAATTTAATTAAAGATGAAGTAATTAATTTAATTCATTTTAAATTAATTAGAAGTAGAGATAGTTAATTTAATTCATTTTAAATTAATTATATTGTGATGAAATAAATCATTGCTTATGTATGAATGGATGACATTGATTGCCTTGGATGCTTTGTGATCTCAGAAATGAGACAGGTTGTGTAGTATGAATGCTTAGTTGCATTGTGATGATGATATAGATTATTTATTGTGATGGTGACATGGATTACCTATTGAAATGAATTATAGATTACCTATTTATTTGATAATGTTGATCATCAATTTTGATTTGTGGGCTATCTATCTGTGTGTATATAGATAATTGAATTTGTTTTAAGCCTTAAAACAACTTGGACCTAAAAGACACGCTTTGGATTTTGATGAGACCGGGATCGGGTTTCCATAATTGGATATCTGAAAACCACATCGATCCAAATTAACGATAGGTCGTGAATCTTATGTGAAGAGTGAAGACTCGAGGTGTAAGGACTATTAGTCGGTATAACTCTGGGGGTGATTCCGTGATGAGTTTGACGGAAATAGTACTTACAGGTTGAGATGGAGATTCAGAGTGCAAGGGTTATCGTCGTTAAATCTGAGGGTGATTCCAAAATGATTGTAACGAGATAATGCCTTCAGTTTCGTTCGAACCCGGAACGAACTTGTATGCATTGAATGCTTTCAGAACATCGTCAGGTGGACGATGAGCATTCTAAGTGATGTGTTCACTAAAGGTAATCGTAGCCTCAAGCCTCATCATCTGGGAATGGTTAAAATAGGGGAGCTGCAGCAAGGCTTCGTGGGTAGCCCCCACTTGAGAGTGAGATTTACCCCTGTCTAGAGGTCCCTTTATTTCGGCCGTGTGGACGGTTGTGAGCTCCAACCGTCGGGGTTGTCTTGTTCGGGACTATCCAGTAAGGGATGGTTCCGGCCTTGTGTTGTAGGGGAGTTAGGGTGGCTCCTCGGTACGGTGATCTAGGCCACGTACTATGATGGGCGGTACCCAAGTAGCCCTGCCATTGTATGGAATTCAAAATCCAATAAGTGCCAACGTTTTTGATTGTATTACCCACTTTTGTGGCTAGTAGCTGGAATTTAATAGATGTAACAATTTCGGCTATTTCATATTTATTTTAAAACCCTAGACCTATTATAATATCATCGGATTTCCTATCAAATGTTTTGGTTAGCGTAAGGTAAAAACTTTTCCATGTTTATGTGTGGGATGTCTTACGTGATACCTTTCTTTTCAAAAGGTTTTTGAAAGTTAAGCAACCTTAACCTGTTACTCACACCAGACCCATGTCTGACCCGGAGTTTATTTCTGATTTCTTAAACTCTTAGGTACTCAAATTTTTATGAGTAGCCAAGGGATTCAGGTTAGCATTGACGAATTATGGAGGAGTAAATGGAGCAGGAGGCTTCTGCGTTGTAGTTATCTAATTTCCGCTGTGCTGGTATCTCTGAGTCATTTCTTTGAGTTGTTCTTGTACTGTATTGAGTTGTATAACTAGACAGGTGTTTATAACTATCTAATATGTGATGTATATCTGTGTAACTCTGATAGTAGTTGTAAACTTTGTAATGTTTATGTTATTAATATAATTTATTCGTTCCGCTGCTTAGATTCTGATGTTGTTTCTTTCTTCTCTTCTTTCTTTTCTCTTTTTATCCCTTTCTTTCTTATTAATGATGTGCCATTCTATGGAGACGGATGGCGGGTCATTACAGTGGTATTAGAGCATTAGGTTGAGTGAATACCTAGGCTTTGTAGTGGTGTCTTTCTTGAGAGAGCGTATTTGTAATTTTTATATATTACTATATAAATATATTTATGCTACCTATCTGTTGGGTTACCTATTCAGGTTTTCCAATATAAGTGATAAAGTTAGGTGGGATAGTGGTCTGTATAACACGACTATCATTGGTTGGAGTTTGAATGTTAGAGGATGGAAGTGTATCTGTCGAGACTGTGGACCTAATACCGTCTCGAGTGAGTTCTGTTGCGATGAACTTCATTGATCTCTAAAGGAAACCTGTTAAGGCTCAGAGTTCATTTTTGAAGTTGATGAGTAGAATTTGGATATGTTGGTTCAGCAGAAGCGAGTGATGGTATTTTGGATACCTCAGGGAATAGCAGCTGCGTGATGAGATGCAGTGAGTATGGATGTTCCCGAAGATGTTTTCTTTGGAACAAGTTAAGGAGGTGAGTCTGCTTCGATGTTGTGGCTGTGTTCAGCTGGTATTTCTGTTGATTTGAAGTCCGAGTTTCTCGTAGAGCTTGGGATTAGGATTCTTTGGCATCTGTGGCAGCAGTGCAGCTTGGAGTATTCTGTGTGTTGGCAGGAAGTCTTTGTAACGACCCAGAATTTTTATTAATTAAAAATTGAATATTAAATTAATTTTAAATATTAATAAGTGAATTTATAAGTCAAATAAATTTTTATTTGAATTTTTGGATTTAATTGGATTATTAAATCGATAAATTAATATGTGAAATTATGGAAATAATTGAAAATGAGTTAAATATGATTGAAAATAATTTGGAAAATTTTATTTAATCATACTGGAGTTATAGAAATATTTGAGAACTTTTAAAATCGAATTAAAAGTTAATTTGTGAAAATTGAATATTTTAATATTTTATAATCGACTGTAAAATAGCCAATTTTTGAACAGTCTCAGAATTGAACGAAACCAGTTCCATTGGATCCGTAATAGTTAGTTATTATCGGATTTCAATTTTCGTATCAATCGGAGTTATCGTTTGATCGTGGCAGCTCGAAACGCATCGAATCGTTTTTTAATTTAAATTTGACGAGTCAAAATAGCCATTTTTCAAAAAGTCTCGGATTTCGACGAAACCAGTTTCATCGGATCCGTAATGTGATATTATTGTAAGGTTTCAAATTTCAAGTCAATTGGATTTACCGTTTGTCCGGTACGAATTAAAACGCCTAGAAATCGACTTAAATCGGTTTAATTCAAATTGAGCGTTTTCAGCCATAACTCGCACATACTTCCGAATTAGCTTCCGAAACCTGTTCCATTGTGTCCGGGACGCGGGATAAACCCTAGGTACGCTGGTTACGGCGTCTAAATCGGAGTTCGGAATTCCCGGGATGAATAGTGTTTACGCTTGCTTTTTCTATAAATAGGAGTTAAAAATCTAAAATAAAAAAAAATGTAAAACCCTAATTTCTAAACGTGGCCGCCACCTTCAGAAATGGATGGCCGAAAATTGAGCAACTTCCTCCCTCCAAATCTCCTAATCCATCAACAATTACGAGGAAGTGTCAACTAGCAAATTGAAGAGCTCGTCAAGCTCTTTAATACCAACGGTCAAGATCGTGAATGGCTTCACGGATCAACGGGAAAATGGAGATGAAGTCGTCGACTTTATGCACGTCATTCGAAGGCAGATGAGGGCCGAACTCCATGAGGGTACAGCCGAGAATAGCTCTTGTCGAGAGCTTCGTCATGGCGGTGTTGTGATCAAGTTTCATCGAGTTTTGGGGTTGCTAATTTAAACCCTAATAATGTTTTGATGGGTTCGGCTGTAAAACTTGCATTCGTGAAAAAGAAGATGAGGGGGGGGGTTGCGTGGGACGGCCTGATGTGGTTGAGTTGAGACGGAGGGCAGTGATTCATTTGGGTATGAAAATATATAAGTATATGTTGTATTTTAGTTATTAAAATCGAGTAAACTTCATAAATCAATATCTTTTTCATACGAGGTCGAAAAAATGCAAACTCAGTTGCGTTGGAATCGTATGGACGAGCACTACGCGATGGAGTTGGTTTGGAGTCGTTTGGAGTTAGTGAGAATTTCGGGTAAAATTAAACGCGCGTTTAATTTTATTCGAAATAAAAGCTAAAACGGAAATTAAAACCAAGGTGAGAACTTCTCACTCAATCGAATAGATTTCGATTTTATTTTAAATAGTTAGATTTAAAATATTTGAATGCATGTTTGAATGATGACTGTAAATTATTGATTGTTAAAATAGACATTGTGCGCCGTTAGTAAGCGGATGTTATTTAATATAAACATATACCGCGAATATTTCATAAACAGTGAAATTGGTATTATATATAGTATCAATATATATATATTGGCATATGTATATATTGCAGTTGATTGATTTCCCGCATTTTTTGTTTAGCGGATGAGACCCTATTACGCCGTTATTAAGCGGATAATATTTAATAAGAACATGTACCGCGATAATTTCGTACTGGAGCGAAATTGGTATTGTGCTAATGTTTTTGGATGCAGGAAACAGGTTGGAGGGATCCAACTGGATTCCTCAACAGTATTTATTTTATTTCAGATATTTTGATATTTGATGGATTATCATATCGATATATGATGGATCGTTGTAGTCGTGATTGACTATTTGGTGTGTAGCATCATTGGACCCAGATTTTGGGATTTTAAAATGATTTTAAAAGTGATTTTGAAAATATACTATATTTTTGGAATTGATCCATTATAAATAAATAAACGTTATAATTTTTAAAGTTATAAAAATTATGGTTTTTGTGAAATATAGTTAAAAAGCTGATTTTTAGAAATACGATTAAAAGTCGATTTTTGAGAAATATGAACTGATGATTTTATAAAATAATTTGGATTGGATTTTTGAATATATGATAAAAGTTTAAATATAGGATTTATAAAATTTGATTATTTTATAAATCGAAATGATGAAATTATAAAGGAATTTAAAGACGTTTTAAAAGAAAAATATAAATTGATTTATATTAAAGATTTATAAATTGATAATTTATAAATTAGAACGTAGGAATTATAAAACGAGCTTTTATAAGTGTAAGAATAAATTGTGAATGAATTTCATAAATAGAATGAAATTTATAGAATTTTATACGGTGAAGTCATAAATGGAATTTTATAAGCAGTAGGTTTATAAAATTTATTATGTTGTTAAAATAATAGTTTTGGATGCATAAATGAATCTTATAAGTTATAAGATTTATAATTATGAAATTCTAAGGAACGATTTTGTGAAATAATCGTTTATAAGTAGTTAACTTATAATATGAACGTTTAGTTTATAATTTAGTTATAAACTGGAATATGTTAATAAAGGAATTTATAAAAAGGAAGTTTTTATAAATAAATCGAAATGGAATTTATAAACGTTGTTCTATAAATTCACAAACGACTTATTTTGATAAGTTAATTGTTATAACTTATAAATGGAGTTATATTCACGTTTTTAGACAGTGAATAATCCTTTAAAATAAAATGAATAGAAAGGATGAAATTTGTTAATGAAGTATATTCACGTTTTTGAATAGTGAATAATACGTTAAAGAAAATGTATTGAATGTGAATGTTTTAAATAGAATTAAAACGATTTAACGATGTTTTAATTGTGTTGAGATTCGAAATCATAGATTTCAACATTTATTGTTGAAATAGACGTTTTCGAGAAATGAAAGGAAATGGTGGACTATAACACTGTTGTTATAGTAAATGATTTCCGAAAGGAAATGGGTTGTATAGTATTGGGATTTATATATCTATTTAATTTCGAATCCCTATACTAGTGATTTTGGGACGTTGTAACGATGTTTTACGCAACATTCGTTTTGGCCCAAATAAAAATGTTTAAGAGAATGATTTCCCTTAAAAAATGAATAATATACTTAATTCGATTTAAGTATATTGAATATTTTCAAAGGTTGAAAATAAAAAGATTTGTCGATTACTTATTTTTGATAAGTATGGAAATGTTTTCCAATATGAAGTGAATAATTAGAATTTATCTTTTTGAAGATAAATTGAAATGAATTATTGAAATCGTATATGCACGAATATTTTGAAATATAAATTCATTATGGAATTTATATGTGAAAAGTGAAATTTGTTTGAAAATAAATATTGTTTTATTTTTTTGAAGTGTTGAAATTATATATCTTGTAAAGATATTTTGGAAAATAAATAATTTGGAAAATTATTTGGAATCTGGTGATGTATGCATATCCAGTGATAGTTCAATAACCGACTATCAATATTTCCCTTTGAATGGGTATTTGATGTGAATTGTTTGAATTTGAATGCACACTTATTTTTGAATAAGCGCTCACTATTCGGGTTAACCGGGAAAGGACCATGGGGTCGTATAACCCATTCCGAATATGTGATACGTCGTTGTGAATTGCATTTGAAGATCGGTGTTGAAGACCGGTATTTGCGAGAGCGATAGGATGACCTATCGATTGTCTCTGCACTGGGTCGCTCCTGGTATAGAGATTCCATAAGTGATGGGAAATTCGATCAGGATTGTGAATATCCGGATTGCAAGGACTTCTTTGTAAGTGCCTTCGGTTCTGTTCGATCCCGGAACAGACTTGTATGGATTGTATGTCTGACATTACAAGTTGAGATATAAAGCCGATTTCTTTCAAATATATTTCTGTTGGTGGCGGAGAATTTATTCTTTGCTTAACACCCTTCTTTGAGACGTACGAGCTCAAAGGTTATATAGTTGAAGTTATCAGCGATATATCCCATTTTGGTAATGTGACATGCTGAGTGATGCTGAAATGATCATTGTGTTGATTATTTGTGATAGGATCATTTATTTGATCGTCTATCTTAGTGATCATTGTGTTGATCATTTGTTGACCCAAAGCACGGCTTTTTGTACAAAGTGTGTTTTTGTGGACGTGAATTCATCGAGCCTCACATCCCGTTAATGGTCAAAACAGGAAAGATGCGGCAAGGTTATGAGGGGTAGCTCCCTTTAGGGTATGTGCATTTCCTTCTGGAAAGGGTGGTATCATGGTATGGAGCCCAGATACTTACTCATGTTGATACACTATATCTATTTCTGTGTGGTGTTGTTGGTGACGAGCGCTCGGTTAAAGGTCCGATGGGACCGGGGGATGCCATATTCGTGTAGTAGTTACCTAGTGATAAAGGTAACCCGGCCTTGTGTTGGCAGAGAGCTGGTTAAGTTCTCGGGACGTCCAGCCAGAGGCGATCCCATGTGGCAGTAGGAAGTTCCTTAGCCTGACCATTTGTTGGAAATCCAAAGAAACAATACGATCTTGTACGGTTTTAGTTGTAGAACCTGCTTCCTCAGGAGGTAGCTATAGTAGGCATAATATAATGGTACCTATGCTGGCTAAGATTTATATTCTACTTTCGAAATGAATTTTTCCTACACTATGCACTAATAATAATATCAAATGCTCTTTTTAAATGCGTATCAAGCATGTTTGACTACCATAAGGAGAAATCTTCTCCAAGTCTGCGTTTGCATTGTGTGTGTGGCAGGAGGTCTTATGGTAGTCTCATTTTTAAAAGCATTGCGAATTGATTTAAAAATATTCCTCTTTTGATTTTAAAAAAAATAAATAAACTGTTTTGAGTTCTCACACCAGTCACATGACTGACTTGGAGTTTATTGTTTTCATTCCTAAACTCTGGGTGCCCACCAATTTCCACACGGGCAGTCAAGAGTTAAGGTTTATCAGGATATTCTGGAGTTGCTGGAGGCAAGCTGGATTGGCATGGCGTATTACTAGTATATAGTATTTCTTTTTCCGCTGCACTGTTTATTGTTGTATGTTGTTGTACACTCTGATGATATGATGTAATGAAATGTAATGTAATAACTGATATAGTTCTTTGTTTAAAGATTATTCATTTATTATTATATGTTGTTCCGCTGCGAAATGTGAGATTCTGATGTTGTTCTGTTTTGTTTCTTCTGTCCCGTTCTTTTTTCAAATTTTCTGTTTTCTTTCTCTATTTCCTATCTTCTTATCTTCTCTTTCTCTCTTTTTCTTTTCTTTCTTTTCTTTTTTTAAAACCCATAACATTCCGAGTTTTCGGCCTTCGATTTCTCGGCAGTCGATAAAGTGAGTGTCGATGTCGGATTATCGAAGAACGAAAATCCGTGTACGTTACATTTGGTATCAGAGCTGATGGTTAAGCGACAACCATGGTTCTGTTGGGTATTACTCATTAGAGATAGAGCCAGTAGTACTCTAGAATGAGTTTGAGTGTAATAATAGCTATGAGAGCGTATTTGTTAGTGAATATAAAATTGTTTTATATTGTGATGATTGGTTTATTGAGTGGTATATGAACTTTCGTCAGCACAGCCTCGAAACTGAGCCGAAGGGGTTTCTAAACACTTGAATAGAACAATTCGACATAATATTGTTTTTAAATTGGGTAAATGGAATAATTTTGCCTTGAGTATATTTTTATATATAAAGGAATAATTTTTCAGAATTATTAAAATATATATAAGTTGATTGTTAGGTTGTTTGAATAATCTAAATAAAAGAATAATTGTATAAGTAAAAGAATTATAAGAATTGAGTTATAATTAAAGTGAATTACAATTGTGAAATAAACTTATATATACAAGAAGTAAAATTATATGAATATATTTTTGAATATGAGTTGTAAATAATCAAGTGGATTAAAAGAAATGTGAACTTAAGTTATATGAATGAAATTCAACTTTTTAAATTGAATTGAATTAATGAAATGAATGATAATCAAATGAATATAAACAAAGAAATTTGGTTGTAATAAATAAACATTGGTTGTTATTTGATTGTTAGATGATTGTATGTAATTCATTAAGTAGTTAATGAAATGGAAAGCTATGTAATTGAATTCAAATTGAAAGTAAATAAATTTGAATAGAATTGAATGTGAATGGGATTTAATTAGTGAATGTTAACAAATTGAAACTAATTAGAATTGAGAATGAATGTTAGTAAATCCAATGTAAACAAATCAAATGTGATTTAAAGTGAAAACCAATTCATTGTATATGAATGAAAATATAAATGAATATATATTGATAATGAATTTGTTGAATGTTAGTTGGTTGATGGTTGAATATATATTGCTATTGTTGCATTTGCTATATGACATATATAGTTATTATGAGATATATGTTGTATATTGAGATTATTTGCATATGTGCATGGTTCTCATGTTGTTTGTTGAGTTTAGTAGGTGCGGATCGCTTTTGCTTCGCATTTGGAGTTCGCTTTAGCGCTATATTAGCCATATATGCTTGCTAATAAAATATAAGGTACATATCTCGGATTAAATATCGTACTTTTACACTTTTTTCCCTTCGGGATGCCTCATTACTTGATGAGATGTATATTTGTGATATATATACTGTCATTTTTTTTTCGGATCGAGCCGCGCAAAGGAGACTATGGCGAATTTTTCCGAAAATTTAAGGCGTTAGAAAATTTTTGAGAAAATTGGGAAAATTTTGGAAAACTTTAACTTTGTTTGAGAGTTGAAAGTTAAATGATATAGATTGTTTTTGAAAACATAACTAAGTATGATTTGAAAACTTAGTAAAAGTTATCATAAGAAGTTTAACTTTAAATTTTGGAAAATTAATAGATTCTGTAACTCTTCTTACTTGTAATTTCGGGGACGAAATTCTTTTAAGGGGGAAAGATTGTAACGACCCAGAATTTTTATTAATTAAAAATTGAATATTAAATTAATTTTAAATATTAATAAGTGAATTTATAAGTCAAATAAATTTTTATTTGAATTTTTGGATTTAATTGGATTATTAAATCGATAAATTAATATGTGAAATTATGGAAATAATTGAAAATGAGTTAAATATGATTGAAAATAATTTGGAAAATTTTATTTAATCATACTGGAGTTATAGAAATATTTTAGAACTTTTAAAATCGAATTAAAAGTTAATTTGTGAAAATTGAATATTTTAATATTTTATAATCGACTGTAAAATAGCCAATTTTTGAACAGTCTCAGAATTGAACGAAACCAGTTCCATTGGATCCGTAATAGTTAGTTATTACCGGATTTCAATTTTCGTATCAATCGGAGTTATCGTTTGATCGTGGCAGCTCGAAACGCATCGAATCGTTTTTTAATTTAAATTTGACGAGTCAAAATAGCCATTTTTCAAAAAGTCTCGGATTTCGACGAAACCAGTTTCATCGGATCCGTAATGTGATATTATTGTAAGGTTTCAAATTTCAAGTCAATTGGATTTACCGTTTGTCCGGTACGAATTAAAACGCCTAGAAATCGACTTAAATCGGTTTAATTCAAATTGAGCGTTTTCAGCCATAACTCGCACATACTTCCGAATTAGCTTCCGAAACCTGTTCCATTGTGTCCGGGACGCGGGATAAACCCTAGGTACGCTGGTTACGGCGTCTAAATCGGAGTTCGGAATTCCCGGGATGAATAGTGTTTACGCTTGCTTTTTCTATAAATAGGAGTTAAAAATCTAAAATAAAAAAAAAATGTAAAACCCTAATTTCTAAACGTGGCCGCCACCTTCAGAAATGGATGGCCGAAAATTGAGCAACTTCCTCCCTCCAAATCTCCTAATCCATCAACAATTACGAGGAAGTGTCAACTAGCAAATTGAAGAGCTCGTCAAGCTCTTTAATACCAACGGTCAAGATCGTGAATGGCTTCACGGATCAACGGGAAAATGGAGATGAAGTCGTCGACTTTATGCACGTCATTCGAAGGCAGATGAGGGCCGAACTCCATGAGGGTACAGCCGAGAATAGCTCTTGTCGAGAGCTTCGTCATGGCGGTGTTGTGATCAAGTTTCATCGAGTTTTGGGGTTGCTAATTTAAACCCTAATAATGTTTTGATGGGTTCGGCTGTAAAACTTGCATTCGTGAAAAAGAAGATGAGGGGGGGTTGCGTGGGACGGCCTGATGTGGTTGAGTTGAGACGGAGGGCAGTGATTCATTTGGGTATGAAAATATATAAGTATATGTTGTATTTTAGTTATTAAAATCGAGTAAACTTCATAAATCAATATCTTTTTCATACGAGGTCGAAAAAATGCAAACTCAGTTGCGTTGGAATCGTATGGACGAGCACTACGCGATGGAGTTGGTTTGGAGTCGTTTGGAGTTAGTGAGAATTTCGGGTAAAATTAAACGCGCGTTTAATTTTATTCGAAATAAAAGCTAAAACGGAAATTAAAACCAAGGTGAGAACTTCTCACTCAATCGAATAGATTTCGATTTTATTTTAAATAGTTAGATTTAAAATATTTGAATGCATGTTTGAATGATGACTGTAAATTATTGATTGTTAAAATAGACATTATGCGCCGTTAGTAAGCGGATGTTATTTAATATAAACATATACCGCGAATATTTCATAAACAGTGAAATTGGTATTATATATAGTATCAATATATATATATTGGCATATGTATATATTGCAGTTGATTGATTTCCCGCATTTTTTGTTTAGCGGATGAGACCCTATTACGCCGTTATTAAGCGGATAATATTTAATAAGAACATGTACCGCGATAATTTCGTACTGGAGCGAAATTGGTATTGTGCTAATGTTTTTGGATGCAGGAAACAGGTTGGAGGGATCCAACTGGATTCCTCAACAGTATTTATTTTATTTTAGATATTTTGATATTTGATGGATTATCATATCGATATATGATGGATCGTTGTAGTCGTGATTGACTATTTGGTGTGTAGCATCATTGGACCCAGATTTTGGGATTTTAAAATGATTTTAAAAGTGATTTTGAAAATATACTATATTTTTGGAATTGATCCATTATAAATAAATAAACGTTATAATTTTTAAAGTTATAAAAATTATGGTTTTTGTGAAATATAGTTAAAAAGCTGATTTTTAGAAATACGATTAAAAGTCGATTTTTGAGAAATATGAACTGATGATTTTATAAAATAATTTGGATTGGATTTTTGAATATATGATAAAAGTTTAAATATAGGATTTATAAAATTTGATTATTTTATAAATCGAAATGATGAAATTATAAAGGAATTTAAAGACGTTTTAAAAGAAAAATATAAATTGATTTATATTAAAGATTTATAAATTGATAATTTATAAATTAGAACGTAGGAATTATAAAACGAGCTTTTATAAGTGTAAGAATAAATTGTGAATGAATTTCATAAATAGAATGAAATTTATAGAATTTTATACGGTGAAGTCATAAATGGAATTTTATAAGCAGTAGGTTTATAAAATTTATTATGTTGTTAAAATAATAGTTTTGGATAAATAAATGAATCTTATAAGTTATAAGATTTATAATTATGAAATTCTAAGGAACGATTTTGTGAAATAATCGTTTATAAGTAGTTAACTTATAATATGAACGTTTAGTTTATAATTTAGTTATAAACTGGAATATGTTAATAAAGGAATTTATAAAAAGGAAGTTTTTATAAATAAATCGAAATGGAATTTATAAACGTTGTTCTATAAATTCACAAACGACTTATTTTGATAAGTTAATTGTTATAACTTATAAATGGAGTTATATTCACGTTTTTAGACAGTGAATAATCCTTTAAAATAAAATGAATAGAAAGGATGAAATTTGTTAATGAAGCATATTCACGTTTTTGAATAGTGAATAATACGTTAAAGAAAATGTATTGAATGTGAATGTTTTAAATAGAATTAAAACGATTTAACGATGTTTTAATTGTGTTGAGATTCGAAATCATAGATTTCAACATTTATTGTTGAAATAGACGTTTTCGAGAAATGAAAGGAAATGGTGGACTATAACACTGTTGTTATAGTAAATGATTTCCGAAAGGAAATGGGTTGTATAGTATTGGGATTTATATATCTATTTAATTTCGAATCCCTATACTAGTGATTTTGGGACGTTGTAACGATGTTTTACGCAACATTCGTTTTGGCCCAAATAAAATGTTTAAGAGAATGATTTCCCTTAAAAAATGAATAATATACTTAATTCGATTTAAGTATATTGAATATTTTCAAAGGTTGAAAATAAAAAGATTTGTCGATTACTTATTTTTGATAAGTATGGAAATGTTTTCCAATATGAAGTGAATAATTAGAATTTATCTTTTTGAAGATAAATTGAAATGAATTATTGAAATCGTATATGCACGAATATTTTGAAATATAAATTCATTATGGAATTTATATGTGAAAAGTGAAATTTGTTTGAAAATAAATATTGATTTATTTTTTTGAAGTGTTGAAATTATATATCTTGTAAAGATATTTTGGAAAATAAATAATTTGGAAAATTATTTGGAATCTGGTGATGTATGCATATCCAGTGATAGTTCAATAACCGACTATCAATATTTCCCTTTGAATGGGTATTTGATGTGAATTGTTTGAATTTGAATGCACACTTATTTTTGAATAAGCGCTCACTATTCGGGTTAACCGGGAAAGGACCATGGGGTCGTATAACCCATTCCGAATATGTGATACGTCGTTGTGAATTGCATTTGAAGATCGGTGTTGAAGACCGGTATTTGCGAGAGCGATAGGATGACCTATCGATTGTCTCTGCACTGGGTCGCTCCTGGTATAGAGATTCCATAAGTGATGGGAAATTCGATCAGGATTGTGAATATCCGGATTGCAAGGACTTCTTTGTAAGTGCCTTCGGTTCTGTTCGATCCCGGAACAGACTTGTATGGATTGTATGTCTGACATTACAAGTTGAGATATAAAGCCGATTTCTTTCAAATATATTTCTGTTGGTGGCGGAGAATTTATTCTTTGCTTAACACCCTTCTTTGAGACGTACGAGCTCAAAGGTTATATAGTTGAAGTTATCAGCGATATATCCCATTTTGGTAATGTGACATGCTGAGTGATGCTGAAATGATCATTGTGTTGATTATTTGTGATAGGATCATTTATTTGATCGTCTATCTTAGTGATCATTGTGTTGATCATTTGTTGACCCAAAGCATGGCTTTTTGTACAAAGTGTGTTTTTGTGGACGTGAATTCATCGAGCCTCACATCCCGTTAATGGTCAAAACAGGAAAGATGCGGCAAGGTTATGAGGGGTAGCTCCCTTTAGGGTATGTGCATTTCCTTCTGGAAAGGGTGGTATCATGGTATGGAGCCCAGATACTTACTCATGTTGATACACTATATCTATTTCTGTGTGGTGTTGTTGGTGACGAGCGCTCGGTTAAAGGTCCGATGGGACCGGGGGATGCCATATTCGTGTAGTAGTTACCTAGTGATAAAGGTAACCCGGCCTTGTGTTGGCAGAGAGCTGGTTAAGTTCTCGGGACGTCCAGCCAGAGGCGATCCCATGTGGCAGTAGGAAGTTCCTTAGCCTGACCATTTGTTGGAAATCCAAAGAAACAATACGATCTTGTACGGTTTTAGTTGTAGAACCTGCTTCCTCAGGAGGTAGCTATAGTAGGCATAATATAATGGTACCTATGCTGGCTAAGATTTATATTCTACTTTCGAAATGAATTTTTCCTACACTATGCACTAATAATAATATCAAATGCTCTTTTTAAATGCGTATCAAGCATGTTTGACTACCATAAGGAGAAATCTTCTCCAAGTCTGCGTTTGCATTGTGTGTGTGGCAGGAGGTCTTATGGTAGTCTCATTTTTAAAAGCATTGCGAATTGATTTAAAAATATTCCTCTTTTGATTTTAAAAAAAATAAATAAACTGTTTTGAGTTCTCACACCAGTCACATGACTGACTTGGAGTTTATTGTTTTCATTCCTAAACTCTGGGTGCCCACCAATTTCCACACGGGCAGTCAAGAGTTAAGGTTTATCAGGATATTATGGAGTTGCTGGAGGCAAGCTGGATTGGCATGGCGTATTACTAGTATATAGTATTTCTTTTTCCGCTGCACTGTTTATTGTTGTATGTTGTTGTACACTCTGATGATATGATGTAATGAAATGTAATGTAATAACTGATATAGTTCTTTGTTTAAAGATTATTCATTTATTATTATATGTTGTTCCGCTGCGAAATGTGAGATTCTGATGTTGTTCTGTTTTGTTTCTTCTGTCCCGTTCTTTTTTCAAATTTTCTGTTTTCTTTCTCTATTTCCTATCTTCTTATCTTCTCTTTCTCTCTTTTTCTTTTCTTTCTTTTCTTTTTTTAAAACCCATAACATTCCGAGTTTTCGGCCTTCGATTTCTCGGCAGTCGATAAAGTGAGTGTCGATGTCGGATTATCGAAGAACGAAAATCCGCGTACGTTACAGTCTTCTGGCTTAGCAGTTTTCTGGAGTGGAGTTCAGAAGCAGTTAAGTGAACCTATTTCTTCAATGGGTTGGCTAGTTAAGTGTAAGCTGTTCTGTTTGGTAAAAGAAGAGCAGTTTTCCTTGCATTTGGTTTGGGCTGATCGCAAAAGTGACTTGCGATTGTTTGAGTGTTCTCTTAGATTATCTGAGTTTTTCTGGATGTCTTCATAGAAGTCAGAGTTTTGTCCGCATCTGTAAGTTGAGGTTCCTTATCGACGGGAATTATAGGAGTGGTACCGGTGGTTCAGCTTTATAGAAGAATGGTTCATAGAAATTGAGATGGTGTAGCAACTTAGAGTTTTGGAGGAACTTCTGAATTTTTCTTATGGATCTATGAACCATATCTCTGGCGGGTGTGTTGAGTTGTGCTCGTGTTCTTCTTCAGCATTCTCTTCTACTTCGGATCAGAGTTGAGCAGCGAAAGCAGTTTGGAAGTGCATCTGCTTTTCTTTTTTGGACAGAAGAATTTGTTGTTTTCTGATGTTGAGGAGTAGAGTTTGAGATCTTGATCCTGATTGATCTTGAGGAGATCATTTTGTTGTATTGATTGGTCTAGTTGTTTCTAGAGGCATCGACAAAGGGATGAGCTGATCAGTAAGGGTGTAGGCAGCCCAGGATCGTTCGGAGAGTTTCTTGGACAAGAGACGAAGGAATTTGGATTCCGGAGTCGGAGATTTAATTTTGGACAAGTTTTCTCCGATCGAAAAGGAGCTATAAGTTTGAGTAAGGCTGGAAAGCTAGCTATGAAGAGTTTTGGATCTTTTCTGTAATTTTGGAGGTTAAGTGATTGATCTACATGATTGAATTGCCAGTTTGGATAACTGGGATTCGATGAGAGTCACGTATCTCTGAGGGAATACATGTATGATTTATCTCTAGTTGTGGAACCAGTAGTTTGGGAGTTTTAACTGTTGAGTCAGACTCGTCTGTAGTCTGATATCTTGTCTAGTGTTGTAGATATAGATGAATAGGAGCTTTGTAGCTTCATAGTATTGATTGTTTGATTTCGGTAGAGCGAGTATCCCGGTATGTATATACATATATATACACACTTGGGGAAAACTCGATGAAATTTTATCCAGAATTTTGTCTGGATAATTAGATTTGTTTGATTGGTTGAATTGGTTGTTAGCATATGTTTGATATATGCTTATGTTTTAAAATTTAAATTTTAATGAGATTATTAAATTACCTTTGTTTTAAATTTTGGGGACGAAATTCTTTTAAGGGGGAAGGATTGTAATATCCCAGAATTTTTAACAATATCAATTTAATAATTTGTATTAAAATTAAATTGATATTGATATTTTGTTAATAATAATTCAAATAGATTTAATAATCTTCTTAAATAATTATTTAATTGGTTATTTTATCTTTTAAAAATAATAAATCGATTTCTATTGACAATATAAATATATAGTTTATATTTTAAATAGCGTTGTTTTAATAAATAAAACATATTTTTCTAATTCTAGTATTTGTAGTAATTTGGAAATTTGTTTTTATTTAATACATAAGCTTTTCAATGTTATAAAATAAATGATCTTGGTTTAAATTAATAAATGAATCATGATTTAAAATTCTAATATATACACATTAATAATTTGGAAATTTTGATTTTTATTAAATATAAAGTTTTCAAAGCTATTTAACAAATAAATATATGATTTTTAAATTGTTAAGAAAAAAATGTTTAAATGTTTAAAATAGTTTTAGCTTGAGCTTTAAATTTAATTAAATTGACAAAAGAGTTTTATAGCTTAATTAAATAAGTAACTTATTAATAAAAGAATAATTTATTTTATAATTATTTTATTTTAATAATAAGTCATTTTTTAAAAACATATTAATAATATATTGTTTTAGAAATAGATTTTGAACAAAATTTGCAATTGTTATTTCAAATTAAAATTTATATGTATATAACTTGATTTTAAAATATTAGATTTTGAATTTAATTTGAATAATCCAAAGTATAATTTTTTTAATTGTTTTGGTTTTTATATAAGCTTTATTTAATTATAAGAATAATTTGTTTTTATTTTTTTTAAATTTTTATATATATAAAATACTAATTAACAAATTAATTTCGCTTAACATATATATTAACATGTAAACTAAAATATAAATTACTTTTAAAAAGACAAGTGTTGATTTCTTAAGCCACTTATAACCATATGTTAAAAGATTAACATATTAAGTTGACAAATGTTAAAATAAAGGACAAGTGGCTTTTGAAATATAGATTTTCTTTTATTTTTATTTACAAATAATTTCAGTTTATATAAAAACTCTTTCCTTCATTTTTCTTTCCTTTTCAAAAGCTTAGTTAGCAAAATCTGAAACAAATAGAGTAAGCTAACTCTTCAAAACCAAAATCTGTAAACTGTTCCCTCTAAATTATTTTCAAAACAAAATCTGAAGTCATTAATCATCTTCAAATCCTCAGACAAAAATGCAAACCAATTACCCTGTAACCACCTTCAAACCTTGTGAATCAAATCCCTACAACCTTTTCAAATCCGTCAAGCATTCTTCAAAATTCTGTAACCATCTTCAAAAGCAAATTTAAAAATCTGTAGTCTGCATCTTCAACCAAGCCTGCAAACAGTTTTAAAATCAAGCAAAAAGCATTTTTTCTTTCCAATCTGGAAATTGGATTTTGCATGCCACCTGAAAATAAAAGCAAGTTCAAAAGAAAGTCCGCAAACCCAAGTTTTTAAATTCAAATGCAAGTTGATTTGGGAATCAAGTCACTTGCAGATGTTTTCTGCAACTCCATTCAAAGCTTTTAAAAAATCAGGCTTTGTTTCTTCTAAACAGTGAATAACTTTTAAGTTTTAAAATTTTAAAAGGTTGCATGCTAGAATGTTTAATATAAATAAGCATTGTCTGTGTGATGATAAAAGTTGATGTGATATGTATTTGTTTGCATGCAGTAATTCTCTGTTTATTTCTATTGTTCGAGCAAACTGTGATACAATCTTTATCCTTTAATTTAGTTCCTGATGTAAGGAAATTTTTAAAGAAATGTTGTTTGATTTTCTTAAGTCAATACTTAAATTTAAGTAAGTAATAAAAAAAATAAGTGTTTGTCACTGGAAAGCACAAAGAACATCAGTATATGATAGTTTTAACTAGAATTAAAATATGTTAAACTTGTAATGCAGTTTCATAAATATAAAGCATTAACTATAACTTGATTTTTAGATCTAGAATTAGGATTTTAAAGTGTTAAATGAAGTTGCAGTTGGGGTTTTAACAGTTATTGAATTTTTAGCAAATTCTGATGATTTTTTGAATTTGGAAATCTTGAGTTACTTCTGGGTGATGGTGTAGGAACAGGAGAAGTTAGGAAAAATCTTGAATGATGATAAAATTTGTCAGAGTGATTGTAGATTTTGGATTTTACTTTTAAACCCTAGTTTTAAGATAGTTTGATGAATCAAACTTTTTGATTTGTACAATGGACCGAGTGCTTCAATCTCTTGGGAATGGGTAGTATGATTGTGGTTGAAGCCATGGTCGAAGTCGTTGACCTGCTGATGGTCGGAGGGGTGCATTCTCGCCGTTGACAGGTTTTGAAGAAAACCTGAATTTTGCTATTTCCAGGTTTGAATAGTGCTCGTTTTTGATTTGAGAAAGTGTAGTGGTTTTGGAGGGTTGCGATCTCGTCAGTGGATGATTGCTGATAGGTAGGGGCGTTGGTGAATGGCTGGTGATGGCTGGAGCCACAGTGCACGTGCACCGTGCACTGGAAGTCCAGGTGGGTGTTGAAGTTGTTTTGTTGTAGAGCGACTCGACTGAAATTTTGGTTGGACTCGAAGTAAATGGGAAGATTGCTCGGGGAAGAGGGGTGTTTAACTCGAAGCATGAACGGATGTGTCTCGAGTTGAATGTTTTGTTTCAGGTTTATAGAAACCTGTAGTTCCTGTTTTAACACTTTTAAAAACTGAAGTTTTTTTTAAAATGTTTAGGAAATTTTAAACCTAGTTTAAATTCAAGTTGAATTTTTGAAATCCAAGATAAATTGAAAATCTTAGATTTTAAATTAAAATAAAGTTTTAGACTTTAAATTTGTTTAACTACTTTATATTGAAAAATAGTTTAAACCTTTTAAAAATGAAGTTGTTAAGATATGAGCAAGATTTAAAATTTTATTTAAATCGGGAAATCTAAAAGTTAAACTTGAACTTCAGTTTTAAAATTAAAGGAAGATTTAAATTTGAAGATTTATACAAGATGTAGATTCAAATTTATTGAATTTTGAAATGGAATTAGTTTCAAAATTTTGTTGAATTTCATATCTAAAAACAAACACCTGTTTGTCTAGCAATTTAAAAAGTTTTAAATTTGTTTTAAACTTTGGTTAAGTTTAAAATTTATTCCTTTTAAATTTTGTATTTGAAATGAAATTTAAAAGTAATTTCTAAGGTACTTGTTTTAAATAAATTGTTTTAAACATAATTAAGGAATGTTTTATCTTAAAATTAAGTTAAGAATTAATGTTTGAAATTAATTTATTAAAAAAAGGTAATTAAGGAATAATTAGTTAATTTATTTAATTAATTTATTAAGATTTAATGAATAGTGATTAGGGGTTAATCAATTTAAAATTAAGATCATTAATTAGATTATTAATTAATTATTAATGAGTTATTAATTATGTAATTAAGCTTTAATCAAGGTTTATTAATTAAATAATTAGAATTAATTAATGGATGATTAAAGATAACTAAATTTGTAATTAATCTCGGTAAATTACTTAATATAAATAATTGGAAAATGGTTAATGAAGGTCATTAACTAGGATTATTAAATAATTAATTAATGTGGTTAATTTTTAATAATTAATTAGATTAATTAATTTAATAATAATCAATTGTGAATTGTTGAGATTAATTACTTAATAAAGTAATTAAGAAATTAATTACTTAATGTAATTAATTTAGTTTAATGTGATTGTTTAATTTAATTAATTAAGTTTATTAATTAATTTTAAACACTTGAGGTTTTAAAGATATTTACTTATGTAATTTATGGATTGAAAATTACTTGGTGAAGTAATTGTTTAATAATTACAGGTTGTAATTAAATGAAGATGTTCAAGAATGAAGTAATTTGGAGTATAATTACTTAGAAATTAATCAAGGGATTAATTAAGGAATCAATTAAGGAATAATTGATTTATTTTAATGAGGTAATTAAGTTAGTTAATCACTGAATGTGATTTATCTGGAAGGATTAATAATTATGGGTTAATTACTTAAGGTAATTAATTTAAGAAGGTAATTAATTAGATTAAGGATTATTAATTATTATAATTAATGATGTAATTAAAAGTTGATTAATTAAGATTAATTAATCAATGATAAATGATTAAAGGTAATTAATTATTGCAATTAATTAAGGATTAAGGTAATTAATTATAGTTAATTAATTAATTGAAGTAATTAAAGGTTAATTACTGTTTGGTTGAGAATAATTAATTTGTGAAATTAATTAAGGATAATTACATGAATGTAATTAAAGGTAATTAATCAAGGGTGATTAATTAAGGTGATTAATAATAAATGATTAATTGATTGTAATCAATTAAATGATTAAGTAAGCAAGATCTATATTGGTGAAGTAATCAATTTAATTTATTTTAAATTAATTAAAGATGAAGTAATTAATTTAATTCACTTTAAATTAATTATAAATAGAGATAGTTAATTTAATTCATTTTAAATTAATTATATTGTGATGAAATAAATCATTGCTTATGTATGAATGGATGATATTGATTGCCTTGGATGCTTTGTGATATCAGAAATGAGACAGGTTTTGTGGTATGAATGCTTAGTTGCATTGTGATGATGATATAGATTATTTATTGTGATGGTGATATGGATTACCAATTGAAATGAATTATGGATTGCCTATTTATTTGATAATGTTGATTATCAATTGTGATTTGTGAGTTATCTATCTGTGTGTATATAGATAATTGAATTCGTTTTAAACCTTAAAACAATTTGGACCTAAAAGACACGCTTTGGATTTCGATGAGACCGGGATCGAGTTTCCATAATTGGATATCCGAAAACCACATCGATCCAAATTAACGATAGGTCATGAATCTTATGTGAAGAGTGAAGACTCGAGGTGTAAGGACTATTAGTCAGTATAACACTGGGGGTGATTCCGTTATGAGTTTGATGGAAATAGTACTTACAGGCTTGAGATGGAGATTCAGAGTGCAAGGGTTATCGTCATTAACCCTGAGGGTGATTCCAAAATGAGTGTAACGAGATAATGCCTTCGGTTTCATTCGAACCTGGAACGAACTTGTATGGATTGAATGCTTTCAAAACATCGTCAGGTGGACAATGAGCATTCTAAGTGATGTGTTCACTAAAGATAATCGTAGCCTCAAGCCTCATCAACGGGGATTGGCTAAAATAGGGGAGGTGCAGCAAGGCTTCGTGGGTAGCCCCCACTTGAGAGTGAGATTTACCCTTCTCTAGAGGTCCCTTTATTCCGGCTATGTGGACGGTTGTGAGCTCCAACCATCGGGGTTGTCTTTTTCGGGACTGTCCAGTAAGGGATGGTTCCGGCCTTGTGTCGTAGGGAAATTAGGGTGGCTGCTTGGTACGGTGATTTAGGCCTCGTACTGTGACGGGCGATACCCCAGTAGCCTTGCCATTGTATGGAATTCAAAATCCAATAAGTGCTAACGGTTTTGATTGTATTACCCACTTTTGTGTCTAGTAGCTGGAATTTAATAGATGTAACAATTTCGGCTACTTCATATTTATTTAAAAACCCTAGACCTATTATAATATCATCGGATTTCCTATCAAATGTTTTATTAGCGTAAGGTAAAAACTTTTCCATGTTTATGTGTGGGAAGTCTTACGTGATACCTTTCTTTCAAAAGGTTTTTGAAAGTTAAGCAACCTTAACCTGTTACTCACACCAGACCCATGTCTGACCCGGTGTTTATTTATGTTTCCTTAAACTCTTGGGTACTAAAATTTTACGAGTAGCCAAGGGATTCAGGTTAGCTTTGACGAATTATGGAGGAGCAAATGGAGCAGGAGGCTTCTGCGTTGTAGTTATCTAATTTCCGCTGTGTTGGTATATCTGAGTCGTTTCTCTTAGTTGTTCTTGTACTATATTGAGTTGTATAACTAGACAGTTGTTTATAAATGTCTAATATGTGATGTATATCTATGTAACTCTGATAGTAGTTGTAAACTTTGTAATGTTTATGTTACTAATATAATTTATTCATTCCGCTGTTTAGATTCTGATGTTGTTTCTTTATTCTCTTCTTTCTTTTCTCTTTCTATCCCTTTCTTTCTTATTATTGATGCGTCATTCTGTGGAGATGGATGGTGGGTCATTACATTTTCGGACTATAATCCGGCTAACGATAAAATATTTAAATAAAATATTTAAGTGCTCAATCGTAAAATATGCGGGTTGTTATATATTTGATCTGTAATCTTGCTTTTTTGTTTTAAACCTAGATTTTGATCTGATGTTGATTTACTTTGATGTTGAATCGATCTCCAGTTAGAACTTGAATTTATTGTTATCTGATCTACCATTTTTAAAACCGAAACCTATTCCAGGTTTGATTTAAAGCTTTGCATTGCTTGAATTTGCTTTACTGATTTGCTTTGTCTCAGGTTTTGGATTTAAACAGAGAAGCACTTGCATGCCTCAGGTTTTAAATTTTGATTTATACTTGAAACTGGAAATTAAAACAGAGGATAATCTTGGGTTTGATTTTCTTTGATCTGGTTTTGTTCCTAGTTACTATGGTTTTGAATATGAAGATGAAAGAAAATTTAAGCCTGGCTTCCTTTCAGTTATTAGAAATATGAGGAAGAGATTGAGAAGTCTGTTTATGTTTAATTTGTAAACTAAGAATCTTTAAGAAAAAAATGTGCCACTTGTTTAATTAATTCGACACTTGTCTTATTACTTGTAATTAGTTTCCTACACTAGTTAATATACTTGATTTTTCCCAATTGTACAATGTCAAAATAAACTGTTTTATGTTTAAATCCTTACTTTATTATAAATTACTTAATTTATACACAAACTATGTTTTAGCCCTTGTTTACTTAAGCATTTATGTTTTACTTTTACTAACCATACTTGTTCAAGTATAGAATTTAAAAAGAAAGAATATTGATCTTTTCTTACATCTTATTTTATACTTTTATAACTTTTTAAAGAAAATGAATTAAAACACAATTTATACATTTAATAAATAATCATACATATTATTTTTCAAAGTATAACTTTTAAATCCAATTCATTTTCAATACATTTTGAATTTCTAAATTAAAATTTTATTTATAATCCAATCCTATTTAAAATATTTATTTTGAATTTCAAAATTCAAATTTTAAAATAAATAAGTATATGTCTTATTAAATTAAATAAATTCAAATAAATCCACAATTTAATCCAAAAATTTATATAAATTATAAATTTAAATTTGACTCAAAAATTGGGATCGTTACAGATTCCCCCTTAAGAAAATTTCGTCCTCGAAATTTACAAACAGGGAGACGAACAAAGGATGGATACACAAAGACAGAGAATCGACTCATTAATCAAGCTGATTATCTATTTTGTATTTGGCTCACCAACTCAGAATATCCAAAATATGAGAGCGAACTCGTTCGATACTACACGAAATACCCGGGTCACCCGGTCTACGAAATATGCAAGGGCATTGGTTAGTTCGAATGAATAACTAACCACTCGTGGAATATGTTGGACCCTAGAGAATAGATAGATAGATTCAATCTTCCATTATTCTCAAATACTAGGTATGGATTTCAAACTCGGGTCGGAATACCCCAAAATTTACACCGGCCTGTCCCTCTTCGGACTTGGATCCTTACAAGAAATTACAACAAAATTCTCAAATTTGGTTTTAATCGAAATTGCTTTATCGATAGAAATCTTCATATTTTATTCATCAATTCATCCTAAATAGAATTTCAAATTCATTAAAGTTTAAAAATGAAAAGCTGATAACGAGAATACGAGATAGGAACTTATTAACAGTGATTCGCAAGGCCACCACCACACCAAAGCTTTTCCCATGAGCTGCCACAAAGCAATCAAAGAATTGAAACTGGATCGAAGGAGATTGATAGGGAAAAGATTGTTTCCTGGTTGTTGCAGCTATTGACCATTGTAGTGGTACTCCCCTGTCCCATATCTCGTCCTCTTCTTGCCCTCATACTTACTATCAGTGGATAGTAAGAGAATTTACCCAGGCATACAGACGGATATCATAGGGATACACTCATTCTAGGGTATACTTCACCCTATCTCTAATGAGTTACTTAATGTGTTATACTCCAAAAGCTAAACTTCAACCTTCAGCTCCGATATCAAGTTGTCACGATCCAAATTTCAGCATTCGAAAATCGATACCCGTACTTTACTTGTACTCGAATGCCGCAGATTCAACCGTTGAAATGCGACTCAATGCCGGAGCTTATAAGACATTAAGTATAACAAAATAGTGGAAGAAAAAGAACAATATCATTGATATACAATAGGTACAATATCTGATACAATAATGATATAATTTAGATATCGATATAAATATCAAAGACAAGATACAACAGCAGAAAGAGATAACATAAACTTGAACTCCAAAGAAGGAACACCAATATCAGCAATCTCCATCTCCAAAGCACCAATCCAGAAATAGCTCAAACTGACAATCAAGTTGTAATAAGCAAGGCCAGCCATGAATGCTAAAGTGTAGCAAATGCGATCCCCAAATCCAAAGGCTAGATGCAATGAATCTACACCTATTATTTGAGTATTTGAAAACACAACTCTAGACTGCCCGTGTGGAAAATTGTGGGCACTTAGAGTTTAGGAAGGGAACAATAAACTCCGGGCTATTCATGGGACTGGTATGATCAAACAAAAACAGTTTTAAACAAAACAAACAACAAAAGAATTTAAGATTGAAATCCGCAATGCTCTTTGGAAAATGAAACTACCATAAGGACTCCCGCCACACACACAATGCAAGTGCAAACATGGAGGAGATTTCTCCTTATGACAGTCAAAAATTCTTGATACGTGAAAATTATTTGATATTATTATTAGTGCACAGTGCATAAAACATTTCGAACGTATAATATTAATCTTAGCCAGCATATGTAGCATTATAATATGCCTACTATAGCTACCATATTAAATGGAAGGTTATACAACTAAAACCGTACAGGGAGCGCATTGGATGATTGGATTTCCAGCAAATGGTCAGGCTAAGGAACTTCCCTAATTAATGGAACGCCTCTGGAGGGACGCCCCTAAGAACCAAAATGGTTCCCTACCGACACAAGGCCGGGTTACCACTTCTCGGAAGTAACCCTCAAGATATGCCATCCCCGGTCGTAACCAACCTTTATCCGAGCACTCGACACCAACAACCACAAAGTAATAAATTTGCTGTAACCACATAGGTTAAATATTTGGGCTCTATACCATGATACCACCTCTATCTGAAAGAGATGGACATACCCTAGGGGCGTAACCCCTGCAACCTTGCCGCAAAATTCCTATTTCGACCATTTTCGGGTTATAAGGCTCGACGAAGTCTCGTCCACAAAGCTACGCTTTTCACAAAGCCATGCTTTGATCAACAAATGATCAGCAACACTTCGTACGCCATATTACCAAATTGGGAATGTATCACTAGTAACCATCAACTACATAACCTCTGAGCTCGTACGTCTTAGAGAAGGGTGTTAAGCTAAGAGAATAAATCTCCGCCACCAAACAGACATGCATTTGATAGAAACCAACTTTACATCTCAAAGTGTAATGTCAGACACACATCCATACAAGTCTTTTCCGGGTTTGAACAGAACCGAAAGCACTTCACAAAGAAGCCCTTACAAATTCGTATAATCCCTAATTACGTTCGGACTTCTCATCACAAAGGGTGACCATATCTCTATACCGGGGATCAGCCAGTGCAGAGACATTTGACGAGTTATCCTTTTGCTTTCAAAAATATCCTGTCTTCACCACCCGTCTTCAAATGCTACCTATAATGTCGTATCATTATTCGAAATGGCTTATATGACACAAAGGTCCTCTCCTGGCTAAACCGAATAACGAGTGCAATATTTCACAAGCATATGGATATTAGGATCTTAGTTAAGTCACAACATAAAACCAAAACCTTTCTTTAAATGGTTTAACAAATTACCATTTACAATTCTTTAAGCAAAAAGATTCATTTCACAAAGTTCATAAAGATTCATTCACGGCTTTCAAAACAATTTTCCTTTTCAAATTGGATTAACTCATCCAATCATTATATCAAAGACTCAATTCATAGCTTTCGAAACCATTTCCAGAGATTTATTCATAACTCTCGAAACAATTCTCTTTTCAAATCTTTTATATGAAAGATACACCATTTAAAATCCTCTTCGATTTCAAAACAAGGTTCAACAATCTTTTACAAAGATTCATTCATAGTTTTCAAAACAATTCATTTCAAACATGAAATCTTTCAACACAAGTTGAAAGTCCTTTCTTTATATCAAAGCTATTATTATTTGAAAACGAATAGTTTTCATTTTGAAAAAAATCCGATTTCATTTGTACAAGTTAAAGGCCTTGGGTTAAATTCAAATTCCCAAAATAATACTTTTTTAAAATGGTTTAAACTCATATAAACACATTTATAACTTGTATACCCTTTTTAAACCATAATTCTCAAACATAGAATTCAATTTCAAATTTTGAATTTAAATTCAAATCAAACTATTTAAATTTCAAAATCTAATTAAGTTATTCAAATCTTTTATCTTCAAAACTCCTTTTCAAACCTTTTTATATTTAACCCGATTCCATTTCCAAATATATTTAGATTCAAAATAGAATTTCTAAAATCATTTCAAAAATCTATGACTTAACCAATTTCCTCGTGCAATCCATATTTGTGTGTGTACGGTGTAGTCCAGGCGTTTTACATAATAGTGCTACATCATCAATCATCACAGATTCAAACACATCAATACTGATAAGCGGTATAATCTATAACGCTTATCTTCCATACACAGATTCACAGATAAATAATATACATTTATCATAGATGAATAAATTACATTCATCACATCTTGAATTAAAACAATTCATATCACAAAGCATCACACAGTAGAGATATCAAACAATTCATAGCATTTCATATAATTCAAACATCCATAAGTAAGGTTAATTAATTATCTGATTAATTTAAATCAGATTAATCACTAATCTTGGTTAATTAACACAGGTTAATTGCAAATTAATTAACTTTTAATTTTTAAATTAACCTTTAATTATAAATTAACTAACCTTTAATTAATAATAAAATCAATCTCAAATCATTAAATAATTAATCTTTAATTATTTAATTATTCTTTAATTAATTACACTTAATTAATTATCCTTAATTAATTATAATAAATTAATTAATCTTTAATTACCTAATCAACTTTGACCATTAATTAATTACTTTTAATTAAGTAATTATCTTTAAGTAATTATTTATCTTTAATTACTTATATCAATTATTCTTAATTAATTAATTATCCATAATTACATTAATTAATAATCCTTTATTAATCACCCTAAATAATTAACCTTAATCAACCTCATTAAGTAATTACTCCTTAAGATAATTAAAACTTTAATTAATCAAAGATAAATCATTTTGTCTTAATTAATTACCCAATTTTATTCTTTAAACTTTTATAAATTTGAAATAAATTTTGTTATACAAAATCACTTAAGAACTTTCATTAATTCAAAGTTCAATTTCACTTGTCTTAATTTATCACTTAACTTCACCATTTAAATATCAATTGAAATGCTTGAAATTGATTATTATTAACATACAAAATCTTTTGAAATTTTTTATTAATTTATGCAACCTTTCTAATATCATTATCGAAATCAAAAATTTTTGAAAAACCTTTAGCTTTAAATTTTTTATCATTAAACTTGTTAAGAAAAACTTGTTCAAATCTTGTTATTAGCACAAACATAAACCTATGCCCATAACACAAAATTCCACAAGTCAAATTGAAGTAAACCCAAGCACATATTCGAGTCACCCCCTTTTTTTCGTTCGCTTAAAATTTTAAACCTTTTCTATTTAAAACTGTCATTTCTTCCTTATGGTTACATGCTGCAAATGGCCCGAAAACACTCACAAGCAACATCCTAACCTCCTCGAGTTCATCTTTGAGTCCTACCTCCTACTCTTCTTTGCAATCCTACAGACATAAACGCATATGCACATACACGTGCACATATGATCAGAGTTTCTCTGACTATCACCGTGAGCATCGACACATCACCATACACTTTCCCTAATGATCTGATCACCCAGAAACCAGAAACGATGTTGAAATTGAAATCGAGCTACATGATCCCCACCTGGAACCGACTTGGTCAGCAGAAACTACCTCACGCCAGCCATCTCGACCACATGTCATCTCCAAATCACACCCCTAGCTGTACCATGATACCACGCGACAATCCCCTTTGGTGCGAACACTTCCAGTTCACCCATGATGACGTACGAACCAAAATTTCGACATTTACTAAAAACTAGGTTAAACCCCTAGATCAACATTTTTCGATCACCACGACGATTAATAAATTAACCCCTCATTTTTCCTCTGACCACCTAACCTGAACCACCACCGGACTCAAGCACAATGAAGATCTTCTCGTAAATCGTTGGAGATTGACGAAAAAACAAGATTCCGTTCAAACCCAAATTTCACCACAAATCAACACTAAAAAATTCTTGTTTTATTATTAAAATTCATTACTTTAGAGTATGATTCCAATTACATAATCAAATTGTAAGAATTTGACAATTGAATTTCCTAACTTTGTTTTAATTTTACTATAATTCTTTGTTTTTGAATTAATTCCTTAATATAAACACATGAAACCATTTTTAAAAATAAACTAGCATATATACAATCATTTTTCTTTTAGGAATCATAGCTTAAAATGGATTAGACAAAAAGATATGAATTTTCTTTGGTTATTCTTGGGTCTGGAAAACACAATAGAATATATACATATACCCAGTCATGCATACTATATATAGCCTAATTCAATTATATTTAAGTGAATACATCCAGACAAACATATATGCACATCATCACCACACAGATACATCACATGCATCGGTATCAAAAGAATAAAGGTTGAAAGTTTGCTCACCATAATGGCAAGAACAGAGCAGTATTATATTTGATCTGGAATCTTGCTTTTTTTGTTTTAAACATGGATTTTGATATGAGCTTGATTTACTTTGATGTTGAATTGATCTCCAGTTTGAACTTGAATATATTGTTTTTTGATCTGCCATTTTTGAAACTAAGGCCTATTCCAGGTTTGATTTAAAGCTTTGCATTGCTTGAATTTGCTTTACAGATTTGCTTTGTCTCGGGTGTTGGATTTAAACAGATAAGCATGTGCATGCCTCAGGTTCTAAATTTTGATTTATACTTGAAACTGGAAATTAAAACAGAGGATAATCTAGGGTTTGATTTTCTTTGATCTGTTTTATTCCTGGTTACTATGGTTTTGAATATGAAGATGAAAGAAAATTTAAGCCTAGTTTCCTTTCAATTTTTAGAAAAACGAAGAAGAGATTGAGAAGTCTGGTTATTCTTTATTTGTAAACTAAAAATCTTTAAGAAAACAATGTGTTCCACTTGTTTATTTAATTCAACACTTTGTCTTATTACTTGTACTTATTTTCCTACACTTGTTAATATACTTGTTTTTTCCCAATAGTTCAATGTCAAAATAAACACTTTTATGTTTAAATCCTCACTTTATTATAGATTACTTAATTTATACACAAACTATGTTTTAGCCCTTGTTTACTTAAGCATTTATGTTTTATTTTTACTAACTATACTTAGTTCAAGTATAGAATTTAAAAAGAAAGAATATTGATCTTTTCTTACATCTTATTTTATACTTTTATTACTTTTTAAAGAAAATGAATTAAAACACAATTTATACATTTAATAAATAATCATACATATTATTTTTCAAAGTATAACTTTTAAATCCAATTCATTTTCAATACATTTTGAATTTCCAAATCAAAATTTTATTTATCATCCAATCCAATTTAAAATATTTATTTTGAGTTTTCAAATTCAAAATTTTAAAATAAATAAGTATATATCTTATTAAATTTGAGAAATTCAAATAAATCCACAATTTAATCAAAAATTTTATATAAATTATCAATTTAAATTTGACTCAAAAATTGGGATCGTTACAGTAGATATACCGTTTGTAGATCTGGACTGGAGGTAACGCATAGCATCTATTACCGCCCATCTCGAATAAACTCCCATATCAAAAATCGAGGGATGGCCACCAAAACAATCACAAAATCAGAATATCGAAGAAATGTGCTCGATAGGAGGAATGACCGCACTTGGCCCGGTGTAGCTCTTGATTTTAGTCGCATCTAAGCTGACTCACTGGAGTCAGGGTCACGTCATATCGTATAAAATCATCACCAAACCATCCAACTTCATTTCTGGAATCTCCACCACGTACGCAGTTGTTAAAGTGGTTTTCGGTATTGGCAGAGAGTTTGACAATATCCGAGCCCGGTCACTTTAGCAACTAATTGTTATTATAACACCATGGTCATTTCAAAATAGTTTACACTTCAAAACCAAAATATCATTTGCATTTCAAAACCATAACAATACAATATCATTTCCATTTCAAATATATCTTAAAATCATAGCACTTCAAAGTCATAACTTTTTCGAAACCAAATACTTGAATTTATAACACTTTGGAAATCATAACACTTTCCTTTAAACAGCTTAGATATTAATAATAGTATATATAATAAAATATCTTATAAGATAAGATAGTTTATATAAAAATAGTTTATATTAAAAACGGTTTACATTAAAATAGTTTATATTAAAATAATTTATAAAGAAAAACATAATTTAAAAATACTTTATTTAATAAAATAGTTTCCTCAATTTCACAAATCGAATCAAATCAATTCGAATTCCAAAATTCCAATTTAATTCAATCTCAATTCTTCATTTTCGATTCAATTCAGTTTCTCAATAAATCATTTGAAATTATATCGATTTTGAATACAGATTTGGACCACAATATAAACCATTTAAATTCCAATATATTTCAAAGCTTTAATATTCACCTTTTCAAAACTAAATTTGATAATTTCTTTTTTATCTCAATTTAACTTCATTATTATTTAGTTTTGAATATTCGCTTAATAAAATCTAATATCATTCAAATAAAACCCAAATTGCAATAAACAAAATATTTCCCCTTCACTTTATTCAAACTTGAAATATTCATTTAATCACTTTAAACCAAAATCAATTTATAAAATCATATCCTTTAAAATCTCAAATTCAATAAATTTTAAATCGATTTAATTTAATAAAATTCCTAATTAATTACAATTTCAAACAAATTCAAATTTATCTTTCCAATCTTACTTATAAAATCATTATAAAATCTATTCTTAAAAATAAAATTTTAAACAATACTTAAACATATTATAAATTAATTAAATCAAACTTTATTAAATTAAAGCTTATTATCCAATCTATTCTATATTAAAACTTGTTTATACATAAAAATATTTTCAGTATTAAATAAAACTATATATATATATATATATATATATATATATATATCCTTTCAAAACCACAGAAATCATTTCAAAATATTTATATATTGACCAACAGTGACTGTATATAATTTTCTATCATATGGTCAAGTGATACGGATATTTATCATTTCAATCCCCAATTTAAATTTGTACGGGCATATATCATTTCAACCCGCAATCCCAAATTCAATTAAATGAAAATCGCTTGGGTTTATCATTTCAACCCATAACGATTTTCTCTTATTCTATAAGATCGTTCGAGTATGTATCATTTAACCCATAGGGAATTCTAAATTAACAGAAATTTGCAGAGTGATAACAGATATGATAATAACATAACAGGCATATATTATCAATAACAATATAATCTAAACAACATGATATGGTGTCATATCCCACAGGTGAACTGTTATAGGTAATAGCATATATAACAATTTAAATAACTACAACAGCATATTTCAATCGTCGTTTCAATTGAAATCAAATCTAATAAATATAAGAACGTTAATCATGAGTGATTGCTCAACTTTCGAGGCTAGAGATGAACGAGAATGAGACGAGTTACGAATCCAAGCATGAATTTCCAAAGCAAAGCTAGATTGGCACGAATTCGATGGATAAAGCTGATACGAAAATTGATGAAGCAATTAGAATCAGTTGATATAAATTGAATTAAATATATATATTATTTTCTTTTTCATGAATACAGTATGTTAATTTAAGACAAAAATTAAAAAAAATATAAATAAAAATTGTTTTAAATTAAAACCCATATGTTACAATCAAACATATACAATAGACTTCTATACAATAGACACATTTACTAGCATACTTTATAGATATTGTATACACTATGTACATATAAAAAAATTCATCAATAAGAGATTCATATCCACTTCCTA
Organism: Allium cepa; assembly: GCA_030765085.1. NCBI lineage: Eukaryota > Viridiplantae > Streptophyta > Magnoliopsida > Asparagales > Amaryllidaceae > Allium > Allium cepa. The sequence goes on from CM060928.1 coordinate 683,655,338, forward strand.
AACAGATTATAATATAAACTATGTATATATATATAATTACAGTATACAGTTTCCTTTAAACACTAAACTTATAAACCTATATATACAAAAAATAAGTTATATATTTATATAACATGTATAAAATCAGATAAATAACCAACACAGACAATACAAAGTAGCAGCCATATATATATATATACATATATATATATATATATATATATATATATATATATATATGCATACTAGTGTAAACTACTGGAGATTTATATATTACATAGACATTTTTATTTTAAAATATTAATATACGTAAAATATACAACACACAAATATATAGACACAAGTAGGTATAAACAGCCAATAATTTATACTTTCGAAACAGCATATATGTATTTTAATATGTATATAACTTCTGACAAATTGAACAAAGTATATGGTATGCGTATATTTAAACATATAATATATCTCTATTCAAAAATTCTATCAACACACACACACACACATATATATATTTGTGAACTAATTTATAAACTACAACATAACCTGTACACATATTATGCGCAATTTTTTTCAAACCAATATAAAACCCATATATTAATTATATAAACTTTTCCTTCAGCTGAGACAAAACAACTATTTTATTTATATTTTAAACATAGATAGTACTGCGTCTATGATATATACGTGCTATAAGTCATAGGTAATATATACCTATAATATGGTAAATGAGAAGAAGGTTGACAGCACAATATATATAAACTTATATTTTGCTTTGATATGAACTTGAATTATATAACATACTTCCCAAGCACACAGAACAAGCAATTTGTTTTAAAGCTGTTTATATATCTACAAACTTAAAAGACTTATATACCCTTAAAACAAAAAAGACTTTATATAACTATATATATATATATATATATATATTTAAATATCACTAACGGAATATAGCTTTATATATACACAAAACTAATATATATACCTTTGTAAAACAAAGTCTTTAATATACATTTTGAAAGTCACTATTGAATTTAGAACACACATATAGCTACGCAATACCTTTACATATATATTTACGGATGGATATATACAAAACAAATGCATACACCATAACAAAATATAAATACAGACTTGATATAAATATATATATCATACCAGTTAAGAAAGCAAGGTCTATTGTGGGAACTCGGCTAGCAGAGGCGGTGGTAGAATAGGTCGGAAGAGTGGTAGGCCGTGGTTGTTAGGGCTTGGGGGATGCGAAGCTCGGGATGGAGATGGCAGAGCCTTGGCCATGGAGACTGGGTGGGTTTAGTGACTGAGTGCGATGCAGCTTGGGTGACGAGGACGCGTGGGAGGTGAGATGAAGGATTTGGGTTTTGAGGCCATGAAAATGAAAAAAATATGGAGTAGGAAAAAAAAAGGATGGGAGAAAGAAAAGGTATGGGATGCACAGGCAAAAGAAGAAGTAAGGTAAAATGTTAGAATTTGACCTATATAATATATAACGTGGCGGAGAAAGAAACGAAGAGAACGAGGAAAAGAACCGACAAAAATAAAAGCAACGGCTATATGTTAATTCAGAAAGATAATTAAAGCAATTAATGGATCGATTGGACAACACGTTTCAAATTTTTAGAACGAAGAAGTAGTAGTGTCACAGTTTATAGTATCGTTACAACGAACAGTTTATTATTTCCGCCATGTACCGGACCTCAAGATAGAAAAATAAATATACTATGGAGATCAGCACAACAAGACGATCAAAACGGTATACAGACTATCTATGGTACGATCCTCCTATCAAAAGTCAATATCGGTACCGGAGAATGCTGCAAATTTTTGAAAATAAGATGAATGAAGCTAGAGGTTTCCAAATTTTACGAAACAAAATATGACATCCCACTCAGAAGATGATTTACAAATTTATTGTATAAAAATATTCAGGTGTGGAAGACATTTTATTATCATCAAATAATAACTGACTTGAATTTAAATAAAATCACACAAAAATGAACTTTCATATTATTTGATGAAAATTCACCATTTGCTATGTTTAAGTAGACGTATTCCGAATATTAAATTTTTATTTTCAAATTCAATCATTCAAAATTTCATAAAAAATTCAGTCAACTACGTTATTAAAACCATTAAATTTTATGGGTCGTAACACAATCTGAATTAATTTCAATTCAATTCTCATATTTTAACCATTTCGATTTATATAAATTCGAGTTCAATTTTCAGAGTATCGATTTAATCGTTTAAATCAAATTAACCTTCAATATTCAATTTAACAATCCAAATCTTTAAAAATAATTCAATTCCAAGCCCAAATTTTGAAATATCCATTTAAATTACTTTTATTTGAATTTATTACAAGGATCGAGTAAGAGTTCAAATCTTTTCAAAAAAAATCAATATTTTCGGAACTCAATTGATTTCTTAATTATAACTTCAAAATTTCAAACTTATTCTTTAAACAATGCCAGTTGAAAGTTCATTTTTAACATTCAAACTCGAGTTCAAACATGATCCCAATTCTGTAAATTCGATTTTATTTCTTAAAATCAAAATCATTTAATTTGACTAATCTGATGTCCGCATATAATTTTCTATCCTATAGCCAAGTGAATACATTATCTCAATTTAATTTTAGGGATGGATATATAGACCATTTTAATCCAAAATAAATCTCATGGGTATATAGCATTTCAACCTGCCTCTCAATTTGTTCGAAATAATTCAATTTACAGTTCTATACAATGTAAATAATATACAAGATGATAGTAGAATATATCAAAATATATAAACATCAAAATCGTCTAAAACATCAATCAAAGCATCCATCACAAATTTTCAGAATTCGAAACCCGTTTTTATTTCAAAAATCATTATGAAATCATTCGTACATAACTTCTTTTGCACCTCCTATCAAATCTATACCTTTTATTTTACAATTTAATTTATTTAACTTCCATAAGTTAAATTTCCAATTTCAGGTTATAAGTTCAAAACTTATTTAACTTGGTTTGAGTTAATTTCCAATTTATTCAATCCATTTAAACTTACTCTATTTAAATTTTCCATTCGAAATTTAAATTTCTTATTAATATCATTTCCCACTTATAAATTCAAAAAATTAATTTTCCTTTGTCTACTTCTCATTTAGTGGGAATCCCAAAATCCAAACATCGATATTTATTTCAAATTAATTTTGAAATCACACATACATATAAATATATGTATACACACACACACACATGTATATACCATTTATATACCAAATCACACTTTTAAATTTAAACCAACCTTGGTTTTTATCTAAACAAATCCCTTCGAAATTTTCAAACAATCCTTGGTTTTAACCAAAAATTTCCATATCAAAATATTCTAGATAATCTTACTTATTATTTCTTCAAAACACATTGAAACACATTTTCAAAATTATCGGGACTTAGACTCAAAACTTCTTAAATTTACTTAATTTATAAGTCATATTTATAAATTATGCTTATATGATTCCACTTCCTTAAAACATTTCACCATGTCTTACTACTGTTTATTTTTTTTAGAAACACCTTCTTTTCCATTAAAATTTTCCTAAAAATTATTTCTGTATATAAAATATAATCAAGGTAAACTTATTTCATTTCTGAACACTTTGAAAATGCTTCAGAAATTTTCGAAAATTAAATTCTGGTTTGAGATTTTTTTAGCTTAACCCATTTGTATAGTTCATTCGTACCCAAAAATCTATTTAGTTATATATATATAACTACTTAAATTTTATAATCTTATTTAATTATAATAACAACACCCAACCACCTCAATATACTATTATAATTCAGAAAAAATTTATTTCTTTTTATATCAAAATATAATCTTATATAAAAATTATTCTGAACCGTTTTTCAAATCATTATATAAGAAAATAACAACTAAGCCCTCATATATAATACACTCAACTCATTCTAGGGTACTACTGACCCTATCTCTTATGAGTAATTCCCACCAGAGCCAATGTTCTCGCTTAACCTTCTGCTCTAATACCACGTGTAATGACCGGGAGATCTTCGACCCTCGAAAATCGACACTAATACGTTAACCGTATAGAGTGCCGAGCAATTAAGTGCTAGAAATACTAGGTTGTTTGGTTTAAGAAGAAAGAGGTAGAAGAAGAAATAAAAAAATCAACAACATAAAATATCACAAACGTAGTGGAGCAAAAAATAATGTACAATAAAAGTTTTTTATACAAACAAAAACCTGTAACTATTAATATACGTAAAAATTTTAGAGTACGATTATGAACATATACATATCTGGATATTTATAATAACATGTCCTTAAAATGCTAAATATACAGCCTACAATACATAGCGGAATATAATTAAAATATGCATAATACATCTCTTTCATCCAACTCGTCTCCTAAGCTCCAAAACAACCTAACCTGAATCTGTAATACTCGGTCTGACCCGAGTATTACAATAAAGTAACATCCGAGTCAGGTTGGAAACCAATGTGAATAAAACATACTTAATTTGAAATACTTACGCTATCAAAATTCTTCGAAAGCCAAGGTAACTCGTAAGACCACGTCTAAGATAAACACGATAGGTTTTTTACCTTACGCGAATCAAAACATTTTTATAGGAAAATCACTCGATATTATAAGAGTGTCTAAGCATAAAATACTTATTAAATAATCGAATTTGACCAATTAATTATATTCCAGCATAATAGAATCAAAAATCAAAACCATAAAGGTTCATAATGGTATTTTGATCGAAGTGGTACCGAATAACGCAGATATCTGATCCCTGTCTCTTCGAACTCAAAACGATACAATTTTAAATGTCCAAGCTATTTTCAATAAACAATTCATATTCAGGGTGTCAACATCATATATGGGAATTTACTACATATGATTACTTTCTATAAAACGTGTCAACGTTTTATTCTAACCGTTTAATTTCGTTTGGCTACTTAATGGCAGAGACAAGAACAATTGAAATAAATATTCAAGAGCAATAAAGCCAAACATAGATCGTTAACTTAATTTAGCAATTAATAATTAATACCAAAACAATTTGTAATGACCTGTAATTTTTGATAAATAAAAATAGTTAATTTAATAAGATTTTTATGATTTAATATTGGGAGAAATAAAAATTTGTGATATACTAATGAAATAATAACTAAAATGGAGTGTAATAATGTTAATTTAAGTTAATTATTAACATTTGAATGAAATTCTAATAGTTGAAATGATTTAAAGGTTATACTTGGTTATAAAGTGAATATAGGAAAACAAATGTAAATATTGAATTAATTAACGAAATAATCTATAAGTGATGGTAATTTATACGTAAGTCATTATAACATTTGGTTGTAAATAATAACTTATTAATGTGACTAAAAGTTAATGGTGGCAAACTATGATATGTTACCTATTTATTTAGTCTGTAAAATTAAATTGGAAATCAAATATAATTAAATGAAATTAAATGTTACATTAATGCGAGTTAAGACAATAACTGCAAATTGTGAATGTAATAAAATGGTATAGAAATGTTAATTGCATTTATAAGGCAATAATTAATGAAATAAAAAGAATGAAACCAAGATACATAAATTAACTTGGATTTTTAAACTTTAATTAATGTGAGAAATCGACAAAATTCAATATAAATGAAATATAGTAGTTAATACAAATAAAAGAGGGAAATTAAAGCATATCAGTGAAATAAGATATTGAAAAATGTTAACTATAATATTAGAGTAATAATTGATCGAATAAAAAGAATTGAAATCAAATTTAATCAATTTATTGGAATTGAATTTTAATTAATTGGATTAGTTGCAATTGAAACTAAACACTGTATTTTGGAAAATAATTAACACTAAAATTATATGTAAACTTGTTTTAAATTATTATAAACGTCTATGTAATCAAAATGATGAAATTTTTTAATTTATAAATATTGAGTTATAAAGTGATTTAAATAATTTAGTATTAACTTAATTAAGGTGAAAATTGTCATTTTGGCCACTCTCTTGGATTTCGACGAAACTAGTTTCATCGGATCTGTAACGGTGAATTATTGTAAAATTTCAAGTTTCATGCGATCGGACTTATCGTTTGATCGTACAGACTCGAAACGCCCAGAAGATAATTTAATTGAAAGCAAACTTGAAATAAGCCGATTTTAAGCTAACTTCTTCATACAATAGAATTAGGACTTGAAACATGTTCCACTGAGTTTAAAAATGTCGAAAACAACTATTTTGATATATGGGATGACTCATTTTCATTCCGAAGACAGAACGAGCTTTTTGGGTCATTAGCGCCCAAAAACTAAATCAATCGTGTCCCTTCATTTCTATTTCAGCTATACCCACAAATAGCTCGTTATAAACCCTAGTTGTTTCTCATATTTCTATTTTTAGTACGTATATTTCATCTGTCTGCTTCTTTTTCTCAATGGTAGAACCAAATTGAATTACAAAACCCTAATTTCCAAATTGCAAATTCAATTTCAAATTCAATTCCAAAATTAAACTCCTCCAAACCCTATCATATTATATATCATTAGAATGCTCTCGATGAGCGCAATCCATTGGTGCAATTCGTTTTTTCCATCAAATCATCGTTTGTCCAGAAATCAAAGATGAACCTCAACCGTCCATTCTCTAGGTTTTGGACGATCCAACGGTGGATCAGTGCCCGATCGATGATTGGGAAGTGGCGATGGGAATCTGATGTCGAGCAGCACCCATCTGTACTATTCGTTCATGCCAAAGATAACCAATTTGCCTCAAGCAGCGTGCTAAAGTCAAGTGGCAGCACGGCAAACGTAGTGCACCAGAGGCGGCCACAACCCTAGGGTAGGGTCGGCCTTGGACAAGCATCTTGACGATGCACTTGGATCTGGCAGAAGTCATGTGTAGTGGTGGCGTTAGGCGATAGAAGGAGGTGGCTAGTTGTTCGTGTTAATCCTTGAGATAATGGTTTGGATGACTACAACCTTAGAATAGGATTATACAATATAAATACAAATATTATAGTTTAGAAATATATGTACATGCAGGATTTAACCATGCAGGTACCAAGAATGAAGACGGTACAGTATAAAGATTAAAGATATCAAGATTAAAGACTCATGAGTATCAATAATATCAAGATTATCAAGAGTTCAAGATTTCAAGAATAAGTAATTTAATTAGGAATTTTGTTAAAACTCTTAGAAAAGCACTATCATCTTAAAATCCAATTTATTCGTGGAATGGAATCCACTTTGAGCCTGTTAAGGGATGGAACCCTAAGTAGGATGAGAAAAATCTAGTGTAACATCTCCGCTAACCTTTTATTCAAAATGATTTTACAAAATAATATCTTGTTTTCGAAATGTTTTCAAAACCTTCCTTTTAAAAGAATCAAAAAATGATATCTTGATTTTAAATACTTTTAGCCTCAAAATAATCTTTATCTTCAAAATCAAATTATCCTTAGTTTTAAACTATCTTTTAATAAAAATATATTTAACTTTTAATATTTATACTTAGATTTAAATATTAAATTATAGTAAAATTTTATATATACCAAAATATTATTTTCTATATTTATTTATGTATTTTAACTATAGTTAAGTATATTTATAAAAGTTTAAAATAGTTTTAATATAAGATAAAAGTTATTTTCAAAGAAAAACAAAACACCGAAATTTCCTTTGCAATGTCGACATACCCAAGTTACCTATGTCGACATAATATCAGTTGATTTCAAAATTTTGAATTTCAAAAGGAGTGTCTATTAGTCATATCCCTTCACGAATGGACATGGCCGTTGTTCTTCTATAAATAGAGGCTGTTTTCAACGAATTTCTATTCATATTTTTTGATTTTCACTCCTCTTCTTCTTCCACATTTCTTTATACATATTCCTACCATTACTCTACCGAAATCAACATTGAATCAAACTAGATCATCTCTGGTTTGATTCTCTATGACTATCTCAACAAGATTCTCAATGCTATTTAGAGTTATAGGCTTCTTTGTAATCATTTCTATGAGAAAAGGTATGATTGTAGCCTTGGAATAAAAGGTGTGATTGTTGCCCTAGAAATCAATTGGGTGAACTTGTTGCCCGTGAAATCAAGTATCTCTACCCAGTGGATTGTGAATCTGAAGGGTGCACCTCGTAGCCTTGAAATAGAGGGTGTAATTGTACAATTTCTTTTGAAAGGAAATCCATACTTTTATGCGGGACTAGATGTAGGGTAACTCCAAACCAGTATAAAATCCGGTGTGTTCTTTCCTTTACAACTTTTACTTTATTTTTGCATCTGTGTTTGTTTCTATGATCATATCTGTGTTTGAATATTGCATACATTTGTGTTCAAATTAACATAAACTCAAAAAGATTTAGTAATTCCTTAAAATACTATACGCAACCTCTAGTGTTTATCCTTGCCTTAAGATCCGTAATCCGCGTTTCTAAATTTGGTACCAGTGTAAGGTTTTCAATGTTTTCATAATCTGAATTTTGAAAATTTTTCAAAATCGCTACCAACACTGGTACTGGTAACACTACCATCGCTAGTTCTATCATCCCTGTCACTACTTCATTTGTAGAAGGTCAGTCTACTATCAGACCACTACTTTTTAATGGAAGTAATTATGCATATTGGGCATGTAGGATGAAAATATATTTACAATCTATAGGATTAGACACTTGTAATATCACATAGACTGAATATTCTGAACCACAACTGATTTTGCACAATGGACTGCTGAGCAAAAGACTGTCACATAAAACAATTCCAAAGCAATGAATGTTCTGTATTGTTTACTTGATAGGAATGAATTTAATAGAGTGTCAGTTTGTAAGTCAGCATGTGAAATCTGAAAAACTTTGCAAATTACTCATGAAGGAACAAGCAAAGTTAAACAGACCAAAGTTTCCATGCTCACAAATTAGTTTCAGTTATTTATAATGAATTCTAATTAGTCTATTTCAGATATGTATAGTAGATTTCAGGATATTTTGCATTCTCTAATATCCTTGGGAAAGGAATTTTTGGAAGAAGATCAAGTCAGAAAAATCTTAAATTCTCTTACTCCAGAATGGGATCAAAAGAAACTTGCGATCGAAGAGGCAAATGACATCAGTACCTTAAAGATAGAAGAATTAATTGGAAATCTAATGTCGTTTGAAGTTCAAATGATTGGAAGAAGAGAAACCAAAGCATCTAAAAATAAATCAATGGCATTCAAAGCATTGACCGATGGATCAGACTCAAACAACGATAATGATGAAGAGATAGCCTTTATGACCAAGAATTTCGAAAATTCCTAAAATACAGAAAGATGAACAATCTCAAGAGAAACAACTATAAGAACTCTGAAAATCAGAATGTAGTGCCGAACAATATCAGATGTCTCAACTGTGACGAACCAGGTCATATCAAAAGAGACTTTCCATACAGATAGGCAAATCTTCCTATAAACAATGATTCCATAAAGAAACGAAAATGTGCATTTACTGCTACTCTAGATGACTCAGACTCATCCTCAAGCGATGATGATCAGAAGACAGATAATTCAAATATGTGTTTCATAGCAGTTCACGACTCCGACGAATTCAGAAAAACGGACTCAGAAAAAGGTACACATTTACAATACAATTGGTTGAAATTGCATGCTTAGTTTTGGATGCTTGATTGCTTGATTGATTGATTTTGAATTGGTGTGTTGTTTAAATTTTAAAATGTTTATTTTTTACTATTATTTTATTATTATTATTTTTTAATTTTTTTTAATTTTAATAGTATTATAATATTTTATAAAATATACTATAATTTCAATATTATTCCAGATATATATATACATTAAAAGTAATAAGTATATATATATTAGAATACTTAGGAAAAATAAATCATAGAAATTTAAAGACATATGTCGACATGGTCCCCACCATGATGTCGACATAGGTACAGAATTTGAAATTCAAAATTTGAATTCAAATGGTTGAATTTCCCTCCACCTTTTTACTTCATTCAATTCTCTGAAAAGGCATCTTTCGACCGGAGAATATATCCTTTGAGAGTCTGTTTATTCACTATCTTTTATCACATCTTTTCACTTTCATTTTCAAATTCAAACTCTCTCTTCAAAACTTCAAGCACTCTACTCTAATGGCTTCTTCAAGCAACCCCTCCACCATGAGAATTTCCAGAAAGATAAACGAGCAACTCTTCAATGATCCGGAGGCCATAAAAGCATACATCAATTATGCTAACTATGGAAAAGTCCATCCTGGAAAGTTTCCTATATTTCAAGATTTCTCTTCTTATGAAATTCATTCTCCTTTTGCAAACAATCAAATTCTTAGTCTTTTTTACGCTTCTCAAAATGATTTTGTTTGTTATCAAAATCTTGTTAAAATTTTCTATTCAAATTTATACCGTGGATTTTATATTGGAAATGATGATGTAATTTGGAGTAGTGTCAAAGGCATTAGAATTGTTTTGAATTGTAATCTTTTGGGTACCATTATCAATTGCAAGAGTACGAGAATGGATATTTCTAGTTTTAAAATAAATGAAAATGATCGTGAGACATTTCATCGCATTTTCGAAGGAAATGATAGTTTTGAATTCAAAAATCGAAACATTCGACCAAAAGCTAGAATTGTTAATCTTCTTTTACAACATACTTTGACCACAAGATCGGGGAATTTTATCAATCCTACTTCAAAAGTTTGCAAAGCTGTAATGACCCAGAATTTTTATTAATTAAAATTTGTATATTTAATTAATTTTAAATATAAATAAGTGAAATTTATAAGTCGAATAATTTTATTTCGAATAATTAGATTTAATTGAATAATTAAATCGATAATTAAATAGTTGAAAATACAGAAATAATTAAAATTTGGGTTAAATATGATTGAAAATGATTCGTAAAATTTTATTTTATCATGTTGGAATTAGAATGATATTATAGAACTTTTAAAATCGAATTAAAAGTTTATTTGTGAAAATTGAATATTTTAATATTTAATTATCGACTGTAAAATAGCCAATTTTCGAACAGTCTCAGAATTGGACAAAACTAGTTCCATTGGATCCGTAATAGTTTTTTATTATCTGAATTCAATTTTCGTAGCAATCAGAGTTATCGTTTGATCGTAGCAGCTCGAAACGCATCGAAATTGTTTTTAATATTAATTTGGCGAGTTAAAATAGCCATTTTTCAAAAAGTCTCAGATTTCGACGAAACCAGTTTCATCGGATCCGTAATGTGATATTATTGTATGATTTCAAATTTCATGTCAATGGGATTTACCGTTTGTCCGGTGCAAACTAAAACGCCTAGAAAATCGTTTATTTTGTTTAATTTTAAATCGAACGTTTGTTGCCATAACTCGCACAGATGATCGATTTAGCTTTCGAAACCTGTTCCATTGTGTCCGAAACACGGGATAAACCCTAGAGACGCCGATCACCGCGCGTAAATTGGAGTTTAGAAAACCCAGAATGAATAGCGTTTTGAATATTTTCCTATATAAGCACTTCATTTTCTCACTTTCAAGAAAATTTAAACCCTAATCCTATAGCCAGCCGCCATCAATAAATTCAAAGGCCGAAAATCGATCTCCTTCCTCCCTCAATCTTTCTCAATCCACACGTTTTTAGCAAAAGTTGTTAACTAATAAATCGAAGAGCTCACCGAATACTTCAAATCCGTACGGTGGAGATGGGATTTCGTCGGCTAGAGGAGGCGCTAGGAGGCCGCGTTTGGGCTCGTCTTCATGCTTTTTTGGGGTGAGGGGACCACCGAGCTTGGCCTTGCTCTGGGCGGTGGTAGGGGATGCAATGAGCGTTCGTTTGGCTGTGGTGTGATGGAGTTTCGTGTAGCGAGGAGGCGGCGGCACGTAACCCTAATCGAACGTTGATGAGTTTCTTCTTGCGGCTTGTAACCTGTAGGTGATACGCGCGTGGGAAGATGATATGCACGGCTAGGATCTGGACGTGGGAAATGGACGGTGATGATGAAACTAGGTTTAAAAATATAAAGTTTATGTTGTAAATTTTATATATAAAATTTGTGAAACTTTAAAAAAATCATATCTTTTTCATACGAGGTCGAAAACGCGCGAAACTAGTTGCGTTGGAATCGTATTGACGGGCAATATGCTATGGAATTGGATTGGAGTCGTTTGGAGTTAGTGAGAATTTCGGGTAAAATTAAACGTCCGTTTAATTTTATTCGAAATAAATCGCTAAAATGAAATTGAAATCAAGGTGAGAACTTCTCACTCAATCGAATCGGTTTCGATTTTTATTTTAAATAGTTAAATTTAAAATTCTTGAATGCATGTTTGAATGATGATTGTTATCTATTAATTGTTAAAATAGACATTATGCGCCGTTAGTAAGCGGATGTTATTTATTAAAAACATATACCGCGAATATTTCATAAACGGTGAAATTGGTATTATTTATGTACTTGGAATTGATTTCCCGCAGTATATAGCGGATGAGACCCTATTGCGCCGTCTATTAAGCGTATAATATTTTAAATCGCATATACCGTGATAATTTCATACTAGAATGAAATTGGTATTGTGCTAATGTTTGTGGATGCAGGGAAACAGGTTGGAGGGATCCAACTTGATTCCTCAACAGTATTTATTTGATTTCAGATATTTTGATATTTGATGGATTATCATATCGATATATGATGTCGTTGTTGTCGTGATTGACTATTTGGTGTGTAGCATCATTAGACCAAATTTGGAACTTTAAAAATGATTTTTAAAGTGATTTTTGAAATTATACGTTTATAAAATATTTTTGGAATCGATTCATTTTAAATAAATAAACGTATAATTTTAATGTTATAAAAATTATGATTTTTGGGAAATATAGTTAAAAGTTGATTTTTGAAAATATGGGTTAATGATTTTATAAAATAGCTTAAATTGGGATTTCTGAATTTATTATAAAAAGTTTAAAAATAGGATTTATGAAATTTGATTATTTTATAAATCAAAGAGAATGGTGAAATTATAAAGGACTTTGAAGACGTTTTGAAATAATAATATAAATTGATTTATATAAGGGATTTATAAATTGATAACTTATAAATTAAAATATTTGAATTATAAAACGAGTTTTTATAAGTGCTAGAATGAAGTGCAAATGAATTTCATAAATGAATGAAATTTATAGGATTATAAATGTTGAAGTTATAAATGGAATTTTATAAGCAGTAGGTTTATAAAATTTGTAAAGATATTAAAAGGAATAGATTTGGGTAAATAAATGAATCTTATAAGTTATAAGAATTATAACTTGGGAAGTTTAAAAGAACGATTTTTGTAAACAAATAAATTATAAGTATTTGACTTATAATATGAATTTTTAGTATATCATTGAGATATGAATTGAGATAGGTTAATAAAGGAATTTATAAAAGGAAGTTGTTATAAAATAAATAGAAATGGAAATTATAAACATTGTTTTATAAATCCGCATACGACTTATTTTGATAAGAAAATTGTTGTAACTTATTTATGGAGTTATATTCACATTTTAGATAGTGAATAATCCTTTGAAACAAAATGTATAGAAATGATGAAATTGGTTAACGTAGTATATTCACGTTTTTGAATAGTGAATAATATGTTAAAGAAAATGTTTTGGATGTGATGTTTTAATTAGAGTTAAAATGATCTAACGATGTTTTAAAATGTGTTAAGATTCGAAACCATAGATTTCAACATTCATTGTTGAAATAGACGTTTTCGAGAAATAGAAGGAAATGGTAGACTATAACACTGTTGTTCTAGTAAATGATTTCCGAAAGGAAATGCTATTTAGTATTGGGATTTATATATCTATTTTAATTTCGAATCCCTATACTAGTGAATTTTGGGTTGTCGTAACGATGTTTTACGCGACATTCGTTGTCGCCCAAATAAATATGTTTAAGAGAATGATTTTCTTAAAGAATGAAATATATACTTAATTTTGATTTAAGTATATTGAATATTTTCCAAGTGTTGAAAGTAAATAGATTTGTGAATTACTTATTATTAATAAGTATGGAAATGTTTTCCCAATGTGAAATGAAACGTTTTGAGAATTTATCTTTTTGAAGATAAATTGAAAATGAATAATTGAAATCGTTTTATTCATAAATATTTTGGAATATAAATTCACTATGGAATTTGTAAAAGAAAAGGGAAATTTGTTTAAAAATAAATATTGATTTATTTTTGAAGTATTGAAATTATATATCTTGTAAAGATATTTTTGGGAAATAAATAATTTGGAAAATTATTTGGAATCTGGTGATGTTGTGCATATCCATTGATAGTTCAATAACCGACTATCAATATTTACCTTTGAATAGGTATTTGTTGTGATTTGCCGAATTTGAATGCCACACTTATTTTTAAATTATTGCGCTCGTTATTCGTATTACCCATTCCGAATAGTGATATAACGTAATGGATAGCATTGATGATCGGTGTTGAAGACCGGATATTTTTGAAAGCGAAAGGACAACTCGTCGAATGTCTTTGCATCGACTGGTCCCCGGTATAGAGACTCCATATGTGATGGGAAGTCTGAACGTGATTAGTGAATATCCGGATTGCAAGGACTTCTTTGTAAGTGCCTTCGGTTCTGTTCGAGCCCGGAACAGACTTGTATGGATTGTATGTCTGACATTACAATTGAGATATAAAGCCGATTTCTTCCAAATATTTTTCTGTTGGTGGCGAAGAATTTATTCTCTTAGCTTAACACCCTTCTCTGAGACGTACGAGCTCAGAGGTTATGTAGTTGAAGGTTATCAGCAATATATTCCCAATTTGGTAATGTGACATGCTGAGTGTTGCTGTGAAATGATCATTGTTTGATCATTTGTGATATGATCATTTGTTTGATTGTTTATCTTTGTGATCATTTCTATGATCATTTGTTGACCCAAAGCACATCTTTTGTATAAAGCGTGGCTTTGTGGACGAAACTTCGTCGAGCCTCACAACCCGGAATGGTAAAAACAGGAAAGATGCAGCAAGGTTATGAGGGGTAGCTCCGTTTAGGGTATGTGCATTTCCTTCTGGAAAAGGGTGGTATCATGGTATGGAGCCCAGATACTTACTCATGTTGAAACACTTTATTTATGATTGTGTGATGTTGGTGACGAGCGCTCGGTTAAAGGTCCCAAAGGACCGGGGGATGGCATACTCGTGTCAGTAGTTACCTAGTTAGGGGTAACCCGGCCTTGTGTTGGCAGAGATCCGGTTAGGTTCTCGGGGACGTCCTTCCAGAGGCGTTCTCATGTGGCAATGGGAAGTTCCTTGGCTTGACCATTTGTTGGCGCCCCACTGTTTGGATGGTAGCTATAGTAGGCATACGATAATGGTCGTATGCTGGCTAAGATTTATATCTTTATTTTCGAAATGAATTTTTCCTACACTATGCACTAGTAATAATAACAAATGTTCTTTTAAATGCGTATCAAGCATCTTTGACTATCATAAGGAGAAATCTCCTCCGATTCTGCGTTTGCATTGTGTGTGTGTGTGGGAGGCCTTATGGTAGTCCAATTTTTAAAAGCATTGCGAATTGACTTTAAAAGTATTCCTTTATTTTGATTTTAAAGATAAATAAACTGTTTTGAGTTCTCATACCAGTCACATGACTGACTCGGAGTTTATTGTTTTCATTCCTAAACACTGGGTGCCCACCAATTTCCACACGGGCAGTTAAGAGTTAAGGTTTATCAGGATATTCTGGAATTCAGGAGTTGCTGGAGGCAAGCTGGATGGCATGGCGTATTACTAGTATATAGTATTTCTTTTCCGCTGTTTGTTGTTGTTTGTTGTTGTACACTCTGATGATGATGTAATGTAATGTAATGTAATAACTGATATAGTTCTTTGTTTAAAGATTATTCATTTATTTATTATATGTTGTTCCGCTGCGATTGTGAGATTCTGATATTGTTCTGTTGTTTTCTGTTCTGTTCTATCTTTTTTTCTCTTCTTCTACCTTTTTCTTTTCTTAAAACCCTAAGTGTTCGGTTTTCCGGCATTCGATTGCTTGGCAGTTGATACAGTGGACGTATTGACGTTGGTTTTCGGAAGTCGAAGAATCGGGTCCTTACAAAAGCACTTTTGCTATTTTTGGAAATTATGATATGAATTGGGCGTAAGTTATTTTGGATGAACTTCGTCCCAAAAATCTTGAAATGGGTGAGAATACTTTGTATCATGGAATCTATCTCACTCGGATTTTTAACTATTTTGGAGTAGATTTCAAAGGAGTAGAATTTGTTTCAAGAAAGGTTTTCAATCATTCCAATATTTCTCTTATGAAAATTCCGTTTTCTTTTCAACCTTATGAGACTCTTGCCGAAGAGGAAGAGGTTTGGCTCATGAGGAGATGGAAGAGGAGGAATAGGAAGAAGAAGAAGGGGATGAAATGGAAATTGAAGAAGAAGAAGAAGGCGAAACATCTGTAGAAAGCATTGATTATCCTCTTAATCCAACCAACAAAACCCTTCTCAAAAGCCAAAAGACCATTGTTGAGAATGAAAGGATTCTTAAACGATCCGTTAGTAAGAAGTTGGACAAAATTTCATCCAAGATGAACAAATTTATTTCAATAGTCAGCAAGAAGCTTGGATTATCTTCATCTTCGTCATCCTCTAACTAGTTTTACATTTTCGTATCCCGTTATATTTATTTTAGTTTATTTTGATTTAAAAGTTCACGTATTTCTTTGTGTTTAATCATTGTATCGTGTTATCATGAAATGAAATTGAATTCTTTTTCTGTTATCTAGCTTATCTTATCTCCAGAATAAATGTTAGTATATTATATAAATATATATATACACACACGCGCACAATTATTCACAAAATCAAAATAAGCCATCAAAATTCACTGCACCATGTTGACATCCCCCCTATGACCATGTCGACATGTACTGGTCAGAAATGACATTTCATTTTGAATTTGAAATTTGAATAACTATCTTATGTCTATTCATTTCAAACGAATTTCTACACCTATAAATACCTATTTCTTCCAGAATTCATCACTCAAAATTATTTCTTAGCTACTTTGTCTCTCATTCTTCTCACAAACTAAAATATGGCCAATCCAATTCATCATTTATTCGAGAATCTTGAAGTGCCTCTTAATTATTTCAAGAATATTCTTTCGTTCATTCTTCAAAACCAGGACACTAAGAATTGAGTGAAATGCAGATGATCAAGGAGCAAAAAAGGCATTTCGATGCAATACGATGGATGATTTCCTACCTGCATAAGGATGATAACGAAGCACATCCTCCAGTCTCTCTCACTAATGATAATTAAAATTGGAATGCCATTAAAGAAGACCCTATATTTAGAGAAGAAGTGTAACGACCCGTATTTTTACGTGTCGATATACCATAGAATTCTAGGTCGTCAGTGTTGATAAGTCGTCCATAACCTAAGTCGTAGGGAAAGATAACCCGTATGTTGTTTGAGTCGCAAGGAAGTTAGGTTGAAAAGTTAACTCGAGTTAGTATTAAAACGAGTTAACGAGTTAGTGTCTTTGCGAGTTACGGGTTAGTGTTTAGATAGCGACTTAGGGGATGGACGAGTTAGTGGTTATCGAGTTAGTGGGGTTGGCGACCTAGGGGGTTAGGTCATTTGGAGGTTAGGTCGTGAGTAGGGGTAAGCGACCTAAGGGTTAGCAAGTTGTATGACCTTAGGAGCTAACGAGTTTAGGGTTACGAGTTAACTCGTATGGAACGACCTAACGAGTTAGCGAGTTAGTAAGAACAGTGGGTTAGCGACTTAGTGATAAGTCGCTCGAGCGACTTAGTGGTAGTAGCTGGTGTTTATAACTCGCAAGGTCTTGTGAGCTAGGTCGTATGAGTCGTAGCATGATAAGTCGGCAGCGACTTAAGTTAGGTCGGGGAAGATTTTAAGTCGGCACTAGGCTAAGCCGCGTGGGATGTTAAGGTGTTAGGTCGTGAAGGGGCTTAAGTCGCTAGGCCGCATGCAGCTAAGTCGGTAGGTCGCTAGGTTGTTGAGGCGGGTTGTTTTAGGTCGCAGGATGTTGATGAGTCGTGGACGACTCATGGATAGGTCGTGACCGACCTAAGGGGCGACGACCTAAGGGTGATTCAGCCTATAAATAGAGGGCTTTGGCACACTTTTTGGTACCGGTTTTTGAAGCGACGAAGTGCTGCCATTTTGGAAACTCGACTACAACATTTTCTTCACTTCTTTCTCTACTTCAATCTAGTGCTAACATCCATTGAAGATCGAAGATCAAGATCGAAGATCGAAGAGCCAAAGTTGAAGATCTTTTGTTGATTGTTTTTGAAGTGTTAGGGTGATTCGGTGAGTGGTAGTTATCTCTCAAGCGGACCCAAAGGAGTGTATTGGATTGGTGGTTTGTTGGAGTGTTGTAGATAGTGATTTTATGCATATTTCCTTAGATCCAAGTGTAGATCCATTACTTATGAAGATGTTTACTTTTGCAAGCTCATTCATCTAGTTATAGAGACAAAACCCATGATTTATAATTGTTAGATCTATGCTAAAAACCCATAATTCATGTATGTTAGATCTATGCTCATTTATTTACGAAATTGCCATTTTATTTATAAATGCCTATTTAGATCTTGATTGACTACTTATTTGTTTGGATTAATGTTTGCCTTGTTTGATTGATATAAATGAGTTATCTAGTTGATAGATTTGGACAAGTATGGTCAAAGACGATTCAAAAGTTATGGAAGAGGCTCTTGAATGGTGAAAGTTGCTTAAGACATATGTAGCGGATGTTGAAGCTCATATGTATGGATTGGATGATGTTGAGATGGAACTTTGCCATGATGCGATGAGGCAAACCATGTTGTTGAGTTGAGACTTTGCTATGGTGTGATAAAGCGAAGTATGATGTGATGAAGACTTGGCGTAATCCAGGCAGGGATCATTCCAAGCATGTTGATAACTCGAGGGATGGTTCGAGTTGGTTGATAATGGATTGCTCGAGAGGTAGCTTGAGCTAGTATGAGAATAGTCGTCGAGGAGGATGACTAGGAGGCTTAGATCTCATCGTTGTTGAAGGTTCTAGCATGCTCAAAAGCAAGTGTACATGGGGCGCCCATAACGACTACAGGTAGGTAGTCGGGACACCCAAAAGACTACAGGTAGGTAGTTGAGTACTCTGGGTAGAGTAGGTAAGTCCTAGGCACGGGTCACGATGACGTGCGGAGCTATGTCTAGAACCGGGGTTACCATTAGCCCTTGACAGGTGGTCATTCAACTAACGGTGAAATCAAAGCAATGATAACAGTGATAGCCAGAGTCATGGATGTTTGGACGTTTGGTTGTATCATCATTAGGCCTCAAGAGCGGTGTTTTCTGGGTGCTTATCTGATCTTGGTTTAGGCCTTGGGGGTTTGTATTTGGAAAACATCGTCCTTGACTCGAGTGGTTATTGCTTTACCTTAATTGTCTGCTATGTTATGCTTGCTTCTCCTTAGTGTGTGTCTGGGGGCTATCACTGTAGAGAGAGGTGGAGTGGGATGGTTTGGTTCCTATTCCTTTTATCCCTTATGCTCTTTTGGTATGTTTGATAGTTGATTTACTGCTCACTAAGACTTTGTCCGACTCAAGGTTTTATGTCTCCTCTTATTACCTTGGGCTGTTCATCCATGTTTGGGATAGGAAGACTAGGTGACAGGTGGCAGGTGCTGATCTTAGTGGCTCACGCTGATGATGACGAAGACGAGCAGGAGGCTTTGCGTATTATTTTCATATTCTATGTACTGGGTTTTTCCGCTGTTTGTTGTTACTCTGAGTGCCATGTAGTGAGGCTTCTTGTATTCCTGATTCTGACCTTGTATAAAGCTGTTCAGATTTTATGATATGCAGTTTCTGTTCTATAGAGCTTCACTATATTATACTTCTCTATTGTATTTTATCCATGCGCTGTGAGTCTTACGATAGAGTCTGCGATGTTTATTCTACCCTTGACGGTCGTCCATGGCTGCCTGGCACACTTTCAGCGCACCATTTCCTTGTTCCGTGCGGGAGTCATGGGCGGTCGTCACATTTGGTATCAGAGCGAGGTTAATCGATTTTAGCCAACGCTCGCTGACGTAACTACGTATGAGAGACGTAATTGTATTTTGATGGATGATTACTATATATAATATAGTAGTTTAGAAGGATTTGAACTTCTTATGCAGTTGTTTCTCAAGGTGTTCTAAGTCATTCCTTTTTGTAGATATTAAGGATGAGTCGAAGGGGGAGACCAGCTGCTAGGGAAGCTGTTGATTATGCTCCTATGTTTGAGGCCATGATGACTTCGATCATGAGAAGGATACCAGCTTCAGGGCCATCAGTGGATGTTGGAGTTCAAGTTCAAGCTCCAAGACCGGTGGATTTTGCTAAGCTTTGTAAGGATTATACTGCTCTTGGAGGGAAGGTTTTCTTGGGAATGGAATCGACCATTGAAGTGCAGAGATGGATGTATGCTTGTAGGAGGATCTTTGGAGATTTAGGAATTGAGGATGCAACTAAGAGGAAGCTTGCATCGAGACAGCTTCAAGGGAGAGCTGCTGATTGGTGGAATTCTATCACCATAGACACTCCAGAAGAAGAGATTACTTGGGAGCAATTCCAAGTTAGATTTGAAGCCAAGTTTATCTCTACAGCTCAGAAGTCTGTTTTGTTTAAAAAGTTTGTTGAGCTCAAGCAAGGTGGGAGATCGGTTCTTGAGTACGTTTCTGAGTTTGAGGCCTTGTCCAAGTATGCTCGGTCGTATATTGAATCTTCTTATCAGAAGAATGAGAAGTTTGTGACAGGCTTGGACAGTTATCTTGGAAGGCAGTTGGTGGATCATCTGGACGATCCATTTGAGAAGCTGGTGGAGAAAGCTCTCAGGCACGAGAGTTTGTTTCCTAAGGAAGTATCTGTTGTTGCTGTGACCAAGGAGGAGTCTAAACCACAGCAGGGTGGAAACAAGAAGAGGAAGCAGCAACAGCAGAAGGGTAAGGATGGTCAGAAGAAGCTGAAGGGGGAAAAGACCTGCTATAATTGTCGGCAGAAGGGCCATCTCTCCAAGGATTGCAAGAATCCGAAGGTGTTGTTGAAGTGCTACAACTGTGACAAGCTGGGGCACATTAAGAAGAACTGTCCGGAACCGATAAAGGACAGGCAGGTTGTGCAAGCTTATGCTTTGGGAGCTGTCCCGTCATCTTCAAAAGCTCCTACTGCTGAAGAGAAGGGGAAGAGTGTGGTGGTTCAAGGTACTCTTTCCATTTGTGGTGTTCCAGTTAGAGTGTTGTTTGATACTGGAGCGTCGCATTCTTTTATTTGTGATGATTTGGTAGGCCGGTTAGGTTTGAAACCGGATATTGTTGTTAGGCCACTGGTTGTGACAAATCCAGTTGGGGGTTCGTCATGTCTGTGTATGATATGCCATGGTCTAGTTGTGTCGAGTCATGATTGCTCGTTTGTTTGTGATTGCTTTGTTCTGAACTTTGCGGGGTTCGGAATTATTTTGGGTACGGACTGGCTTAGGAAGTATGCGGCAAGGATTGATTGTGAGAGGCTGGAGGTGACAGTCGGGAATGTGGAAGGGCGAAAGGTTGTGATACAATGTAAGCATGAAGAAGGCGTCTTCATGAGCTTCATGTATTCGCTGTTTGTTCCACGGGATGGACTATCATCGGTGCCTACTGTGAATGAATTTGAGGACGTCTTTGACGAAGTCAAAGGGTTACCGCCGCATAGGGTGATCGAGTTTCGTATCGATCTAGTTGAGGGAGCCAGACCCGTTGTGATGCCTCTTAGGCGGATGGCGCCTAGGGAACAGCAAGAGTTGAAGGTGCAAGTTGATGACCTTTTACGGAAAGGATTCATTCGGCGTAGTGTGTCCGAATGGGGTGCACCAGTTGTGTTCGCAACCAAAGTGGATGGATCGTTGAGGTTGTGTGTCGATTATCGTGAGCTGAATAAGATGACTAAGAAGAACAAGTATCCATTGCCGAGAATAGATGACTTGTTTGATCAGCTTCACGAGGCTAAGGTGTTTTCTCAGATGGATTTGGCAACGGGATTTCACCAGTTAAGGGTGGCGAAGGATAGTGTGCCGAAGACTGCTTTCAGGACACCATCCGGTTTTTATGAGTGGCTGGTAATGCCGTTTGGATTGACTAACGCACCAGCATATTTTGTGGATCTTATGAATAGAGTGTTCAGAGATCAGTTGAATAAGTTCGTGCTTGTGTTCGTGGATGATATTCTGATTTATTCCAGAACTGAGGAAGAGCACAAGACGCACTTGCGTATTGTTTTGGAAATCTTGCAGAAACATCGGCTGAAGGCTAAGTTTTCGAAGTGTCACTTCTGGAAGAATGAAGTGAGATTCTTAGGCCATGTTATCTCTGGAAATGGAATAGCGGACGATCCCGCTAAGGTGGCAGCGATCCAGGATTGGGTTAGACCTAAGAATGCATCTGATGTGAGAAGTTTTCTTGGATTAGCAGGATATTATCGACGATTTATCAAAGACTTTTCCAAGATATCTGCACCGTTGACAGGATTGACGAAAAAGAACCAGGTGTTCAGATGGGATGATAAGTGTGAGCAAGCTTTCGTAATCCTGAAAGAGCGACTGACGAGTGCTCCTGTTTTGACTATTCCAAGTGGGAATGATGAGATGGTGGTTTACACCGATGCATGTGGCACTGGACTTGGAGCAGTGCTGATGCAGAAGGATAAAGTTGTTGCGTATGCAAGTCGACAACTGAAGTCGCATGAAAGGAATTATCCGACTCATGATTTGGAGTTAGCGGCGATTGTGTTTGCTTTGAAGATATGGAGACATTACCTATTGGGGGTTCGATTCTAGTTGTTTACGGATCATAAGTCGTTGAAGTATCTTTTCTCCCAAAAGGATTTGAATCTTCGACAGCAAAGGTGGTTAGAGTTTTTGGCATCGTATGACTTTGGTATAGCCTATACTCCGGGAAAAGGTAACGCAGTGGCAGATGCGTTAAGTCGAAGACATGCAGGTTTGGGAGCCATGTTTTCAGAATGGAAGAGTCTTGAGTATTTGGCTGGATTTGACTTCAGGCCTAGATGTGAATTGGAACCTGAGATGTTGGCAAACTTATCGATAAGACCTACTCTTATGGAGAGAATTGGCGAGAGCCAAAAGCGAGATGATAAGCTTGTCAGGATTATCCGAGATTTGGAATCTGGATTGGAACCAGAGAAGGTTAAAGAATTTGAAGTCGATCGAGGTGGTTGGCTTCGGAAACAAGGACGATTAGTTGTTCCCGATATTGATGGATTGAGAGATGAAGTTCTGAGGGAAAGTCATCACTCGAAGTTGACGATTCATCCAGGTGGAAATAAGATGTATCGGGATATGAAGAGAACTTACTACTGGGAAGGTATGAAGAAAAATGTTGGAAGTTTTATTTCCAAGTGTATGAACTGCCAATTGGTGAAAGCGGAGCAGAGGAAGCCCAGTGGATTACTTCAGCCATTAGAGGTTCCTACATGGAAGTGGGAGCAAGTGTCGATGGATTTTATCGATGGTCTACCTAGAACCAGGGCAGGGAATGAAGGGATTTGGGTCATAGTAGATCGGTTGACCAAGAGTGCAAGGTTCATTCCTGTTCGATCGACTAGGACTGCATCGAAGTTGGCTGAGCTTTATGTTAAGTGGATAGTTCGATTCCATGGTGTTCCGAAGAGTATAGTGAGCGATCGAGACCCATTGTTCACTAGTGGATTTTGGAAGAGCTTCCAGGAAGTTTTGGGAACTGAGTTGTGTTTGAGTACAGCTTATCACCCTCAAACGGATGGTCAGACCGAGAGAGTCAACCGAGTTTTGGAAGATCTCTTGAGAGCATGTGTTTTGGACTTCGGAGGATCATGGGAAGATCACCTTCATTTGGTGGAATTTGCATATAACAACAGTTATCAGTCGAGTATTGGTATGGCACCATATGAGGCATTATATGGAAGATCGTGTAACTCTCCGGCATGTTGGTTGGAAACTGGAGAAAAGTTGATACTTGGGCCAGAGATGATTCGACAGACTTCGGATTGTATAGAGATCGTTCGGCAACGAATGAAGGCAGCCCAAGATCGTCAGAAAAGTTATGCAGATAATCGTCGTAAGGATTTGGAGTTCGACGTAGGCGATATGGTTTTTGTAAAGATTTCTCCATTAAAGAATATTATAAGATTTGGGAAGAAAGGGAAGTTAACTCCGAGATTTGTTGGACCATTCCCGATTATCGAGCGAATTGGAAAGCTCGCGTATAGATTGGAGTTACCAGGGAAGATGGCGGGTGTGCACAATGTTTTTCACGTATCGGATCTACGGAAGTGTGTGCATGACCCAAGTACTGTGGTTTCTGCTGATAGCTGTGAAGATTTGGAGGTTGATCCAGAGGTTAGAAGACCTCGTAAGCCGCTTCATGTTATTGGAACTGACACGAAACAGCTTAGGAGAAAGACGATTACGTTGCTCAAGGTACAATGGAGTGATGATGTTAACGACTGTACGTGGGAGGAGGAAGAGAGGATGAAGGCAGCTCATCCTGGACTCTTCGAGGTATGGCCCTAAGGTGTCGTGGCATCTCATGAATTTGTAACATGATTTCTGTCTTAGAATTCTGCATGCTAGGCTAGAATTGGATGCATGGTTTGTTGATTGCTATGGATGGTAGGCATGCGGATTATCTTTGATTGTTGTTGTCTGCTTGGAATTTCGGGGGCGAAATTCCTAAGGGGGAGAGAATGTAACGACCCGTATTTTTACGTGTCGATATACCATAGAATTCTAGGTCGTCAGTGTTGATAAGTCATCCATAACCTAAGTCGTAGAGAAAGATAACGCGTATGTTGTTTGAGTCGCAAGGAAGTTAGGTTGAAAAGTTAACTCGAGTTAGTATTAAAACGAGTTAACGAGTTAGTGTCTTTGCGAGTTACGGGTTAGTGTTTAGATAGCGACTTAGGGGATGGACGAGTTAGTGGTTATCGAGTTAGTGGGGTTGGCGACCTAGGGGGTTAGGTCATTTGGAGGTTAGGTCGTGAGTAGGGGTAAGCGACCTAAGGGTTAGCAAGTTGTATGACCTTAGGAGCTAACGAGTTTAGGGTTACGAGTTAACTCGTATGGAACGACCTAACGAGTTAGCGAGTTAGTAAGAATAGTGGGTTAGCGACTTAGTGATAAGTCGCTCGAGCGACTTAGTGGTAGTAGCTGGTGTTTATAACTCGCAAGGTCTTGTGAGCTAGGTCGTATGAGTCGTAGCATGATAAGTCGGCAGCGACTTAAGTTAGGTCGGGGAAGATTTTAAGTCGGCACTAGGCTAAGCCGCGTGGGATGTTAAGGTGTTAGGTCGTGAAGGGGCTTAAGTCGCTAGGCCGCATGCAGTTAAGTCGGTAGGTCGCTAGGTTGTTGAGGCGGGTTGTTTTAGGTCGCAGGATGTTGATGAGTCGTGGACGACTCATGGATAGGTCGTGACCGACCTAAGGGGCGACGACCTAAGGGTGATTCAGCCTATAAATAGAGGGCTTTGGCACACTTTTTGGCACCGGTTTTTGAAGCGACGAAGTGCTGCCATTTTGGAAACTCGACTACAACATTTTCTTCACTTCTTTCTCTACTTCAATCTAGTGCTAACATCCATTGAAGATCGAAGATCAAGATCGAAGATCGAAGAGCCAAAGTTGAAGATCTTTTGTTGATTGTTTTTGAAGTGTTAGGGTGATTCGGTGAGTGGTAGTTATCTCTCACGCGGACCCAAAGGAGTGTATTGGATTGGTGGTTTGTTGGAGTGTTGTAGATAGTGATTTTATGCATATTTCCTTAGATCCAAGTGTAGATCCATTACTTATGAAGATGTCTACTTTTGCAAGCTCATTCATCTAGTTATAGAGACAAAACCCATGATTTATAATTGTTAGATCTATGCTAAAAACCCATAATTCATGTATGTTAGATCTATGCTCATTTATTTACGAAATTGCCGTTTTATTTATAAATGCCTATTTAGATCTTGATTGACTACTTATTTGTTTGGATTAATGTTTGCCTTGTTTGATTGATATAAATGAGTTATCTAGTTGATAGATTTGGACAAGTATGGTCAAAGACGATTCAAAAGCTACGGAAGAGGCTCTTGAATGGTGAAAGTTGCTTAAGACATATGTAGCGGATGTTGAAGCTCATATGTATGGATTGGATGATGTTGAGATGGAACTTTGCCATGATGCGATGAGGCAAACCATGTTGTTGAGTTGAGACTTTGCTATGGTGTGATAAAGCGAAGTATGATGTGATGAAGACTTGGCGTAATCCAGGCAGGGATCATTCCAAGCATGTTGATAACTCGAGGGATGGTTCGAGTTGGTTGATAATGGATTGCTCGAGAGGTAGCTTGAGCTAGTATGAGAATAGTCGTCGAGGAGGATGACTAGGAGGCTTAGATATCATCGTTGTTGAAGGTTCTAGCATGCTCAAAAGCAAGAGTACATGGGGCGCCCATAACGACTACAGGTAGGTAGTCGGGACACCCAAAAGACTACAGGTAGGTAGTTGAGTACTCTGGGCAGAGTAGGTAAGTCCTAGGCACGGGTCACGATGACGTGCGGAGCTATGTCTAGAACCGGGGTTACCATTAGCCCTTGACAGGTGGTCATTCAACTAACGGTGAAATCAAAGCAATGATAACAGTGATAGCCAGAGTCATGGATGTTTGGACGTTTGGTTGTATCATCATTCGGCCTCAAGAGCGGTGTTTTCTGGGTGCTTATCTGATCTTGTTTTAGGCCTTGGGGGTTTGTATTTGGAAAACATCGTCCTTGACTCGAGTGGTTATTGCTTTACCTTAATTGTCTGCTATGTTATGCTTGCTTCTCCTTAGTGTGTGTCTGGGGGCTATCACTGTAGAGAGAGGTGGAGTGGGATGGTTTGGTTCCTATTCCTTTTATCCCTTATGCTCTTTTGGTATGTTTGATAGTTGATTTACTACTCACTAAGACTTTGTCTGACTCAAGGTTTTATGTCTCCTCTTATTACCTTGGGCTGTTCATCCATGTTTGGGATGGGCAGACTAGGTGACAGGTGGTAGGTGCTGATCTTAGTGGCTCACGCTGATGATGACGAAGACGAGCAGGAGGCTTTGCATATTATTTTCATATTCTATGTACTGGGTTTTTCCGCTGTTTGTTGTTACTCTGAGTGCCATGTAGTGAGGCTTCTTGTATTCCTGATTCTGACCTTGTATAAAGCTGTTCAGATTTTATGATATGCAGTTTCTGTTCTATAGAGCTTCACTATATTATACTTCTCTATTGTATTTTATCCATGCGCTGTGAGTCTTACGATAGTGTCTGCGATGTTTATTCTACCCTTGATGGTCGTCCATGGCTGCCTGGCACACTTTCAGCGCACCATTTCCTTGTTCCGTGCGGGAGTCATGGGCGGTCGTCACAAGAAGGATGGGTGGAAGTTCCTCGTAATGTTTGATTTGATTGCTTTATTTGATTTGAATTGTTTGCTTTGATTGATTTGATTTGATTTGATTTGAATTGATATTTGATGTGAAAAACATGTATAAATATGCATTGATATTTATATGATCTTTAATTAAATATCATGTCTATCAGTATAATTATTTCTTAATCTATGTATTATATACTCCATTGTAAAGTTTATTAATGCAGGTACTTTAGTCCAAGAATGAGGGGGAGTTATATAGTTTGGAGATTATATAGTTTGGAGTTAGTTTTTGTTGATGACAAAGGGGGAGAAGTATAAAATATGATAAATAACCATAGATTAAGGGGGGCTTATTAGTTTTAGGGGGACTTATTAGGATAGGAGTAATATTTTACAAACAAAGGTTGTCATCATCAAAACAGAGGAGATTGTTAATCCTTGAGATGATGGTTTTGATGACAACAACCTTAGAATAGGATTATAAAATATAAATACTAACATTATAGTTTAGAAATATATGTATATGTAGGATTTAACCATGTAGGCACCAAGAATGAAGACAGTACAGTATAAAGATTCAAGATACCAAGATTGAAGACTCATGAGTATCAAGAATATCAAAATTATCAAGAGTTCAAGGTTTCAAGAATAAGTAATTTAATTAGGGATTTTGTTAAAACTCCTAGAAAAGCACTGGCATCTTAAAATCCAATTTATTCGTGGAATGGAATCCACTTCGAGCCTGTTAAAGGGATGGAACCCTAAGTAGGATGGAGCCTACGAAAAATCCAGTAGAACATCGTTTTGTATCTAACCTTTTATTCAAAATGATTTTACAAAATTATATCTTGTTTTCAAAATGTTTTCAAAACCTTCCTTTTAAAAGAATCAAAAACATCTATCTTGATTTTCAATACTTTTAGCCTCAAAATAATCTTTATCTTCAAAAACAAGTTATCCTCAGTTTTAAACTATCTTTTAATAAAAATATATTTAACTTTTAATATTTATACTTAGATTTAAATATTATAGTAAAATTTTATATATACCAAAATATTATTCTCTATATTTATTTATGTATTTTAACTATAGTTAAGTATATTTATAAAAGTTTAAAATAGTTTTAAAATAAGGTAAAAGTTATTTTCAAAGAAAAACAAAACACCAAAATTGCCTTTGGGATGTCGACATGCCCAAGTTACCCAAGTCAACGTAGTGTCACTTGATTTCAAAAAATTGAATTTCAAAAGAAGTGTCTATTCGTCATATCCCTTCACGAATGGACATGGCTGTTGTTCTTCTATAAATAGGGGTTGTTTTCAACGAATTTCTATTCATATTTTTTGGTTTTCACTCCTCTTCTTCTTCCATATTTATTTATAATATTCTTAACATTACTCTGCCGAAATCAATATTGAATCTAACTAGATCATTTCTTATTTGATTCTCTATCACTATCTCAACAAGATTCTCAGTGCTATTCAGAGTTATAGGCTTCTTTGTAATCATTTCTATGAGAAAAGGTGTGATTATAGCCTTGGGAATCAATCATGTGAGAAAAGGTGTGATTGTAGCCCTGGAAATGAATTGGGTGAACTTTGCCTATGAAATCAAGTATCTCTACCCTGAGGATTGTGAATCTGGAGGTTGTACCTCGTTGCCTTGAAATCGAGGGTGTAATTGTACAATTGTTTTCGAAAGGACATCCGTACTTGTATGCGTGTAACGACCCAGTATTTTCAACCATTCGCATCCGCACATGTCGGACTTGAACTGTTCAAAATACGGCGTTGTAAATAAAATTTGACAAATCTCAAAATATACAGTAAATAATTAATCACAGAATCACAAACACAGAATCAGAATACTCGCAGCGGAATTTAAAAATACTTAGTGGTTCATGAAGCCACTATAAATAGTCTCAATCAAATAAAATTTACATAGTCTTTAATCCAAATATAGTTTTAAATCATCAGTAAACAATCCAAATGTCCACTAGTCTCGGTTTCAAAATTTTAGATAAAGAACTGGAAAGGAAGTTTGCCAGCAGCTTGAAAGTGATCTACAGAAATCCTAGCTCCGGGATGAAAACTGAACTGCAACTCAGGCTGACCCGAGCGTAAAATAAAACATAAACACTCGAGTCAGGACATACATACTTATATAGTGTAAGCTAATTCAAGTGTACTGTAATATAGAGCAAGTAACTTAAAGGATGCTTGGGACCGCCCATCCTCTAAGGATCCGTTAAACTATTTACTATGTAGTAATACTTCGCTATTATAATAGTGTCTATTAGTAAAATAAACTTACTTTTAAATAGCGTTAAGGGGTTACCCATATAGCCCTTAACACAAATAATGCCAATAGTCTATACAGTACTGTAATACCTCCTGATCGGGAGGCTACCAAAGGATACTCCATAGGTACGACACAAATAGAAACTCGTAGAAGGCGCGCTAGGGTAGGTGACATGGCACAATTAGGCAATGCCAGGGTAGATATACCAATTACGCTTCCGGACCGATGGAGACGCGCAGCGCGTAGCTGCCGCCCACCTCGAGCAACACTCCCAAATCAAAGGTGCGCACCAAAACAATCACAAAAGTAATAGAATGGCATACGAAGAAGTGCGTCCGATCAGAGGTGCTACCTCATTAATCCGTCAATATCTCCTGTTTTAGCCACCTTATGCCAACTCACGGGAGTCGGGTCCACGTATTTACCTCAAAGGAAACGTCACCACCATCCTTCTTCATTCTGGAATCTCCACCACGTACACAGTTGTTAAAGTGGTTTTCGGTATCGACAGAGAGTATGCCAGATATCCGATCCCGGTCTCTTTAACAACCAAACGTTATTATAACCCGTGGTTACAACTTTTTGAAATGGTATTTATACTTTAAAAATCAAAATAAGTTTCAAATACATTTCAATACCATAATATCATTTCAACCATCATTTATTTAAACATCAGTCATTTTATTTCTATAAAATACCATTTAAATCTATTCAATTTATTTAGGAATTAATTTGCCTTTCAACTCACATTTAAAAGTTAAATTCTTCCATTTAAAACCATTTAAAGTCAATTCCTTATTTTTTTATTAATTACATATTAAATTCCAAAAATTTAAGCCTTTTTCCCCAAACATTATTTCCATTTATTTTAAACAATCCGAAAATTCAGTTTCCATAGCATTTATGAAATGCCACCTAAAGTCTGTAAGTAAAAACACTTCATTTATAAAAGACAGCATTTAAGTGCTGTAATAAATTATTAACTTAACAATCAAATTTTAAACTCCAAATATAACTTATTATCAATTATTTTCTTAACTAAAACTCACTTTTAATAGAATTTCAGAATTTCCCAAAATAAGTTATATTCCAAAAAATTTACTTAAACATTTATTTATTTAACATTTTGACTTATTCAAAAATCATTATAAATTTTATAAAAATCCTTTAAATACATTTGAACCAGAATATTATGAATTCCCATTTAAAATATTTTTAAACATTTCAGAAAAATATTATATAAACCACGGGTCTGTATATAGTTTTCTAGCCTAGGTCAAGTGATACGCATTTATATCATTTTAATCCGCAATTTACAAAATCCCGGGTTCTATCATCTCAAACCCGCAATCCCAAGTTAACAACTAAATAATTAAACAATTAAATAAATGAACAAATGATTATCGTTCAG
The DNA here is from genome assembly GCA_030765085.1 of Allium cepa. Lineage (NCBI taxonomy): Eukaryota > Viridiplantae > Streptophyta > Magnoliopsida > Asparagales > Amaryllidaceae > Allium > Allium cepa. The sequence continues at coordinate 683,686,600 of CM060928.1, forward strand.
GCCTATCATTTCAGCCTATAACGATCTCAAATTTACAGGGAACTTACAGTGATGATTAAATCAGTAAATAAGCATTACATTGTATAACTGCAATAATATTACAATAGATAAACAACTGATGTGGTGTCAATTTAAAATGAGGTTTAACATCATACGTTATATCACAGGCAGATAAAATTTAATAAATAATTTACAAATACACTTGTGATAAATCATGGATATATAGGTATGTTTGTCTGGTGAGAAATACTCACCTTTCCTCTGCTGAAGATTCAAATCAAACAACGGTATCTATCCCGAAAGAAATGAACAGAGGCACGATAAATCCAACAGATGTAACACCTCAATTACGAACTTGAAAAATAAACGAAAAATAAATTATGCGATTATGAACCGATCAAAGCAAAATTTAATAACAACCGGAACGAGATTTAAAAATTAAAAGATTTTTGACACCCGCAGCTTGACCACTCCATCACTCAATTTGTTCAACATCTCCAATCCTCTTCCCTTTCCAAATTTGTTATTTAAATGCTTTGGGAAAAATGCTTTGTAAAAAAAAAATACTTTGTTAAATCAAATAGGCTGAGTCTTGAAACAAAACGTTATTAGAATTTCATAAAAAAAATACTTTGAAAAAATGTATGCATGCACTTATGAAATGACAAGGTCGTGTGATTTGTTTCACACGCAACTAATAAACCACAAATCATTTTCAAAGTTTGTCTCCATTACACACTCCCATTTGTTAAAATCTTCAAAGTGGCTCACGCATGCAAATTCACATGTCCACCAAAACTACAGGCATATATGGTTTCTTCTCCAGTGATGCAAAAATGAAAGATATTTATTTTGTTTGTTAACATTTTATTCAAAAGTGGCACCCTTATTCAATTTCACGTGGCCACAACTACAGGGATGCAGGCTAATATGTTCTACAGCATACAAAAGAAAGAAACTAGGCTTGATTCCCTATATTATTGGACATGCATGGCAAGATCAGGAGGAAAGGAGATGCATACTTATCAGGGATGGCAACAACATACTTGAGAGGTGGAGTAGTCGAGCATGGTGGAACGAGAAGAAGGAGCAAAGTATGCAACGTGAAAAGCATGAGAAGTAGAAATAAAAATAAAATAAAAGACAGATGCGTACCTTCAACACACGCATGCAAGAAAAGAAGGTGTAGCTCTTCAGGTGATGTAAAAATTTTTTCGAACGTGTGTTGTATAAATATAGGGGAAGGTCATGTTGATTTTAAGGATGAGCAAGATTTCAGGTAAGGAGAAAAATTAAATGCGTGAAAGAAAAAGGCAGGAATCTTTGCATTTGAAATTCAACGTTAAAAGAAATGACTTCTTGCATTTTTAAGAGTGCGTACATTTCAAGTAACGGCTGAAAAAAATAAATGCGCAAAAGAAATTTGATTGATCCAAGATATTATTTCAAGAGAAACGTGCATTGATTTAGATGAGCAAATAGATAGGAAGAATATAAATATTGATTTTTATCAATTGAATGCAAATGGCTACGAAATTAGAACAAAAGAAACGGGTAGTTAAGATTAGATTATGGGATAATATTTTCAAATAATATTGAATGCGTTTATTTTATCCTTTTTGTTTGAACGTGTTATAAAAATAGGAAGCTGCATGATTTATTTCTTTAGAGATTTAGAAATTTTGTTCTCACAGGTAAGGGATAAGTTGCTTCCATTAAACGTTTATTCCCAGAGCTACAAGTGAGATGCATGTTTCCGGTATTTAGATGAAGGGAATATGGAAAATATTTAGGAAGCAAGAGAAAACGAACGTGCCTAAATTTACGCGCTTAATTATAGGAAAGAAAAGAGGCAAGAATTAAATTTCTTCAGGAACGACAAAATTTCCACTTAATTGCGTAGAAAGAATGGCGACTGAATTTAATTGTTAACCGAAAAAAATGTTTCATTGCATATTAAAGGTTGCGTGAAAAAAATTTGTTAGGCTAAAAGATGTATACATATACAGAAAATTTCGAACTCCGGGTAAGAAATAAATGCAGACAAGAAAGAAACGACAACTAGAAAATTTGAAATTTCTATGCGTTGATAAAGAGGGATGAGTGAAATTTATGGTGAAGAAACGGCAAGTGATTAATAGATTGGTTCATTTTAAACTTTTTCTTCAATTAATGATTGTGTGCGTTTCTTTCTTTATATAGGCTAAGTGATTTTAGCAAGGATTTTACGCCAATTTAAAACCAATGAAAGATGTGAAAAAAGTAACATTTTGCTATAAAAATCTACTAACTGATTTATTAATCCATATAGATATTACAGTATGCATTTTAAAATAGGCCAAACTGACGCAATACAATACACCCAAAATTTATGCAAAAGTAACATTTTTAATTTATACGCTTATACATTACTTATACCATTACAATGCGTACCCTTTTTAAATGCGAAATTTAACAGTCTGTAAAACACTGAATTTTACAAAGTTATTACTTAATTAAAATTTTAACTTGTTTACATTCTTCGTATTTAAAATATACATAATTCATTTTTATTAAAATTCCAATTGGAGTTGTCTTTTTAACAAAGTAAAAATTTCAAAACTTCCAATTTTATATTTAGACTTTTAGGAAATGATTAAATCAAGTTAAAATTTATATTAAATTTCACGGTTTTATAAATAAAAAGAAATAAAGAGTAGGCAATTAAAAGGGCAAGCAATTAAGACAATATAACGCATACCCTTTTAGTTTCTTCCAAGCCATAAATAAAAGATATAAACAAGCAATAATCTAATAAATAAACATGACTGTCAAAAATATAAATAGAAAGATAAAATAGAGGTGGATATATGAAATAATAATAATAAGAACATATATATATATATATATAATATGTAATAAAAGTAGAAAAATTTATTGCGTGTAAAACGCTGTATTTTATCAAAAAAAGTATAAGTTTTAAATTCCCAATAAATCCATATATTTGATTTCTCAATCATGTTATTGAATCGACTATTATTTATCCTCTTATGGGTAATATTAAAATTGGTTTTTATGCTAATACATAAAAAAAATTCCCAATTCATCCAAATTTCAATTAATTACTTTCCAATAACTACCATGCTTTATCCTACTCTTTTATTAAATCTGTTATCACTTTATAAACCTAGTTATTATTTGTTTATCTTTCCTTATAAAAATATATATTCCAATTTTCATCTTTCTTTTGTAATAACTTGTTAATTTCAATTATATTGAATTTCCCAAATATATACATTTATCATAAATAAAACCTAAATCAATTTATTCAACTTGGCTTCATTCCTTTATTTCATCTTATGAATAAAATATACATTTCCATTTATGTCATTTCATTTACATTCACACATTACAGTTACAGTCCTATCTCACATTAATGAACATTTATCTACATTTAAATGTAATTGACTTCCTACTCTGAATTTAGCAGCCCTAAATAAAAAGGTGACTTGCATAAATGTTGTCACTAACTTTATATTACACTCAAGTTTATTATTTCCACTAATTATCAGAATTGCTTATATAATGTTGAATTGCTTATATAATGTTGAATTCACTCCATTACCATACGTTTATTTGCATATATTCAATTTAATACCCAAATGTAACTGTTGAAACTACATTAATAGACCAATTAAATAGTAACTTACAATCGTTACTATATCCCTATTATTTTCATTTCATTTTAAACACTCACTTCATTATAAATTATAAAGGTTTTTTTTCCCTTCTTAAATTTAATTACAAAAATCTTATTAAATTAACCAGTTTAATTATCGAAATTTACAGGTCATTACACTCTCCCCCACTCAAAACTTTTCGTCCCCGAAAAGGAAGGAGGTAGGAAAATAGAACACCCTGAAAGAAAACTAAATTCAAACTCAAAATGGAATCATTTATTTAAACCATATAAATTCAATTTAAATTCATTAATATTCAATAATTGATTTAATTCATTTAATTTTTACTGAAGTTAAATTAGTCTTAACTATTTCCAAATTAATTATCTTATTATCCAATTATTTTCTAAAATCAGAAATTTGTATAGTCATTTATAATAATCATCTTTTATTCAACAAATTTAATTCTTCTTTATTCCAGATTATTATTAAATATATTCTACTTAATATATCTTATCGCACATATTAAGTAGATTATATTTATTATAACTATTCCAATTTATTTCTAAATTTCCTTTAACACCATTTGATATTGTATATTATTCAATTATTATTTTATTTCTATTTATCTCTATTTGTCTTGTTGTAACTGAAACTTTAAGTGTATAACATTTATTATAACCACTCAAATTTTATTTATAAAATCCTTTTATATTGTACATTATCCAATTACATAGTTAATTTCTAAATGATTTAGGTAAGTTATATTGGCATGCAATTATACAAGAATTTTTTTTCCAATTCTATTATTCAAGTTTAAATATTCATTCAAAATTTGACTTTATTTTATCATTAGAATCACCTTTTAACATAAATTTATGAATTAAATTTCCAATTAACTTCAAACCCTTTAGAGATAAATAAATACATACATATAGCATATGTCAAATCAAATTTAAATCATATATCTATATATATATATTATAAATTAAGTCATATTTAGAAATTCAAATCAATTAAATTTTTGAAGCAAAACTACAACGTGGTCTCTTTACTTCGATACTCGAAAATGAATGTCGATGATGTTATAGTCATCACCGAAATTATTTTCCAGCGACAAAGAGAAGAGCACTAATTTTTAAAACTTTAAAATTCTTTGGAAACAAATTTATATTCGAAAATAATTTAAATAATAATATATCCTTTTAATACTTTAAACACAAGGTTTGAAACTATCAGAAACTAAATTCTTAAATTCTTGTTTTAAATTCAATTCTATTTCCAAATAAATTTATAACCATTTGTTTATATTCAATTATTTATATTAGACAAAACACATGTTCTATAAAACCATAAATAAAATCAAAACTATTATCTCTTGACAACTAGTTAAATTAATTATAAAATTCTGAAAATTATACTTATATATAATATTAGTTTTTTCCCAAATATAGGAATAAATTTTTCAAAACAAGGATAGAGATTCAAATTTGATGGATTCAAATCAAAGAGAATTTTGATTTAAAGATAAATTGGAATCAGAAGATCCGATGATTAAATAACAGAACAAGGAACTAGATAAGTTTATATAAATCGCGGGCAACCTTAACCTGGTCAACCGTGACTTAAAGAGTCAGATCGAATGTAGATTTACCATTCAATCCGAAGAGATAGAGTTCGGAATAACCAAAGATACTAGCATCTAAACCGAGGTTAAATATAAATCTCTGGTGAATCAATGCTAATTGTAAAGGAGTTTAACCCCTTTATTAGAATATTGGCGAGACCGCCAATTCACTATAAAGATCATCCTAAGTGGAGTTATGGGATACTCCCGAATCGAAAGAAAATGAATAGTGAGGGACACGAATGAACTTCGGAACCGCAGGGAACGTTCCAAAATTCGAAAAGGAAGAGATTCAAGCTCAAATGAAAGTGATTCTGTAAATCAAATTTACCATACATTCTAAGTTTTGCCTAGAGCCAAAGCTCTGATACCAAATGTAACGACCCAGTATTTTCAACCATTCGCATCCGCACATGTCGGACTTGAATTGTTCAAAATACCGCGTTGTAAATAAAATTTGACAAATCTCAAAATATACAGTAAATAATTAATCACAGAATCACAAACACAGAATCAGAATACTCGCAGCGAAATTTAAAAATACTTAGTGGTTCATGAAGCCACTAAAAATAGTCTCAATCAAATAAAATTTACATAGTCTTTAATCCAAATATAGTTTTAAATCATCAGTAAACAATCCAAATGTCCACTAGTCTCGGTTTCAAAATTTTAGATAAAAAACTGGAAAGGAAGTTTGCCAGCAGCTTGAAAGTGATCTACAGAAATCCTAGCTCCGGGATGAAAACTGAACTGCAACTCAGGCTGACCCGAGCGTAAAATAAAACATAAACACTCGAGTCAGGACATACATACTTATATAGTGTAAGCTAATTCAAGTGTACTGTAATATAGAGCAAGTAACTTAAAGGATGCTTGGGACCGCCCATCCTCTAAGGATCCGTTAAACTATTTACTATGTAGTAATACTTCGCTATTATAATGTGTCTATTAGTAAAATAAACTTACTTTTAAATAGCGTTAAGGGGTTACCCATATAGCCCTTAACGCAAATAATGCCAATAGTCTATACAGTACCGTAATACTTCCTGATCCGGAGGCTACCAGAGGATACTCCATAGGTACGACACAAATAGAAACTCGTAGAAGGCGCGCTAGGGTAGGTGACATGGCACAACTAGGCAATGCCAGGGTAGATATACCAATTACGCTTCCGGACCGATGGAGACGCGCAGCGCGTAGCTGCCGCCCACCTCGAACAACACTCCCAAATCAAAGGTGCGCACCAAAACAATCACAAAAGTAATAGAATGGCATACGAAGAAGTGCGTCCGATCAGAGGTGCTACCTCATTAATCCGTCAATCTCTCCTGTTTTAGCCACCTTATGCCAACTCACGGGAGTCGGGTCCACGTATTTACCTCAAAGGAAACGTCACCACCATCCTTCTTCATTCTGGAATTTCCACCACGTACACAGTTGTTAAAGTGGTTTTCAGTATCGACAGAGAGTATGCCAGATATCCGATCTCGGTCTCTTTAACAGCCAAACGTTATTATAACCCGTGGTTACAACTTTTAGAAATGGTATTTATACTTTAAAAATCAAAATAAGTTTCAAATACATTTCAATATCATAATATCATTTCAACCATCATTTATTTAAACATCAGTCATTTTATTTACTATAAAATACCATTTAAATCTATTCAATTTATTTAGGAATTAATTTACCTTTCAACTCACATTTAAAAGTTAAATTCTTCCATTTAAAACCATTTAAAGTTAATTCCTTATTTTTTTATTAATTACATATTAAATTCCAAAAATTTAAGCCTTTTTCCCCAAAGATTATTTCCATTTATTTTAAACAATCCGAAAATTCAGTTTCCGTAGCATTTATGAAATGCCACCTAAAGTCTGTAAGTTAAAACAGTTCATTTATAAAAGATAGCATTTAAGTGCTGTAATAAATTATTAACTTAACAATCAAATTTTAAATTCCCAAATATAACTTATTATCAATTATTTTCTTAACTAAAACTCACTTTTAATAAAATTTCAGAATTTCCCAAAATAAGTTATATTCCAAAAATTTTACTTAAACATTTATTTATTTAACATTTTGACTTATTCAAAAATCATTATAAATTTTATAAAAATCCTTTAAATAAATTTGAACCAGAATATTATGAATTCCCATTTAAAATATTTTTAAACATTTCAGAAAAATATTATATAAACCACGGGTCTGTATATAGTTTTCTAGCCTAGGTCAAGTGATACGGATTTATATCATTTCAATCCGCAATTTACAAAATCCCGGGTTCTGTCATTTCAAACCCCCAATCCCAAGTTAACAAATAAATAATTAAAAAATTAAATAAGTGAACAAATGATTATCGTTCAGGCCTATCATTTCAGCCTATAACGATCTCAAATTTACAGCGAACTTACAGTGATGATTAAATCAGTAAATAAGCATTACATTGTATAACTACAATAATATTACAATAGATAAACAACTGATGAGGTGTCAATTTAAAATGAGGTTTAACATCATACGTTATATCACAGGCAGATAAAATTTAATAAATAATTTACAAATACACTTGTGATAAATCACGGATATATAGGTATGTTTGTCTGGTGAGAAATACTCACCTTTCCTCTGCTGAAGATTCAAATCAAACAACGGTATCTATCCCGAAAGAAATGAACAGAGGCATGATAAATCCAACAGACGTGACACCTAAATTACGAACTTGAAAAATAAACGAAAAATGAATTACGCGATTATGAAGCGATCAAAGAAAAATTTAATAACAACTGGAACGAGATTTAGAAATTAAAAGTTTTTTGACACCCGCAGCTTGACCACTCCATCACTCAATTTGTTCAACATCTCCAATCCTCTTCCCTTTCCAAATTTGTTATTTAAATGCTTTGGGAAAAATGCTTTGTAAAAAAAAAATACTTTGTTAAATCAAATAGGCTGAGTCTTGAAACAAAACGTTATTAGATTTTCATAAAAATATACTTTGAAAAAATGTATGCATGCACTTATGAAATGACAAGGTCGTGTGATTTGTTTCACACGCAACTAATAAACCACAAATCATTTTCAAAGTTTGTCTCCATTACACACTCCCATTTGTTAAAATCTTCAAAGTGGCTCACGCATGCAAATTCACATGTCCACCAAAACTACAGGCGTATATGGTTTCTTCTCCAGTGATGCAAAAATGAAAGATATTTATTTTGTTTGTTAACATTTTATTCAAAAGTGACACCCTTATTCAATTTCACGTGGCCACAACTACAGGGACGCAGGCTAATATGTTCTACAGCATGCAAAAGAAAGAAACTGGGCTTGATTCCCTATATTATTGGACATGCATGGCAAGATCAGGAGGAAAGGAGATGCATACTTATCAGGGATGGAAACAACATACTTGAGAGGTGGAGTAGTCGAGCATGGTGGAACGAGAAGAAGGAGCAAAGTATGCAACGTGAAAAGCATGAGAAGTAGAAATAAAAATAAAATAAAAGACAGATGCGTACCTTCAACACACGCATGCAAGAAAAGAAGGTGAAGCTCTCCAGGTGATGTAAAATTTTTTTTGAACATGTGTTGTATAAATATAGGGGAAGGTCATGTTGATTTTAAGGATGAGCAAGATTTCAGGTAAGGAGAAAAATTAAATGCGTGAAAGAAAAAGGCAGGAATCTTTGCATTTGAAATTCAACGTTAAAAGAAATGACTTCTTGCATTTTTAAGAGTGCGTACATTTCAAGTAACGGTTGAAAAAAATAAATGCGCAAAAGAAATTTGATTGATCCAAGATACTATTTCAAGAGAAACGTGCATTGATTTAGATGAGCAAATAGATAGGAAGAATATAAATATTGATTTTTATCAATTGAATGCAAATGGCTACGAAATTAGAACAAAAGAAACGGGTAGTTAAGATTAGATTATGGGATAATATTTTCAAATAATATTGAATGCGTTTATTTTATCCTTTTTGTTTGAACGTGTTATAAAAATAGGAAGCTGCATGATTTATTTCTTTAGAGATTTAGAAATTTTGTTCTCACAAGTAAGGGATAAGTTGCTTCCATTAAACGTTTGTTCGCAGAGCTACAAATGAGATGCATGTTTCCAGTATTTAGATGAAGGGAATATGGAAAATATTTAGGAAGCAAGAGAAAACGAACGTGCCTAAATTTACGCGCTTAATTATAGGAAAGAAAAGAGGCAAGAATTAAATTTCTTCAGGAACGACAAAATTTCCACTTAATTGCATAGAAAGAATGGCGACTGAATTTAATTGTTAACCGAAAAAAATGTTTCATTGCATATTAAAGGTTGTGTGAAAAAAATTTGTTAGGCTAAAAGATGTATACATATACAGAAAATTTCGAAATCCGGGTAAGAAATAAATGCAGACAAGAAAGAAACGACAACTAGAAAATTTGAAATTTCCATGCGTTGATAAAGAGGGATAAGTGAAATTTATGGTGAAGAAACGGCAAGTGATTAATAAATTGGCTCATTTTAAACTTTCTCTTCAATTAATGATTGTGTGCGTTTCTTTCTTTATATAGGCTAAGTGATTTTAGCAAGGATTTTACGCCAATTTAAAACCAATGAAAGCTGTGAAAAAAGTAACGTTTTGCTATAAAAATCTACTAACTGATTTATTAATCCATATAGATATTGCAGTATGCATTTTAAAATACGCCAAACTGACGCAATACAATACGCCCAAAATTTATGCAAAAGTAACATTTTTAATTTATACGCTTATACATTACTTATACCATTACAATGCGTACCTTTTTTAAATGCGAAATTTAATAGTCTGTAAAACACTGAATTTTACAAAGTTATTACTTAATTAAAATTTTAACTTGTTTACATTCTTCGTATTTAAAATATACATAATTCATTTTTATTAAAATTCCAATTGGAGTTGTCTTTTAACAAAGTAAAAATTTCAAAACTTCCAATTTTATATTTAGACTTTTAGGAAATGATTAAATCAAGTTAAAATTTATATTAAATTTCAAGGCTTTATAAATAAAAAGAAATAAAGAGTAGGCAATTAAAACGGCAAGCAATTAAGACAATATAACGCATACCCTTTTAGTTTCTTCCAAGCCATAAATAAAAGATATAAACAAACAATAATCTAATAATTAAACATGACTGTCAAAAATAAAAATAGAAAGATAAAATAGAGGTGGATATATGAAATAATAATAATAAGAACATATATATATAATATGTAATAAAAGTAGAAAAATTTATTGCGTGTAAAACGCTGTATTTTATCAAAAAAAGTATAAGTTTTAAATTCCCAATAAATCCATATATTTGATTTCTCAATCATGTTATTGAATCGACTATTACTTATCCTCTTATGGGAAATATTAAAATTGGTTTTTATACTAATACATAAAAAAAATTCCCAATTCATCCAAATTTCAATTAATTACTTTCCAATTACTACCATGCTTTATCCTACTCTTTTATTAAATCTGTTATCACGTTATAAACCTAGTTATTATTTGTTTATCTTTCCTTATAAAAATATATATACCAATTTTCATCTTTCTTTTGTAATAACTTGTTAATTTCAATTATATTGAATTTCCCAAATATATACATTTATCATAAATAAAACCTAAATCAATTTATTCAACTTGGTTTCATTCCTTTATTTCATCTTATGAATAAAATATAAATTTCCATTTATGTCATTTCATTTACATTCACACATTACAGTTACAGTCCTATCTCACATTAATGAACATTTACCTACATTTAAATGTAATTGACTTCCTACTCTGAATTTAGCAGCCCTAAATAAAAGGGTGACTTGCATAAATGTTGTCACTAACTTTATATTACACTCAAGTTTATTATTTCCACTAATTATCAGAATTGCTTATATAATGTTGAATTGCTTATATAATGTTGAATTCACTCCATTACCATACGTTTATTTGCATATATTCAATTTAATACCCAAATGTAGCAGTTGAAACTACATTAATAGACCAATTAAATAGTAACTTACAACTGTTACTATATCCCTATTATTTTCATTTCATTTTAAACACTCACTTCATTATAAATTATAAAGGTTTTTTTTTCTCTTCTTAAATTTAATTACAAAAATCTTATTAAATTAACCAGTTTAATTATCGAAATTTACAGGTCATTACAATGCGGGACTGGATGTAGGGTAACTCCGAACCATTACAAAATTCGGTGTGTTCTTTCCTTTACCGCTTTTACTTTATTCCTACATCTGTGTTTGTTTCTGTGATCATATCTGTGTCTGAATATTGCATACATCTGTGTTCAAATTAACATAAACTCAAAAGATTTAGTAATTACTTAAAACACTATTCACCGCCCTCTAGTGTTTATCCCAGCCTTAAGATCTGTAATCCGCATTCTATTGGAGGTTAGGGTTTCAAACAGGTGGTGCACGTGGCTGGTAGCGAGTGGTAAGGTGCGGTTTTTATTTTATTTTGTTTTATTAATCTTAAGTTAAATCGTATGATGTTCCAATCTTAGTAACTTTTGCATACGAACTCGGATTTGGGTGTTGTTTATTCCGCTGGGATCGTATTAAAATTCATTTTAACGAGGGTTTGAATGAATTCCGAGACTGTGTAAATTTAGGCCCGATTTTGGATTTCAAATCGATTTGAAATCAAAGGTGAGTGTTTTGACCCACTCACAACTACTAGATTATTTTATGTTAGTTAAATTAAATTTGTGATGTAATTAGAAATTAATTGATTCATGTTTGGTATGTTTAAATTTCTTTTCTGGTTAAATTTGACTTTTGTTGCATCAAATCATCGTTTAATTTAATATTGAATTTTAAATTCTCAATTTAATACCTGTATTGATTTTCAGTTACCTATAGATGTTCATTGATTGATTTAGGAAGATGATTGTGATATATGTTTGAATGGTTGATATTGTATGATCAGATGATTGTATTTTATATTTTTATAAACTGCAAGTTACTATGGGTAGAAATGATACATACCCGAACGATATAAAAGATTAGGGAAAAATCTTTATGGTTTGAAATAATAGACTCGAGCTATTTTATAGATTTTTGTCTAATTCGAGATTGCGGTTTGAAATGATATATAAACTTAAAATTGTAAATTGTGAATTAAAATGATAAATATCTGCATCATTTGACCATAGGGTAGAAAATTATATATGAATGCTGGATTGGTTAAATTGAATGATTTTTGTAATCTTTGAAATTATGGATTCAGTTAACTGGTATTTTGAGACAGAAATTGATTTATATAAATTGAATAATTTGGTTAATCCATGTGTAAATGTTGAAACTGAAATTGATTTAGTGAATGGCTCAAAGGATTTAAATTGGATTTTCAAAGTTGAAGTGTCAAATATAAATGAATTTATTGGAAATGAGTTACTGAAGCGTTTGGATATAACTTTTGTAACGGGCTGCTATTTTCAACCATTCGCATCCGCACATGCCGGACTTGAATCGCTCAAAATATCAGATTGTTAATTTAAATTTGGCAAAACTTAATATATACAGTAAATAAATCAATCACAGAATCACAGACGCAGAGTAATATAATGCAGCGGAATAGAGAAAGAATAGTAGTTCATGAAGCTACTATATACATTAGAGTTAGAAATAAAATACATCTGAATATCTCAAATACATTGAAGTGTTCAGTACGAACCGATGACTTCTCTGAACCAACCAACTGAAAAAAACCGAAAGCTGAATCGATAGTTAGACCTCTAACAAAGCTTCGAACTCCAAAGGTGAGTCTCTAATGCTGTGTCACTCAGTCTGACCTGAGCCTAAAGCAAAAACAAAAACACTCGAGTCAGGATTAACATTCTTATATCTATAAATCCAACTCAAGTGAAATTAACTACTAAAATACAAGTAACTTAAAGGATGTTTGGGATAACCATCCCCTAAGGATCCATGGTGCTACCTACAATGTAGAAATATACATTATAACACCGTGTTCATTTCAGATTAATTTATGCTTCAAAACCAAAATATCATTTCCATTTCAAATACATCTATCTTCCAAAATAGTGTGTGTGTGTACATATATATATATAGAATAATTTATTAAGTAAAGTATTTGCAATTTCCTCAAAACTTCACCATCGCTTCAAAATCAACTCAACTTTCCCATTCAAATTTTATTCAATCTAAATTTATCAATTTCCTTTCATTTCAGTTTCTGATTAAACAAATTCAAATTTTATCGATTTCAAATACAGATTTGAACCATAATATAAACCATTTAAATTTTTATATAATTCAAAGTTAATATATTTCGAAGCTTTAAATATTCAACATTTCGAAGGCTAAACTTTGATAATTGCACTTATCTCCCGATTTGACTTCACTATTATTTAGTTTTGAAATATTCACTTAATAAATTCAATATTATTTATATAACCTTAAATTACAATTTCTATATATTACCTCCGATTTCTTTAGACATGAAATATCCATTAAATTACTTAAATGAAAAATTCAAATTACAAGATCATATTTTAAAGTTTCGAATTCAGTAGTTTCAAATCGATTTAACTAAATAAAATCCTTAATTATTGACAATTTCAAATAAGTCCCAAATATATCTTCCAACCTTAGCTTATAAAATTATTCCATAGATCTAATTCTGAAATACAAATTTAATAAATCCTTAAACATATTTCATATTAATAAAATTAATCTTAATAAAATTATATATTAACATTAAATCTATATATGAAATAACCTTTATATATAATATTTAAATCAATATTCATTTAAAAACCATATATTTATTTTCAAAACTATAGAAATTATTTTCAAAACATTTACATAGACCAACTTCTATTCTATGGTCAAGTGATACATATATTTATCATTTCATTCCGTAAGTTAAATATATACGGGTGGATATTCATTTCAACCCGTAATCCCAAATTCAATTCAAATGAAAATCGCTTGGGTGTATCATTTCAACCTATAACGATTTTCTCCTATTCTAAAGTCCGTTCGGGTATGTATCATTTCAACCATAGTGATTTCTATACTAACAGGGAACTTGCAGAGTGATAACAGATATGAAAATATTAATAATAACAGGTATACATCATCAAAAGTAAATATAAACATCAGGATATGGTGTCATATCCCATAGGTGAACAGTTACAGATAATAGCATATATAACAATAAACATAACTACAACAACATATTTCAATTGTCGTTTCAACTGAAATCAAATTTAATAAATATAAGAGTGTTAATCGTGAGTGATTGCTCCCCTTTCGAGGCAAGAGAGAATAGACAATGAAACGAGTAACGAATCCAACCACGAAATCCAAAGCAAACAGAATTAGTACAAATTGGACATACAAAGCTGATAAATAGGAATTGATGAAATCAAATCAAAATAGGATCGATGCAAATAAATGGTATAAGTGCATACATATATATGACCATGTATAACGATATATATAAAATCGTATACTAAATTCAAACATATATTAGAATAAAGTATATAATATATTATATTTATTTACAAATCAATATTAAATTAAACACATATAAAACTAAATATATATATTATACAGTCTTACATTAAGAATTAAATAGATTTCAAATCTACTTAAAATTCCTAAATCCAACATTCAACAATTTTTTTAAAATATAAATAAGTTTGGCTGTCAAACAAATATAAATACTTAACTTCGTATATAAACTTAAAAACGCACCATATATTCCCATACTTTAAAACAATATTTTAAAACATAGATGAACACAAAAAATATTTAAACCCTTTATATATATATCACTAATAAACTTTTTAACACACGCAAACATTAAAATTACGAAATAAATGCATACACATGCAAAAAACTGCACACTACCTACAGATGCAGACTGCATGTAAAACATATAAAATATGTCGTATATACATACATATCAATGCAGACCGTAAAACAACAAATATGTCTATACGAATATATCAACAACTCCCAAGAGACAAACGTGTATATATATTATAACTAACCTTTATAACTTTTTAAAACTTTATAACCAAAAAAATACAACTTACTGTAAATACATAACCCTATACGACTCGTAATATATATTATAAATAGATATACACACTTACACGAATGCACAATATGGAAGACGACATAAGGAGGGTTGCCGAGTCTCATCAGTGAAGAAGGGACCTGGGTTGGCTGCATGCATGGCTCGGCTATAAATAGATGGGGCTGGAGGGAAGCAAGGGATTTGCATGTAGATGGTCTGGGCTTGGCATGTGAAGGAGTGCAGGAGGGGAAAGTTTGCAGAAGAGGGTTTTGTGAGGTAGAAGGGAAGGCTACGCATGGGTAGAGGTACACGGTCGGGTTGGAGAGGTTGGTGGGGTGCTTGTGTCGAGTACGTGAGGAGAAGCTCGCAGGCTAGAGATCTGGAGAGAAAAATTGAAAGCTTGCATGGTGATAGATGATAACAGAGGAGAAGGGAACGAAAAATATAGAGATGAAAGAACATGTTTGTTTATATAGGTCGAGCAATAAATGCGAGGTGGAAGCTGCGTGGTCCAGAGAGTAAGTTCTAGCCATTCATCAAAAAAAGGAAATGCAAACGTTCACATTTAATAATGCCAACGGGAAAAAAATTCAAAACTGATGTAAATAAAGGCAGTCATCAATTGAATTTCTGGACTTATAAATGCAGACGAGTGGACGATTATTAGCATGATTTGAATCGTTTTAAAATGATGAATGGTTAGCCCCAGTATGAAAACAATGAAATGGCAACGGTCAAATGTTTTGATTTGGTGAATAATTAAAGCAAATTATTATTGTGGTCCAGGCTGTACGTTTAAATTTCAAAATGGAAGAAAGAAATAAAGTCATACTATACGTTACCGTTACAATGAACCGTTTATTATTTCCATCGCGTACCGGACATCAAAATACAGAAATAAATATACCATGGAGATCAGCATGACGAGACAATCAAAACGGTACACAGATATCAGTGGTACGATCATCCGATCAAAAGTCGATAATTGGTATCGAAAATGCTGCTATTCTGCAGAAAATAAGATAAACAGATCAATAAAAGTCCAAATTTAGAAAAATGAAAGATGATGTCTCACTCAAAAGAGGATTTAGAATTTTTCTATAAAAAAATATTCAGGTTTGGAAATTTATTTATCATTATCAATTTCTAATTGATTTAAATTAAAATAGAATTACACAAAAAATAAACTTCCACATAATGAATTGAAAATTTACCATATGATATATTTAATCATACGTAATCCAGATATAAAATTTGATTTTTAAAATATTATTATTGATAATTTCACCAACTTCATTAGTTTAAATTCGATTAAACTTAGTAGAATTCTTAATTAAATACAGTTTTAATTAATTCAACTTTGTCTTCTCAATTCCTGAATCGTTTAACTAATTAAGTCCTATTAAATTAAAATTTATATTTCTTTCCTAAAACCCAATTATACTAAATTTTATTAAGAAATAAATTTCAATAGGTTGATATGTAAGATGAGCGAAAATCAAGACTAAAATTTAAATAAGTTTGAATACATAATTATACATTTATTGTATGCAAATAGGTTAGAAGTTAATTTACAAATAAAACCCAATTCTAGTTAATTATAAATTGATTTCATGCTTTACATAATATTAAATCTATCTAGTTAAACTTTTATTAAACCATATGCTTGAAATCACATAAAATAGTTGTCACTTTATTAAATCCAAATCAGATGTTATAATTAAAAGTAAATTTTATTTAAAATCATAAATTTTGAATTTCTTACCGTAATAAATTCTAAAATTTGAATTTTCCTTCTTTTTGAAAAATACGGGTCGTTACACTCTCCCCCACTCAAAACTTTTCGTCCCCAAAAAGGAAGGAGGTAGGAGAATAGAACAACCAGAAATAAAAATAGATTGAAAGTCAGGACTAAACAATTAATTTGAAACTATATAAATTTTACTTGAAATATCCATTTGAAAACTTCATTTGCAAATCAATTATCTTTTATCCTTTAATTCCTTTCAAAACCCATTTGTAAAATTTCTTGCTTCCTTTATAAATACCACCTATATGTTTAAATAACACCTTTCTAAATATGTGAAAACTATTTGAAAACAATTATTTACATCACTAGTTATACTTACAAAGAAGCTATTTGAAAGCATTAAATCCATAATTTATAACTTTACAAATTTTATCCCAAAATACTTTTCAAATATTATTAATAAATCAATCATCATTTTCCTTAATTATGTTTTATTTAACTTATAACTTCTAAAGTATTTATAGCACTAAAATTTTCTATTAAACAATGTAGTATATAAATAAACAATATTTAAAAATGATATATTCAAAAGAAGGAAAGAAGGTAGATTCGAAACAACAGAATGTAGGTGAATAAATAAAGCTGAGCAGATAGGGTAGATTCAAAAGAATAGTATCGGGCTCAAATAGTAAATTCAAACCATAAGAATTTCAATTTCAAATATTCATACAAAATTTCTTTGTTGGAAATACTTTTATAATAAAAATACTTTTATAATAGAATACTTTCATATCGAAACAAATTTCTTTCGAAAATACTTTTATAACTCGATGTTTTAACAAGTTTATTCTCGTTCTTGCAGACTCTGGCCATGCGTTGATCAGGCGTAAAGCTAGAATTCTTCAAGTACTTTGTAGACCCGTTTCAACGCCTAGTGAAAATACTGAAAAACTTTCAAAAACAGATATGGAAAGTACAATCCAAAAATCACCTGGATCGCAGGATACATAACAATGGTTACGCCTGGATCCCCCAGGAAACATCCATATCCTTTAAGCATTCACTGCCTTGCGAATTACGCCATGATAAACAAAACCCATGGACCGCAGGATACATAACAATGGTTACGCCTGAATCCCCTAGGAAACATCCATACCCTTTAAGCAATCTCTGCCTTGCGGATTATGCCACGAAAACAAAACCGGTAGACCGCAGGATACGTAACAATGGTTACGCCTGGATCCCCCAGGAAACATCTATACCCTTTAAGCAATCTCTGTCTTGCGGATTACGCTACCCCAGAAAAAAATGACTGTAGGTTACGCTACGGTAGGACACTCGAGTATCACATCCGAAAAACCGAAAATCAGAGAGAATAATATCGATAGAATGAATCCACAATGTGGCCACAGAGCGGAAATCAAGCAGAAGGCACTTTCCATATCATTACTTCAAAAATATATATCATATTGTACCTTTTCAAATCACTTTCAAATATCATACTTATATAAAGTCCATTATATATAAGATTTCTTTTTCAAATCGAATACTTTCCAAAATCAATAGTATATCAAATCACACTTATATATACTTCGCCTATATAAGATTACAACTTTCAAATTGAATACCTTTCCAAATCAATAGTTTTCAAATCAACTTCATACTTATACAAGTCAATTCTATATAAGTTCGATAACTCCCAAATCAAGTATTTAGTAAAACAAGGTTTCAATTTCAATTTCTTTCAATATCGTTTCGGTTTCAAAACATATATGATTTCACCAAATTATTTCTTCCATATTTAATATCGTCAGTTTCAAAATTTCCAAATAATAGGTTTAGAAAATAATCCTAGTTTCCAAATCAACATAATTTAGGTCAATCAAATTCATTTCCAAAATCATCATATAAATACTGGGTTTTAAATTCCAAATCTTATTTTTCGAAACCAAATATTTTCTAAAATCAATTATACCCAAATGATTTTCAAGTTTATAACCACCCCTTTGAAACCTTTAAACTATTTATAAAGCATTAAAAACCAGATTTCATATTAGTATAATTCAAATTAGTCCTATCCATTTACTTAACATAGTAGTTTTAAACTTATACACATTATCCATTAATTTATACTTTTCGAAATTACTTAGCTTTAAAATTGTAAGCCTTGATTTGGAAGTGTTCGAACCTTCAAAATAGTCGGTGAAATCAAATTTCAAATCCAAGAGTTGGAAATCAGCAACAAATCAGTAAATTAATTTTTTATAAATAGAGTTACTGTAACGACCCATAAATTTTTAATAACTAAAACTGTTAAATTGATAAAATTTTGGTAATTTAATATGAAGAAAAATAAACTTTGTAATAAAATAAGAAAGGAATGTTAAAATGGAAAGCATATTTTATTCATAAGGTAATATAAAAGAATGAAACTTATCTGAATGAATTTATTTGAGGATTCAATCATAACAAATGTACACATTTAACAAATTCAATATAATTAAGAACAATCGTTAATACAAAGGAAAGAAATTAATTAATTCCATCGGGTCATTGCTTGATTTCTTGCCTTTTTCTACATGGCCTCTTTATTTCTTGCTTTATCTATGCAAACTCTTTTCCTAGCCATGTATTTCTCATTTGCAAATCATGTACAAGAAGATTTATTTCTCATTTCAAAACTCCTCATTTTCATTTGCATTTAAGAATAAAACACATATACGTTTCTTTCTCCTTAACTTATGCTTTTTCTGTTTCTTAGCATTTACTTTCACTTTGCTTGTCATCCAAACTATCTATGTATTAACCCAAAAAATTTAATAAATCTTTTATTTATTTAATTTAGATAATTTTGTTATTTAAAATATAAATTTTGGTGTGGATTAAAATTCCACACATGAAGTAATAGAATATTTTCCGGAAATATGAATTTTGTCAATATGATCAAACTTTGACTTTTAAATTTATAAATTGTTAAGTTTGAAAATTTTAATTTTATCTTTTATTTTGATAGTAAATAAAATTTTAAGAATAATGCTTTTCGTTTCGTTGAAATCTGATTTATAATGTGAAAGTTATGTCTTTTTAACTATTGTGTGTAATTTGCTGTATTTAACAAAATTGTTTACTTTAAATTATATAAATAATATTTTATGTAGTCATGTAATGTTATAATTTATGTTTTCATGGGCAAAATAACTTGTTTTGTATATATTTTTGTAACAACCCGCATATTTATCGATTTTATATTTAAATATTTTATTTAAATATTTTATCATTCGTCGGATTTTGGTCCGAAAAGCTACTTTTTGCAAACAGTCGAATTGGGACTCGAGACCACCCCCATTGAGTTCAAAATGACGTTTACGACCTTTTTGAGTATAAACTTCGATATGTTTGGAGACAATAGAATTTTGACCTTTTTCACTTAGGGATTTGGTTTGGGCTGAACCCATTAACCCCACTTATACTCTAGCTCAGCCCTCTCCTCTCCATTCACTCATTCCCACTCCTCAAACTCAAGATCCAACTGAAAATGGTGGAAAGGAAAGGGAATTAGAAACTCCAAGCCCTAGTTCCTCTTGCTAGCTCAAATTCTTGCTCCAAAATCAAAGAGAACCCTTTGGTAAGCTTTCTCTTCATCTTCTCCAACTCATTCTCTCATTTATTTCAGAAATTTCCTAAACCTAACTTAGGGAATGTTCTTCTTTTAAGCTTACATTCAAGCTTCTAGTTGTGAGATTGAAGTGTGGTTGATCTCCCATTGTCTTCAAGCTTCTCATTCATTGTTTTTGGGTTCAAAGGTGAGATTTTTATCTCACATCTATGCTTATATTTATCTTCGATTGTTAGGTATGCATTCCTAACACTTATTCGTGTGCAATTGCTTTTGGTTTGGGTTGATTTGGTGAATATTCCAATTTTTAGTGTTTTGGGTTCAAATCTTTAAAAATCCTAACTTTGATGTTTGAATGTTGATTTTGATTGTGCATCGAAGAGCTTATAGGGTCGGGTAGTCGATTGGCATAAACCCTTAGTGCCGTTGCTCGTGCGATTGCAAATTGATCGAGATTTGCACCTCATTTGAAATAGGGCATGGGAGTGCCAGCAACAGGTTCGGCCGACCGAGCCCCTGGGCCGGCCGACCGACCTGTAGAACGGGCACTTCCTGCCTCTGTTTGGAAGTGCAGGCTACCGGGCTCGGTCGACCGAGCTCAGGGTCCGGTCGACCGACCTGCTACCCCGTGCACTTCTGTTTTTGGTTCGGTCAACCGACTCAGGGAGTCCGGTCGACCGACCTGCTGCTATTTGCCAACTATGCCTATTTTGCCTAGTTGTCTGAATTTCCAACTCTAATTGATTTGTGTTATTTCCCTATTTGTTGTTATCATTTGCAATTGACTTTGATGATTTATTTTCTTCGGGAATTCTTGGAATATCCATTTCGATGGATTCGGTATCGATTTCTTTAGATTTTATTCATGTTTTCGAATGTGAATCTTAGTGATTGATTATTCCTACAATCTTCTTTGTGATTTGTCACTTTAAAAATATAAAGGTTTTATATACTAGTAGTAAATATCAAAACTCTTTCTTCAAATGATTTCAACACTATTTTATTACAAAGCTCGTTTTCTTAAACCGTTTTCCAATCTATTAGTATATACAAGCCTTTACCTCACTCGTATGAGAAATCTAATTAAACGGCTTAGTAAAACAAGTGGTATGAAACGCTTGCGTTTACTTCGCCGGTTAATTCTTGGACTTGTTCGATTGAATCTCTTGTGACAATTTTCTAGTGGAGATCTATAATTTGTTCGTAAATATTTAAGTTAAGCTAGTGGTTATGGGACATGAAGCTAAGCTCATATATTAACTAGCTTACTGTAATTGACACTTCTCTTTGATCATGACGATCATTTATGTTTTAGACTAGCATTGTGCAATGTCTTTGTGTTTTTGGTTCATCGGATGTCACGCTGTACGACGTCGTTGTTCCCTTTGATTGTGTTTTTGGTTCATCGGATTTCACGCTGTACGACGTCGTTGTTCCCTTTGATTTTGTTTTTGTTCATTGGATGTCACGCTGTACGACGTCGTTGTTCCCTTTGATTGTGTTTTTGGTTCATCAGATGTCACGCTGTACGACGTCGTTGTTCCCTTTGATTGTGTTTTGGTTCATCGGATGTCACGCTGTACGACGTCGTTGTTCCCTTTGATTGTGTTTTTGGTTCATCGGATGTCACGTTGTACGACGTCGTTGTTCCATTTAATTGTGTTTTGGTTCATCGTATGTCACGCTGTACGACGTCGTTGTTCCCTTTGATTGTGTTTTGGTTCACCGGATGTCACGCTGTACGACGTCGTTGTTCCCTTTGATTGTGGTTTGGTTCACCGGATGTCACGCTGTACGACGTCGTTGTTCCCTTTGATTGTGTTTTGGTTCATCGGATGTCACGCTGTACGACGTCGTTGTTCCCTTTGATTGTGCTTTGGTTCATCGGATGTCACGCTGTATGACGTCGTTGTTCCCTTTGATTGTGATTTGGTTCATCGGATGTCACGCTGTACGACGTCGATGCTCCGAATTATTTGATTTCTGGATTTCGTGTGTTGAATTATGGAATTTATGTTTCACCAACTTTTACGATTGGCATTGGTATGTATGTCATTTATTGTGGCTTGGTGAATGAAATTAGGAGTATGACATTCCTTTTTATCTTTGAGAAGATCCTTGCTATATTGATTAATCTCTTGTTGGTTTTTCAATTACTTATATATATCACAGCTTGGCATTGTGATTATTATACGTTTAGTCATATCTCTTATTCTATGTCATTTCATCTGATATTTATAGCTAGACTGATCCGTTTATTATTTTCTTCTTAAATAATACTCGGGTCAGACTGAGATATTACAGGTGCTTCCTCATGGCTTCCTATCTGGAACCATCTTCTGACTTTTGGCTAACTACTTTAGTTTAGTAGTTTTTGTTGTATACATTTGAGATACAGACTCTATGATGTATACTTATTCCTTTGTCTAGCACTTGTATCTATTCTTTTTGATATTGTGGATCTTGTTTGACCACTACTCTGATGAACACTTTCATGTGTTATATTCATATCTATTTCTGCCTTTGTGATATGAATTGTCTGTGACTGATTTATGTTATGTTTATTTCTATATTTGTTTCTGGAGATATAATAGCCACTGTGTAGTAGCTTTGAGTTTGTGTCGGTATGTCGGATTTCCCTCTTGATAAAGAAATGCATGTTATACTGTCTGACATATCGATGCTCGCGCAAAGCAATTACACGGATGGTCGCTCCTCAACAGCCTTATTCTCCGTTCTAGTTGACAGCATTATTCCGTAATGTTCTTGGCTAGCGTGGGTATAGAGGTGGGGCGTCACAGCTTGGTATCAGAGCCAAACTTCGAAACAATATGGAATATTATAACAAGGATCATCGTCCTAAGTCTATCTTAGGAGTCATGCTTTAGGATTTAATTCGAGTCTTCGTACCGATTCATACTATTTTCTTTATGATTCCTTGTTTTATCAATCAAGTTTGATTGAAGTTTATTTTGAGAATAACTTTTTCCTATTCTTTCTTTCTTTCTTAAAGAAGAGAAATGGTTAGACCTGGCCGTCCCTGCGCCGGTCAATCTAGTGCTACTCCCTTGGATGGAGTATTCATGTCTGCTCAACAACTTTTGGATCTTGTAACGAATCAAGAGTTTATTTATGCTTTGAGTAAGAACCCCGAAATGGTTCTACCTTTGAAACTTGAAGTTTCTTTCAATCAGCTTGTGGATGTTACTCTTCTTCATGGAGAGGTTGGTAAAGGAAGCGTTTGTGATATTGGGACTTCCAAGAAGAGGCATATTAAGTTCATGAGCCTTAATCCCAATAAGAGAGTGAAGCAAACTACTTTTGTAGCAAATACTACAATCCCTAATCGTGGAGGATGCTACAATTGTAATTCTAAGGAACACTATGCGAATATGTGTCCAAAACCCCATTCTTGTTGCTATTGCAAGAAACCGGGTCATCTTTTATCTACATGTCCCAAACTTTTGAACAAGGACATGAGAAAGCTAAATCTTGTGCAAGCCCCTAGTGGCACTTCACGTGGTCAAGGTATTTCTCATTTAATCCTTGATTACATTTATTTTGTGATCTTCTTATTTGAGTTCTTTTTGATATGGGTTTCATCTCACTATTTTATATCAAAAGAACTTGTTGATTCTTTTTCTTTGAAAATATTTTGGGCTTGATGTCTTCCTTGAGGATTGCGAATCCGGATTAGTAGATCCGCAACACTCAATTTGCTTTCTATTGATGTCGAAATTATTTTATGTGATTTTTCTTTCCGAGCCGATTTTTTTACTTAGGCTTCGGAATTGGTTTTTGTAAGGATTGGCTTAATCGTTGTGAGGCCCATATCCTATTTTCCATGTGGACTATTCATCTTCGACATTTTCTATCTGTTAAGCAAATTTCTATTTTACTTTGTGATTTCGATTCCAACTTGATGGTATCATTTTATTCTTTAAGCCCTCAAGATGGGAAAAGTGTTATTTCTCTTATCTAAATAACTTGTGAAACATTTCCGGTATCTTTGAGTTTGTCTTAGCATTATCACCTAAGCAATCTTTAGAGTTGTGATAAGGTCTTTCTAGTTTGACCTTGCCACCGATTTTCATTTGGCTACGAGTCGCGGGAGCTCGCATTCCACTTACCGCATTCCGCACTCGTTACGATTCTTATGAATGACTTATTATGTCATTCAGTTTGCCCATCTTATTTCATCCATTTTATAAATCGAATATTCAATGAATATTTCGATGAGACCATTCTTGTATTTATCGATTTTGGATGAAAATAGTAATTTAAAATTTTGCAAATCTTTTCCATAAGATTTATTTATAAGTACAATTTGATTTTTTTCTCTTAAACGAGCAAAGAATATTCTCAAAACTTTTAAGAGATATTTTCATCATATAGAAGACGATTTTGTGATTGTATTGCCCGTTGAGTGCTTTAAGAATTCTGGTCGATGCGCTTGATCAACGTTATCGATAAGAATCTCCTAAACGCTTTGATGAGACAGTCAGACACGATATATTGACTTGTAAAAATGTAAATTTTTATAGAAAGATTATTATATAAAAATAAAAATGTAATTTTGAAAGTTTTAACTTTTCGGGAAAGAGGATTATTTAAAAGAACTCTTCCTTTCGATACTCTTATTCTTGTGATTCCTGGAGGGGAACCAAGACTTTGCTATTTGTACCGATACTAGTCGTATTGGTTTGGATGTCATTCTCTTGCAAATGGGAACGTGCTATCACTTGTGCTTCTAAATCATTATAGCTTATCGAGACTAGATATATCACTCATGATCTAGTGCTCGTGGCTATTGTTTTTACTTTTGGATTTTGGCATCATCATATTTGGATGAGAAATTTGTTCTCTACCTCGATCATAAATCTTTGGAATATTTATTTCTCATAAGGAACTTCATGTTGACTCGTGTTCCTGGCATCTTGTGATCTTGATATTCTTTTTATTCCCGCAAGGGAAATTGTGTTGCTAATGCACTTTTTCGTAGGCAACAAGTGGTTGATTCTTTGATGATGTCTGAAGGGAATTATCTCTTTATCAAGTTCATCGAACGTTTTGATGTACTTCGTTTTATTGAGTTTTATCTCATTCCTTTTATGGACTAGTGTCCGACGTTCTTTTATGGTGTTCAGTTCATCGGATGTATTGTTATTACACGACATCAATGATATACTTTTGATACATTGGATGTAACGTTTGTACTACATCAATGTCTTTCCTTTTGATTCATTGGATGTACCGTTTGCACTACATCAATGATTTGCTTTTGATACATTGGATGTACCGTTTGCACTACATCAATGTCTTTCCTTTTGATTCATTGGATGTACCGTTTGCACTACATCAATGATATACTTTTGATACATTGGATGCACCGTTTGCACTACATCAATGTCTTTCCTTTTGATTCATTGGATGTACCGTTTGCACTACATCAATGATATACTTTTGATACATAGGATGTACCGTTTGCACTACATCAATGTCTTTACTTTTGATACATTGGATGTACCGTTTGCACTACATCAATGTCTTTCCTTTTGATTCATTGGATGTATCGTTTGCACTACATCAATGATTTGCTTTTGATACATTAGATGTACCGTTTGCACTACATCAATGTCTTTCCTTTTGATTCATTGGATGTACTGTTTGCACTAAATCAATGATATACTTTTGATACATTGGATGTACCGTTTGCACTACATCAATGTCTTTGCTTTTGATACATTGGACGTACCGTTTTTGTACTACATCGGTGTTCCAAAATTATTCGGGCTTTGGTTCATTGGACGTATCGTTTTTGTACTACGTCGATGTTCCAAATTATTTGAGTTTCTAGTTTCTCGGGCGTACCGTTTCTGTACTACGCCGTTGCACTGGCTCAATTTTCTGCTATTCTTGACGTTTTCTGCGTCTTTTAACTATGGAAATGCTTTTAGGTTTCCTATTTTTATTCTCGAGCTGGTGTTATTGATGAAATTGAAGTTTCACCAGATTTGATTTATGAGCAACATTCCATTCGCATCATTACTTCGGAGGTTGAGCGCCTTCGGAATAAAGATGTCCTTCTTGTGAGAGTTCAATGGTTCCCAAATCTTAAGGATTGCTCTTGGGAATCCATAGAATTCATCGAGCGATCCCATTCAGGCTTACTCTTTCATGCTCTTTATGGTAAACTTCTTATTTCAATTTTCTTTTGTGTTGATATGCCACTATGGTTGTTACTTCTTATTTTCTTCTTAAGTATTGCACGGACGCAATTTCTTTAAGGAGGGGAGTCTGTAACAACCCGTGTATTTATCGATTTTATATTTAAATATTTTATTTAAATATTTTATCGTTTGTCGGATTTTGGTCCGAAAAGCTACTTTTTGCAAACAGTCGAATTGGGACTCGAGACCACCCCCATTGAGTTCAAAATGACGTTTGCGACCTTTTTAAGTATAAACTTCGATATGTTTGGAGATAGTAGAATTTTGACCTTTTTCACTTAGGGCTTTGGTTTGGGCTGAACCCATTAACCCCACTTATACTCTAGCTCAGCCCTCTCCTCTCCATTCACTCATTCCCACTCCTCAAACTCAAGCTCCAACTGAAAATGGTGGAAAGGAAAGGGAATTAGAAACTCCAAGCCCTAGTTCCTCTTGCTAACTCAAATTCTTGCTCCAAAATCAAAGAGAACCCTTTGGTAAGCTTTCTCTTCATCTTCTCCAACTCATTCTCTCATTTATTTCATAAATTTCCTAAACCTAACATAGGGAATGTTCTTCTTTTAAGCTTACATTCAAGCTTCTAGTGGTGAGATTGAAGTGTGGTTGATCTCCCCTTGTCTTCAAGCTTCTCATTCATTGTTTTTGGGTTCAAAGGTGAGATTTTTATCTCACATCTATGCTTATATTTATCTTCGATTGTTAGGTATGAATTCCTAACACTTATTCGTGTGCAATTGCTTTTGGTTTGGATTGATTTGGTGAATATTCCAATTTTTAGTGTTTTGGGTTCAAATCTTTAAAAATCCTAACTTTGATGTTTGAATGTGATTTTGATTGTGCATCGAAGAGCTTATAGGGCCGGGTAGTCGATTGGCATAAACCCTTAGCACCGTTGCTCGTGCGATTGCAAATTGATCGAGATTTGCACCTCATTTGAAATAGGGAATGGGAGTGCCAGCAACAGGTTCGGCCGACCGAGCCCCTGGGCCGGCCGACCGACCTGTAGAACGGGCACTTCCTGCCTCTGTTTGGAAGTGCAGGCTACAGGGCTCGGTCGACCGAGCTCAGGGTCCGGTCGACCGACCTGCTACCCCGTGCACTTCTGTTTTTGGTTCGGTCAACCGACCCAGGGAGTCCGGTCGACCGACCTGCTGCTATTTGCCAACTATGCCTATTTTGCCTAGTTGTCTGAATTTCCAACTCTAATCGATTTGTGTTATTTCCCTATTTGTTGTTATCATTTGTAATTGACTTTGATGACTTATTTTCTTCGGGAATTCTTGGAATATCCATTTCGATGGATTCAGTATCGAATTCTTTAGATTTTATTCATGTTTTCGAATGTGAATCTTAGTGATTGATTGTTACTACAATCTTCTTTGTGATTTGTCACTTTAAAAATATAAAGGTTTTCTATACTAGTAGTAAATATCAAAACTCTTTCTTCAAATGATTTCAACACTATTTTATTACGAAGCTCGTTTTCTTAAACCGTTTTCCAATCTATTAGTATATACAAGCCTTTACCTCACTCGTATGAGAAATTTAATTAAACGGCTTAGTAAAACAAGTGGTATGAAACGCTTACGTTTACTTCGCCGGTTAATTCTTGGACTTGTTCGATTGAATCTCTTGTGACAATTTTCTAGTGGAGATCTACAATTTGTTCGTAAATATTTAAGTTAAGCTAGTGGTTATGGGACATGAAGCTAAGCTCATATATTTACTAGCTTACTGTAATTGACACTTCTCTTTGATCATGACGATCATTTATATTTTAGACTAGCATTGTGCAATGTCTTTGTGTTTTTTGGTTCATCGGATCTCACGCTGTACGACGTCGTTGTTCCCTTTGATTGTGTTTTTGGTTCATCGGATGTCACGCTGTACGACGTCGTTGTTCCCTTTGATTGTGTT
Organism: Allium cepa; assembly: GCA_030765085.1. Classification (NCBI taxonomy): domain Eukaryota; kingdom Viridiplantae; phylum Streptophyta; class Magnoliopsida; order Asparagales; family Amaryllidaceae; genus Allium; species Allium cepa. The sequence continues at coordinate 683,715,502 of CM060928.1, forward strand.
TTGGTTCATCGGATGTCACGCTGTACGACGTCGTTGTTCCCTTTGATTCTGTTTTTGGTTCATCGGATGTCACGCTGTACGACGTCGTTGTTCCCTTTGATTGTGTTTTGGTTCATCGGATGTCACGCTGTACGACGTCGTTGTTCCCTTTGATTGTGTTTTTGGTTCATCGGATGTCATGCTGTACGACGTCGTTGTTCCCTTTGATTGTGTTTTGGTTCATCGGATGTCACGCTGTTCGACGTCGTTGTTCCCTTTGATTGTGTTTTGATTCATCGGATGTCACGCTGTACGACGTCGTTGTTCCCTTTGATTGTGTTTTGGTTCATCGGATGTCACGCTGTACGACGTCGTTGTTCCCTTTGATTGTGTTTTGGTTCATCGGATGTCACGCTGTACGACATCGTTGTTCCCTTTGATTGTGATTTGGTTCATCGGATGTCACGCTGTACGACGTCGATGCTCCGAATTATTTGATTTCTGGATTTCGTGTGTTGAATTCTGGAATTTATGTTTCACCAACTTTTACGATTGGCATTGGTATGTATGTCATTTATTGTGGCTTGGTGAATGAAATTAGGAGTATGACATTCCTTTTTATCTTTGAGAAGATCCTTGCTATATTGATTAATCTCTTGTTGGTTTTTCAATTACTTATATATATCACAGCTTGGCATTGTGATTATTATACGTTTAGTCATATCTCTTATTCTATGTCATTTCATCTGATATTTATAGCTAGACTGATCCGTTTATTATTTTCTTCTTAAATAATACTCGGGTCAGACTGAGATATTACAGGTGCTTCCTCATGGCTTCCTATCTGGAACCATCTTCTGACTTTTGGCTAACTACTTTAGTTTAGTAGTTTTTGTTGTATACATTTGAGATACAGACTCTATGATGTATACTTATTCCTTTGTCTAGCACTTGTATCTATTCTTTTTGATATTGTGGATCTTGTTTGACCACTACTCTGATGAACACTTTCATGTGTTATATTCATATCTATTTCCGCCTTTATGATATGAATTGTCTGTGACTGATTTATGTTATGTTTATTTCTATATTTGTTTCTGAAGATATAATAGCCACTGTGTAGTAGCTTTGAGTTTGTGTCGGTATGTCGGATTTTCCTCTTGATAAAGAAATGCATGTTATACTGTCTGACATATCGATGCTCGCGCCAAGCAATTACACGGATGGTCGCTCCTCAACAGCCTTATTCTCCGTACTAGTTGACAGCATTACTCCGTAATGTTCTTGGCTAGCGTGGGTATAGAGGCGGGGCGTCACAATTTTGGTCTAAAAACGTTTTTAAAAGTGTAATTGACATTTTCCTGTGACAGTTGTATTTTGTTTACAATTTCTAATTTCCAACTTCAATTAATTTAAGAAATTCTTTATTTATTTCATATTTTTCTTAATAACTTATTTTATTCTCATTCTTACTTTATTTTGTTTCTCAAAGATTTATTTTAAGCCATTTTCAAGAAGAGTTGTAATTTCCCAAAGTTAAGTGGATTATGTTTGCAATTTTCTTAAGCTAGTTTCAATAAATTAAGCTATTTTCTTTATTTATCTTTCTATTTTCCTAAAATATAATTACTTATTTTCTTTTTCACTTTATTTCTGTTTGTTTTATTTTATTCACTGATTTTTTTATTTGTTTTAAAGTGCGGTAGAAAATTTTCCAAATCTTTTAATTTAACTGAATATATTCGTACAACATTTTTTTCCACTCTGATTCTTTTAAATTTGGTTATATACCTTTTTAATTAAGAAATTAATATTGGGTAAAATAAATAAATAAGAAACGAATATTTTTAATCACGTTACTTTTGTCAATTATTCGAGTGTATGTTTCAATTAAAATTTTGCATCTAGTACGCGCTCATAAATTTCATACCTTAGCTAATAAAATCAAATCTTTTATATAAAAAAATTATATATATGTACAACACTTATTTTGTGGTTGTTTTACTGATATTGGTTATATACTTTTAACGCAAGTTATAAATATTGTGAAAGGAAATAAATTTTACGTATATACATCAGTTTATTTGTTACATGTTAGTAAATCAAACCAATGTAAACAAATCAAAAGTTAATTTAGTAATAAATTTTTAAATTTATAGAGTGTAAATAGGCAATTTAATTTCACGTTTAAATTCATACGTTTATATCTGTTTTGATTAATTTAGTTGAAATAAATGGTACGTATTTGATGAAATATTTTGACGTATATTTACTACATAAGAAAACGTATAAATTTAAAAGCATTACTTTTGTTATAAATTTGGGCATATATTTTTATATGATTTTTGCATCTATAGTGCGCATTTTTAAAAATATTACCTTAGCTAAGTAAATAAATATATCTGTTGACGTGCATTTCTAAGTGGGAAAGGAATAAATTTTCTTTCTGTTGCCCCCTTATATTTAGTAGGAATAAAAAAAACCCCATTGATTTTAATAACGTTCAAATCATTAATTATTGCCGTTTTCTCCCACTCAAATCAACACAAGTTTTTCAACCTAACGTTCATTTCTCATTTCCGTTTCGAAGCAAATTTGTGGAAATTTCTGCACTTTCCTTTTGTTCTTCTGCGAAACACTTTCAACAAATTCACGAATTTCCTTTGCCTTCGCGTGTAACTATGGAACAAAATCTTCGAAATTTCTTCTGACGTTTTATAAATTATTCCTTGTTATTACACCTAAATTCTCGCAACATATGCAAACTGCCCTATTTAAATATAAACCCACGCACCCCTTTGATGATAAAGAAAATCATTTATTTCCTTTAACGTTCTAAATTTCAAATCCTTGCTTGCCTTAAATTACGCACGCCTTGATCTGTGCTTTCCCATTTTAGCAACCCGTGTTTCACAAATAAATACAAAACCATGCAATCTTTCCCTTAACGTTTCGAAATTGATCTCTTGCCATTTATCTATCACAAAATTTACGCAGCTCTCCCTATATAAAATCATAACACCACGTATCAACTTCATAATTCATATGCACCTAGTTGTTTCCAGTCTTCTTCCTGTGCGTGCGTGAGCTTCAGTAGTATCAGGTAATAGCTACAAACTTTATTTTCTTCTTTTGTTTTTCCTTGGTCTCTATTTTTCTGTTTCTCCTTGCTTTATTTCACTTATTTCATATCAATTACTCGGCTGCCTTCCACATGCACGTCCCGCCTACATCCACCTCTCCTCCACCGTCGGTGCAACCATCCCCTTGATGCACCAGTGTGCATGTGCATGCAGGCCGAGTATCAAAAAAATGCATTTGGCTAAAGCCTTGAACCAATAATTTGCGCCACCTGTACTTTAAGATAGAGTAAATATGTTTGAACCGCTTTTTATTTTTAATTTTTTTTGGCTTTGTTCGTAATTAAATTCAAGTACTCAGTTTCATTTATTTATTTTGTTCAAGATTTGAATCGAGTCGTTTCTTCCGCTAACATTTGATCGTGCCTTCGGTACACTTTTTCCGGGTAGATATCATTGTTTGAATAGAATCTCCAGCAACGTAAAGGTGAGTATTTCTCACCCGACAAACATACTTATAGATCTGTAAATTATTAACAAGTGAAATTGTAGAATGATTTTATTTTATATTTTAATTGCCTGTGATAAAAATTTATGAAGTTTGAAAACCCTGTTATTAAACTTACCCATCATCAATATATTTTATACTGTTATATTTATGCTGATTACACCATTTATTTATTTACTATTTATGACGCTACAAGTTCCCTGTAGAATAAAATCATTACGGGCTGAAATAATAGGCCTGAACGATATTTGTTCATTTGTTCATTTATTTATTTATTTATTTATTTTTTAACTCGGGATTGCGGATTTGAAATGATAGAACCCGAATTTTCTTTGTAAATTACAAATTGAAATGATATATTATCCGTATCACTTGACCTAGGTTAGAAAATATTATACAGACCCATGGTTATATATATATATATATTTTCTAGAAATATTAAATATTTTTAAATTAGAATGTTATAATTTTGTTTAAAATTGGATTAAAAATGATTCTTATAAGTATAGTGATATTATACAAGGTAAAAATGTAAATAAATAAATGTTCAGAATTTAAAGTATAAATTTATTTTTGTAAATTTTGATTTGTAAAATAAAATGGAATTCAAGTTAAGAATTAAATTATGATGTTGTGGCATAAGTTTGAATAAGTAAATAAATAAAGGGTAAAGTTGTCTATGAATTAAATAGTTAAATAAAGTGAGTACTTTAAAATGGAAGTTGAAATATAACCAAATTTAGAAATGTAAAGTGGTTTAGAATAATGGTAAGTTAAGAAATTGATTAGAAATTAAGTTTATTTTTGAAGTGGTAATTGAACTTAATTATTAAGTAAAATTTATAAAGAATGTTGCACTTGATTTTAATAAGTAAAGTATAGAGAAGTTAGATATATATTTGAAAATTTTATTTTATAATAATCATAAATTATTGAGTAATTTAAATGACTATTCAAAGGTGGAAATTATGATTATATAAGCTAAATTGGTTTAATTTAAGGTTTAACTGTTGTTGAAATTATATTGAAGTCTAAAATTTAATTTACCCCAATCTGTTGTAAAGGATATTACCGCACTGCGTAAGTTCCGTAGTTGATACAAATGAACTAAGGCTAAACCTTTTGGGATTTATATTGGATTTTGTAAGAACTGTAACTTCGCTTTTAAATAGTTTTAAACGTAGTATTTGATTGAAATATGTAACGTTTACGGATTTTCGTTGCCGAAAAACCGAATAGTTATGGGTTTTAAAAAGAATTTAAGAAAAAGGAAGAAGAAAGAAGAGAGAAAATAGAGGGAAAAGATAGAGAAGAAAACAGAAAATAGGAAGAAGAGAAAATAGAAAAGAGAACAGAAAATTTTAAAATAGAAGAAAAAGAGAATAGAAAATGGAGGGGAAAGAAAAATAGAACATAGAACGGAACAGAACACAACAGAACAACATCAGAATCTCACAATTCGCAGTGGAACAACATATAATAATAAATGAATAATCTTTAAACAAAGAGCTATATCAGTTATTACTTTACATTTCATTTCATTACATCATATCATTAGAGTGTACAACAACATACAACAACAAACAGCGGAAAAGAAATACTATATACTAGTAATACGCCATGCCATCCAGCTTGCCTCCAGCAACTCCAGAATATCCAGAATATCCTGATAAACCTTAACTCTTAACTGCCCGTGTGGAAAATTGGTGGGCACCTAGAGTTTAGGAAGGAAAACAATAAACTCCGAGTCAGTTATGTGACTGGTGTGAGAACTCAAAACAGTTTATTTACTTTAAAATCAAAATAGAAGAATATTTTAAATTCAATTCGCAATGCTTTTAAAAATGAGACTACCATAAGACCTCCCGCACACACACACACATGCAAACGAAGAATCGAAGGAGATTTCTCCTTATGATAGTCAAAGATGCTTGATACGCATTTAAAATAACATTTGATATTATTATTAGTGCATAGTGTAGAGGAAAATCATTTCGAAAATAAAGATATAAATCTTAGCCAGCATAGACATTCCGCACTTATGCCTACTATAGCTACTATGTTCAATAGCAGGTTACCGCCACATTCCATAGCAGGTTAAACAACTAATACCGTACAAGTCTCGTATTGTTTCTTTGAATTTCCAACAAATGGTCAGGCCAAGGAACTTCCCATTGCCACATGGAAACGCCTCTGGCTGGACGTCCCCGAGAACTTAACCAGCTCTCTGCCAACACAAGGCCGGGTTACCTTTATCACTAGGTAACTACTACACGAATATGGCATCCCCCGGTCCCATTGGACCTTTAACCGAGCGCTCGTCACCAACAACACCACACAGTAATAAATATAGTGTATCAACATGAGTAAGTATCTGGGCTCCATACCATGATACCACCCTTTCCAGAAGGAAATGCACATACCCTAAAGGGAGCTACCCCTCATAACCTTGCCGCATCTTTCCTGTTTTGACCATTCCGGGATGTGAGGCTCGACGAAGTTTCGTCCACAAAAACATACTTTATACAAAAGCCATGCTTTGGGTCAACAAATGATCATAGAAATGATCACCACGATAGACGATCAAACAAATGATCCTATCACAAATAATCAACACAATGATCATTTACAGCATCACTCAGCATGTCACATTACCAAATTGGGAATATATCGCTGATAACTTCAACTATATAACCTCTGAGCTCGTACGTCTCAGAGAAGGGTGTTAAGCTAAAAGAATAAATTCTCCGCCACCAACAAAAATATATTTGAAAGAAATCGGCTTTATATCTCAACTTGTAATGTCAGACATACAATCCATACAAGTCTGTTCCGGGCTCGAACAAAACCGAAGGCACTTACAAAGAAGTCCTTGAAATCCGGATATCCACAATCCTGATCGGATTCACCATCACATATGGAGAACTCTATACCGGAGCAACTCGGTGCAGAGTCAATCGACAGGTCATCCTATCGCTCTCGCAAATATCCGGTCTTCAACACCGATCTTCAAATGCAATTCACAACGACGTATCACATATTCGGAATGGGTTATACGACCCCATGGTCCTTTCCCGGTTAACCCGAATAGTGAGCGCTTATTCAAAATAAGTGTGGCATTCAAATTCAATCAAATCACATCAAATACCCATTCAAAGGGAAATATTGATAGTCGGTTATTGAACTATCACTGGATATGCACACATCACCAGATTCCAAATAATTTTCCAAATTATTTATTTTCCAAAATATCTTCACTAGATATATAATTTCAATACTTCAAAAATAAATCAATATTTATTTTCATACAAATTCCACTTTCTTTTATAAATTCCTTAGTGAATTTATATTCCAAAATATCCATGCATATACGATTTCAATTTATCATTTCAATTTATCTTCAAAAAGATAAATTCTCTAATATTCACTTTATGTTGGAAAAACATTTCCATACTTATTTATTCATAAGTAATTCACAAATTTTATTTATTTCCTACACTTGGAAAATATTCAATATACATAAATCGAATTAAGTATATATTTCATTCTATTTAGGAAATCATTCACTTAAACAAATTTATTTGGGTCAAAACGAATGTTGCGTAAAACATCGTTACGACAACCCAAAATCACTAGTATAGGGATTCGAAATTAAAATAGATATATAAATCCCAATACTATACAAAAACATTTCCATTCGGAAATCATTTACTATAACAACAGTGTTATAGTCCACCATTTCCTTTTATTTCTCGAAACATCTATTTCAACAATAAATGTTGAAATCTATGGTTTCGAATTTCAACACATTTAAAACATCGTTAGATCGTTTTAATTCTATTTAAAACATTCACATTCTAAACATTTCCTTTAACATATTATTCACTATTCAAAAACGTGAATATACTACGTTAACAATTTTTCATCCTTTTATTCATTTTAATTCAAAGGATTATTCACATTCAAAAATGTGAATATAACTCCATTAATAGGTTTCAACAATTTACTTATCAAAATAAGTTGTTTGCGAATTTATAAAACAACGTTTATAAATTCTTTTTCTATCCTATATTCAATTCATAACTAAATTATGTACCAAAGGTTCATATTATAAGTTAAATACTTATAATTTATTTGTTTGCAAAAATCATTCCTTTGAACTTCATAATTATAAATCTTATAACTTATAAGATTCGATTATTCATCCCAATATATTCTTTAATAATTTCACAAAATTTATAAATCTTACTATTTATAAATTTCATTTATAACTTTACCATTTATAATTTTATAAATTCCATTCATTTACAAAATTCATTTTCACTTCATTCAAACACTTATAAAAACTCGTTTTATAATGTCAATATTTCAATTTATAAATATCCATTTATAAATCTCTTAATATAAATCAATTTATATTATTCTATTAAAACGTCTTTAAACTCCTTTAAAAACTTCATCATTCTCTTGATTTATAAAATAATTAAATTTTATAAATCCTATATTTAAACTTTCAATAATAAATTCAAAAAATTCCGATTTAACTATTTTATAAATCATTAGCATCATATTCTCAAAAATCAGTTTTTAACTATTTTTCTCAAAAATCATAATTTTTATAACATTAAAAATTATAACGTTTATTTATTTAAAATAGATCAAATTCCAAACATATAGTATATTTTCAAAAATCACTTTATAAATCATTTTAAAATTCCAAAACTTGGGTCCAATGATGCTACACACCAAATAGTCAATCACGACAACAACGATATCACATATCGTATATGATAATCAACGAATATCAAAATATCCATAATCAAATAAATACTGTTGAGGAATCCAGTTGGATCCCTCCAACCTGTTTTCCTGCATCCAAAAACATTAGCACAATACCAATTTCGCTCCAGTACGAAATTATCGCGGTATATGTTCTTATTAAATATTATCCGCTTAATAACGGCGTAATAGGGTCTCATCCGCTAAAAAATAAATGCGGGAAATCAATAACTCCAATATATACATATGCCAATATATATATTGATATTATATATAATACCAATTTCACTGTTTATGAAATATTCGCGGTATATGTTTTTAGTAAATAACATCCGCTTACTAACGGCGCATAATGTCTATTTTAACAATCAATAGATATCAATCATCATTCAAACATGCATTCAAATATTTTAAATCTAACTATTTAAAATAAAATCGAAACCGATTCGATTGAGTGAGAAGTTCTCACCTTGGTTTTAATTTCCATTTTAGCGATTTATTTCGAATAAAATTAAACGCGCGTTTAATTTTACCCAAAATTCTCACTAACTCCAAACGACTCCAAACCAACTCCATCGCGTAGTGCTCGTCCATACGATTCCAACGCAACTGGTTTCGCGCGTTTTCGACCTCGTATGAAAAAGATATTGATTTTTAAACTTTACACGATTTTTATATAACAATTACAACATAAATTAAAAAAATTTAATACCCTAAACAACTACAGCCGCATGATCATGATCCAAAGACCCTCCAACCTCCTTCCCAAACTCGCGCAAATTGCTCCAGGTAACTCACGTTTAGCCGAACCCAATACTATATACTAGGGTTAAATTATTCACCTAACACGATCAACTAGGATTCGATCAGGAAGCTCCATGCGACTCGCCACCTCGAACACCACCCACGCCCTGGAGATTGTGAAGCTCGGCCACTTCCTCTCGCGTGCGCACGAAGTTGAACGGCCTGACTTCAAACCCAATTTGCCGATGATCCGTGAAGCCATTCGCGATCTCCACCGTTGATATGATAGATCTTGACGTCCTCTACGAGTTTGTAGTTGATACTTTCATGAATCGATGCATGGATTTTGAGAAATTGGAGGGGGAAGATAGAAGCTTTCTGGCCGTAGGTTAGGGGGGTGGCGGCTACACGTTTAGGGTTTTGGTTTTTTTTTTTTTTTCTAAAGGGTGAGGGCTATTTATAGAGTTTCGAACGACACTATTCATCCGGAAATTCCGAACTCCGATTTACGCGTCGAAACTGACGTTCATAGGGTTTATCCCGCGTTTCGGACACAATGGAACAGGTTTCGGAAGCTAATTCGGACATCTGTGCGAGTTATGGCTGTAAACGCTCAATTTAAATTAAACCGATTTAAATCGATTTCTAGGCGTTTTAATTTGTATCGGACAAACGGTAAATCCAATCGACTTGAAATTTGAAACCTTACAATAATATCACATTACGGATCCGATGAAACTGGTTTCGTCGAAATCCGAGACTTTTTGAAAAATGGCTATTTTAACTCACCAAATTTAAATTAAAAATAAATCGATGCGTTTCGAGCTGCCACGATCAAACGATAGCTCCGATTGACACAAAAAATGAAATCCGGTAATAACTAACTATTACGGATCCAATGGAACTGGTTTCGTTCAATTCTGGGACTGTTCAAAAACTGACTATTTTACAGTCGATTATTAAATATTAAAATATTCAATTTTCACAAATTAACTTTTAATTCGATTTTAAAAGTTCTAAAATATCATTCTAACTCCAATATGATAAAATAAAATTTTACAAATCATTTTCAATCGCATTTAACTCAATTTTTCAATTATTTCCATAATTTAACATATTAAATTATCGATTTAATTATCCAATTAAATCCAATAAATCGAAATAAAATTTATTTGACTTATAAATTCACTTATTAATATTTAAAATTAATTAAACACTCAAATATTAATTAATAAAATTTCTGGGTCGTTACAATCTTTCTCCCTTAAAAGAATTTCGTCCTCGAAATTAACAAGTAAGAAAAGTTACAGAATCTATTAATTTTCCCAAAATTCATAGTTAAACTTCTTACAAATCTTTTACTAAGTTTTCAAAATCATACTTAGTTATCTTTTCAAAAAAAAACAACTACTGTTGTTTAACTTTCAATTTCAAAATCAAAGTTAAAGTTTTCAAAATTTTCCAATTTTCTCAAATTTTTTTCTAACGCCTTAAATTTTCGGAAAAATTCGCCATAGTCTCCTTTGCGCGGCTCGATCCGAAGAAAAAAAATGACAGTATATATATCACAAATATACATCTCATCAAGTAATGAGGCATCCCGCAGGGAAAAAAGTGTAAAAGTACGATATTTAATCCGAGATATGTACCTTATATTTTATTAGCAAGCATATACGGCTAATATAGCGCGAAAGCGAGCTCCAAATGCGAAGCAAACGCGATCCGCACCTACTAAACACTCAACAAACAACATGAGAACATGCATATAGACAATAATCTCAATATACAACATATATCTCCATAACAACTACATAATATAGCAAATGCAATATATATTCAACCATCAACCAACTAAATACTCATTCATATTCTCATTAATATACAATGAATTGGTTTTCTCAGTTTAATCACATTTGATTCATTAACAGTGGATGTTCTTACTAACATTCATTTTCAATTAGTTTATATTCACTAATTCATATTCGAGTTGGTTCACTTCCAAATCAAATTCAATTCCATTCAAATTTATTTACTTCTAATTTGAATTTCAATTGATTTAGCTTTCAATTTCATTAACACTTAATGGATTATATACAATCAATCAACAATCAACTAACAACCAATGTTTAATCAATACAACCAAATTTATTCACTTTACATTAAATTTGGTTCAACACATTTAATTCCATTTGGTTTAACATTAAATTGATTTCCATTCCAATTTATTCAACTCCCAATAACATTAGATTTCAATGAATTAACACTTACATTCATTATTCCATATCAACTAAATTTACATTCAATTGATTAACATTCAATCCATTCATTCAATTCAATTCAATTTCTAAAGTTGAATTTCATTCATATAACTTAAGTTCATATCTATCACTTAACTTTATTAATTTACTTCGATACCAATATCAACTTCATTCAACAACTCTTAAGTTATATTCCATTTAACTTTAAATTCACTTTTTTTTTATTTACAACTCATATTCATAAATATATTCATATAGTTTCACTTCTTATATATATAAGTTTATTTCACAATTGTAAATCACTTTAATTATAATTCAATTCTCATAATTCTTTTGCTTATACAATTATTCTTTTATTTAGATTATTCAAACAACTAAACAATCAACTTATATACACTTTAATAATTCAAAAAAAATTATTCCTTTATATATAAAAATATAATCAAGTAAAATTATTTCATTTACCCAACTTAAAACAAATATTGTGTCGAATTGTTCTATTCAAGTGTTTAGAAACCCCTTCGGCATAGTTGTCGAGACCACGCCGACGAAGGTTCATATACCACTCAACAAACCAATCATCACAATATAAAACAATTTCATATTCACTAACAAATACGCTCTCATAACTATTATTACACTCAAACTCAATCTAGAGTACTGCTGACTCTATCTCTAATGAGTAATACCCAACAGAACCATGGTTGTCGCTTAACCATATGCTCTGATACCAAATGTAACGTTTACGGATTTTCGTTGCCGAAAAACCGAATAGTTATGGGTTTTAAAAAGAATTTAAGAAAAAGGAAGAAGAAAGAAGAGAGAAAATAGAGGGAAAAGATAGAGAAGAAAACAGGAAGAAGAGAAAATAGAAAAGAGAACAGAAAATTTTAAAATAGAAGAAAAAGAGAATAGAAAATGGAGGGGAAAGAAAAATAGAACATAGAACGGAATAGAACACAACAGAACAACATCAGAATCTCACAATTCGCAGCGGAACAACATATAATAATAAATAAATAATCTTTAAACAAAGAGCTATATCAGTTATTACTTTACATTTCATTTCATTACATCATATCATCAGAGTGTACAACAACATACAACAACAAACAACGGAAAAGAAATACTATATACTAGTAATACGCCATGTCATCCAGCTTGCCTCCAGCAACTCCAGAATATCCAGAATATCCTGATAAACCTTAACTCTTAACTGCCCGTGTGGAAAATTGGTGGGCACTCAGAGTTTAGGAAGGAAAACAATAAACTCCGAGTCAGTCATGTGACTGGTGTGAGAACTCAAAACAGTTTATTTACTTTAAAATCAAAATAGAAGAATATTTTAAATTCAATTCGCAATGCTTTTAAAAATGAGACTACCATAAGGCCTCCCGCACACACACACATGCAAACGCAGAATCGGAGGAGATTTCTCCTTATGATAGTCAAAGATGCTTGATACGCATTTAAAATAACATTTGATATTATTATTAGTGCATAGTGTAGAGGAAAATCATTTCGAAAATAAAGATATAAATCTTAGCCAGCATAGACATTCCGCACTTATGCCTACTATAGCTACTATGTTCAATAGCAGGTTACCGCCACATTCCATAGCAGGTTATACAACTAATACCGTACAAGTCTCGTATTGTTTCTTTGGATTTCCAACAAATGGTCAGGCCAAGGAACTTCCCATTGCCACATGGAAACGCCTCTGGCTGGACGTCCCCGAGAACTTAACCAGCTCTCTGCCAACACAAGGCCGGGTTACCTTTATCACTAGGTAACTACTACACGAATATGGCATCCCCCGGTCCCATTGGACCTTTAACCGAGCGCTCGTCACCAACAACACCACACAGTAATAAATATAGTGTATCAACATGAGTAAGTATCTGGGCTCCATACCATGATACCACCCTTTCCAGAAGGAAATGCACATACCCTAAAGGGAGCTACCCCTCATAACCTTGCCGCATCTTTCCTGTTTTGACCATTCCGGGATGTGAGGCTCGATGAAGTTTCGTCCACAAAAACATACTTTATACAAAAGCCATGCTTTGGGTCAACAAATGATCATAGAAATGATCACCAAGATAGACGATCAAACAAATGATCCTATCACAAATAATCAACACAATGATCATTTACAGCATCACTCAGCATGTCACATTACCAAATTGGGAATATATCGCTGATAACTTCAACTATATAACCTCTGAGCTCGTACGTCTCAGAGAAGGGTGTTAAGCTAAAAGAATAAATTCTCCGCCACCAACAGAAATATATTTGAAAGAAATCAGCTTTATATCTCAACTTGTAATGTCAGACATACAATCCATACAAGTCTGTTCCGGGCTCGAACAAAACCGAAGGCACTTACAAAGAAGTCCTTGAAATCCGGATATCCACAATCCTGATCGGATTCACCATCACATATGGAGAACTCTATACCGGAGCAACTCGGTGCAGAGTCAATCGACAGGTCATCCTATCGCTCTCGCAAATATCCGGTCTTCAACACCGACAAATGCAATTCACAACGACGTATCACATATTCGGAATGGGTTATACGACCCCATGGTCCTTTCCCGGTAAACCCGAATAGTGAGCGCTTATTCAAAATAAGTGTGGCATTCAAATTCAATCAAATCACATCAAATACCCATTCAAAGGGAAATATTGATAGTCGGTTATTGAACTATCACTGGATATGCACACATCACCAGATTCCAAATAATTTTCCAAATTATTTATTTTCCAAAATATCTTCACTAGATATATAATTTCAATACTTCAAAAATAAATCAATATTTATTTTCATACAAATTCCACTTTCTTTTATAAATTCCTTAGTGAATTTATATTCCAAAATATCCATGCATATACGATTTCAATTTATCATTTCAATTTATCTTCAAAAAGATAAATTCTCTAATATTCACTTTATGTTGGAAAAACATTTCCATACTTATTTATTCATAAGTAATTCACAAATTTTATTTATTTCCTACACTTGGAAAATATTCAATATACTTAAATCGAATTAAGTATATATTTCATTCTATTTAGGAAATCATTCACTTAAACATATTTATTTGGGTCAAAACGAATGTTGCGTAAAACATCGTTACGACAACCCAAAATCACTAGTATAGGGATTCGAAATTAAAATAGATATATAAATCCCAATACTATACAAAAACATTTCCATTCGGAAATCATTTACTATAACAACAGTGTTATAGTCCACCATTTCCTTTTATTTCTCGAAACATCTATTTCAACAATAAATGTTGAAATCTATGGTTTCGAATTTCAACACATTTAAAACATCGTTAGATCGTTTTAATTCTATTTAAAACATTCACATTCTAAACATTTCCTTTAACATATTATTCACTATTCAAAAACGTGAATATACTACGTTAACAATTTTTCATCCTTTTATTCATTTTAATTCAAAGGATTATTCACATTCAAAAATGTGAATATAACTCCATTAATAGGTTTCAACAATTTACTTATCAAAATAAGTTGTTTGCGAATTTATAAAACAACGTTTATAAATTCTTTTTCTATCCTATATTCAATTCATAACTAAATTATGTACCAAAGGTTCATATTATAAGTTAAATACTTATAATTTATTTGTTTGCAAAAATCGTTCCTTTGAACTTCATAATTATAAATCTTATAACTTATAAGATTCGATTATTCATCCCAATATATTCTTTAATAATTTCACAAAATTTATAAATCTTACTATTTATAAATTTCATTTATAACTTCACCATTTATAATTTTATAAATTCCATTCATTTACAAAATTCATTTTCACTTCATTCAAACACTTATAAAAACTCGTTTTATAATGTCAATATTTCAATTTATAAATATCCATTTATAAATCTCTTAATATAAATCAATTTATATTATTCTATTAAAACGTCTTTAAACTCCTTTAAAAACTTCATCATTCTCTTGATTTATAAAATAATTAAATTTTATAAATCCTATATTTAAACTTTCAATAATAAATTCAAAAAATTCCGATTTAACTATTTTATAAATCATTAGCATCATATTCTCAAAAATCAGTTTTTAACTATTTTTCTCAAAAATCATAATTTTTATAACATTAAAAATTATAACGTTTATTTATTTAAAATAGATCAAATTCCAAACATATAGTATATTTTCAAAAATCACTTTATAAATCATTTTAAAATTCCAAAACTTGGGTCCAATGATGCTACACACCAAATAGTCAATCACGACAACAACGATATCACATATCGTATATGATAATCAACGAATATCAAAATATCCATAATCAAATAAATACTGTTGAGGAATCCAGTTGGATCCCTCCAACCTGTTTTCCTGCATCCAAAAACATTAGCACAATACCAATTTCGCACCAGTACGAAATTATCGCGGTATATGTTCTTATTAAATATTATCCGCTTAATAACGGCGTAATAGGGTCTCATCCGCTAAAAAATAAATGCGGGAAATCAATAACTCCAATATATACATATGCCAATATATATATATTGATATTATATATAATACCAATTTCACTGTTTATGAAATATTCGCAGTATATGTTTTTAATAAATAACATCCGCTTACTAACGGCGCATAATGTCTATTTTAACAATCAATAGATATCAATCATCATTCAAACATGCATTCAAATATTTTAAATCTAACTATTTAAAATAAAATCGAAACCGATTCGATTGAGTAAGAAGTTCTCACCTTGGTTTTAATTTCCGTTTTAGCGATTTATTTCGAATAAAATTAAACGCGCGTTTAATTTTACCCAAAATTCCCACAAACTCCAAACGACTCCAAACCAACTCCATCGCGCAGTGCTCGTCCATACGATTCCAACGCAACTGGTTTCGCGCGTTTTCGACCTCGTATGAAAAAGATATTGATTTTTAAACTTTACACGATTTTTATATAACAATTACAACATAAATTAAAAAAATTTAATACCCTAAACAACTACAGCCGCATGATCATGATCCAAAGACCCTCCAACCTCCTTCCGAAACTCGCGCAAATTGCTCTAGGTAACTCACGTTTAGCCGAACCCAATACTATATACTAGGGTTAAATTATTCACCTAACACGATCAACTAGGATTCGATCAGGAAGCTCCATGCGACTCGCCACCTCGAACACCACCCACGCCCTGGAGCTTGTGAAGCTCGGCCACTTCCTCTCGCGTGCGCATGAAGTTGAACGGCCTGACTTCAAACCCAATTTGCCGATGATCCGTGAAGCCATTCGCGATCTCCACCGTTGATATGATAGATCTTGACGTCCTCTACGAGTTTGTAGTTGATACTTTCATGAATCGATGCATGGATTTTGAGAAATTGGAGGGGGAAGATAGAAGCTTTCTGGCCGTAGGTTAGGGGGGTGGCGACTACACGTTTAGGGTTTTGGTTTTTTTTTTTTTCTAAAGGGTGAGGGCTATTTATAGAGTTTCGAACGACACTATTCATCCAGAAATTCCGAACTCGGATTTACGCGCCGAAACTGACGTTCCTAGGGTTTATCCTGCGTTCCGGACACAATGAAACAGGTTTCGGAAGCTAATTCGGACATCTGTGCGAGTTATGGCTGTAAACGCTCAATTTAAATTAAACCGATTTAAATCAATTTCTAGGCGTTTTAATTTGTATCGGACAAACGGTAAATCCAATCGACTTGAAATTTGAAACCTTACAATAATATCACATTACGGATCCGATGAAACTGGTTTCGTTGAAATCCGAGACTTTTTGAAAAATGGCTATTTTAACTCGCCAAATTTAAATTAAAAATAAATCGATGCGTTTCGAGCTGCCACGATCAAACGATAGCTCCGATTGACACGAAAATTGAAATCCGGTAATAACTAACTATTACGGATCCAATGGAACTAGTTTCGTTCAATTCTGAGACTGTTCAAAAATTGACTATTTTACAGTCGATTATTAAATATTAAAATATTCAATTTTCCCAAATTAACTTTTAATTCGATTTTAAAAGTTCTAAAATAACATTCTAACTCCAATATGATAAAATAAAATTTTACAAATCATTTTCAATCGTATTTAACTCAATTTTTCAATTATTTCCATAATTTAACATATTAAATTATCGATTTAATTATCCAATTAAATCCAATAAATCGAAATAAAATTTATTTGACTTATAAATTCACTTATTAATATTTAAAATTAATTAAATACTCAAATATTAATTAATAAAATTTCTGGGTCGTTACAAAATATAAAACCATTTTGGATTTTTATAACGACGGGTAATAATAACGTTGGTTGTTAAAGAGACCAGGATCAGATATGGACATACTCTCTATTGATACCGAAAACCACTTTGGCAACCGTGTACGCGTTGGAGATTCCAGAATGAAGTATGTGATATTCTAAAATTTTTGGCAATATCAATTTAATAATCTGCATTTAAAATTTAAATTGATTTGATAATCTTTATAATAAAAATTGAATTGAATTTAATAATCTAATTGAATAAATATTTGATTGAGAGATTTTATCTTTTAAAAGCTAATAAATTATTTTCTATTTATAATATATATAGGATGTGTATATATTGCAAATAGATAAGCCTTATTTTAAATTTAATAAATAAATAAATCTTATTTTCTAATTCTACTATTTTTGTTAAATTGGAAATTTCTTTTTATTTATTATAACCTTTTCAAAGCCATTTAATAAATAACTATATGGTTTCAAAAAATAAATAACCAAATAATAATAATATGATGTCTTAATTATGGTTATAGATTGATGTTAAAGAAGAATAATTATTTAAAGTGTGTTAATTTATTTGATTTTAAATAGACTGGTTATTTTCAAATTTAATAAGTATTGTTTAATATTATATATATGTATCAAGTTGGCTTTAAATGGAATAATCAATTTTAAACTTAATAAGGTGTTTGTTTAAAAATATAAATTTTTGAGTCGATTTTTTTAAAATTTGATTTCAAAAGTAAAACTTGAATTTGAATCTGGATTCAGAATTTGAATCTTTTAAAGATAATTATTTTATTTTACTTTGATATGAAATGTATGAATAAAGTTTTTATATAAATTTCTTTTGTTTTATATTGTTTTCTTTAAAGAACTTTATTTATATAAAGTTAGAAAGTGTTTATTTAATAGTAAATAAATACAAAAGTTATATTAACATTTAAAAATGAATTTAATATATTTTCATGTGATTTCATTTAAAATCTAATGGATTTTCATTTTTTTTTAAAAGGTTATATGTATATATATTAGAAAGGCATTTAAAATATATGCATCAATTAGGAAATTCAACTTAAAAAGCTTTTAAATAATTTTAAAAACAAATGATAATAAATAATTACATGTGTTGAATTCTTATGCATGTTAAATACATGTCCCACTCCGAGACCCATTCTAACAAAGAGTATTACGGAGTAATACCGTCTGCTGGAACGGAGAATAGAGTATAATGGAAGCGACCATATGTAATCAAGCTATAACTATCTACTGAGTACGCCGAAACGTGGTATAGCTTTTTTTCAAGTGGTTCGACATATCCAATAGATATTTATAACGAAATTACAATGGCTAAGGAAAATAGGTTCAGAACAAACATAATACTAAATGATAACATCATCATCACAGAACAGTCACATAACAGTCACAGAACATAGGTACAATATATCGTCAATACCGATCCAAATATCAAATGGTGGGTACAAAGCCACCGCTCACACATGTGAGTCAAAAATATGTACATAAGAGACTGAATAATCAGAGTGTCAAAATAGTGGACAAATATAAAGAGCTATCTATCAACATAGCAGATAATGTCCAAGCGGAAGCACAGAAGCTAAATCCAAAAACCTAACCTGAAACTACTCGGTCTGACCCGAGCGAAAACACTCGGGTCAGGCTAGCTAAACAATCAGTAATAACTAAGATATATAAGAATGCGGTACACAAATAAAATAGTACTTCTCCGAAGAGGAGAGTATTATGGACCACATGAATAAAATGACGATCCCCAATCATCTATAAACAGTAAAAGTCTCCAAAAAGAATATCAACACCAAAGTGTTGAACAAATAAAATCACCTCATATCATCGTCGTAGCTAAAGCTATATAAAGTTGGCCATAGGCAATAATCCCAAGAGTGCCCAGAGTCTGTAATCAATGCCCAAGCAAAGATCGATGCTCCAAGAGCAATAGGGATATACTGAAAAGTCAATGAAATCGAACATTGAAAAAGCTGTATCCAGTGACACTGTGAATCCACAAGGTAATCGCACTTACATCGTATGGTTCCATAGAACCAACACCGAATGGCGGTACTCGAATGGATATAAAAATCATCAGATAATACAAGTATAGCACGTGCACTGACCAAAGTCGTTATTGCCAAGTACTGTAGAGTTGTGATCGATCACTCGCACAGATGCGGAACGAGCGAGACGACGAGATCCTTCCCAGAAGGATAAAGGCCCAGAGGCACATGCCGAAAAACTGCCCCCATAGAGCAGGTGTCCAGAGACGGTTGCCCAGAGGCGTGGTGACCCAGAGGTCCAGTACTGGCCGCCCGTAGGCTAATGTGTCACAAACTTCTTAGAGAGGAACCTGTAAAGTGTTAACAATGAGTCCCATACCCCACGCTCGCACTAAACGGTTTACTATCCAATAGCAAGCTCATGCTCCAAACAATAAAAAGTCCACCTCGTATCATCGGTAAACAAGACCCAAAGGTCAAAACGATCAATCGAATAGGTCGGGGATTAACCGAAAAGAAAATACACACAGTTCCATAGGCCGGAGATTTCCTAACCGTTTAAGCACCTTTCCACTTCGCTCGACGTGCTAAAAAGTGAGTGTAAGATTTTTATTATAGAAAATAATGGTGCGAAACGGATTTATAATTGATTTTGAAATCACTTTAAAACGGCTTTTGAAAACTCTCCTATTATGGTGTAAATAGTTTAATAATTAAAAATAACATTATATAATAATTTCGAAAGCCATTTAGGAGTTAAAACTCCTTTTAAAATAGTTCATAAAACCCGTGTACAAAATCTAGTGCCAAATCTCAGAGAAATCGATAAATCAGAAAATCACTGAAAACCAATATTCGTGTTGGAAAATATTCCGATTGGTTGCGAACCAAAATTCGACAATTGCTGATTAGCAATTGAAGCCCAAAGGTTCGTTGCAGAAACAATCAATTTGAAGCGGTTGCACCAAAATGGTGCAACCGGTGGGTCGGAACCCGGCTGCACCCAATGGGTGCAGCCAATTGCATAGAAGCCGGCTGCACCATGCAGTGCAGCTGGTTCAGTCAAGCCCCAGCCCGCATGGGCTGGGGAGAAACAACAAACCCCCCCAGCCCGCATGGGCTGGGGAGAGATGACAAGCCCCCCAGCCCGCATGGGCTGGGGAGAAACAATAAGCCCCCCCAGCCCGCATGGGCCGGGGGGGAATTGGCAAGCCCCCCCCCCCCCCCCCCAATGCCCGCATGGGCCTGGGGGGAATTGGCAAGCCCCCAGCCTATGCGGGCTGGGGAGAAATAACAAGCTCCCCCAGCCCGCATGGGCCGGGGGGAATTGGCAAGCCCCCAGCCCATGCAGGCTGGGGAAGTGGGGACGCGGGCTTCGGCCCGCGTCTGCCACCAAGTCGCGCGGGCCATGCGCCCGCGCGCTGAAATTTCGCGCCAGCCCATTAGGGCTGGCCTGCTACCGGCTAGCCCAACCGGGCTAGCCTGCTGCGCCCGAGCAGTAGCCTAGGTGCAACCCAGGCCTGCCCTGGTGCACTCAGACCACTGTTTCAGCCTGTTTTCAGGCTGAAGCATTCCGGCCTGCTGAAAATGCTGTTTTTGGTGATTTTGGGGTGTTTATTTCAAGTTTTTGGCATCAAATTTCACCAATATCAATCACTAACTACCATATAATGATTACTACACTATATTAAAGAAAACAAAGGGCCAAAGCTTAGCATTACCTTAGGAAGCAATATCACAAGCACCTTATGTGCACACCCCCAAAATGAAAGCAAAGATTATCTAAGAGCTATGATTCACATGTTACATAATAAAACATGTGTTACTAAATGATTACCGAAATCAAAAGATGATTAAACACATATTAGAAGAGGTTTTTAGCAATATACCTCTCTAGAAAGCAACAAAGACCATTATAGCATCAACCCAAGTTAGCAAAAGATGATTAGGAGGCTATAAGATCAAAAAACACATAAAACATGTGTTACCAAATAAATTTCAGAAATTAGAAAGATATAAAAACGGATTTGAGGTGGGTATTTGCATTACCTTTGCATAGAATGGCTTGCATAAGCTAAAACTAGAAGGAGATGAAGATAGAGGCCATTTTAGCTAAGAAAGCTTTAGAAAATGATTAGGGTTTTGATTAGGGATGAATGAATGAGGTTAGGAGAGTTTGAGATAATTTATAGAGGAGGTTTAGGGTGGATTATTGGGCTAGGTTTAGTAACCCAATAAGAAGAGAGTTATTTACATGTTTCCAAAAATTAGTCTAAGTGTTCATATATGTTTATAAAACTTATTTTCTTATCCAAACCCATTTTAAAATCTCTCCTAAAATATTTAACTTTCCAAAAGTAACATTTTATCCTCATTTTAAAATCCCATTTTTCCCATTTAATTAAAATAGCCTTTTTCGAATAAATTTTGTTATTCCAAATCCTTTTATGCTTCATTAAAATAAATAAAGAATCCTAACTTTTATTTATTAATTGGTAATGCAAATCCCGGGTTGTTACGGACTCCCCCCTTAAGAAATTTGCGTCCCCGTAATTCCTTAAGATAGATGTCGTCTATAACGTCAAATCCACAAAAGAAGTGATAGAGATAAAATAGAGAATTCTTACCTGCAGAAGAATATGGGAGAAAGCCAGGATAAGAGCGCTCGATAGATTCTCTGGTTTCCCCAAGTGCAGTCCTTAGGATTCGGTGACCATTGAATCTTCACGAGTGGAGCCTCTTTGTTGCGAAGGCGTCTAACCTCTGAATCAAGCACACGAAGAGGTTGCTGCTCCAAAGATAAATCAGGTAAGATCTCTAAATCAGGCACGACATGCGGCTCAATGATAGAATCAGGATCGCAAACACAGTTGCGAAGCAGAGAAACATGGAACACGTCATGCATTCCGAAAAAATGAGCAGGTAGAGCCACACGATAAGCAACGGGGCCGATGCGTTCCGTGATAGGAAATGGTCCAACAAAGCGAGGAGCCAATTTCCCTGTAGATCTGAAACGCACAACCCCCTTCATAGGGGAAATCCGAATGAAGATAAAATCACCAATGGAGAACTCAAGAGGCTTCCTACGGTTGTCCGCGTAGGATTTCTGGCGGTCCTGTGCCTCCCTCATTCTCTGACGGATAAGAACAATCTTTTCAGAAGATTCCCGAACTAAATCTGGACAAAGAATGAGCTTCTCGCCAGATTCTAACCAATAAGCAGGAGAGCGACATGGCCTTCCGTATAGAGCCTCGAAAGGTGCCATGCCGATACTAGACTGAAAGCTGTTGTTGTAGGAGAACTCTACAAGCGGTAAGTGATCCTCCCAACTACCTCCGAAATCCAAAATACAACAGCGCAAAAGATCCTCTAAAACACGATTCACCCTCTCCGTCTGACCGTCGGTCTGAGGATGATATGCAGTCGAGAGAATCCGCTTTGAGCCCAAAGCTGACTGTAGGCACTTCCAGAAGTGACTAGTAAAGATAGTGTCTCGCTCACAGATGATAGAGCTAGGAATGCCATGAAGTCGAACGACTTCCTTCACATATAGCTTGGCAAGCCGAGGAGCAGTCCAAGTGGACCTAATAGGAATGAAATGAGCTGATTTGATCAAGCGATCGACGATGACCCAAATAGAAGTATGGCCTGACCTCGATCGAGGCAGACCGTCAATGAAATCCATGGATATCTGATCCCATTTCCATAATGGAATCTCTAAAGGCTGAAGAAGACCAGATGGACGCTGATGCTCGGCCTTGATCTGTTGAAAAGTCATGCAACCGCTCACATAACTTGCAACATCTCTCTTCAAACCCTCCCAATAATATAGCCGACACATATCGGCATACATCTTACTCGAACCGGGATGTATAGTGTACTTAGTGCGATGGCACTCGTCCAGAATGTCACGCCTAAGTGATAAATCAGATGGTACAACAATACGATTCCTCCTACGAAGGCACCGATGAAAATCAAGAGAATAATCCAGCAATGTCTCATCACTGGATCCCGACTCGAGAAGATGAATAAGATGCAATAAGTCTGGATCCTGCCGCTGAGCATGGGCAATGCGATCCAATAAGATAGGACGAGCTTCCAAGATGAATAATAAGACTGGGGAATCAGAAGATGGAGCTCGATCTCTAATATCACACAAAGATAGGGTCTCAAGAATATCCCACTCGGCAATCATCATAGAAACTACCGCCGAGTGCTTACGACTGAGCGCATCTGCAACTCGATTACCCTTGCCAGGGGTATACTGAATAACTAAATCATATGTGGTGAGAAACTCAAGCCATCGCTGCTGCCTCATATTGAGATCCCTCTGACTGAATAGATACTTCAGCGACTTGTGATCGGTGAAAAGAATGAAGCGTTCGCCTAATAGAAAGTGATGCCACATCTTCAAGGAAAAGACGATAGCTGCTAACTCAAGATCATGAGTAGGATAGCGAACCTCATTCGGACACTGTTGCCTGGAAGCATAAGCAACCAACCGATTCTTCTGCATAAGCACGACACCGAGCCCGCTACCACAAGCATCGGTGTATATAACAAGATCATGGTTACTCTCTGAAACCACCAGAATAGGAGCATGAGTGAGAAGTTCCTTCATTCGTTGAAAGGAAGCTTCACACTTATCAGACCAAATAAAGCGAACACCCTTACGATTTAGCGTCGTAAGGGGAAGTGCAACTCGAGAGAAATCCTTGATAAACCGACGGTAATAACCCGCCAGACCAAGGAAGCTGCGAATATCATAAACGTTCTCGGGCTGCTTCCAATTCTGAATAGCTTCGATCTTGGAAGGATCGACGGAAATACCCTCAGATGATACAATATGGCCCAAGAACTTGACCTTACTCTCCCAAAAATGGCACTTGGAGAGCTTGGCCTTAAGCTGATGCTGACGAAGAGTATCCAAAACGATCCGCAGATGATGAGCATGCTCTGCCTCGGATCTAGAATAAATAAGAATATCGTCGATGAAAACCAGAGCGAATCTATCGATGTATTCCCGGAATACTCGATTCATAAGACCGATGAAGAAAGTCGGTGCGTTCGTCAAGCCGAATGGCATGACCAACCACTCAAAAGAACCATAACGAGTGTGGAAAGCGATAAGAGGAATGCTATCTTCCGTGACTCGTAGCTGATGGAATCCGGTGGCAAGGTCAAGCTGAGAGAAGACCTTCGCACCGCTCAATTGGTCAAACATGTCATCTATCCGAGGAAGTGGGTAGCGATTTCTGATGGTCAACTCATTGAGCTTGCGATAGTCAATGCAAAGCCTAAGAGAGCCATCAGGCTTCTTAATGAAGACCGCAGCAGCACCCCATGGCGAAGAACTGAACCGAATGAACTGCTTCGCTTCAAGCTCAACTAACTGCTTCCTAAGTTCCTCATTCTCCTTAGTAGACATTCTCGTAGGAGGACGCCCAACTGGATGAGAACCTGGAATGAGATCGATGCGGAACTCAATGGCCCGCTTTGGCGGCAGGCCTGATACTGGCTCGAATATATCGGGGAAATCTCGAACAACAGGAATATGAGATAAGTCCAAATCCTCATCTCGTGAATCAAGAGAAAATAAAGTAATATCAGAAATCCCAACATCCTAATGAGCAATAGCTAACGGAGCAAACTAGTCAGGATGACAAAGAAATAATATCCGCCCCGAACAAATGATTTTGGCGTCGTACTGAGCGAGCCAATCCATGCCAAGAATCATGTCAAAGCCCAAATACTCCACAACGTGCAGATTCGCACGAAAGAAAATCCACAAAGATCAATATCTATATCCTCACAAAGCAGGCTAAGGGTCGTGGATCCGCCGATGGGATTCACAATCCTTAGTGAAGAAACCAAACAAGTAACATCCAAAGATAAAGTATCAACTAGTTCTTTTGCTACGAACGAGTGAGAGGCACCTGTATCAAAGAGAACTCTACAAGAACTTCCATGAAATAAAATAGAACCTTCGAGAACGGAAGGATGCGTACCTCGAGGCTGAGCTGAAGATGTAAGAGCCTTGGCAGCATTAAGCTTGCCAGATCTAGGAGGTGCAGTAGGACAAGTGGAGATCCTGTGTCCCTCCTTCTTGCAGAAGGTGCAATAGAGAGGTTTGGGGCACTCTCGAATAAAGTGATCTGGAGAACCGCAGTTGAAGCATTTCTTCGGGGGACCTGTCCCACTAGGCTGAGCAGGAGTATGGGACTGAGGACGAGTCTGAGGCTGAGTCTGAAAAGTAGAACTGCCAGTCTTCTTCTTCTTGTTCCAAGGCTTGGTCTTCTGAAATGGACCCCACTTCTGATTAGGGTTTTTGGAACCCTCACCTTCCCCATCGCTGTCTCTCTCACGCTCCACCGCTTCAAGGTTAAGCGTTGCGTCAACTAGCTCATCAAAAGGGAGCTTAAGCTAGAGCATAAGCTGCTTCTTCAAATATTTGTTTAGGCCTTCTACAAACTTGAGATTCTTCTTATAAGGAGAGCTAATGAACTCGAGGCCATACTTGGACAGGGCCTCGAAAGATGATGAATAGTCAGCAACAGAGGTCTTCCCTTGCTTAAGGTCAATAAAGCGGCGTGCAAGGGCTATCTTCTCGGTCTCGGGCACAAACTTGAGCAAGAAGCGCTCTCGGAACTGATCCCAAGTGAGAGTGGCCTCATTAGTCTCAGAAATAAGGAGCTCGTACCAATTCAAGGCACGACCCTCAAGATGGCTAGAAGCAACAAGAACTCTGTCATGGTCAGGAAGGGTCATGCGAGTGAAATTACGCTCGCAAACTCTGATCCAAGCCTGGACCTCAAGAACAATCTCGGAGCCACTGAATGGCTTCCCTCCGAGATGAATAAAGTCGCTGCATAGACGCGCAAAAGCAGACTTGTGCGGTGCATCAGAAATTGGTGCAGGAGACTGAGAGTGTGACTGAGAGTTACGAACCAGCTCCATGATCTGGTCCGTGGTCATGTATAAGCCCTCTCGGTGTGGGTTGCTGGACTGTCCAGCATCAGCAGAACGGAGGTTCCTACCTCTCCCAACCATACTGAAAGATAAGATAAGATACGAGTTAAGCATGATTCAAAGATAGATAATTCAAATGGAATACTATGGAATATAAATGTATTCCAAAACATATTCCTAACTTATCTATCCAATGTCATGAAGAAAGGGCATTGTAATATTTGAATCATACTAAGATGTATTGTACTAAGTGTTACCGTTCTTTGTTTATTATACTAAGTTCTGAACCTGGCTCCGATACCAAACTGTAACGCCCCATTCCGAGACCCATTCTAACAAAGAGTATTACGGAGTAATACCGTGTGCTGGAACGGAGAATAGAGTATAATGGAAGCGACCATATGTAATCAAGCTATAACTATCCACTGAGTACGTCGAAACATGGTATCGCTTTTTTCAAGTGGTTCGACATATCCAATAGATATTTATAACGAAATTACAATGGCTAAGGAAAATAGGTTCAAAACAAACATAATACTAAATGATAACATCATCATCATAGAACAGTCACATAACGGTCACAGAACATAGGTACAATATATCGTCAATACCGATCCAAATATCAAAAGGTGGGTACAAAGCCACCGCTCACACATGTGAGTCAAAAATATGTACATAAGAGACAGAATAATCAGAGTATCAAAATAGAGGACAAATATAAAGAGCTACCTATCAGCATAGCAGATAATGTCCAAGCGGAAGCACAGAAGCTAAGTCCAGAGACCTAACCTGAAACAACTCGGTCTGACCCGAGCGAAAACACTCGGGTCAGGCTAGCTAAACAATCAGTAATAACTAAGATATATAAGAATGCAATACATAAATAAAACAGTACTTCTCCGAAGAGGAGAGTATTATGGACCACATGAATAAAATGACGATCCCCAATCATCTATAAACAATAAAAATCTCCAAAAAGAATATCAACACCAAAGTGTTGAATAAATAAAATCGCCTCATATCATCGGCGTAGCTAAAGCTATATAAAGTTGCCCATAGGCAATAATCCCAAGAGTGCCCAGAGTCTGTAATCAATGCCCAAGCAAAGATCGATGCTCCAAAGAGCAATAGGGATATACTGAAAAGTCAATGAAATCGAACACTAAAAAAGCTGTGTCCAGAGACACTGTGAATCCACAAGGTAATCGCACTTACATCGTATGGTTCTATAGAACCAACACCGAATGGCGATACTCGAATGGATATAAAAATCATCAGATAATACAAGTATAGCACGTGCACCGACCAGAGTCGTTATTGCCAAGTACTGTAGAGTTGTGATCGATCACTAGCACAGATGCGGAACGCGCGAGACGGCGAGATCCTTCCCAGAAGGATAAAGGCCCAGAGGCACATGCCAAAAAACTGCTCCATAGAGCAGGTGTCCAGAGACGGTTGCCCTGAGGCGTGGTGACCCAGAGGTCCAGTACTGGCTGCCCGTAGGCTAATGTATCACAAACTTCTTGGAGAGGAACCCGTAAAGTGTTAACAATGAGTCCCATACCCCACGTTCGCACTAAACGGTTTACTATCCAATAGTAAGCTCACACTCCAAACAATAAAAAGTCCACCTCGTATCATCGGTAAACAAGACCCAAAGGTCAAAACGATCAATCGAATGGGTAGGGGATTAACCGGAAAGAAAATACACACAGTTCCATAGGCCGGAGATTTCCTAACCGTTTAAGCACCTTTCCACTTCGCTCGACGTGCTAAAAAGTGAGTGTGAGATTTTTATTATAGAAAATAATGGTGCGAAACAGATTTATAATTGATTTTGAAATCGGCTTTTGAAAACTCTCTTATTATGGAGTAAATAGTTTAATAATTAAAAATAACATTATATAATAATTTCGAAAGCCATTTAGGAGTGAAAAATCCTTTTAAAATAGTTCATAAAACCCATGTACGAAATCTAGTGCCAAATCTCAGAGAAATCGATAAATCAGAAAATCACTGAAAACCAATATTCGCGTTGGAAAATATTTCGAATGGTTGTGAGCCAAAATTTGACAATTTCTAAGTAGCAATTGAAGCCCAAAGGTTTGTTGCAGAAACAATCAATTTGAAGCGGTTGCACCAAAATGGTGCAACCCGGACTCGGTTGCACCAAAATGGTGCAATCCGGACTCGGTTGCACCAAAATGATGCAACCGGTGGGTCGGAACCCCGCTGCACCCAATGGGTGCATCCCATTGCATAGAAGCCGGCTGCACCGCATGGTGCAGCCCATTTCTGTGAACCAGGCTGCACCATGTGGTGCAGCTGGTTCAGTCAAGCTCCAGCCCGCATGGGTTGGGGAGAAACAACAACCCCCCCATGGGCTGGGGAGAGATGACAAGCCCCCCAGCCCGCAAGGGCTGGGGAGAAACAACAAGCCCCCCCCCCCCCAGCCCGCATGGGCCGGGGGGGAATTGGCAAGCCCCCAGCCCATGCGAGCTGGGGAGAAATAACAAGCCACCCAGCCCTCATGGGCCGGGGGGAATTGGCAAGCCCCCAGCCCATGCGGGCTGGGGAAGTGGGGACGCAGGCTTCGGCCCGCGTTTGCCACCGAGTCGGGCGGGCCATGCGCCCACGCTCTGAAATTTCGCGCCAGCCCACTAGGCTGGCCTGCTACCGGCTAGCCCAACTGGGCTAGCCTGCTGCGCCCGAGCAGCAGCCAAGGTGCAACCCAGGCCTTCCCTGGTGCACTCAGACCACTGTTTTAGCATGTTTTCAGGCTGAAGCATTCCGGCCAGCTGAAAATGCTGTTTTTGGTGATTTTGGGGTGCTTATTTCAAGTTTTTGGCATCAGATTTCACCAATATCAATCACTAACTACCATAAAATGATTACTACACTATATTAAAGGAAACAAAGGGCCAAAGCTTAGCATTACCTTAGGAAGCAATATCACAAGCAGCTTATGTGCACACTCCAAAATGAAAGCAAAGATGATCAAAGAGCTATGATTCACATGTTACATAATAAAACATGTGTTTGTAAATGATTACCGAAATCAAAAGATGATTAAACACATATTAGAAGAGGTTTTTAGCAATATACCTCTCTAGAAAGCAACAAAGACCATTATAGCATCAACCCAAGTTAGCAAAAGATGATTAGGAGGTTATAAGATCAAAAAACACATAAAACATGTGTTACTAAATAAATTTCAGAAATTAGAAAGATAAAAAAACGGATTTGAGGTGGGTATTTGCATTACCTTTGCATAGAATGACTTGCATAAGCTAAAACTAGAAGGAGATGATGATAGAGGCCATTTTAGTTAAGAAGGCTTTAGGAAATGATTAGGGTTTTGATTAGGGATGAATGAATGAGGTTAGGAGAGTTTGAGATAATTTATAGAGGAGGTTTAGGGTGGGTTATTGGGCTAGGTTTAGTAACCCAATAAGAAGAGAGTTATTTACATGTTTCCAAAAATTAGTCTAAGTGTTCAAATATGTTTATAAAACTTATTTTCTTATCCAAACCCGTTTTAAAATCTCTCCTAAAATATTTAACTTTCCAAAAATAACATTTTATCCTCATTTTAAAATCCCATATTTCCCATTTAATTAAAATAGCCTTTTTCAAATAAATTTTGTTATTCCAAATCCTTTTATGCTTCATTAAAATAAATAAAGAATCCTAACTTTTATTTATTAATTGGTAATGCAAATCCCGGGTTGTTACACATGTGTTAAGTGAACAAACAAGGAAATTAACAAGTGTTAATATTTGAGAGAAGTGCCATAATTCCATTTTATTTTTCCTTAATTTTAATAAATCCTAATTCAAAATCTATATAAACCTATATTCTTTTCTCCTTCCATTTTCTTTGTTCATTTCACATTTTCAAATTCAGACCAAAACCAGAAAACATTTATCAAACCTGAAACTCCTCTCAAACCAAAATTGAAAAAAAAACTTGAAAAAAATCAAACTCCAAAACCTGCCACAATTTTCCAAATCTCATATCAAAATGCAACCCAGAAACATTATTCTCAATCCTGAAACCAAATTCAAAACCAATATGTAGTGATTCTTCAAGCCTGTAAGATTTTCAAATGAAAAACTAAAACTTGAAATCTCCTCAAAACAAATCTATATCAAGCTCTGTTATCAATTAAAACCTATAACCTCTTTTATCAAAGCTTGTAGTTCTGTTCAACTGCAATCTCGAATCCACCAATAATCAAAGTTCAGGCATGCAAACTGTAGTCAAGTTTGAATCATCTCAATCAAACAAGCATTTCAGTTTTTAAGTCACAAGAAAGGCAAAGCTTTCAGAAAAAAAAGAGCAAGCTTTCCAGTTTTATCATCAAGATCAAGCTCTCTACATTTAATTAAAAATGTGAGTAACTTCACTTTTAAAAACTTAAGGTATAATTTAGTTGCATGCTAGATGTTTGAAATATGTATGCTTGTGTGTGTGTGTATGGTTGTACTTTTGGATGTATGATGCATGCCTGTTGTTTTTAGAATCTACTCTGTTATAGTTTCCAGATTCTTGATTGTTCAAATTCAAATCTCTTGATTTAATCACTGTTAAATCTGAGTTTCAAATGAAACTTGTTAGTTTAATTACAAACTTTAATTTAAAATTTTACTTAAGTTAAAATAACCTTAGATTATCACTGGAAAACTAAATCAAATGATCAAGTTTAAAATAAGTGAAAATTTTAGCGGCGCAATTTATTGTTTCAGGGTATAATTTGAAACATCATACAAAATCATGATTTTTAAAAGCAAGATTTCAATTTTTAGTGCTAGAATCAATGAGCAGTTCTATATTATCTATATTGTGTATTTTGGGGTATCTCTGTTGATACAATTGATTGGAGGTGTCGAGTTTGCTCCTGGAGGTGGAGGAGTTATCATGGATGATGGGAAAATTATCTGAATGATTATCAGAGGGTTGTGGCGATGGTGGTTGGCCGGAAGGTTTCCTAAACCTAGTTTTGGTGGATGTTGGAATTTTCTTCAGCAATCATCCTCTGGTGGATCGAGTTTTACCAAGTTTGGGTAATGGTGGCGAGGGCATGGATGAAGCTATGGTCGGAGCCTCTGTAGTTCTGGTGATCGGCAGTGGGAGGACGAGGGTCGTTCCAGGTTTTAGATGGTGTTCCGGTTTGGGTTTGAAGTCTGGATTTTGATTTCGAGGGGGAATCAAGGTACTGGTGAATGATATGGGATATATTGGTGATCGATGGCTTGTTTCAGTCATCAGGGTTGGTCGGAGATAGGTGGATGGCCGGTGCATGTGCACTGTGCATCATTTTCAGGTGAGGTTGGTTTTTTTTGGTTTTGAACAGAGGGTTGCTCGAGTTTTACACGAGTAGTTCAAGTGCCTAGCTCGAGAGTTTTGGTTAGTGACTCGAAGTCATTTTAGGGTTGACTCGAGTAAATGTTGTTTAGAGGTTTTAAAAATAAAAACAGAAACCTGTTCTTTTTTTTTTAAATTTTATAGTAAAGTTTAAATGTAAACTGAAATTAAAAATAAGTTTAAAACCTGAGTTTGAATCTGAATTCAAGTAGTTTGAATCCTATTTTGAAATGATTTAAATTTTGAAATTTAAATTTGGTTTTAACAACTTTTAAGTGTAAAAGTATAGGTTTAAATTTAAACTGAAAATTTGAATTGTAAAGTAAAGGTTTAAATAAGTTTAAATCAAGTTTTTAAATCTGGAATTTGTGTCTGAATTTCAGTTTTTAAAATAAGATAAAGTTTTAAATTTAAATTGTTTAACTACTTTAAAAAATAGATGAAAGATTTGAAATTCAAAGTGAAGTTTAAAATGTAAGTAAGTTTTGAATCTAAGTAATCAAGAATCAAATTAAATATGTATTCCAGTTTTGAAATAAACGGAAATTTTTAAAATTCAAAATGATTTAAACAATCTTGTTTGTTAAAGTATATTTTTAAACTGATTTGAATTTAAAAATGAATTGGGTTTTAAATTTCTTTTAAACTTGTTTATAAAATGAATATTTCTTTAACTTGTGAGATAAAAAGGTTTTTTAATTGTTCTTTAAACCTTGTTTAAGTCAAATTTGTGTTCATTTTAAATCTTAAATTTAAAATGAAATTTAAAGTAAATTTGAAAACAAATTGATTTAAATGCTTTGATTAAGTAAGAAATGTTTTTCTTAAATTAAATTAGAATTTAATTCATTAAATTATTAAGTTAATTAAAATAAAAAACCAATTATTAAATTAGTTAATGGTATGGATGATTAATTAAGTAATTAAGAATTTTTAAATTGAATAATTAAGACTTAAGATTAATTAAGTAAGGTTAATTAATTTGTAATTAAGGATTATTAATTAGATTTTAATTAATGATTAAACTTTAATTTATCAACTAATTAAGGATTAAATAAGATTGCAGTTAACACTTAATTAATTAAATAATTAGAGATTAATTAATTGGTAATTAAATATTAATTAATTTGTAATTAATAATGGTTAATCTAAGTTAATTACTTAAGAAAAGTAATTAAAGAATAGTTAATGAAGGTCATTAACTAAGATTATTTAACAATTAATTAATGTGATTAATTTTAATAATTAATTAGATTGGTTAATTAATAAAATTCACTTATGAAACTGTTTAAGTTTAATTACTTAATAGAAGTAATTAATGAGCTAATTACTTAATGTAATAAATTGAGTTGAATGTGATTAGTTAGATTGATTATTTAAGTTTAATTAATTTAAACACTTGATGATTTGATAAAAATTACTTTGTGTAATTAACGGAGTGTAATTACTCAGTGAAGTAATTAATTGATAATTACTGGATGTAATTAAAGATGTTTTAATAATGGAAGTGATTTTGATTAAATTACTTTGTAATTAATCAAGGGATTAATTGAGATAATTAATTAAGGGTAATTAATTTATGAAATGAAGTAATTAAGGGTAGTTAATTACTGAATGTGGTTAATCAATGGTGATTAATAATTATGGTTTAATTGAAATTAATTACTTAATGTAATTAATTTAAATTTAATTAAGGATCATTAATATTAAGGTTGATTAATTAAGATTAATTAAACGATAATAAGTAATTAAAGTAATTAATTAATATAATTAATTAAAGATTAATATAATTAATTATAGTTAATTAATTAATGAAGTAATTAAAGGTTAATTACTGTAATTGTTTAAGAGTAATTAATTTATGAAATTAGTTAAAGGATAATTACTTGAATGTAATTAAAGGATAATTAATCGAGGGAGATTAATTAAGGTGATTAATTAGAGGATGTTTAATTAATTGAATTGTAATTAATTAATGGTTAAGTAAACAAGTTTTAAAACGATGAAGTAATTAATTTAATTTATTTTAAATTAATTAAAGATGATGTAATTAATTTAAATCAATTTAAATTAATTAGAGATGAAGTAATTAATTTAATTCATTTTAAATTAATTATAGATGATACGATTAAGTAAACATTGCTTATGTATGAATGGATGATATTGATTGCCTTGAATGGTCTGAAATCTCAGCTATGAGATGAGTAATGCTGTGTGATATGGATGCTTTGGTTGCATTGTGAAGATAATATGGATTATCTGTTGAGATGATAATGTTGATTATCTATTGTGATGTTGTGAATTATCTATTTGTGTGTATATAGATAATGAATTGAAATTGTTTTAAACTTTAAAACAACTTGGCCTTAAAAGATACGTTTTGGATTCGGTGAGACCGGGATCAGGTTTCCATATTTGGATATCTGAAAACCACATCGATCCAAATTAACGATAGGTCGTGAATCTGAAGTGAAGATGAAGATTCAGAGTGTAAGGGTAATCATCGTTAACTCTGAGGGTGATTCCAAAATGAGTGTAACGAGATATGCCTTCGGTTTCGTTCGATCCCGGAACGAACTTGTATGGATTGAATGCTTTCAGAACATCGTCAGGTGGACGATGAGCATTCTAAGTGATGTGTTCTGTAAAGGTAATCGTAGCCTCAAGTCCCATCAACCGGGAATGGATAAAATAGGGGAGGTGCAGCAAGGCTAAGTGGGTCATTCCCAAGTAGAATGAGATTTACCCCTGTCTAGATGTCCTTTTTATTTTGGTTGTGTGGTGCGGTTGCTGATCACAACTGCGGGGTGGTCTTGTTCGGAACTGTTCAGTAAGGAATGGTTCCGGCTTTGTGTTGCAGTGGATTGGGAGTAATCCTCGGTACGGTGATCTAGGCCACATACTGTGACGGGCGGTACCCCGGTAGCATTGCCATTGTATGGAATCCAAAATCCAATAAGTGCCACCGGTTTTGATTGTATTACCCACTTTTGTGGCTAGTAGCTGGAATTTAATGAATGTAACAATTTCGGCTCTTTCTTATTTACTTGAAAACCCTAGACCTATTATAATATCATCGGATTTCCTATCAAATGTTTTGGTTAGCGTAAGGTAAAAACTTTTCCATGTTTATTTGTGGTAAGTCTTATGTGATACCTTTCTTTTCAAAGGTTTTTCAAAAGTTAAAAACTTTAGCCTGTTACTCACACCAGACCCATGTCTGACCCGGAGTTTATTTGTGTTTTTCTTAAACTCTTAGGTACTCAAATTTTTTACGAATAGCCAAGGGATTCAGGTTAGCTTTGACGAATTGTGGAGGAGCAATGGAGCAGGGGGCTTCAGCGTTATAGATATGTTTAGTGTTCCGCTGTGTTGGTATCTCTGACCGGTTCTTTGTACTGTATTGAGTTGTAATAACTAGACTGGTGTTTATAACTGTATAGTATGTGATGTATTGTCTGTGTAACTCTGATAGTTGTTGTATACTATGTAATACTTATGTTATTAATATAATTTATTCGTTCCGCTGTTGAGATTCTGATGTTGTTTCTTCTTTCTCTTCTCTTTTCTATCCCTTTCTTTCTTAAAGATGATGCGACTTTCTGGTCATTGAAAGTTGGGTCGTCACAGTTGGTATCAGAGCGCTAGGTTGAGCGAATACCTAGGCTCTGGAGTGGTGTCTATCTTGACAGAGCGTATTTGTAATTTTAATATGTATATATATATATATATATATATATATATATATATATATATATATATATATATATATTTCTACCTATATGTTGGGTTACCTTTTCGGATTTTCCAATATAAGTTATAAAGGTAGATAAGGTAGTGGGGTGTGTAACACGACTAATACCATTGGTTGGAGTTTGAGTGATGAGGTTGGAAGTGGATCTGTCGAGACAGTAGACCTAATACCATCTCGAGTGAGCTTTTGCTTGGTGCAGGGATTTCATCAATCTTTGAAGGAAACCTTTTAAAAGGTTCTGAGCTCATATTTGAAGTTGGATGAGTTGTGTTTGGATCTATCGGTTAAGCAGAAGCAAGTGAGTGACGGTCTTGATACCTCAGGAAGTGGTAGTTGCGTGATGAGATATAGTGACTATGGATGTTTCCGAAGATGTTTCTTGGGAACAAGTTTTGGAAGTACGTCTGTTTCGGTGATGTGGCTGAGTCAGCAGGGTGTTTCTGTTGCTTTGAGGTCCGAGTTTCTCGAAGAGTTTTGGATTAGGAAGACTTTGGCTTTGGTGTTAGCCGTGCAGCTCAGAGTGTTCTGTGTTGGTAGGAAGTCTTCTGGCCGAGTAGTTTTTCTGGAGGAGGAGTTCAGAAGCAGCAGAGTGGATCTGTTTGTTCAATGGATTGGCTAGGCCAGCATAAGCTGTTCTGTTTAGTAAAGGGAGAACAGTTTTTTTGGAAATTGATCTGGGTTGTTCGCAAAAGTGGCTTGCGATAGATTGAGTGTTCTCTTGGGTTGTTGGGGATTTTCCGGATGTCTTCAGGGAAGTCGGAGGTTTGCCCGCATTTGGAGATCGAGTTTTCTTATCGATTTGGATTCCAGGATTGGTATCGGTGGTTCAGCTAATAGAAGGATGGTACCTAGAGATAGATTTGGTGAAGCAGCTCAGGATTGGTGGAATTTTTGAGTTTTCTTTTATGGATCCGTTGAACCATATTTCTGGAACGTGTTGTCTAATCTGTGCTCGTGTTCTTCATCTTCATTTTCCTCTACTTCGGATCAGAGTTGCGCAACGGTAGCAGTTTGGGAGTGTTTCTGTTTGTCTTTTTCGGATAAGGAGAAGTATGCTCAGTTTTCTGTTGCTTGAGGAGTATAGTTTGTATTCTTGGTTTTGGATTGATCTTGAGGAGATCATTGTGTTGGGGTATTTTTGGTCTGGTTTGTTTCTAGTGGAATCAGCAAGGGTTGAGCTGATCAGCAAGGGTGTAGGCAGCCCAGGATTGTTCGAAGGATTTTGAGGATAAGAGATGAAGGAATTTGGATTCTGGAGTCGGAGATTTGATTTTGGACAAGATTTCTCCAATCCAAGGAGCTATAAGTTTTGGTAAGTCTGGAAAGCTAGCTCCAAAGTGTTTTGGATTTCTTTAGTGTTTTGGTAAGATAAATGCTTTGATTTTCAAGAGTTGAATTGCCATTTTGGATAACTGGGATTCAGTATGTTTCACGTATCTTTAAGGGAGTACGTGTAAGATATATTTCTGGTTGTAGAACCAGCAGTCCAGAAGGTTTGGTTGTTGAGTCAGACTCGTCTATAGTCTGATATCCTGTTTAGTTTTGTAGATCTAGATAAGCTAGAGCTTTGTAGCTTCGTAATATTGATTATTTGGATTCTATAGAGCGAGTATCCCGATATTTATACTTAGGAAACTCGAGGAAACTCCATCTAGAATTTTGTTTAGATAATTAGATTTGTTTGATTGTGTGAATTGGTTGCTTTGATTGTTAGCATATGATTAATATATGCTGTGATTTAAAAATTAAATCTTTAATGAGATTATTAAATTACCTTTGCTTAAGATTTCGGGGACGAAATTCTTTTAAAGGGGAAGGAATGTGATATTCCGGAATTTTTGGCAATATCAATTTAATAATCTGTATTTAAAATCTAATTTAATTTGATAATCTGTATAATAAAAATTGAATTTAATTTAATAATCTAATTGCATAAATATTTAATTGATAGATTTTACCTTTTAAAAGCTAATAAATTGTTTTCTATTTATAATATATATAGGATGTGTATATATTATAAATAGATAAGCCTTGTTTTAAATTTAATAAATAAATAAATCTTATTTTCTAATTCTACTATTTTTGATAAATTGGAAAATTGTTTTTATTTAATATAAGCTTTTCAAAGCCATTTAATAAATAACTATATGGGTTTAAAAAATAAATAACCAAGCAATAATAATATGATGTCTTAATTATGGTTATAGATTGATTTTAAATAAGAATAATTTTTTAGAGTGTGTTAATTTATTTGATTTTAGATAGACTTGTTATTTTCAAATTTAATAAGTATTGTTTAAAATTATATATACGTATTAAGTTGGTTTTAAATGGAATAATCAATTTTAAACCTAATAATTTGTTTGTTTAAAAATATAAATTTTTGAATTGATTTTTTTTAAAATTTGATTTCAAAAGTAAAGCTTGAATTTGAATCTGGATTTCGATTTTGAATCTTTTAAAGATAATTATTTAATTTTACTTTGATACGAAATGTATGAATAAAGTTTTTATTTAAAAAATTTTTTGTTTTATATTGTTTTCTTTAAAGAACATTATTTATATAAAGTTAGAAAGTGTTTATTTAATAGTAAAAAAATACAAAAGTTATGTTAACATTTAAAAATGAATTTAATATATTTTCATGTGATTTTATTTAAAATCTAATGGATTTTCATTTTATTTCTTTTAAAAAGGTTATATGTATATATATTAGAAAGGCATTAAAATATATGCATCAACTAGTGAGTGACCCGAGCTACGCACAAGGGCAGTTGCTGAGTCTGTAAGTGTAGGTGATGTTAGTATTCTTCGTGTTCTTGCATGGTTGTGTGTATGAAGTAAAAGTGAATAAATTTGGACTACATCTTCATTTTATTTTTTTGGATGGTGCTTAAATGTGTAAATAAACAGATGTCTAATTATGATTTTTGCTTCTTGTCCTCAATGTAATCCAATGATCATGGTTGAAACTTTGAAACTTTCATACAATTATTTATGCATGGGAAAATTTTCACTGGTTAATTTCCATTTTTGCGTAACTTAATACAATGCATTAGTTGATTGATGTGTGCATATGTAATATTTTGTCAAAATAATCGGTAAATTGTAAATTTAAACATAGCACTCGTCAAAGGTTAATTCGTAAAAGTTGTACCATGAGTTGTCCACCAATAACAATATGAATATTAATAATCAGTTTGAATTTATATGTATGATTCCTTCACATAAGCATAAAGAACACAATTATGCATTTTGGTAGTTAACAAAAATTTTGCGCACACAGTACCAATTGATATTTAAATAATTTTGCATTTTTCAATTTGGTGAAATTTTATCATGAAAGAGGACAAAGATGGACTCATCCACATATGATATAGGGTGCACGAAGTATGATATTTCTTTGAATATTTGTTTTAACAAATTAAAAAATGATCGTACATATATGTAATTGTTTGCTTAACTTCTTATATTTCTATAGTAATAACTATTTTGCTGTTCCAAAATTGATACAGTTTGATGGGCAGTTTGATAAATTCTACATAAATTTCAAGAAAGACATGATTTGTTAAACTAATCGTAATAAAAAAAATAAAAAAAGCAAACGATAAACTACTAATTTTATTTGCATACAACTAGTTAAAATAAGTTACATATCATTTTTCATTGGTTGTCCAATTATAAGGTCAGACAAACTTTGACAACAATGATCATCCCTTGATATGTACATGCTTCAGCTGTAAGGTCACCTTCTATGGTTTACAAAATTTGTTCTCTCATAGGCAGGAACTTATACTGGTTCCGCTAATCCCTGGCCTTTGTCTTCAATATAAACCTGGGGAACATGGTAGTTTTCTCCTACATATTAAATTTCAATTTGGATTACTTCATTTTTGTTTTCTGTTGGAGTTCAAAATAATATTATTATACATAAAATCAACCATTGAGGTTGTTCGATTTTGTGTTTTTTAAACACATTAAGTTAGACCTACTTTAATACTGATGGTCAAAATACAGCATTTACTCTTTATTCCCAATGAAAAATAAATATAGCTACACGATAAAAAAATGGTACACAAAAATATTTATACAGTTGGATCGCTATGATTTATTGTAACAGCCCTGTATTTTGTAATTATTTAATTGTATATTTTAATTATTTTTGATGTAAGATTTTGATTTAAAAACTTATTTTACTTATTTGAAATGATTAAATTTATTATTTAAATATAATCTTGTATTTTATATGAGTTATAATTCCAAACTTGTGTAAGTTGAATATTTGCCTGAAATGTTGATTTTGGTCAAAATAGTCAAACTGTGACTTTCAACTTAAAATTTTAAAAGTTTAAATTTTTTTTTCTTTTATTATGAGAGTACATAAAATTCTAAGAACACCACTTTTCATTTCGTTGAAATCGGATGTAAATTGTGAAAGTTATACCCTTTACAATATTGTGCGTATATAGGGTTATTTAACAATGACTATTTTAAATTGTATAAATTACTTCTTCTTTGTTATATTTTATTTTAATATGTGATAATATGTTATATATAATGTACATTTTGACTTTTAAGTATTTTTAAAATGATAATATAATTTTTCTAAAGTTTATTTGAATTTATTTCAATTTATAAAGCCTAGTTGGTATTTACTACATTTTTCTTTATTTAACTTTCTATTTAATAAAAATTAAATTATTATTTTACCTTGAAAATTTTTTAAAACCATTTTTAATTCAAATTTTGTGTCAAAATATTTTTTTTGTGAAGTAATAAATTTTCCAAAGTCATTGGAGATTTTCTTGTAATTTTTATGTCAGGGTTGCTATTTTTAAGCAATTTCTTATTTCCTTTTTCTATTTTACTTAAAATAAATTATTTATTTTATTTTATTCTTACTTAGTTTCGGTTTTAAATAACATTTCTGAGTTTATTTTGTTTTATAAAATTAAAAAGAAAAGGAAATGCAAAAGGTTTAGAAAGTTAAGAGATCTTAAAAGCCTGAAACGTAAAGACGTTTTATCCATTTCTTTTTGCAATTAATACATCAATTTATCTTAGCCATTTCTTTCCTCATCCTTTGCAGCCAACTCCCTCATATTATTCATGAATTTTCAAGCTCCAAACAACGAAAAATCATGGCCTCCATCTTGAGAAAAAAATCTGGTAATGGCTACATCTTTTTTTTCTACCTTTTTCCTCTCATTTTCTATGTATTTTGCCTAGTTTTCTATGCTTTCTTGATTGGCCTCTACCACCCACCATCACCACCATACTCTCCACCATCCCCTACCACTCTTCCTTGGCTCATCTCCAGCCATCATTTCAGATCCATCCATG
Source organism: Allium cepa (assembly GCA_030765085.1). Lineage (NCBI taxonomy): Eukaryota > Viridiplantae > Streptophyta > Magnoliopsida > Asparagales > Amaryllidaceae > Allium > Allium cepa. Next base: position 683,756,616 of record CM060928.1, read on the forward strand.
GCCACACCTCCCTTGGGGACAAAACTCCACAAAATTGCAAATAATGTCCAAAACAATGCACTAGCCACCACTATTACTTCACCACCTTCATACTTCACCATGGCCACCACCTCTAGCCACGACCACCACCTTGCTACAACCATTACACTTCATCTTAGCCTCTGTCCAGATCTGAAATTGACATGGCCAAGACTCCATGAACCAAAACCCCACAAAAACAATGCATAAAGCCTTGAAACATTCATGATAGCCACCCTATCATTTCATATCTTCATCCACCACCTTGGCCACCACCATAGGCCGCCACCACCACCTTTTCCAGACCTCCCCACACCCCTCCATCTACTGTCCAAATCTGTACAAGTATGGCCAAGCCCCACTTGACCCAAGGCCGAGCCTTCTTGTGCTCAAAAACTTCATATATGTTGCCTTGACCAATTGTATGCTTCATGTTATAACCCTACCACTCCATGCTCCTTCTAGCCATGAGTTATGCTGCCAAACCTGAGCTATATCATCATCATGGCTGAACCCAAGAACCTCCTAGGCCAAGCATTTGAATGGTTAAAGCAAGGTCAAGTAATCTATTCCTTTGTTGCTTCGTATTTTCATTGTTTCAACATTGTTTTGCGTTGAATATTTATGTGTGTATTGTCTTGTTTTGGTTATTGTTTACAAGAAAAATATCAAGGCTCTCCATTCATTCAAATCAAAAGTCATGCTGTATCGTGCTTGTCATACTTTTGGAACCGCTCTTGTGTTTGTTGTTTTGGTCTTCAGCTTGAAAAAGTGAGTCTTTCTCACTCTGACATTTATACTTATGAAAAGTGAATTGATGACAAGTGTTTAGTAATAAAAAATGTTTGTGCAAGTTAATGATGATCATATGATATGCTATGCCATGTTATTACCATATTAGTACCATGTTAAAACTGTTAATTTTCACCTGACATCTGATATATGACTGTATATTGTGATATTGACCTTGTTTATATTATTTCTGTATATGATCACACTGCAAGTTCCCTGTTAGAAAAAAAAATGTTATGGGCTGAAATGATAGGCCTGAATGGTTTTAAATTTTTCATTTTGACTTGGGATTGCGGGTTTGAAATGATAAAACCCGGATTTTCTTTGTAAGTTACGGGTTGAAATGATATGTTACCCGTATCACTTTACCTAGCGTAGAAAATTTTATACAGGCCCGTAGTTAAAATATGCTTTTCTAAAAATTTTAAAATATTTTAGAAATTTAATTATTATAATATTTTGATTTGAATTTAATAAAAATAAATTTTTTGTAAAATATTATTGATTTTCTGAATAATTGTAAGTGAAATGAATTAATGAAAAAGTTAGAAATTTTGAACGTAAGTTATTTTGGAAATTTTGATTTAATTTTAATTGGAAATTTAATTGAGTATGAATTTATGATAATTTGAATTTAAATGAATTTAAAATTAATTTTATCATATTTATGATTTTTAATAAAGTTGAAATGTGAAATGAATAAATATTTTAAGTTGAAACTTTGAAATATAACTAAAACTGGAAATTTATGAAATTGACGTAAAAGTGAACTTTTAGTTAAGTAAATAAAACTAACAAAGTTATATTTGATAATTTTAACTTAAGTGTTAAGTTGAAATTTAATGTAATGGATTTTAAAAATTCAACATTGCATTTTAATAAGTGAATTATTATTAAATCTTGATTTTTGAATGGAAATTTAACTTTATAAAATCATGAACTTGAGGAAAATTAAATGATGTTTATAAATGTGAAAATGTATGATTTATAAGTTAAAAATGTTTTTAATAAAAATATAATTGGTTGAGAAATTTTATTGAATATTTGAAGTTAATTGAATGCATTTTTGAAATGCTATTAATTACAACTTAAATGATATTACAGCATTTGTAAACGCTGTAGTTGATGATAATGAACTAAAAAGCTAAATTGAATTAAAAGCTATTATAGCAATCTTTGTAAGTGCTATAATTTTTGAATTTAACTAAGTTATTCGAAATTTAAGTAAATCTAGTATAACATTTTAAAATGCTGTCTTTTGTTAAATTGAGCTGTTTTGAATGTAACTTTCCGTGTAAGTTTTCTAAATAATGCGAAAAGTAAATTTTCACGGTTTTGATAAACTTAAGTGAATAAATAAACTTTAGAAGTTGAAATTTTTGGAAATTTAATAATTTAATTATTAAGCATAATAACTTCATTGAAATGAAAAAAAAAGAATTTTTGGAATATAAACTGTTTTAAAATATGAATTGAAATGATATTTTAGATTGAATAAAATGAATAATGATTTGAAATGAATGAAGTTTTGAAAAGATATGATATTTTGATATATTAAAATGATTTGAAAATGAAGTTTTGAAAAGATATGATATTTTGATATATTAAAATGATTTGAAACGAAGTTTTGAAAGATATGATATTTTTGATATTAAATGATTTGAAAAAAAACGGAGTTTGAAAGATAGGACATTTTGATATTAACATGATTTAAAAAGAAGTTCTGAAAGATATGATATTTTGGAACTGAAAGGTAGTGTTGAAAGGATATGAAAATTTAATATATTGAAATGGTTAGAAATGACTTGATATTTATTTTGATAAATATTTGAATTGAAAGATATTTTATGATGATATATTGAAATGGTTTTGGAAATGATTTAATCTTTATTTTGATAAAGATTTAGATTGAAAAGGATATTTTATTTTGAAGTATAAAATATTTTTAAAGTTATAACTACGGGTTATAATAACGATGGGTTGTTAAAGAGACCGGGATCGATATTGTCTTATAGCCGGCCAATACCGAAAACCACTTTAACAACCGTGTACGCGGTGGAGATTCCAGAATGAAGTAGGATGGTGGCGACGTTCTCGAGGTATATTACGTGGACCCAACTCCCGTGAGTTGGCATATATGACTAAAACAGGAGCTATACCGGGCTACACAAAGGGTCGCACCCTTTCATCGAGCATGCTCCATCGGAAACCATTCTATTACTGTTGTGATTCGATTCGGTGGCGCCACTTTGATTCGGGGGTATTGTTCGAGGTGGGCGGAAGCTGCTGGCTTGCCGTCACCACCGGTCCGGGAGTGCAAACGGTGTATCCACCCTGGCATTGCCTCGCGTGCCGTGTCATATCCTTATATCGAGCCCACTGCGATTTTGGTTTTAAAGATCTGACCGCGTTAAGGTTCACCATCCCCTTAACGCTATTTTCTATATGATTGTACTTTACTGATTAGACACTACTGTATATAGCGTATATTACTATATAGTAAATAGTTTAACGGATCCTTAGAGGATGGGCGGTCCCAAGCATCCTTTAAGTTACTGATGCATTTTGTTACTGTTCACTTGAGTTGATTTAGAGTTTATAAGTATTTATGTCCTGACTCGAGTGTTTTGTGTTTTGCTTTACACTCGAGTCAGATTGATTGAGTTAGCATTCATGATTCACCTTCGGCGTTGGAGCTTTCCTTGAAGATCCAGCCATCTATTTTGTTTCAGTATCCAGTGGTTCAGTGATGTATCTGATTTGTACCTGATGTATCCTGTTACTCTTCTGTTGTATCTTATTTAACTATGATGTATCTTATATTTTATATAGTAGCTTCATGAACTACTATCTCTTTTTCTTCCGCTGCATTATCATTACTCTGTGTCTGTGATCTGTGATTTTATTTACTGTATATTCTGAGATTTGCCAAAATTTTAATTACAACGCGGTATTTTGAGCAATTCAATTCCGGCATGAGTGTCTACCTATACACTTATAATGGATGTGAATGGTTGAAAATATCGAGTCGTTACATTTATCAAACATCTCAATTATTTGAAGTACTGAACCTAAATATGTAAACAGAACATGCTAGGATGATTTGGTTTTAGAGAAATATCAAATATGTTAAGTAAATTTTAAAAGTAAATACTATAATAACTTGTAATGGGTAAACATAGGCTTAATAATCTATCTTAAATAGTAAAAGAATTAATAATAGATTTCACTACCTTCATCAACAATCATCGGCATTGACTCCATCGCAGCTGTTTGGTCCATTTGCAACATCATTGCCCTTGATGCCTGTAGCATTATGCCCATCGTTTATGGATAGTTTGTCTAAATACAAACCCAAATCTACATCCATGCCTAGGCCTACCTATACGACTGAAATAAATACTTGCTTTTGGTCCACACTATAGTAAAAATGCAATCAAGTGGAAGTGCACTTGTGTCACTATCCAATAACCATGATCTGTCGCTATCTAAGAGTTTAATAAGGTTATCAATGGTGTATCAATGTAGCAAAGCATCAAAGAGTAGAATATACCGTTCTCCAAAGCTTAAATATCAACTTACTAAGAGGGTCTCATGAATTCCAAACTAAACATGTTTCGTGTTAATCACAAGAGAAGTGGACAAAGTACATATATTAGAAGGTAGAAAGAACAAAATAGAAGAAAGATTTCCAAAGTTTAACGTTATTCACAGACTTAACTCATGTTGATCTGTCCTATAACAAATTTCTTATTGACTCATCATCTATGTTACGTAAAGTGCGCTTAAGCGTTGCGCTAAATGCTTATATAACGCTTAATTTTTGAAAAAGCAATAGAATTAAGCGATGAGCTCTTAAGCGCGTTTAATTGACGCTTACCTGCGCTTCACTTAAATTTAGGCAATGATTAAGCACTACTAAGCTAAAAGATATAATTTTTAAAATAAAAAAAAATTGGATTATACCAAAAAAACCAAATTTCCTAACAAAATTTCCTCATTTTTATCCTATGTGCCGATGAATAATGAGTAGTTTTTTGCATTAAGATATGATTGGTTTATTTGTCAAATGTGCACGATTTATACTCAATTCGAGTATGTTTTCTTTTAATAAATAGAGAAAGCCGAATCTAGCTTTTGCAACCGATGACTTTATAAGTTAAAATTTACTTCTTTGTGACTAGGTTGTGAATACACAGATAATGCACTTATTACGATCTCTTTACATAAATTTATATTAATATAAATAATTAATGCTAAAAAATTAAGCGGCACTTAGGCGATGCTTAAGCGGCGCTTAAGTGACATTAAGTGAAGCGGTAATTCTATCGCCTCGCCTCGCCTCGCTTGGCGCTTAATATAACATCGTTCATCGTACTAATCAACTTGTATTCACCATTAAGCATATAATACAGCTATGTGTCCATTTGAATAGATAATATCAGATTAACCATGCACACCTACAGAATTAAGGCATACAACACAACCATTTTTGTCATGGCATAGCTTTGGACTAATATGCGCATGCCCCTAACTATAGTCAAAGAATTGAAATCCAGAAGCCTTTTTTAGACCTTTTGTGCCATGACATTAGTAACTCTTTATTGGTGATTAATATTCATTTATTATTTGATACAGTAAAATTCGTAATTAAAATCAAACTTTTAGTATCATACGACATTCATTTTTTTTATTTCACATAAAAGAATTAGTAACCCCCATTCACAATTATCTTTCAATTATGCATCATTAATTGTAACAAATAAATTACATTTGTATGCAACTTAACGACAATTCTAGCTTTTGTTTGTAACGCATTTATTGTAAGTGTATTCCTTGCATTATAAATTAGTTACATTATTAATTATAACAGTAACACCCCAATAAGTTACATTATTAATTATAACAAATGTATCCCCTGCATTATAAATTAGTTTCATTTTTTGTATCAACAGTTAGTTAAGATTATATCTATTTATTATCCAGTGGAGCAGAAAAATAAAAACAGTGCATCAGATAATGATGCTTTTGCAAGGTCTCAGCAAACTATATATATGCATTACCTGTTAGCCCAGGCAGACCTAACTACGTAGATTAAGGAATTATTTAAGAACCGTTGTTTGTTGGGGTCCCATATATATCTTAACAGACTGTTAATATTTCGATAAATATGCAATAAGATGTATGAAAACAGAATTAGCCGGCAGCAAACAAATCACACAAACCGGTTTAATCGTCTTCTATAATTTACTGCCGAAAACTTTTCCCTGTATAGGTATATTTATAATTACGTCCTTTAGACAATGTGGGCATACTGGTTCAGTTTCCAGTTAACTTGCTACTTTTTTATACACAAAAGTTCGATACCAAGAAATAACACAAGTACATTTTTCCTTCCTTGCACCATAATCGATTTCTTATTTAATCAATTTGATTTTAGCATCTTTGTACCTATTAAAAATTTGAGGACCAACCTATTCAAATTGTAAATACATTTTCATCTCTCTGTCTAGTTTAAACAATATATATTTAATTCTTTTAGTTTATACTTGAAAGTTTGGTCAACTTCAAAGCTAATGAAATATAGCTTATACCGGTTTTCATTTCTCCTTTCCAATTAAATAACAGATAATTTGAATAAAGAGATAATCATGAATCTGTGATAGTCAATCATTTAGTAATCATTTAGGAAGCTAAATGATAATTTTACCAACCAAATCGTCTCTATTAAAATATGAGAAACCGTTAATCTTGATTTCTTTCCCAAGTTAATTTTGTTTATTGGAATGTGGAATCCACTGTTGCCTAATTAATACAGGTGAAAATATGCATTATTCATACAGAAAAGATTTCCATAGCAAAAGAAAAGGGGAAAAAACAACATTATGGAGTCTTTTCTTCGCCCAAGAGGATTTGGCATATAAAGAGGAATATACTTTAGTATAGTGTTATAGTGTGGTCTGACTGTGAGCACTAATTTTATAGCTCAACGAACACACTAATTTTTGATGCAAGTGTAAATACCTAAGCTAATAGAAGTTTAGACTGCTAAGAAACGTTTATTCTTACATTTTAATGAATTGACAAAGATAATGATTCCCCTAAAAATGAATTGATTTTTGATTACAGCTCCATATTGATACATGTATGTTAACTGAATGAAAAATTGCATCTTTACTCTTTTTTTTAAAAAAAAACCCAGGAGAACCCGGCGGACCGCTAAACTCCTGAGGAGAGTATAGTAAAGTCGTCCGCTGATCCAAGCCCCCATACCCCCGGGTAAATTTATATAGGAAAGGGAAGCGCATGGTAGGAATCGAACCTGGGTCTTTTTACCAGAACTCAGGCCTCCTTTCCACTGTGCCGCACCCGCAGACACATCATTACTCTTGAATGAGAATGAAGTTGCAAACGATCACACAGTACAAACACGTAATACTTACATCATCATTGTTATTCATAGCTGAAACTTACAAATTAGTTATGAAAATGGATAAATTCATAGATAGACATAATTATCTTATAGGGTTATGCAAATTATGTATCATTTTGTCTGTAATATTCTTTGAAGAAAAGGCATCAACAGTAAGATTGTAAGTTTATAACCAAAAATGAGGAAAAGACTATCATTTGTAGGTGAGGGAAATCCCATGTTCTAATTGGTAACAAAAGTAAAGAATCTTACAGCCTAAAAAAGGACAAATTATATCATTATTAATCTTTGTTAATGTATTTTGGTAACAAAAGGTTAGTAATTGCGACCAAAAAAAGCATCGAATATAACAGCAAGTACACTTCCAAAATTGAATTAAGACAAGTGTATTAAGATGAAAAGTAGACAAAATTTCATATAGCGAAATCGGAAAATAAGTTAATTTTCAACAAATTGAAGGATTAAGGAAGTTATGATAAAATAATAACAAAATCATTTATGATACAATGCCAAATAATAAATTTTCATTCGAGTAAAGGTCATGAGCTCGGGATTCAAATTAACCTGAAAACCCATTGGCGCCAATTAACCACGTTAAGAAAAACTTCTCGCAGCAATAAATAAGGGGAAAACAAAACCATGGCTCTATAGCTTAAATTGAATAAAAACAGAGATATAGTGTAATAAATACAGTTTTTGTCGTATAGTCTACTGACATAAACAATGTTAATCAAACTAAAATTGATATTTCAACCCTCTGGTAATTTCATGTGATCTTTAAAATAGAACGTCCACTTTTAATACTATCAAACCTCCAGAACTAAAAATGAATAAAAGATTGCTCAAACTATGCTCATCTCAATATTATGTAGTGAACCTAATACCTCAAGTTGACTGTTTTTTAAACTTTTTCTTGAGCTTACCGTATATATTCATGCAAATTGTGTAAATACTTTATGTTAATGTATGTACTATATTTTAAAATAGAGAATAATCGAAGAAAGCCTCAAGAGCTCTCTAGGATAAAGTTTTCAACATATGATATACCACATTGGACTTTTAGCTTTATTGCTGGTCATAACATCCTTAAACTTGGATAATTTTTGCTTTAATTGCCAATAAAAGTAAAAGAATTCACATGTCCATTTAAAGAATAATGGATGCATATTATAATCTAGTCTAGTGGGTTTTTCAAATAAACATTGCATAACTATACGCATACAGTAATGCCAAGATTAAATATATTTAGCATTATCTATAAGCATTACTCTCTATCCTGTGTTAAGATATTGTATTATATAATTCTTGTTAGCAAATGGGTAGAAAATTTGACAAAATATAACTTGAATGGAGAGTACTTACTATTTTGTACTAATGGCCTTGCAATGAAACCTCAAATAATTCCCACGTCCAAACTATATCCATATTTTCTTAACATGAAAAGAAATCATACGTATGAAGCTTGAACGAAAAACAATATAGAAACTGGAGATACAAAAAGCGAATAAGAATTCACTGGAGCGAACTGATTCAACATTGTATGCCTAAAAAATAAAACGGTACATGTGAAACTTAAATCAAAACATATGAAATCTTTGAATCACAAATGGAAAGGGTAAATTTTCCATACCCGAAAATTTATAAAGTCCGACAGTCAACAAAATTTCAAGAGACCTCATCCCTTGTGTAAATCACTGACGGTGTAGATCGAAGTTTATTTAGTTATGAATGGAATTAGAAGATCAAAGGTTTTTTGAATGAATAATTTAGGTTAATTTTGAGGGTAATGAACAATCGGGAGAGGAAATAATGTTTTGGAGTAATTATTCATGGCGTTGAAAGTGATGTGAGAGATTGAAAGAGGAGGATAATAGGATAACGGAGTAGTAAAAAGCTAACTGCTCCCACGTTAATTGACAGTTTGTTTGGTGGTATAGTTTTAGGATGGCATTCTAAAGTGACACGTGTCAATATTACATTGTTTGGTTTCTGCTATCCATTATAAGTAATAAATAGATTAGGAAATTCAATTTAAAAAGCTTTTAAATAATTTTAAAAACAGATGAAAATAAATAATTACATGTGTTGAATTCTTATGCATGCTAAATACATGTGTTAAGTGAACAAACAAGGAAATTAACAAGTGTTAATATTTGAGACAAGTGTCATAATTCCATTTTATTTTTCTTTAATTTTAATAAATCTTATTTCAAATCTATATAAATCTATATTCTTTTCTCCTTCCATTTTCTTTGTTCATTTCACATTTTCAAATTCAAACCAAAACCAGAAATCATTTATCAAACCTGAAACTCCTCTCAAACCAAAATTGAAAACAAAGCTTGAAAAAATCAAATTCCAAAACCTGCCACAATTTTCCAAATCACAGATCAAAATGCAACCCACAATCATTATTCTCGGTCCTGAAACCAAATTCAAAACCAATATGCAGTGATTCTTCAAGCTTGTAAGATTTTCAAATGCAAAACTAAAACCTGAAATCTCCTAAAAACAAATCTGTATCAATCTCTGTTATCAATCAAAACCTGTAACCTCTTTTATCAAAGCATTTAGTTCTGTTCAACTGCAATCTGGAATCCACCAATAATCAAAGTTTAGGCATGCAACCTGTAGTCAAGTTTGAATCATCTCAATCAAATAAGCATTTCAGTTTTTAAGTCACAAGCAAGGCAAAGCTTTCAAAAAAATAAAGAGTGCAATCTTTCTAGTTTTATCATCAAGATCAAGCTCTCTGCATTTAATTAAAAATGTGAGTAACTTCAGTTTTAAAAACTTAAGGTATAATTTAGTTGCATGCTAAATGTCTGAAATATGTATGTTTGTGTGTATATATATATGGTTGTACTTCTGGATGTATGATGCATGCTGTTGTTTTCACAGAATCTACTCTGTTATAGTTTTCAGATTCTTGAATGTTCAAATTCAAATCTCTTGATTTAATCACTATTAAATCTGAGTTTCAAATGAAACTTGTTAGTTTAATTACAAACTTTAATTTAAAATTTTACTTAAGTTAAAATAACCTTAGATTATCACTGGAAAACTAAATCAACTGATCAAGTTCAAGTGAAAATTTTTAGTGTCATAATTTATTGTTTCAGGGTTATAATCTGAAACATCATACAAAATCATGATTTTTAAAAGCAATATTTCAATTTTTAGTGCTAGAATCAAAGAACAGTTCTATATTATCTGTATTGTGTACTTTGGGGTATCTCTATTGATACAATTGATTGGAGGTGTCGAGTTTGGTCCTGGAGGTGGAGGAGTTATCATGGATGATGGGAAAATTATCTGAATGATGATCAGAGGGTTGTGGCGATGGTGGTTGGCCGGAAGGTTTCCTAAACCTAGTTTTGGTGGATGTTGGAATTTGCTTCAGCAATCATCCTCTGATGGATAGAGTGCTACCAAGTTTTGGGTAATGGTGGCGAGGGCATGGACGATGCTATGGCCGGAGCCTCTGGGGTTCTGGTGATCGGCAGTGGGAGGACGAGGGTTCGTTCCAGGTTTTGGATGGTGTTCCAGTTTGGGTTTGAAGTCTGGATTTTGATTTCGAGGGGGAATCAAGGTACTGGTGATTGATATGGGATACATTGGTGATCGATGACTTGTTTCAGTCATCACGGTTGGTCGGAGATAGTTGGATGGCCGGTGCATGTGCATTGTGCATCATTTTCTGGTGAGGTCGGTTGTTTTTGGTTTTGAACAGAGGGTTGCTCGAGTTTTACTTGAGTAGTTCAAGTGTCTGGCTCGAGAATTTTGGTTAGTGACTCGAAATCATTTTAGGGTTGACTCGAGTAAATGTTGTTTAGAGGTTTTAAAAATAAAAACAGAAACCTATTCTGTTTTTTTAAAATTTTTACAGTAAAGTTTAAATGTAAACTGGAATTTAAAATAAGTTTAAAACCTGAGTTCGAATCTGAATTCAAGTAGTTTGAATCCTATTTTGAAATGATTTAAATTTTTAAATTTAAATTTGGTTTTAACAACTTTTAAGTGTAAAAGTATATTTGGTTTAAATTTAAACTGAAAGTTTGAATTGTAAAGTAAAGGTTTAAATAAGTTTAAATCAAGTTTTTGAATCTAGAATTTGGGTTTGAATTTCATTTTTTAAAATAAGATAAAGTTTTAAATTTAAATTGTTTAACTACTTTAAAAAATCGATAAAAGATTTAAATTTAAAGTGAAGTTTAAAATGTAAGTAAGTTTTGAATCTAAGTAATTAGGAATCAAATTTAATATGTATTCCAGTTTTGAAATAAATGGAAATTTTCAAAATTTAAAATGATTTAAACAATCTTGTTTGTTAAAGTATATTTTTAAACTTCTTTATACAATGAATATTTCTTTAACTTGTGAGATAAAAAGGTTTTTGAATTGTTTTTAAAACCTTGTTTAAGTCAAATTTATGTTCATTTTAAATCTTAAATTTAAAATGAAATTTAAAGTAAATTTGAAAACAAATTGATTTAAATGCTTTGATTAAGTAAGAAATGTTTGTCTTAAATTAAATTAGAATTCAATTAATTGAATTATTAGGTTAATTAAAATAGATAATCAATTATTAAATTAGTTAATGATGTAGATGATTAAGTAAGTAATTAAGAATTTTTAAATTGTTTAGTTAAGACTTAAGATTAATTAATTAAGGTTAATTAATTTGTAATTAAGGATTATTAATTAGATTTTAATTAATGATTAAACATTAATTTATCATGTAATAAAGGATTAATTAAGATTGCAGTTAACACTTAATTAATTAAATAATTAGAGATTAATTAATTTGTAATTAAATATTAATTAATTTGTAATTAAATATTAATTAATTTGTAATTCATAATGGTTAATCTAAGTTAATTACTTAAGAAAAGTAATTAAATAATAGTTAATGAAGGTCATTAACTAAGATTATTTGACAATTAATTAATGTGATTAATTTTAATAATTAATTAGATTGATTAATTAATAATAATCATTTATGAAATTGTTTAAGTTTAATTACTTAATAGAAGTAATTAATGAATTAATTACTTAATGTAATTAATTGATTTTAATGTGATTAGTTTAGATTAATTAATTAAGTTTAATTAATTTAAACTCTTGATGATTTAATAATAATTACTTTATGTAATTAATGGAGAATAATTACTTAGTGAAGTAATTAATTGATAATTACTGGATGTAATTAAAGATGTTTTAATAATGGAAGTGATTTGGATTAAATTACTTTGTAATTAATCAAGGGATTAATTGAGATAAATAATTAAGGGTAATTAATTTACGAAATGAAGTAATTAAGGGTAGTTAATTACTGAATGTGGTTAATCAAAGGTGATTAATAATTATGGTTTAATTGAAATTAATTACTTAATGTAATTAATTTAAATTTAATTAAGAATCATTAATATAATTAATTATGTAATTAAGGTTGATTAATCAAGATTAATTAATCGATAATAAGTAGTTAAAGTAATTAATTAATATAAATAATTAAGGATTAATATAATTAATTATAGTTAATTAATTAATTAAGTAATTAAAGGTTAATTACTGTAATTGTTTAAGAGTAATTAATTTATGAAACTAATTAAAGGATAATTACATGAATGTAATTAAAGGATAATTAATCAAGGGAGATTAATTAAGGTGATTAATTAGAGGATGTTTAATTAATTGATTTGTAATCAATTAATGGTTAAGTAAGCAAGATTTAAAATGATGAAGTAATTAATTTAATTTATTTTAAATTAATTAAAGATGATGTAATTAATTTAAATCACTTTAAATTAATTAGAGATGAAGTAATTAATTTAATTCATTTTAAATTAATTATAGATGATATGATTAAGTAAACATTGCTTATGTATGAATAGATGATATTGATTGCCTTGAATGGTCTGAAATCTCAGCTATGAGATGAGTAATGTTGTGTGATATGGATGCTTTGGTTGCATTATGAAGATAATATGGATTATCTGTTGACGATGATAATGTTGATTATCTATTGTGATGTTGTGAATTATCTATTTGTGTGTATATAGATAATGAATTGAAATTGTTTTAAACTTTAAAACAACTTGGCCTTAAAAGATACGTTTTGGATTCGGTGAGACCGAGATCAGGTTTCCATATTTGGATATCTGAAAACCACATCGATCCAAATTAACGATAGGTCGTGAATCTGAAGTGAAGATGAAGATTCAGAGTGCAAGGGTTATCGTCGTTAACTCTAAGGGTGACTCCAAAATGAGTGTAACGAGATATGCCTTCGGTTTCGTTTGATCCCGGAACGAACTTGTATGGATTGAATGCTTTCAGAACATCGTCAGGTGGACGATGAGCATTCTAAGTGATGTATTCTGTAAAGGTAATCGTAGCCTCAAGTCCCATCAACCGGTAATGGCTAAAATAGAGGAGGTGGAGCAAGGCTAAGTGGGTCATGTCCAAGTAGAACGAGATTTACCCCTGTCTAGATGTCCTTTTTATTTTGGCTGTGTGGTGCAGTTGCTGATCACAACTGCGGGGTGGTCTTGTTCGAAATTGTTCAGTAAGGAATGGTTCCGGCTTTGTGTTGTAGGGGATTGGGAGTAATCCTTGGTACGGTGATCTAGGCCACATACTGTGACGGGCGGTACCCCAGTAGCCCTGCCATTTTATGGAATCCAAAATCCAATAAGTGCCATCGGTTTTGATTGTATTACCCACTTTTGTGGCTAGTAGCTGGAATTTAATGAATGTAACAATTTCGGCTATTTCTTATTTACTTGAAAACCCTGGACCTATTATAATATCATCGGATTTCCTATCAAATGTTTTGGTTAGCGTAAGGTAAAAACTTTTCCATGTTTATGTGTAGGAAGTCTTACATGATACATTTCTTTTTAAAGGTTTTTCAAAAGTTAAGCAACTTTAACCTGTTACTCACAGCAGACCCATGTCTGACCCGGAGTTTATTTGTATTTTTCTTAAACTCTTGGGTACTCAAATTTTTTATGAGTAGCCAAGGGATTCAGGTTAGCTTTGACGAATTATGGAGGAGCAATGGTGCAGGAGGCTTCAGTGTTATGGATATGTTTAGTGTTCCGCTGTTTTGGTACCTCTGAGTGGTTCTTTGTATTGTATTGAGTTGTAATAGCTAGACAGGCGTTTATAACTGTCTAGTATGTGATGTATTGTCTGTGTAACTCTGATAGTTATTGTATACTATGTTATACTTATGTTATTAATATAATTTATTCGTTCCGCTATTGAGATTCTGATGTTGTTTCTTCTTTCTCTTCTTTCTTTTCTCTTTTCTATCCCTTTCTTCCTTAAAGATGATGCGACTTTCTGGTCATTGAAAGTCGGGTCGTCACAAAGTAGGATGGTGGTGACGTTTCCTTTGAGGTATGTACGTGGACCCGACTCCCGTGAGTTGGCATAAGTTGGCTAAAACAGGAGCGATCGACGGGCTAAGGAGGTAGCACCTCTTATCGGACGCACTTCTTCGTATGCCATTCTATTACTTTGTGATTGTTTGGTGCGCACCTTTGATTTGGGAGTGCTGTTCGAGGTGGGCGGTAGTAGCAGCTACGCGCTACCACCGGTCCGGAAGTGTAATTGGTATATCTACCCTGCTATTGCCTAGTTGAGCCTTGTCACCTACCCTAGCGAGCCTTATACGGTTTTGGTTTTGTACTAAAGCTATGGAGTGCCCTCTGACGACGCCCAATATGGGGGAGATTACGGTACTGTAGACTATGGGAATATATTATGTGTTAAGGGGAATATTGGGTCACTCCTTAACGCTATTTCAAAGTATGTTTATTTTACTAATAGACACTATTATAATAGCGAAGTATTACTATATAGTAAATAGTTTAACGGATCCTTAGAGGATGGGTGGTCCCAAGCATCCTTTAAATTACTTGCCTTTATATCACAGTTCACTTGAATTAGCTTACACTGTATAAGTATGTATGTCCTGACTCGAGTGTTTGTGTTTATTTCTTACGCTCGGGTTGGCCTGAGTTTTAGTTCGGACATCACTTCTTGGAGCTAGGACTGCTTGAGATCATCTTTATCAAGCTGCTGTCTATTTTCCGCCCAGTTCTTATTTTAGCTTATGTAATCGAGACATTTGAATATTGAGGTTTTCTATGGTTGTTTCAAACTATATTTGGTTTAAAAACTATGTAATTTATACATATTTTGAGATTATGTGATAGTGACTTCATGAACTACTATTTCTCTACTTCCGCTGCATTTCTTACTCTGAGTCAGTGACCTGTGATTATTTATTTACTGTATATTCTGAGTTTTGCCAAATTATATTTACAACGCGGTATTTTGAACAATTCAAGTCCCATATGTGGGATGCGAATGGTTGAAAATACCGGTTCATTACAGTTATACTAAATCAAATCGAAAACTCGAGGATTGAACACTGGCTTACTTTAAATCATTTCAAATATATATAACATATATCTTTTAAATATCGAATTATACTTCGGAATTTGAAATAAAAATTGGTTTCACAAAGACACTCGCATAGCAAAGCTATTAAAGTGGCCTCTCCCCCACTCTAAAACTCGAAAATCAATGTTGATGATGCGTACACTCATTACCGAAATTATTTTCCAGCGACATAAGTGAGTTCTAGACTTCTATTTTCTTGAAAATTTCTTTAAAATTTCTTCGAAATTATTGGAACTCATTTAAAGTCATTTGAAACATTTCTTATTCAGAAAATACTTTCAAATAGTATTACTATATATTTTTCTTACACCAATTTAAAAAAATGCCAAAGTTCAATCTCTCAAATTTCAATTTCAAAACCTTTCCATAAAAATCATTTTTATATAAATCAAATTTCTTATAAACTTTTCAAAATTTCAAATCCTTTCAAAACTTCAAATTTTCATTTTTAAAAGGTATACAATCCTTATCGAAAACATTTCACATTTATATACTGAATAAAATCGTACTTATCAAAATAATAATTTCGATATATAAAAAAAAAATTCAAAACACAAACAAACCCGATTTTTCAAAGGATGATTGATGAATGGATTTCAAAACAAAGATAGAGTTTCAAATTAGAGGAACTCTAAACATATAGAATTTTGATTCGAAGCTAGGCTTAAATGAAGATGAGATAATTAAATTTCAAAATAGAAGATGGATTTAAATTGCGGGCGACCTTAACTGGGTCAACCGTGACTTTAGGAATATAATCGATGCGGAATTCCAAGGCAAATCGACATTCGATCGCCAGATATATAATTCGGCATAACCAGAGATAGCAGCATCTAAACCGAGGATATATAAATCTTCGGTGAATCAATGCTATTGTAAAGGAGTTTCACACCTTTGAAAATCATTCAGTGGAGCTATGGGATACTCCAGAATTTAGAAAACACGAATAGGGAAAGACAAGGATGGATTTGGAACCGAGGGGAATGTTCCAAAATTCAAAGGAAACCGAATAATATAGGAAGAGGTTCAAGCTCGAACAAAAGTGATTCTGTAAATAAATTTACCATATATGTTAAGTTTTGCGTAGAGCCAAAGCTCTGATACCAACTGTAACGGGCTGCTATTTTCAACCATTCGCATCCACACATGCCGGACTTGAATCGCTCAAAATATCAGTTTGTTAATTTAAATTTGGCAAAACTTAACATATACAGTAAATAAATCAATCACAGAATCACAGACACAGAGTAATATAATGCAATGGAATGGTAGTTCATGAAGCTACTATATACATCAGAGTTAGAAATAAAATACATCCGAATATCTCAAATACAGTGAAGTCTTCAGTACGAACCGATGACTTCTCTGAACAAATCAACTGGAAAAAAACTGAAAGCTGAATTGATAGTTGGACCTCCAAGGAAGCTCCGAACTCAAAAGGTGAGTCTCTAATGTTGTGTCACTCAGTCTGACCTGAGCGTAAAGCAAAAACAAAAACACTCGAGTCAGGATTAACATTCTTATGTCAATAAATCCAACTCAAGTGAAATAACTACTGAAATACAAGTAACTTAAAGGATGTTTGGGATAATCATCCTCTAAGGATCCGTGGAGCTATCTACAATGTAGAAATATACAATATAACACCGTGGTCATTTCAAATTAATTTATGTTTCAGAACCAAAATATCATTTCCATTTCAAATACATCTATCTTCCAAAATAGTATATATATTGAATAATTTATAAAGTAAAGTATTTGCAATTTCCTCAAAACTTCACCATCGCTTCAAAATCAACTCGACTTTCCCATTCAAATTTTATTCAATCTAAATTTATCAATTTCCATTCATTTCAGTTTCCGACTAAACAAATTAAAATTTTATCGATTTGGAATAAAGATTTGAACCATAAAATAAACCATTTAAATTTTTATATAATTCAAAGTTGATATATTTCCAAGCTTTAAATATTCAACATTTCGAGGACTAAACTTTGATAATTGCACTTACTCCTAATTTGACTTCACTATTATTTAGTTTTGAAATATTCACTTAATAAATTCAATATTATTTATATAACCTTAAATTACAATTTCTATATATTACCTCCGATTTCTTTAGACATGAAATATCCATTAAATTACTTAAATGAAAAATTCAGCTTATAAGATCATATTTTAAAGTTTCGAATTCAATAGTTTCAAATCGATTTAACTAAATAAAATCCTTAATTATTAACAATTTCAAATAAGTCCCAAATATATCTTCCAACCTTAGCTTATAAAATTATTCCACAAATCTAATTCTGAAATATAAATTTAATAAATCCTTAAACATATTTCATATTAATAAAATCAATCTTAATAAAATTATGTAGTAATATTAAATCTATATATAAAATAACCTTTATATATAATATTTAAATCAATATTCATTTAAAAACCATTTATTTCTTTCCAATACTATAGAAATTATTTTCAAAACATTTATATAGACCAACGGCGTCGATGTACAATTTTCTATTCTATGGTCAAGTGATACAGATATTTATCATTTCAATCCGTAAGTTAAATATATGCGGGTGGATATTCATTTCAACCCGCAATTCGAAATTCAATTCAAATGAAAATCGCTTGGGTTTATCACTTCAACCCATAATAATTTTTCCTATTCTAAAGTCCATTCGGTTATGTATCATTTCAACACATAGTGATTTTTATACTAACAGGAAACTTGCAGAGTGATAACAGATATGAAAATATTGATAATAACAGGTATATATTATCAAAAATAAATATAAACATCAGGATATTGTGTCATATCCCATAGGTGAACAGTTACAGATAATGGCGTATATAACAATAAACATAACTACAGCAGCATATTTCAATTGTCGTTTCAATTGAAATCAAATTTAATAAATATAAGAGTGTTAATCGTGAGTGATTGCTCACCTTTCGAGGCAAGAGAGAATAGACAATGAAACGAGTAACGGATCCAACCATGAAATCCAAAGCAAATAGAATTAGCACAAATTGGACGGACAAAGCTGATAAATAGGAATTGACGAAATCAAATCAAAACAGGATCGATGCAGATGGATGCTATAAGTGCATATATATATATATATATATATATATATATATATATATATATGACTATGTATAACGATATATATATAAAATCATATCCTAAATTCAAACATATATTAGAATAAAGTATATAATATATAATATTTATTTACAAATGAATATTAAATTAAACACATATAAAACTAAATATATATATTGTATAGTCTTACATTAAGAATTAAACAGATTTCAAATCTACTTAAAATTCCAAAATCTAACATTCAAATTTTTTTTTAAATATAAATAAGTTTGGCTGTCAAACAAATATAAATACTTAACTTCATATATAAACTTAAAAACGCACCGTATATGCCCGTACTTTAAAACAATATTTTAAAACATAGGTGAAACACAGAAAATATATAAACCCTTTATATATATATATATATATATATATATATATATCACTAATAAACTTTTTAACACACGCAAACATTAAAATTACGAAATAAATGCATACACATGCGAAAAACTGCACACTACCTATAGATGCAGACTGCATATAAAACAAATAAAATATACCGTATATACATACATATCAATGCAGACCGTAAAACAACAAATAGGACTATACGAATATATCAACAACTCCCAAGAGACAAATGCATATATATACTATAACTAACCTTTATAACTTTTTAAAACTTTATAACCAAAAAATACAACTTACTGTAAATACATAACCCTATACGACTCGTAATATATATTATAAATAGACATACACACTTACACGAATGCACAATATGGAAGATGGCATGAGGAGGGTTGCCAAGTCTCATCAGTGAAGAAGGGACATGGGTTGGCTGCATGCATGGCTCAGCTACAAATAGATGGGTTCGGAGGGAAGTAAGGGATTTGCATGCAGGTGGTCTGGGCTTGGCATGTGAAGGAGTGCAGGCGGGGAAAGTTTGTAGAAGAGGGTTTTTGTGAGGTAGAAGGGAAGGCTACGCATGGGTGGAGGTACACGGTCGGTTCAGAGAGGAGAGGTTGGTGAGGAGTTTGCGTCCAGTACGCGAGGAGAAGCTTGCACGCTGGAGATCTGGAGAGAAAAATTGAAAGCTTGCGTGGTGATAGATGATAATGGAGGAGCAGAGAACGAAAAATATAGAGCTGAAAGAACATGTTTGTTTATATAGGTCGAGCAATAAATGTGAGGTGGAAGCTGCATGGTCCAGAGAGTAAGTTCTATCCGTTCATCAAAAAAAGGAAATGCAAATGTTCACATTTAATAATGCCAATGGAAAAAAATATATTTCAAAACTGATGTAAATAAAGGCAGCCATCAATTGAATTTCTGGACTTATAAATGTAGATGACTGAACGATTATTAGCATGATTTGAATCGTTTTAAAATGATGAACGGTCTGCCCCAGTATGAAAACAATGAAATGGCAACGGTCAAACATTTTGATTTGGTGAATAATTAAAGCAAATTACTATTGTGGTCCAGGCTGTACGTTTAAATTTCGAAATGGAAGAAAGAAATAAAGTCACAATATACGGTACCGTTACAACGAACCGTTTAATGTTTCCGTCGCGTACCAGACATCAAAATACAGAAGTAAATATACCGTGGAGATCAGCACGACTAGTCGATCAAAATGGTACACAGATATCAGTGGTACGATCATCCGATCAAAAGTCGATTATTGGTATCGAAAATGCTGTTATTCTACAGAAAATAAGAAAAACAGATCAATAAAAGTCCAAATTTAGAAAAATGAAAGATGATGCCTCGCTCAGAAGAGGATTTAGAATTTTTCTATAGAAAAATATTCGGGTTTGGAAATTTATTTATCATTATCAATTTCAATCTGATTTAAATTAAAATAGAATTACACAAAAAATAAAATTCTCACATAATGAATTGAAAATTTACCATACGCTATATTTAATCATACGTAATCCAAATATAAAATTTTTATTTCAAAATATTATTATTGATAATTTTACCAACTTCATTAGTTTAAATTCGATTAAATTTAGTAGAATTCTTAATTAAATACAGTTTTAATTAATTCAACTTTATCTTCTCAATTCCCGAATCGTTTCACTAATTAAGTCTTATTAAATTAAAATTTATATTTCTTTCCTAAAACCCAATTATACTAAATTTTATTAACAAATAAATTTCAATAGGTTGATATGTAAGATGAGCGAAAATCAAGACTAAATAAATAAGTTTAAATACATAATTATACATTTATTGTTTACAAATAGATTAGAAGTTAATTTACAAATAAAACCCAATTCTAGTTAATTATAAATTGATTTCATGTTTTACATAATATTAAATCTATCCAGTTAAACTCATTTGAAATAACGTAAAATAGTTGTCACTTTATTAAATCCAAATCAAATGTTATAATTAAATGTAAATTTTATTTAAAATCATAAATTTTTATTTCTTACTGTATTAAATTCTAAAATTTGATTTTTCCTTCTTTTCGAAAAATACTGGTTGTTACAACTTTGAAATCTGTTTCAACTAATTTAAACTATTTTAATTATATTAACAATTTTAATCAATTTAAACTATTTTGATTTAAATTAATCTATTATAACCTATGTAATCCAAGTTAACCAATTTTACCTTTTATGAAATAATTAAATATTTTTTAATCTATTTTAAACCAATTTAATATAATTTAAATCTAATAAATCTTGTTTAAATTTATTTAATCTATTTAAAAATCTACTTAATATAATTTAAATCGATTTAGTCTATATTTAATCTACTTAAATCATTTTTGAAACTTAATAATAATATTTAAACTATTTTTTTTAGAACTATTTTAAATCTATTTAAACCATTTTAAACTACATAAACTATTTATGACTTTCCAAACTATTTTCTAAAATTTCAGACTTTATAAAGTTGAAGTATTTATATTTAAATCCGTAATGATGATACAATCTAAATTGGAGTTTGGAATTTATACCTTTTGTGAAATGACATACTGAGTGAATAAGATTGATTTTGAAATGAAGAATTGATTGACATAACTTATTAATAATTTCAAAGTGAATAGGATTTTGAAAGTGAATATGGTTTGCAAGTGAATATGATTTCGAAAGAGATATGATCTGAAATTGAATATGATATTTTGATATAAATTGTGAATTGACTTTTTGAAATATAAAAGAACCACTCGGTGTGAAATAAGCATTTGGTTGTTAAAGAGACCGGGATTGGATATTGTCATATTCTCTGCTAATACCGAAAACCACTTTAACAATTGTTTACATGGTGGAGATTCTAGAAATTAAGTTGGATGGTTTGGCGAACGATTTTTGTATGAGGTATAACGTGACCCTGACTCTCGTAAGTTAGCTTAGATGTGACTAAAAAAGAGTCATGCCGGGCCAAGTGAGGTCATTTCTCCTATCGGACACATTTCTTCGATACCATATCCGTTACTTTATGATTGATTTGGTGGCAACCCTTTAATTTTGATTATAGGAGTGTGTTCCGAGGTGGACGGTAGTAGCTGTGACGCCCCACCTCTATACCCATGCTAGCCAAGGACACTACAGGGTAATGCCGTCAACTAATACGGAGAATAAGGCTGGTTGGGAGCGACCATCTATAGCCTTGCTTTAACTATCTATTGAATACATCGACAATAACCATACACATCAGATCGACATATCCAATGAATACTTAAAACAAAACCATAGTTGGTTGGAGGATCTATCAGAACTGAATATAACAACTCAAATGTAATATACATCACAGAACAGTAGAACATCATATACACATATGATGAGACATAATAGAGTATACAAACTGATACATGTCAAGTGGTATAGAAAACCACAATATACAGACGAATCCAAAAGAATACATATATCAGAGTTACAACAAAAAGGACTACACAAAGCTACAACAAAGAGGAGCAAGCTGGATAGTCCATGCGGAAGTAAAATAGGCTATGTCCAAATGCGCCTAACCTGAAACATCTCGGTCTGACCCGAGTACAAATACACGGGTTAGTCTAGCTAAACAAATCAATTAGATAAACTGAACAACAATAACCTGCAAGGTCATAAAGTATAACAAATATCTCTAAAAGAGATAACACAATCATCTAACAAAAGATAAATCATAACAGAACAAGCATCATATCATCGGCAACACAAATAAACAAAGGATATGGATATCCCAAACAAGCCAAAAAGGCAATAACAAATACCAATGAAGGTAACACAAGTTCCGTAAGGTAATCGCAATATATCGTGTGGCTCAAAAAGACCAACACCGAAGGGCAATACCTAGGGAATATACATACCAATGAAACATCAGAAAATTTGCACGTGCTCAGTACTGTATAAACAAGGATCCATGAGCCCGAAGACTCCAAACCCAATATCACTCGAGCGGTGACGAATGACCAACTCCGAAAGCGAACAATAGGGCAACAAACCCGAAGGCACAAACCCAAAGGTACAAACCCGAAGGCAACATACCCGAAGGCAACATACCTGATGGAGACAGTCCGAAGACACTATCCCAAAGGCAACAAACCGTAGTGGTGAAGGTCCGAAGGCCAAGTACTGGACACCACTAACTGGCAAATGTGTCATAACTCTCAAAAAGGAATCCGAAAAGTGGTAACGTGAGTCCCATAACCACTCGCTCGCACTAACCGGTTTGCTATCCGTTAGTTAATTTCACACTCAAAGAAGTACAAAGTTTACCTCATCTCATCGGTAAACCAGACCTAAAGGCCAAAACGATCAATCGAATAGGGAAGTGATTAATCGGAAAGATAAACGCATGGATTCATGGTCCGTGTTTTACCTAACCATTTAATCTCCCTTCCACTCCGCTCGAAGTGCGAAATTGTGTGTGTGCGTTTTAAATAGAATTTATAAATTAGAGAAGCAAGTTTTTAATACAATTTAAAAGATTATTTTGTAAAAACCCGTGGATGAAGTCAAAAAGGAATCGTCAAGGTCAAATATGCATAAACAACTAATTGGAATCAACTTAGATCGATAAAAGTTGGAATCACAAACAAATCGGCAAACTAGGCAAAACAGGGAAACAGGAGCAGGTCGGTTGACCGGACTTCCTGAGTTGGCTGACTGAAATAGCCTAGAAATGTTTCGGGATCCAGCTCGGTCGACCGGCCCAAGGGGTCGGTCGGCCGAACTGCAAATTTCTGCAATTCCTGCCCTATTTCATCGAAGTGCAAACTCTCCCAAAACGCAGCCGGTCGAGCAATGGACCTAAGGGGCTTTTGCCAATCGATACCCCAGCTCCATTGGCTCTCCGATTTGCCACCAAAAACATGTTCAAATATCAAAGTTAGGATCTTTAAAGAATTGAACCTAAAACATTAAAAATTTGGATATACACCAATTCAATCCAAATCAAAATCAAGTGCACATGAACAAGTGTTAGGAATTCATACCCAACAATCAAAGATAGATATAATCATAGATGTGAGATAAAAACCTCACCTTTTATCTCAAAAACAAAGAAGAAGAAGCTCAATTGCAAGGAGAAGATCAACCAATCTCTACTTCATCTCGACAAGCTTCAATCTAATATCAAAACAAGTATTTCCTAAGTTAGGTTTGGGAAACTTTCTGAAATTGAAGGAGAAAGAGTTGGAAAAGATGAAGAGGAGGCTTACCAAAAGCTTCTCTTTGATTTTGGAGCAAGAATTCAAGTTTGCAAGAAGAACTAGGGCTTGGAATTTCTAATTCCTCTTCCTTTCCGCCATTTTCAGTTTTAGCTTGAGTTTTAGAATGGAAAATGAGTGAATGGAAGGAGAGGGACTGAGTTTGGATATTTAGCTATCTAGTGGGCTGAACCCAAATCCAAAACCCAATTAGAAAAGGTGGCAAAACTCGACTTACTCCAAACATATCAAATCTTATACTCAAAAAGATCGCAAACGCCATTTTGAACTCAATGGAAGTGGTTTCGAGCCCTAAATCGGCCGTTTGCAAAAAGTAATAATTCAGATCCAAAAATCCGAGATGCTATATTTAAATAAAATATTTAAACATATAATCGTTAAATATGCGGGTTGTTACAGATCTCCTTGCGTCCCCGCAATTCCTAGAGACGATATTGGTAACAACTACATACATACAACATTCAAAAGAAAAGGAAACAAGCTTGAGATGAAAAGATATTCTCATCATTGCCAAGCAAAGATAGAAAACCCTGATAAGATCGCTCGATAAACTCTCTGGTTTCCCAAGTATAGTCATTGGGGATAGTGGACCATTGAACTTTAAGGAGCGGCACGTCCTTGCTCCGAAGGTGTCGCACCTCCGTGTCAAGTACGCGAATGGTTGCTGTACAATAGATAAGTCCGGTGAGACTTCAAGCTCTTGCAAATCAGGAGAATCGATAACAAAATCCGACTCTCGAATACACTTCCGAAGTTGAGAGACGTGAAACACATCGTGAATGCCAGATAAATGAGTAGGAAGTGAAACTCTATAAGCCACAGGGCCAATATGTTCAGTAATAGAAAATGGTCCTAAAAAGCGAGGAGCCAATTTTCCAGTCGTACTGAAACGCATAACCCCTTTCAAAGGAGAAACATGAATAAAAACAAGATCACCAATCGAGAACTCGAGAGGCTTCCTATGGTTGTCTGCGTAGGACTTCTGGCGGCTCTGTGCCTCTTTCATTCTCAACCAAATAAGATCAATCTTCACAGAAGAGTCACGAACAAAATCTAGACCAAGAATAAGCTTCTCCCCAGATTCCAACCAACAAGAAGGTGATCGACATGGCCTTCCGTATAAGGCTTCGAAAGGAGCTATACCGATACTAGACTAAAAACTATTATGTAGGAGAACTCTACAAGAGGTAGGTGATCTTCTCAACTACCAACAAAATCAAAAATACAAATACGGAGGAGATCTTCCAAGATACGATTCACCCGTTCAGTCTGTCCGTCAGACTGCGGATGATAAGCTTTGCTAAAATTAAGCTTTGTTCCCAAAGCTTGCTGAAGACTCTGCCAAAAATGACTCGTGAACAAAGGATCACGGTCACTCACAGTAGAACTAGGAACACCGTGAAGTCTCACGATTTTCTTGACATACAACTTAGCCAAATGCGAAGACGTCCTGTTAGACTTAATAGGAATAAAATGAGCAGACTTGGTGAGGCGATCAACAATAACCCAAATGCTAGAATGGCACGATCTCGAACGAGGTACGCCATCAATGAAATCCATAGAAATCTGATCCCATTTCCACAATGGAATCTCTAGAGGTTGAAGAAGACCCGAAGGATGAAGATGTTCGGCCTTAACACACTGACAAGTTATGCAATTGCTCACATAATACGCCACATCGCGCTTCATGCCTTCCCAATAATAAAAACGACGCATATCCGCATACATCTTACTACTACCAGGATGAATGGTATACTTAGAACGGTGACAGTCATCAAGAATGTAATGCCTAAATGCAAAATCAGATGGCACAACGGTTCTTCTTGTGAAGATACCCATGGAAATCAATGCTGAAATCCCGCAACGCCTCATCACAGGATCCAGACTCACAAAGCTGAATAAGATGCAACAAATCAGGATCACGCCGCTGAACATCGGCAATACGATCCAATAAAATGGGTCGAGCCCCCAAACTAAATAACAGAATAGGAGAATCAGAAGATGAACCTCGACCACGAATTTCACAAAAAAATAGAGTCTCAAGAATATCCCATTCGGCAAGCATCATAGAAATAACAGCCGAATGTTTGCGACTAAGCGCATCAGCAACACGATTACCCTTACCAGTGGTATACTGGATATCAAAGTCATAGGAAGCAAGAAACTCGAGCCAACGCTGTTGTCTCATATTGAGTTCCTTCTGAATGAACAAATACTTCAAGGATTTATGATCGGTATAGAGAATAAAGCGCTCACCCAATAAATAGTGTCGCCAAATCTTCAAGGCGAAGACAATGTCGGCTAACTCAAGATCATGAGTGGCATAGCGAACTTCATTCGGACGCAATTGCCTAGAAGCATAAGCAACTACCCGATCCTTCGGCATAAGAACAGCACCTAGACCACTACCACAAGCATCGATGTAGACAACAAGATCATGATTCCCTTCGGGAACCACAAGAACAGGAGCATTATTGAGAAGTTCCTTTAATGCCTGAAAGGAAGCTTCACACTTGTCAGACCAAATATAACGAATGCCTTTCCGAGTAAGGCTGGTGAGAGGAAGCACAATACGGGAAAAATCCTTAATGATCCGATGGTAATAACCCGCCAACCCAAGGAAACTACGAACCTCATGCACATTCTCAGGCCTCTTCCAATTCTGGATGGCTTTGATCTTTGAGGGATCGACAGAAATGCAATCGGAAGATACAACATGGCCTAAGAACTTAACCTTATTCTCCCAAAAATGGCACTTGGAGAATTTGGCTCTCAGCTGATGATGACGAAGAGTACTCAAGACAAATCTCAAATGATTAGCATGCTCAGCTTCAGACTTAGAATAAATAAGGATATCATCAATAAACACAAGGACGAACTTATTGAGATATTCCCGGAATACTTGATTCATGAGGTCGACAAAGAAAGCAGGAGCATTCGTCAAACCGAACGGCATAACGAGCCACTCAAAAGAACCATACCGAGTGCGGAAAGCTGTAAGAGGCATGCTATCTTCCGTGACTCATAACTGATGAAAACCCGTGGCAAGGTCGAGCTGAGAAAAGACCTTAGCACCACTCAATAGATAGAACATATCATCGATCCTAGGCAATGGATACCTATTCCTGATGGTTAACTCGTTAAGCTTGCGATAGTCAATGCAAAGCCTAAGAGTTCCATCGGACTTCTTCACGAAGACGACCACGGATCCCCTCGGAGAAAAACTGGACTGAATCAACTGCTTGGACTCAAACTCTAAAAGATGCTTCTTGAGTTCCTCATTTTCCTTTGTAGACATCCTCGTGGGAGGACGACTAACTGGCTGCGCGCCTAGAATGAGATCAATACGAAACTCAATTGCCCGCTTGGGTGGCAAACCCGAAATAGGTTCAAAAACATCAGAAAAGTCACAAGCAATAGGAATACGAGATATATCATCATCATCTCGCGAGTCAAGAGCATGTAAAGCCATTTCAGAATTATTCACATTTCGAAGAACAAGTGATAGCTGAGTGGGCGAATCCGGATGTCGAAGATACAAAATTCTCTCCGAACAAATAATCCTGGCATCATATCTCACTAGCCAGTCCATACCCAAAATCATATCAAATCCCAAACAAGAAATAACGTGCAGATTCACACGAAAGGAAAAACCACATATAACAATCTCAACATCATCACAAAGCATGCTAAGGGTCGCGGATCCCCCAATAGGATTCACAATCCTTAAAGAAGTAACCAAACAAGAAACATCCAAAGATAAATCATCAATGAGCTTTTTCGATACGAAAGAATGTGATGCACCCGTATCGAAAAGAACTCGAATACTATGATCATGAAATAAAATAGAACCTTCCAAAATAGATGGAGATATACCTTTGGGCAGAGAAGGTCCTTCAGAAGCCTTAGCAGCATAAAGCTTGCTAGACTTAGCACCAGCAGGAACAATAGGGCTGGTGGAAACACGATGACCTTCCTTCTTGCAATAGCGACAGAAGAGAGGCTTAGAACAAGCTCGAACCATATGATCAGGAGAACCACAATTGGAACACTTCCGAATGAAAGGTGTTCCAGAAGGCTGAGGCTGAGAGCTAGAACTACCAGTCTTCTTCTTCTTGGAAGGAAAAGACCTGGATTTCTGAAATGGAAACTACTTCTTGTTGACGTTCTTGGAAACCTCAACATCCTCACCACTATCACACTCCTTCTCAATAGCTTCGAGATGAAGTGCAGAATCTACCAACTCCTCAAAAGAAAGCTTAAGCTGGAGCAACAAAGACTTCTTAAGATATTTCTTAAGACCAGAAACAAACTTCAAATTCTTCTTATAAGAAGTGCTGATGAATTCAAGACCATACTTAGATAAAGCCTCAAATGATGCAACATACTCAGAAACAGAAGACTTCCCTTGATTCAACTTAAGGAAGCGAAGGGTCAATAAAAAATTTTCAAATTCAGGAACGAACTTGAGTTCGAATCGTCCCCGAAACTGAGTCCAAGAAAGATTAGACTCATCAATTTCGGCTACAAGAAGCTCATACCAATCAAGAGCACGCTCTTGCAATAAACTAGAAGTTACAAGAACTCTATCATGATCAGAAAGATCCATGCGAGAGAAAATACGCACGCACGTGCGAAGCCAAGCTTGGACTTCAAGAAAAGACTCGGAGCCTTTAGACGGCTTTCCCCCAAGATGAGCAAAATCGCTGCACATACGTGCAAAGGTAGACTTGCGGGGTGGAGATACTCGAGGAGGAACTAGATGCTGAGTGCTCCTAAATAACTCCAAAAACTGATCGGCGGACATATAAACGCCATTCGGATGTGAGCCACTGGATTGCCCAGCATCCGAACATCGTGCCCTGCCTCTTCCAGCCATACGCTGAAAGTAAAATAAGAACAAGATTATTCACAAGGTAGATGTCATCAATCCAAATATGGAATACTGCGGAACAAAATGCATTCCTAGACGTATTCCCACATTCTATCTAACCTTTGATGGTAGAAGGAATAGAGAGACGTGATAATTCAAAGATTTGTATCACTTATACACTTTAATGTACCGGAATATGTGCATCTATTCTGTATTTATCATATTTTGTTCTGAACTCAGCTCTGATACCAAGCTGTGATGCCCCACCTCTATACCCATGCTAGCCAAGGACACTACAGGGTAATGCCGTCAACTAACACGGAGAATAAGGCTGGTTGGGAGCGACCATCTATAGCCTTGTTTTAACTATCTATTGAATACATCGACAATAACCTTACACATCAGATCGACATGTCTAATGAATACTTAAAACAGAACCATAGTTGGAGGATCTATCAGAACAGAATATAACAACTCAAATGTAATATACAGCACAGAACAATAGATCATCATATACACATATATTGATACATAATAGAGTATACAAACCGATACATGTCAAGTGGTATAGCAAACCAAAATATACAGACGAATACAAAAGAATACATATATCAGAGTTACAACAAAAAGGACTACACAAAGCTACAACAAAAAGGAGCAAGCTGGATAGTCCATGTAGAAGCAAAATAGGCTAAGTCCAAATGCACCTAACCTGAAACATCTCGGTCTGACGCAAGTACAAATACACGGGTCAGTCTAGCTAAACAAATTAGTTAGATAAACTGAACAACAATAACCTGCAAGGTCATAAAGTATAACAAATATCTCTAAAAGAGATAACACAATCATCTAACAAAAGATGAATCATAACAGAACAAGCCTCATATCATCGGCAACACAAATAAACAAAGGATATGGATATCCAAAAACAAGCCAACAAGGCAATAACAAATACCAATGAAGGCAACACAAGTTCCGCAAGGTAATCACAATATATCGTGCGGCTCAAAAAAACCAACCCCGAAGGGCAATACCTAGGGAATATACATATCAATGAAACATCAAAAAATTTGCATGTGCTCGGTACTGTATAAACAAGGATCCATGAGCCCAAAGACTCCAAACCCAATATCACTCGAGCGGTGACGAATGACCAACTCCGTAAGCGATACAATAGGGCAACAAACCTGAAGGCTCAAACCCGAAGGTACAAACCAAAAGGCAACATACCCGAGGCAACAAACCTGAAGGAGACAGTCCGACGACACTATCCTAAAGGCAACAAACCATAGCGGTGAAGGTCCAGAGGCCCCGTACTGGACACCACTAACTGGCAGAATGTGTTATAACTCTCAAAAAGGAATCCGAAAAGTGGTAACGTGAGTCCCATAACCACTCGTTCGCACAAACCGGTTTACTATCTCTTAGTTAATTTTACACTCAAAGTAGTACAAATTTTACCTCATCTCATCGGTAAACCAGAACAAAAGGCCAAAATGATCGATCGAATAAGGCGGGGATTAATCGAAAAGATAAACACATGGATTCATGGTCCGTGTTTTACCTAACCATTTAATCTCCCTTCCACTCCGCTCGAAGTGCGAAAGTGTGTGTGTGTGTGCGTTTTAAATAGAATTTATGTAACGACCCGGAATTTTGGGCAATAAGAATTTAATAATCTGTGTTAATAATTTAACTGGTTTGATAATTTTCTTTATAATTTTAATTTAAAATTGGCTAATTTATTCTTTTTATGGTTAATAAATATTTAATCTGTTAATGGTAATCAAAATCTTTCTGACAATTTAAATTTGATAAGAATTATTTTTCAAAGCTAATAAATTTTATTCTGTTCATAATAAAATTATATTCTGTTTTAAGCTATTATATTGTGAATAGGAGATCTTTTGTTTCAAACTTAAAAATGAATTTTTCAAATTGTAATATATATGTATGTATATGTTATAGTTTGAGATATTTTGAAATTTATTTAATCCATTTGATAATTTAGATATGAATGAATATTGTAGATAGAGCTTTGTTTTAAAAACTTAATATTTTTCAAAAGTTAATTTAAAGATTTATTCAATTTGTTTTCAAAATATAAGATAATTATTAATATGATAGTTTATAAAGGATTTAATCAAAGCTTTCTTTTCGTTTTCTTTAAAATGCTTAATATAAAATGGATATGAATTAATGTTTTAGATTTTAATCCATATAAA
The DNA here is from genome assembly GCA_030765085.1 of Allium cepa. Taxonomy (NCBI): domain Eukaryota; kingdom Viridiplantae; phylum Streptophyta; class Magnoliopsida; order Asparagales; family Amaryllidaceae; genus Allium; species Allium cepa. The sequence continues at coordinate 683,788,224 of CM060928.1, forward strand.
AGATACATTTGTATTTACTTGTTTTAGAATATTTTTCTTTTAAAAGTAAACTTATATACTTATGTAAATGTTTATTTACTAACTTAAGAAAGTAAGTTTTATTTACATTTAAATTAAATAAAAAATTGTTTAAAGAAACTTATGTAATATGTGTAAACATATTAAAACATCTTAATAACATTTGTAAAGCTATTAAGTAAATAAAATGACACGTGTAAGGTTATTAAGTACTATATGTGACAAATGGCTTTCATTTTCATTTATTGGAAAATTTAAACATATGAAGAAAATTTATTTTTCTTTTTCAATTCTAAACACTTTCCTTTGTCTTCACTTCTTAACCAAATTAATGGCAACCTGGAATATTTCCTCAGATCTGAAATTCATACCCTAAAAGCAATATACTTCATATCAACTTCAAAACCTACAACTAAAACAACTCTCTCCAAAGATCTAAAGCCAAGTGAAAACCCAGAAGCAAATCTGAGGCAAAAGTAAATCTGGAATTAAATTAAACTGCAATTTTTCAAACCTGAAACCTGCATTTCAAAGTAATGAATCAATCAATTAAAGTCATGCAGAGGAATATTCAACATGCAAGTTCAACTCAGACTTTAAGTGCCTGGAAATTAAAAAGAGAAAAAAAAATCTGCTCTGCAACTTTTGTCAGGTGAGTAAATCATCTTTTAAAAACAGTTTTTCGTATAACCAGTGATTGAATGATGATGCATGGTTAATCTATATGGATGTTATATGAAAATTCGTTTTAAATTGGAATGCATGTTGAATCAAAATATAAAATTGCCTGTAAAATTTTAAAGAAATGAATACTGTGTTTAATAAAACAGTTCAAATCCTTCAAAAAAAATCAATAACTTGATTTTGGATGCAAACTGGACTATGATTTGTAAATGGAAGTTGTTTACAATCACGTAATTGATCAGCTAAAAATAGTTACAGGGTTTCTAGATGAATGATTGACTTATAAGTTTCAATTTACAGTGGAAAATCCAATTTGGGCAAAATTTGATGATTTCAAATTCTAGTTTTGAATGTATAATCGAATTACAACTGAAAAATTATGATTTTTAAAATCTGTATCATAATTTTTAAGTGAGTAGTTAAGTTGGATTTTTGGTTTGAATATTTTGGGGGTTTTTGATGATTGCCGAAGAATGGTATGATGATTGCAGCTGAAACTTTGATCGTAGCTGGTGTATGAGTTGTAGATTTTAGGAAAAATGCAAAAGAATTTTTCTATTGATCGTGGTATTCGAATTTGGATGAACTAGTGTTTAGGTTGTATTTTTTTGTTCGGTCTGGATATCGAAGCAATGTGTTGTATAGGTTGGGCGAAGGTGATCGCTTTTGGGGAGGATGAAGCTTGGGAAGGTGGCGATTCTATGGTGGGGTCGGTATGGATTATTGGCGTCAGGATCGTCGGTGATTAGGAGGTTATCTGGTCGAGTTGCGTTTCCATATTTTGCCGTGGGTGCTCGATTTTGTATTGGTGGTATTTTTAAGGTTTTGGTTGGTCGTGAGGGACGACGTGGTCTCCGCCGACTTAGGGATGGACGGAGGATGGTTCGCCGTCGTTGGTTTTGTCGTGCAGTGTGCACGCGTGTACACACTGTGCACTGGGTATTTGTTTTGGAGAAAACGAGATTTGTCTCGGTGGGGAACTCGCGTTGTATTCAGGATCGAATCGAAGTGGCTTGTAGCTCGTTTGTTTCGATGTTGCCTCGGGTAGTTTCGGTGTCCGTCTCGGGTTATTAAGAAGTTTACTCGGGTCTGGACGAGTGGAACTTTTGCTCCCAACCTGAAATGTGACGCCCCACCTCTATACCCACGCTTGCCAAGAACATTACGGTGAATGCTGTCGACTAGCATGGAGAATAAGGCTGTTGAGGAGCGACCATCCATGTAATTTCTTTGCGCGAGCACCGATATGTCAGATAATATAACATGCATTCTATTTCAAGAGGAAATCCGACATACCGACACAAACTCAAAGCTACTACATGGTGGCCATATAAATCCTTCGGAAAACAAATATAGAAATAAACATAGCACAAATCAGTCACAGACAATTCATATCACAAAGGCGGAATAAGATATGAATATTACACTAGAAAGTGTACATCAGAGTAGTGGTCTAAAAGATCCACAATATTACAAAAGAATAGTTACACGAACTACACAAAAGAATAAGTATACATTAAGGAGTCTATATCTCAAATGTATACAACAAAATAACTACTAATCTAAGTAGTTAACCCAAAAGTCAAGGAGTTAATCCCGGATGAGAAGTCAAGCAGAAGCACCTGTAACATCTCGGTCCGACCCGAGTATTATTTAATAAGAAAATAATAAACGGATCAGTCTAACTATAAATATCAAATCAAATGATATAGAGTAGGAGATATGACTAAACACATAATAATCACAATGCCAAGCTGTGATATATATAAGTAATTGAAAATCAACAAGAGATTAATCAATATCACGATAACCTACTCAAGATAAAAAGGAATGTCATACTCCTAATTTCATTCACCAAGCCACAATAAATGACATATAAGATATGGCATAGGCGTATAATATCCATAATGGCATACTACTATAAGTATGTAAATGATAATCAACAAACGATTAATCAATATCAAAGAATCTTCTCGGAGATCCAAAAAGGGTATCATACCCAAAACTTGTATTCACAACAAGTTAATGACACACGAATTCACCTATGCACAAGAATTGATAAGTCATATCAATAGAAATCACAAAGTTGGCGAAACATAAATTCCAGAAATCAACACAAGAAATCCAGTCAATGACACACGAATTCACCTATGCACAAGAATTGATAAATCATATCAATAGAAATCACAAAGTTGGCGAAACATAAATTCCAGAAATCACACAAGAAATCCAGTCAATGACACACGAATTCACCTATGCACAAGAATTGATAAATCATATCAATAGAAATCACAAAAATAGGTGAAGAAGAAAATTCCAGAATTCGACACACGAAATCCAGAAATCACACAAAATAAGGGGGGAGGCCTATCACATGAACGGGAGCATAAAAACTCACCAACAGCTGTAACACATGAACGAGAAGCTATCTCATGGTAGCTAGCCATTAATTTGACACACGAATGGTCCGAAGACCTGACACACGAATGGTCCGAAGACCGTGGGTAGCTACCCCACAAATTTGACACACGAACGGGGTTTAGTCTCCCACGCAGACAAAGAGACATCGCACATTGCTAGTCTAAATCACAAAAATGATCGTCATGATCATCGAGAAGTGTCAATTACACTAAGCTAGTAAATATAAAAGTTTAGCCTCATGTCCCATAACCACTTGCTTAACTTAAATATTTACGAACAAACTGTAAATCTCCACTAGAAAATTGTCACAAGAGGTTCAATCGAACAAGTCCAAGAATTAACCGACAAAGTAAACGCAAGCGTTTCATACCACTTGTTTTACTAAGCCGTTTAATTAGATTTCTCATACGAGTGAGGTAAAGGTTTGTATATACTAATAGATTGGAAAACGGTTTTATAAACGAATTTGGTATTAAAATAGTATTGAAATCGTTTGAGGAAAGAGTTTTGATATTTACTACTAGTATAGAAAACCTTTATATTTTTAAAGTGACAAATCACGAAGAAGATTGTAAGAGCAATCAATCACAAAAATTCACATACGAAGACGTGAATAAAATCCAACGAAATCGATAAAGGATCCATCGAAATGGATATTCAGAAATCCCTAAAAAGAGTCATCAAAGTCATAATAGATGATAACAACAAATAGGATTATCACGAATCGATTTAAATTGGAATTTCAATCCAAAAAGGCAAATTGGACTCAAACAGCAGGTTCAGTCGACTGAACAGAGTTTTCAGTCGACTGACCCTGTACCTGGAAATTTTCCAGGTTCAGGAAACTTTCTGTTTCCAGTTTCAGTCGACTGTGCAGAGTTTTTCAGTCGACTGAATCATGTCTGGAAACTCTCGGGTTTCAGGTTCAGTCGACTGAACAGAGTTTTCAGTCGACTGAATCATGCCTGGGCTGTTTTTCAGCCTTATTCAAATGAAGAGCAAACTCTTCCAAAATGCAACCGGACGAACATTTGCTCTAAGGGTTTATGCCAATCGGCGACCCGGCCCTATATGCTCCTCGATGCATCACCAAAAGCATGATCAAACATCCATAAAAGGATTTTCACACAAATTTGGTTTAAAAACCCAAAAATTGGAATATTCACAAAACCAATCCAAATCAAGAGCAAATGCACATGAAGAAGTGTTAGGAATTCGTACCCAACAACCAAAGATAATTATAGTCATAGATGTGAGATAAAAATCCCACCTTTTCTCAAAATCAAACAAGAAGAAGCTTGAAAGCAAATGGAGAATCAACCTCTCTTCAACACAACCCAATTGATCTTGAATCTAGGCTCAAAAACAAGAACATTCCCAAAATTAGGTTTAGGAATTTCTGAAATTGGTAAGAGAATAAGTTGGAGAAGAAGAAGAGAAGCTTACCAATGGGTTCTTCTTGAGTTTGCAGCTAGGAATATGATTTGCAAGAGAAACTAGGGTTTTGGAGTTTTAATTTCCAATCTCTCCCACCATTGATACTCTAAAAACTGAAATGAGAAGAGAATTAGGGAGAATGAGGATAGTGGTTCAGTTTTGGAGTATAAGTTAACATAGGGCTGAGCCCAAACCAAACCCAAAGTAAAAAGTAGCAAAAATCAACTTTCTCCAAACATATCGAAGCTTATACTCAAAAAGGTCGCAAACGGCATTTTAAACTCAATGGGAGTGGTCCCGAGTCCTAATTCGACCGTATGCAAAAAGTAGCTTTTCGGACTAAAAATCCGACTAACGATGAAATATTTAAATATAAAACCGATAAATATGCGGGTTGTTACAGACTCCCCTCCTTAAAGAAATTGCGTCCTCGCAATATTTTAAGAAGAAGATATATAGTAACAACCATAAAAGCATATTCAACACAAAAGAAGTTTGAAATAAGAAGTTCACCTCAAAGAGCACGAGAAAGTAAGTCCGGATGTGTACGCTCGACGTACTCTCTAGATTCCCAAGAACAATCCTTAGGATTTGAAGACCATTGAACTTTAACAAGCGGAACATCTTTATTTCGAAGTCGTTTGACTTCCGAAGCAATGATACGAATAGGATGTTGCTCATAAGTTAAATTAGGCAAAACTTCAATCTCTTCCACAACACCGGGCTCAAGAATAGAATCGGAATCTCGAAGACATTTCCGAAGTTGAGAAATGTGAAACACGTCATGCATAGCAGAAAACTGAGCCGGTAATAAAAGGCGATAAGCCATGGAACCAATACGTTCGGTGATAGGAAATGGCCCAATATATCGAGGCGCTAACTTTCCCGATCGACTGAAACGTACAACACCCTTCATAGGTGAAACACGAATAAACACAAGATCTCCCACAGAAAATTCTAACTTCCTTCTCCGGTTATCGGCATAGGATTTTTGTCTACTCTGGGCTTCTTTCATCCTATGACGAATAAGATCAATCTTTTCTGTAGAATCCCGAATAAAATCTGGACCTAAAACCAGCTTCTCACCGGCCTCAAGCCAACAAGAAGGAGATCGGCATGGCCTTCCATAGAGTGCCTCAAAAGGTGCCATACCAATACTAGATTGGAAGCTATTATTATAGGAAAATTCAACAAGTGAAATATGATCTTCCCAACTTCCACCAAAATCAAGAACACAAGCACGAAGAAGATCTTCAAGAGTTTGATTCACATGCTCGGTTTGTCCATCGGACTGGGGATGACAAGCGGTGCTAAAATTAAGCTTCGTTCCCAAAGCTTTTTGAAGACTCTTCCAAAATCCACTAGTAAACAATGGATCACGATCACTAACAATTGAAGTAGGAACCCCATGCAATTTAACAATCTCTTTAATAAAGAGTTTGGCCAAAAGAGGAACGGTTCGGTTAGACCGAACGGGAATAAAATGGGCGGATTTAGTAAGTCTATCAACAATTACCCATAAGCTATCATAACCCGATCGAGAACGGGGAAGGCCATCTATAAAATCCATGGAAATTTGATCCCACTTCCAAACTGGAATTTCTAAAGGTTGCAATAACCCTCCAGGCCTTTGATGTTCGGCCTTAACGAGTTGGCAAGTCATGCAACGTTTAACGAAGTTAGCGATGTCAAGTTTCATTCCCTCCCAATAATAAAGTCGCTTCATATCTGCGTACATTTTACTACTACCAGGATGAATGGTAAATTTAGAGTGATGAGAATCTTCTAAAATATCTTTACGATGATCCCTATCATTTGGCACGATAAGTCTACCAAATTTCCGAATGTCGCCACGAGAATCGATATTAAAGTCTTTCAAACCTTCAATATCAATTTTATCCTTAATATTTCGGCCAAGAAGAACCAATTCAGTATCTAGCCTTTGAGCTTCAAGAATGCGTTCTAAAAGAGATGGATGAGTCTCAAGGCTACATAAAACAAATGATGAGCATAAATCGGAAACACGGTCTCGAATTTCGCAAGTGGATAAGATCTCGAGATCGTTCCATTCGGATATCATCATAGAAATAACGGCTTGTTGTTTACGGCTAAGAGCTTCGGCGACACGATTACCCTTACCGGGAGTATAAAGAATATCAAGATCATATGGTGCAAGAAATTCGAGCCAACGCTGTTGACGCAAATTAAGTTCCTTTTGAAAGAATAAATATTTCAAAGACTTATGATCTGTGTAAAGAACAAATTTCTCTCCTAAGAGATAGTGACGCCAAATCCGAAGAGCAAAAACAATAGCCGTGAGCTCTAAATCATGAGTGGCATATCTAGTCTCAGCAGGCTTTAATTGCCTAGAAGCATAAGCAATAACGCGTTCCTTTTGCATAAGAACGGCACCCAAACCAATGCGACTAGCATCGGTATAAACAACGAAATCTTGATTCCCATCGAGAATAACAAGAATAGGAGCATCAGAAAGAAGTTCTTTTAATTTATGAAAAGAAGCTTCACATTTTTCCGACCAAATGTATTTAACACCTTTCTTCGTCAAGCTAGTGAGGGGCACGAAAATCTTAGAAAAGTCTTTGATAAAACGACTGTAATAGCCCGCCAATCCGAGAAAACTACGAATCTCTGTCACACTCTCCGGTCTCTTCCAATCTTGAATCGCTTCAATCTTTGAAGGATCCACGAAAATTCCGGATTCAGAAATAATGTGACCGAGAAACTTCACACGAGATTGCCAAAAGTGGCACTTAGAAAATTTTGCCTTTAATTGATTACTCCTAAGAGTTTCTAACACAATCCGAAGATGTTTTTCATGCTCCTCCTCGGTTTTAGAATAAACAAGAATATCATCGATAAAGATGAGAACAAACCGGTCGAGAAAGTCTTTAAAAACTCGATTCATTAAGTCAACGAAATAAGCCGGGGCATTTGTTAACCCAAATGGCATAACAAGCCATTCATAAGATCCATACCGAGTACGGAACGATGTCAAAGGAATGCTATCCTCTGCAATACGAAGCTGACGAAAACCGGTAGCCAAGTCCAATTGTGAAAAGACTCTAGCACCACTAAGTTGATCGAATAGATCATCAATCCGAGGTAAAGGATATTTATTTCTGATAGTAAGATCATTAAGCTTGCGGTAGTCAACGCAAAGCCTAAGTGTACCATCAAATTTCTTCACAAAAATAGCTGAAGCTCCCCAAGGCGAGGAACTAGAGCGAATAAATTGCTTCTTTTCCAATTCAGATAATTGTTTACGCATCTCCTCGTTTTCTTTATTGGACATACGATAAGGAGGACGAGTGATAGGTTGAGCTCCCGGAATAAGATTAATTCTGAACTCAATTGCTCGCTTAGGTGGTAATCCTAAAACGGGCTCGAATATGTCGAAAAATTCACAAACGACGTGAATAAGAGAAATAATATCACCCTCATCATCATCATCGTCATCACGAGGATTTAAAGAATATAAAGATGCAACCAAGCTGGAATCTGAATCTTTAAGATTAATAGAAATCTGCTTAACAGATTGAGGATGTCGAAGATGAATAGTCCGCTCAGGACATAGGATATGAGCTTCATAACGGTTAAGCCAATCCATTCCCAAAATCATTCCAAAGCCTAAATAACACATGACATGCAAATCGGCTCAGAAAGAAAAATCACACAAAATAATCTCGACATCTTTACACAATAAAATGATTGTTGCGGATCCACCAACCGGATTCGCAATTCTCAAAGAAGTCATTAAACACAAAACATCCAAATAAAAAGTATCAACAAGTTCTTTTGATATAAAAGAATGGGTCGCACCCGTATCAAAAAGAACTCGAATAGGATGATCACGAAACAAAATAATTCCATCTAGAATAGAATGAGAAATACCTTGGCCACGAGATGTGTTGCCAGGGGCTTGAGCAACATTTAACTTTCCCTCCCTCCTATTTTGAAGTTTGGGACACACATGCATAAAATGGTCCGGGCTTTTGCAATAGCGACAAGTACGAGGCTTTGAACACTTGTTCGCAAATTGGTCTTTCGAACCACAATTATAGCATTTCCCTTGAGTAGAGGAAAAGGTCTTTTCAGCAGGAGTTTCTTGCCTCCCTTTCTTATTGGGATAAGGGCCTTTAAATTTGTTTGGCCTCTTTTTGTTGTTGAAGTTTGGTTTGGAACCCACCACTTCAACATCATTCTCTCTATCCGCCTCTTCAAGACGAAGAGCGATATCAACGAGTTGGTCGAAAGAAACTTCTAACTTTAGAAGTAATGGCTTTTTGAGACTTTTGTTTAAGCCATAGACGAATCTCTGATTCTTCTTAAGAGGGGTGTTGATGTATTCAACCCCATATTTGGAAAGCGACTCAAAGGAGGCGACGTAATCAGTCACGGATGACTCACCTTGAACAAGGTCTATAAATCGTCGAGCCAATGTCACTTTTTCTGCTTCTGGTACGAATTTTAACTCGAAGCTCTCGGAATTTCTCCCAGGTGAGATCCGCTTCATTAATCTCAGAAATAAGAAGCTCGTACCAATCCAATGCTCTTTCTCGGAGCATAATAGAGGCCACCTGAACTCGGTGAAGGTCGATAAGATTCATGCGCGAAAAGATGCGATCGCATGTTCTTAGCCAAGCCTGTACTTCAATAACAGTTTCGGAACCTTTGAATGGCTCCCCACCCAAATTAGTGTAATCGCTACACAAGCGTGCAAATCCCGACTTTGGGTGAGTAGGTTCCGGGTTAGCTCCAGCTGCTTGAGCATTTGTTACCAAATCAAGAAGCTATTGAGCAGTCATAAAAACTCCATCTTGGGGTGGAGTGCTAGATGGCACGGCTCTGGGGCGGCCTGGTCTAGACATTTCTCTTCCTTTAGAAAGAAAGAAGAAGAAGAAAAGGTTATTCACCAAATTGAATATCAAGCAATCTTGATAGATAAATAAGGAATCATAAGGAAAATAGGATGAATCGGTACGAAGACTCGAATTAAATCCTAAAGCACGACTCCTAAGAAAGACTTAGGACGATGATCCTTGTTATAATATTCCATATTGTTCCGAAGTTTAGCTCTGATACCAAGCTGTGACGCCCCACCTCTATACCCACGCTTGCCAAGAACATTACGGTGAATGATGTCAACTAGCACGGAGAATAAGGCTGTTGAGGAGCGACCATCCATGTAATTTCTTTGCGCGAGCACCGATATGTCAGATAATATAACATGCATTCTATTTCAAGAGGAAATCCGACATACCGACACATACTCAAAGCTACTACACGGTGGCCATATAAATCCTTCGGAAAACAAATATAGAAATAAACATAACACAAATCAGTCACAGACAATTCATATCACAAAGGCGGAATAAGATATGAATATTACATTAGAAAGTGTACATCAGAGTAGTGGTCTAAAAAGATCTGTAATATCACAAAAGAATAGTTACACGAACTACACAAAAGAATAAGTATACATTCAGGAGTCTATATCTCAAATGTATACAACAAAATAACTACTAATCTAAGTAGTTAACCCAAAAGTCAAGGAGTTAATCCCGGATGAGAAGTCAAGCAGAAGCACCTGTAACATCTCGGTCTGACCCGAGTATTATTTAATAAGAAAATAATAAACGGATCAGTCTAACTATAAATATCAGATGAAATGATATAGAGTAGGAGATATGACTAAACACATAATAATCACAATGCCAAGCTGTGATATATATAAGTAATTGAAAATCAACAAGAGATTAATCAATATCACGATAACCTACTCAAGATAAAAAGGAATGTCATACTCCTAATTTCATTCACCAAGCCACAATAAGTGACATATAAGATATGGCATAGGCGTATAATATCCATAATGGCATACTACTATAAGTATGTAAATGATAATCAACAAACGATTAATCAATATCAAAGAATCTTCTCGGAGATCCAAAAAGGGTATCATACCCAAAACTTGTATTCACAACAAGTTAATGACACACGAATTCACCTATGCACAAGAATTGATAAGTCATATCAATAGAAATCACAAAGTTGGCGAAACATAAATTCCAGAAATCAACACAAGAAATCCAGTCAATGACACACGAATTCACCTATGCACAAGAATTGATAAATCATATCAATAGAAATCACAAAGTTGGCGAAACATAAATTCCAGAAATCAACACAAGAAATCCAGTCAATGACACACGAATTCACCTATGCACAAGAATTGATAAATCATATCAATAGAAATCACAAAAATAGGTGAAGAAGAAAATTCCAGAATTCGACACACGAAATCCAGAAATCACACAAAATAAGGGGGGAGGCCTATCACATGAGCGGGAGCATAAAAACTCACCAATAGCTGTAACAAATGAACGAGAAGCTATCTCATGGTAGCTAGCCATTAATTTGACACACGAATGGTCCGAAGACCTGACACACGAATGGTCCGAAGACCGTGGGTAGATATCCCACAAATTTGACACACGAACGGGGTTTAGTCTCCCACGCAGACAAAGAGACATCGCACATTACTAGTCTAAATCACAAAAATGATCGTCATGATCATCGAGAAGTGTCAATTACACTAAGCTAGTAAATATAAAAGTTTAGCCTCATGTCCCATAACCACTTGCTTAACTTAAATATTTACGAACAAACTGTAAATCTCCACTAGAAAATTGTCACAAGAGGTTCAATCGAACAAGTCCAAGAATTAACCGACAAAGTAAACGCAAGTGTTTCATACCACTTGTTTTACTAAGCCGTTTAATTAGATTTCTCATACGAGTGAGGTAAAGGTTTGTATATACTAATAGATTGGAAAACGGTTTTATAAACGAATTTGGTATTAAAATAGTATTGAAATCGTTTGAGGAAAGAGTTTTGATATTTACTACTAGTATAGAAAACCTTTATATTTTTAAAGTGACAAATCACGAAGAAGATTGTAAGAGCAATCAATCACAAAAATTCACATACGAAGACGTGAATAAAATCCAACAAAATCGATAAAGGATCCATCGAAATGGATATTCAGAAATCCCTAAAAAGAGTCATCAAAGTCATAATAGATGATAATAACAAATAGGATTATCACGAATCGATTTAAATTGGAATTTCAATCCAAAAAGGCAAATCGGACTCAAACAGCAGGTTCAGTCGACTGAACAGAGTTTTCAGTCGATTGACCCTGTACCTGAAAATTTTCCAGGTTCAGGAAACTTTCTGTTTCCAGTTTCAGTCGACTGTGCAGAGTTTTTCAGTCGACTGAATCATGCCTGGAAACTCTCGGATTTCAGGTTCAGTCGACTGAACAGAGTTTTCAGTCGACTGAATCATGCCTGGGCTGTTTTTCAGCCTTATTCAAATGAAGAGCAAACTCTTCCAAAATGCAACCGGACGAACATTGGCTCTAAGGGTTTATGCCAATCGGTGACCCGACCCTATATGCTCCTCGATGCATCACCAAAAGCATGATCAAACATCCATAAAAGGATTTTCACACAAATTTGGTTTAAAAACCCAAAAATTGGAATATTCACAAAACCAATCCAAATCAAGAGCAAATGCATGTGAAGAAGTGTTAGGAATTCATACCCAACAACCAAAGATAATTATAGTCATAGATGTGAGATAAAAATCTCACCTTTTCTCAAAATCAAACAAGAAGAAGCTTGAAAGCAAATGGAGAATCAACCTCTCTTCAACGCAACCCAATTGACCTTGAATCTAGGCTCAAAAACAAGAACATTTCCAAAATTAGGTTTAGGAATTTCTGAAATTGGTAAGAGAATAAGTTGGAGAAGAAGAAGAGAAGCTTACCAATGGGTTCTTCTTGAGTTTGGAGCTAGGAATATGATTTGCAAGAGAAACTAGGGTTTTGGAGTTTTAATTTCCAATCTCTCCCACCATTGATACTCTAAAAACTGAAATGAGAAGAGAATGAGGGAGAATAAGGAGAGTGGTTCAGTTTTGGAGTATAAGTTAACATAGGGCTGAGCCCAAACCAAACCCAAAGTAAAAAGTAGCAAAAATCAACTTTCTCCAAACATATCGAAGCTTATACTCAAAAAGGTCACAAACGGCATTTTAAACTCAATAGGAGTGGTCCCGAGTCCTAATTCGACCGTATGCAAAAAGTAGCCTTTCGGACTAAAAATCCGACTAACGATGAAATATTTAAATAAAATATTTAAATATAAAACCGATAAATATGCGGGTTGTTACATGAAACCTGATTTCAATGAAATCAAGTATTTAACTATAAACAAGTTTTATAAAAGAGACGAATGAATAACGTTAAAACTTGTTGTTTGAAAATCAAGTTAATCAAATTTTAAAATGAAATCCAATTTACATTTCAAAACTAAAATGTTTTAAGATGATTGTTTTTTTTGGGTAATTATCTTAATTCAAATTTAAAATTTAATTTTAAAAAGAGTGTTTCGAATTTAAATCGTGAATCAAAGTTTAAAATAAATTTCTAAGTACTGTTCAAAACTAAGTTCAATTTATATTGCAATAAATAAGTTTAAAATTTGATAATTTAAAGTGTTTTAAATTTGGAAATGATTTCTAAACGCTTTACCTATAAGTAAGGCTATTATTATGATTTTGGTAAACCAAGTTTAATAATTTGTCTTTAAGTTAATAAAATTTAATTGATTCGAATAACCTATGTATGAAGATAATTAAGGTTAAATTATTTGAATGTGACTTAAGAATACTTAATTAAGTATAATTGTTAATAAGTAAGAAATTAAATAAGATGTGTGCTTTTCTTAATTAATTAAAGACTTTCTTTAATTATAACAAGATTAGTTAATTAATTAATTGTTTAATTAATTTTAAATAATTAGTTAATTATTTATTTAATTTTAAATAATCACTTAATTATGGATTAATTAAGTGTAATTACTTAATGAAGTAATTAATGTTTAATAATTGCATGTAATTAAGAATGATAATTACTTATGAAAGTAATTAGGGGAAATTACTCATGGAAGTAATTTAATGGAAGTGATTATTGGTCAATCACTTGATGATATTAATTAAGGAATTGATTAATATAATTGTTTTAAAGTTAATTAATTATGGAGTAATTAAAATAAGAATTATTTAGTGATGGAATTAATTATTTGTTAAGTAATTAATTAAGAGAGTAATTAAGTTTTATTAATGAAGTAATTAGAAATAATTACTCATGTAAGTAATTAGAGTTAATTACTTAATTATTTAATTAATTAATGTAATTAATTAATTTATGAATGTGATTAATTTAAGATTAATTACCAAGTGTAATTAATTAAAATTGTAATTAATTAAGTAATTAAATAAGAATTAATTGTTAATTTAAATTGATTAATAATTACTTAGTGAAGTAATTAAGGATTAATTAATTGAATTAATTAATCAAAGATTAATATAATTAAATTAGAAATAAATTAATTAAGAAGTTCATTAATTAAAATAAGTAATTACAATTGTTAATTTCTAATTATGATTAATGAGTTGATTAATTATAAGTTAATTATTTTATTAATTAAAGTAAATATTAATTAATAAGGATTGATTAATTAATGTAATTAATGATATTAATCAAGGTTGATTAATAAAATGATTAATTAAAGTTTGGTTAATTAATTGTAATTAATTAAGAATTAATGTAATTAATTATAGTTAATTTATTAATGAATGATCATTAATTATTGTAATTAATGATAGTAATTAAAGGGTTAATTACTGAATATGGATAGGATAATTACTTGAATGTAATTAAAAGATAATTAATCAAGGAAGATTAATTAAAGGAGATCATGAGAAATGATTAATTTATTTATTTGGAATAAACAAATGAGAAAGATTTAAGTAATCCAAGCGATTAAGAGTTAATCAATTCTGTTATGAATGAATGTTTGATCTTGAATGGTTGATATTGGATATTGGATTAATATGGGTTGATTGATTAATATTGGTTATTTGTTTGATATTGGCTTGATGCTGAATAATTTGGATATATCTGTTATGTGATGCTGCTGTGTAAGATGAATGTTGATATGAATTATCTATTGTGATAATATGATTCATCTATCTGTTTGTATATCACCGTGAATATAAGTTAATCTATTTAAACCCTAAGTACAACTTGGACAATAAGATGGCGTTTGGTTTCGGTGAGACCGGGATCGGGTTTCCATATTTGGATATCCGAAAACCACATCGATTCCAATTAAACGTTAGGTCGTTAATCCAAGTGGAGCAAGTGAAGACTCGAGGTGTAAGGGCTATACGTCAGTTTAACTCTGTGGGTGATTCCGTAATGAGTTGACGGAATAGAGCTTATAGATTCGAGATGGCGAATTAGAGTGCAAGGGCTATGGTCGTTGACTCTGAGGGGGATTCCAATAATGAGTGCAACGAGATAGCGCCTTCGGTTTCGCTCGAACCCGGAATGAACTTGTATGGATTGAATGCTTTCAGCACATCATCAGGTGGACGATGAGCATTCAAAGATAATGTGTTCTAAAAGGTAATCGTAACCTCAAGCCTCATCAACCAGGAATGGCTAAAACAGGGGAGGTGCATCAAGGCTTCGTGGGTAGCTCCTACTGGAGAGCAAGATTTTCCCCTGTCTAGAAGTCCCTTTTTATTCGGCTGTGTGGGCAGTTGGGTCGCGGCCAACTGCGGGGTTGTCTTGTTCGAGACTGTCCAGTGAGGGATGGTTCCGGCCTTGTGTTGCAGGGGATGAAGGGAGTAATCCTCGGTACGGTGATCTAGGCCACGTATTGTGACGGGCGGTACCCCAGTGCCCTGCCATTGTTGGAAACCCATTTTCCCTACAAGACCCTACGGTTTTAATTGTATTACCCACTTTTGTGGCTAGTAGCTGGAATTTAATCATGTAACAATTTCGGCTATTTTCTTATTTACTTGAAAACCCTAGACACTATTATAATGTCACTGGATTTCCTATCAAATGTTTTGGTTAGCGTAAGGTAAATACTTTTCCATGTTTATGTGTGGGAAGTCTTACGTGATACCTTTTCTTTTCAAAGGTTTTTCTAAAGTTAAGCAATTTTAACCCGTTTAGTCACACCAGACCCCTGTCTGACCCGAGTGTTTATTTTCTATTTTATTAAACTCTTGGGTGCTCATATTATGTATGAGTAGTCAAGTGGATCAGGTTAGCTTGACGAATTCTGGAGGAGATATGGAGCAGGAGGCTTCGACGTGTAGTTGTATATATTGATTCCGCTGTGTTGATTAGTATCTGTTTCTGCTGTACTTGAGTTGTATAATTAGACAGAAGTTTATAACTGTCTATTATCTGTTGTTTAAGTTGTGTACTCTGATGTAATGAGATACTATGTAATATTTTATGTTATATATTATATTTTATTCGTTCCGCTGTGAGTTCTCTGATGTTGTTCTGTTTATTCTTTCTCTTTCTTTTCTTCTTCTATCCCTTTCTTTCTTAAAGATGACGCGATTTTCTGGGAGTAGGAAGTCAGGTCGTCACATTTGGTATCAGAGCATTAGGCTGAGTGAATACCTAGGCTCTGTAGTGGTGTCTTTCTTAAGAGAGCGTATTTGTAATTTTTATGTATAACTATATATATATATATATATATATTTATATATACCTGATTCTGTTGGGCTATTTGTTCAGATTTTCCAATATAAGTTTTAGAGGTAGATGGAGTAGTGGTTTGTGTGTGTAACACGGCTATCACTAATGGAAGAGGTCTATTTGTTGAGGTTGGAAGTATTTTGTCGAGACTGTAGACCTAATACCATCTCGAGTGAGATTTGTAGTTTGGAGTAAGGATTTTTCTGATATCCGAAGGAAATCTTTTGAAGATTCGGAGTTTATCTTTGGAGTGTAAGTTTGGATTTCGCTCGGGTAAGCGAATTATTCTAGTGTTTGGATTTGTTGGAAGTGCAGGAATAAGTAATGATATCTCGGTAACTGCATGATGAGATATTTTCTGAAGGTATTTTCTCTGAAGCAGTTTAGTAGTAATCGAGGAGCAGTCTTTACCTGCTGCAGGGAAGATTTATCTGTGTATAAGTTGTTTGGATCTTTAGTAAGGAGTTTGGCTGTTTTGCAATATGAGACTAAGGTCTATGAGTTGTTTTGCTTCGGCATGGTCTCATTGTTATTTCTTAAGGTAAGCGAGATATGGATGCTTGGTTTGGAGTCCGAGATTCTTGAGAGGTTGTCTGCCATCTCAGAGGTCCGTTGCGTGGTTTGTTGGTGGTTTTGGGTTTTGAGAAACCTTTGGATTGAAGTCTTTGGTTAGCTGTGGAAGCAGTGCAACTCGAAGTGTTCGGTGTGCTGGCGAGAAGGTCTTTTGGCTTCGCAGTATCATCGATGTAGAGTTTGGAAGCAGTAGTGTGGTTTATTTCTCTGATGGTCCAGAAATCTTTATAGTCCTCTTTCAGCAGTCCGGGCTGAAGGTGGTGATATTTTCTTGAAGGGTTAACCTTGTTTGGAAAAGTTTAAAGCCGTTCTAATTGATAAAGAGAGGACAGTTTGTTTAGAACCCGAATTAGGTTGCATCGCAAAAGTGACTTGCGATTAGTTGGGAATTTTCTTAAGCTATCTTGGGTGATCTGTGTTGTGACTGAGAATTCTTATGTGGAAGTAGGAGCTACTGATATAATCTGGAGTTTTCAGCATCTGGAGTTGAGTTCCATATTGTTTTGGTTCCAAAAGCGATGTTGGTAGTTAGCCTGGAAGTTGGATGGTTCTTGGAGTAAGGAGAGTTGGTATAGCAGCTCGGAATTATTTCTGGAATTGGAATTGGACTGATATAGTTTTGGAATAGGATTCTGTTTGAGGTTGTATGACCAAGTCTGATGAGTCACTCAGATTTTTATGGATTTGATGAACAAAGTTTCCCGGATATATTGGATAAGTTGTATCTGTGTTCATCAACATTTTTCTCACCTATTTCTGAATCAGAGTTGTGCAGCGGAAGCGAGGTAGCTGCTGTACAAGGAAGGAAGCAAGTTCTGTTTGATTTGGTCTTGTTGTTTCTGGAATTATCAGCATAGGTTGAGCTGATCAGGAAGAAGTTTGGCAGCCTTGGATTGTCTGTTGAGTTATGCAGATATGAGATAAGGAGTTTGGTATTTGAAGTTGGAGACTTCAGTGTTGTTAAGATTTCTCTGGTTAAGAGAACAGATATTTGATAAGATTGGTTGGTTAGTGCTGAGGCATTTTGAAGATTTCTTATCTGTGTTTTTGATAGGATAAGATTGAATTGCCAGTTTGGATATCTGGAATTCATTTTGAACACATGTCTCTGAGGAAGTACGTGTGTAACGACCCGTTAAATTAATAATATTAAATGAATTGAATTAATATAATTTCTAATCTAATTGAGAATAAATGTAGAAATTTGGTATAGTAGTTGTAATTTAGTGTAACAATAAAATTTTATGACAATAGATTTGGATAATGTAATTGTCACACTTTGTTAAAAGTTAATGTTAAGAAACCAATAAATGTTGAATTAGTGAATATTAATAAAATATTTATTAGAATGGGATTCATTTAATATTAAAATAAATAGTAGGATTGTTTCATTTGGTGACCGTTGAATAAACCAATGCAATAAGTGTAGATAAAAAATTTTATGAATATTGTTCAATAATGAATGTACTTAAAAACGGTAATAAACTTAATATAAGAAAACAAAGGCAAATTGTGTATTAATTAATGAATTCATGAATCAGTGTATGGACTTAGTGTAACTATACGTAAATGTACGCAATAAGGTTGTGAAATACCAATGATTTGGGTTTCCAATTTATATTAAACATAATGTTGGTAGAAATTGGAATTCACTGTTGTGTGAAAATATATGAGAAATCAGGTCAAATGTAAATTATACCGTAGATGATATACTCTTTTAAACAGTAGGATTTTTAAATAAATAAACGTTTCACTTAGATTTCAATTGGATAACTTATGTAGTTTAATGGAGAATCAATTGCAATTAATTGCCATAAATTAGTGATGATAGGGTAGTTTGATTTGGCCTTTAAGAAGCAAAGAAAAAGAAAGCCAAGGTTTATGAATTCATTTGCAATGTGAAATGCAAATCTTGTGGATTGTTTTTTTTTTTACAAATGGAATTAATATTTAACCATTACGTTAGTGGAGTCTGATAAGTTAAGGTAGATAATCAATGGTAATTTACCTAATTCAAAGGATATATTAATATAAATATGGGAAAAATGAGGTTAGACCAAGGATATAATATTAATTGATTTTTAAGGCTTAATTAATACGTGAAATAGACAAGATTCCACATTCAAACATTTATACAAAGCTAAGTTGTAAATAGAAGTACCAATG
The DNA here is from genome assembly GCA_030765085.1 of Allium cepa. NCBI lineage: Eukaryota > Viridiplantae > Streptophyta > Magnoliopsida > Asparagales > Amaryllidaceae > Allium > Allium cepa. Next base: position 683,807,185 of record CM060928.1, read on the forward strand.
TAATATAATGTAAATAGATGGGAATCAACATTTATTTATTTATTTAATGGAATTTAATTTCTATAGTATGATAATCGCAATTAAATGAAATTGAAATAGCTAATTTATACGTTAGTTGAAATTTAGTTGGAATATGAGGATTTTTAATGAAATAGTGAAATCAAATGGAAATAAGGTTTCAATTATACATTGGAATTTATATTCACGATAAAAGGTTAATTGAAAACCAAAGGAGTTAATAAAGGAATCAAGCTTTATCTATTAATTTGGATTTAAGATATGGTAAATTGGATTTATTGCAATAATTAATTCTATAAGATGAGGTTAATACTTATTCTATTTATAATTGGACCAAATTGTTGATATAGATTTTTAGAAAGCAGAATCTATAAATTAATTTGAGTATCAAATTCAATAATTGCGCTTATTGCATAAATAAAGGGAATTTAACGTTAAATATTACGTTACTGAAATTTAAAATAGACTTTAAGAATAATAATGTGAATCATGAACCAAAGTATGTGGCATCCCTATTTTGGATAAAAGATAAGTATACAAGGATTAAAAATGTAATAAATAGGTTTTGAGGAATTTATTTATAATTCCTTAATATAAGGAAGCGGAGGAATGTATACTGAAATTTGATAGACTTGTCAACTCTAATTCACAGCCAAACTTGTTAAATCATTTAAATTGATTTTAATTTACATAAGCAATAGAATTGGGACAATTTTAGAATATTCATATAGAATTGGATTTCTATAATTTATTTAATTTATTTAATGAATATTAAAAATAACCTTTTTGGCCACGGACTCGGATTTCGACGAAACCAGTTTCATCGGATCCGTATCGGTGTATTATTATAGGGTTTCAAGTTTCGTATCGATCGGACCTGTCGTTTGATCGTACGGACGCGAAACGCCTTGAAAATCAATTTTATTAAAATCAATTTGAAATCAATTTGGAAATCTTGTTTTCAGCATAACTTCTTCATACAATCAAATTTGGACGTGAAACTTTTTCCATCGCGTTCAGAATATTTTAAAATACCTATCTGGATATATGGGTTTGACAAATTTCGTTCCGGGGTCAGAACGGGCTTTTTGGGCCTTAGTTTGTTTCGTACGTTCATCTATCTAGTCTATCTACTCTAACCCAACCCTACCTATAAATATACAGTTATAAACCCTAGCTCCATTCTATTGTCTATTTGCTGTGCGTTCATCTTCTTCAAGCTTCTCTTCTTCTTCAATGGGGGCTAACCCTAGATCCGGTCAGTTCAAAAAAAAAAAATTCAATTTAAAAAAAAAAAAAAAAAAAAAAATTTTGCGGATCTGCAGCAGCTTCTGGTCGCGCTTCGGGTTTCAGGGGAGAAAACCCTAGAGCAACTTCGGGTCAGGAAGAAAATGACTCGGGTCGCTCCGGGTCGTTTTGGTGAAAACTCCAAGCAAGCACCGGGGAATTGAGGCGGCGCACCGAAGTCGAACCCGAAGTCGACCCAGGACCAGAATTTTCCATTTTTCAAATTTTCATAACTTTTGCATACGAGCTCGGATTCGCGCGCGGTTTGTTTTGATGGGATCGTATCGGAATTTCTAACGTTTTGGCGCTGGTTTGGACAAATTTGGAGACCGTCAAATTTTTGGGTTTAAATCGAATTTAAATTCGATTTAAATTGCAAAGGTGAGTGTTTTAACCCACTCACAACTTCTAAAAGCTTTTATGTTTGTTAAATTAATTTTAGAAATGAATAGAAATTTATTTATGAGTATTTGGCATGTTTATTTCACTCATATTTTTTGAATTGCATTTATTGAATTTAACTGTTAATTTCATTTATTTATTGATAGTTAGAATTTGTGTTTGCCTATAAACTGCTAGTTAACAGTTATATAGATTATTATTTGAATATAAACTGTTAGATTAATAGTTGTTAAATTTAATCTGAATAAAATTGCCAGTTATTACCTGTTATATATTATCAAATATAAATTGTTATTGATTGATATTGCTTAATGATTTTGATTGGATGATGGGTGTTGTTGATGGATGTTTTATTGTATATCATTAAATTGCAAATTATCATGCATATTTTCTTTCATTCGGGATTGTGGTTTGAAATGATATACAACCGCAAAATTTTATATCTTTTAAATTGCGGATTGAAATGATAAATATCCGTATCACTTGACCATAGGATAGAAAATTATATACAGGCACCGTGGTCTATATATAACTATTTTAATGTGATTTCTATGGTTTGGATGGAATACGGTTTATAATAATCTTAAATTTTATATTGTATAAATATTTTTCTTCCATATATATATACATATGAAGTTGAAAATTTTGAAATTAAAAGGTGTATAAAAATCTTTATTAAAAATGGAAGAAAATTAAGAAAATGGAGTTTAATAATTTATATCATATATTTAAATGTTAAGTTTGGAAATTTTAAGATATGATATTTATAATTGGAATTTTCCCAAAATAAATTGAAATGAATATTCTAGTATAATTTGAATTGGGAAAAATATATATATATTATTACTAGAAATTGAAGTCTTATTATTTATGGATTTTATATGAATATTCAAGACTAATTAATAGAACAATTGATTTGTTGAAAGCATAAAATCCAACTTTAGTTTGAAATATTGATACTCAAAATGGATATACGTATATATAAATAAATTGAAGTGGTTTTGGAACTTGAGAGAGATAATATAAATTTTGGTTTAGACTTTAATAAAGAAATGTATTTGTAAAGCCATGAGAACTATTTTCTTTACAAAGTAACATTTAAGTTAAACCATTTAATTCATATACCGTTGAATGTCCAAACCATTCAAGTTTTTAGAAGTTATGGTTTTAAATTATGATTTTCAAAATATTATGCTTTGAAAATATTTGATTTTCAGACGTTATGAAGTTAAAGCATTATGAATTTGGAAAAGAATTATATTTGGGATAAGTGATAAAATATGGTTTTGGGTTTTGAAATGATATCGTATTCATGGTTATGAAATGGAATGTTTATTCTGATTTTTAAAGTATAACCTATTTTTAAATGACCGCGGTGTTATAACAACGATGGGTTGGCAAAGAGACCGGGATCGGATATGGACATACTCTCTGTCGATACCGAAAACCACTTTGACTAACCGTGTACGCGGTGGAGATTCCAGAATGAAGTAGGTGGTGGCGACGTTTCCTGCAAGGTAAATACGTGGACCCGACTCCCGTGAGTTGGCATAAGGTGGCTAAAACAGGAGCGATTCTCAGGCCAATGAGGTCATTCCTCTGATCGGACCCTCCTCTTCGATATTATACTTTGATTTTGGATTGATTCGGTGGCCACTTCTATATTTTGATTTTGGGGAGTTAGTCCGAGGTGGGCGGTAACTGCGGCTACGCGTTTCCACCAGCCTGGATAGCAATTGGTATATCTACCCTGGCATCGCCTAGTTGTGCCGTGTCACCTACCATACCGAGCCTTTACTACGAGTTTCTATTTGTGTCGTACCTATGGAGTATCCTCTGGTAGCTTCCTGATCAGGAGGTATTACGGTACTGTATAGACTATTGGCATTATTTGTGTTAAGGGCTATATGGGTAACCCCTTAACGCTATTAAAAAGTAAGTTTATTTTATAAATAGACACTATTATAATAGCGCAATATACTACATAGTAAATAGTTTAACGGATCCTTAGGAGATGTAAATCCCGAACATCTCTTGAGTTACTGTACTCATATTTATTTCTGTTAATTTTAACTCACATAAGATCTTTTAGTCTGACTCGAGTGTTTTTGTCTTTTCAAATTCGCTCGGGTCAGTCCGAGCATTTCAGGATCGAAGATTTTAGCTTTGGAGGACGAAGACGAAGAATCCGTATTATATTATTTATAGTATTGCACCACACTCTAAATTTCCGCTGCATTGATTGTATTGGTATGTGTAACTCTGATATTCATTATATAAGTAAAATAAATATTTTGTAAACAGTTATCATGAACTGTATATTGATTATTATATCTTATCCTTCCGCTGTGAGATTCTATTTTGCTTTATTTCTTCTCTGTTTTTCTTATTTACCCCATAACAATCCACCCTTGCGTATGCTTTGAATTGGCAAGTGTGTCGGTTTAAAGTGTGCGAAAAAGGGGGGATGTTACAACGTGTATGATTCATCGATTGGTTGTTGAATCTGTAGTTCAGTTGGAGTTGGGTGTTGAGCTGGATTTGAGAGTAATTTGATGTTCTGTTCAGATTGAAGGATCTAGAGATGAGTGGAGCTCTGAATTTTGGTAGTGTAGTTAGTTAGTTGGCTTTTGTAGAGCGAGTCTCCCGGTGATTTATACTTGGGAAACTCGAGACAGTATTAGAAATTTATTCTGATTTGTGTCGGAATAATTAGTTAGAATTGATTGTTTGTTTGATTTGTTGCTATGGTTGTTAGTTACTGGTTGATAGGAATGTTTGCTAATTTAAATTAAAATCTGTACTGGATTATTAAATTACCTTTGCTTTTAAATTTCGGGGACGAAATTCTTTTAAGGGGGGAGGATTGTAACGACCCGGAATTTTGGGCAATAAGAATTTAATAATCTGTGTTAATAATTTAACTGGTTTGATAATTTTCTTTATATTTTAATTTAAAATTGGCCAATTTATTCTTTTTATGGTTAATAAATATTTAATCTGTTAATGGTAATCAAAATCTTTCTGACAATTTAAATTTGATAAGAATTATTTTTCAAAGCTAATAAATTTTATTCTGTTCATAATAAAATTATATTCTGTTTTAAGCTATTATATTGTGAATAGGAGATCTTTTGTTTCAAATTTAAAAATGAATTTTTCAAATTGTAATATATATGTATGTATATGTTATAGTTTGAGATATTTTGAAATTTATTTAATCCATTTGATAATTTAGATATGAATGAATATTGTAGATAGAGCTTTGTTTTAAAAACTTAATATTTTTCAAAAGTTAATTTAAAGATTTATTCAATTTGTTTTCAAAATATAAGATAATTATTAATATGATAGTTTATAAAGGATTTAATCAAAGCTTTCTTTTCGTTTTCTTTAAAATGCTTAATATAAAATGGATATGAATTAATGTTTTAGATTTTAATCCATATAAAAGATACATTTGTATTTACTTGTTTTAGAATATTTTTCTTTTAAAAGTAAACTTATATACTTATGTAAATGTTTATTTACTAACTTAAGAAAGTAAGTTTTATTTACATTTAAATTAAATAAAAATTTGTTTAAAGAAACTTATGTAATATGTGTAAACATATTAAAACATCTTAATAACATTTGTAAAGCTATTGAGTAAATAAAATGACATGTGTAAGGTTATTAAGTACTATATGTGACAAATGGCTTTCATTTTCATTTATTGGAAAATTTAAACATATGAAGAAAATTTATTTTTCTTTTTCAATTCCAAACACTTTCCTTTGTCTTCACTTCTTAACCAAATTAATGGCAACCTGGAATATTTCCTCAGATCTGAAATTCATAACCCCAAAAGCAATATACTTCATATCAACTTCAAAACCTACAAATAAAACAACACTCTCCAAAAATCTAAAGCCAAGTGAAAACCCAGAAGCAAATCTGAGGCAAAAGTAAATCTGGAATTAAATTAAACTGCAATTTTTCAAACCTGAAACCTGCATTTCAAAGTAATGAATCAATCAATTAAAGGCATGCAGAGGAATATTCAACATGCAAGTTCAACTCAGACTTTAAGTGCCTGGAAAATAAAAAGAGAAAAAAAAAATCTGCTCTGCAACTTTTGTCAGGTGAGTAAATCATCTTTTAAAAACAGTTTTTCGTATAACCAGTGATTGAATGATGATGCATGTTTAATCTATATGGATGTTATATGAGAATTCGTTTTAAATTGGAATGCATGTTGAATCAAAATATAGAATTGCCTGTAAAATTTAAAGAAATGAATACTGTGTTTAATAAAACAGTTCAAATCCTTCAAAAAAAATCAATAACTTGATTTTGGATGCAAACTGGACTGTGATTTGTAAATGGAAGTTGTTTACAATCACGTAATTGATCAGCTAAAAATAGTTACAGGGTTTCTAGATGAATGATTGACTCATAAGTTTCAATTTACAGTGGAAAATCCAATTTGGGCAAAATTTGATGATTTCAAATTCTAGTTTTGAATGTATAATCGAATTACAACTGAAAAATTATGATTTTTAAAGTCTGTATCATAATTTTTAATTGAGTAATTAAGTTGGATTTTTGTTTTGAACATTTTGGGGGTTTTTGATGATTGCCGAAGAATGGCATGATGATTGCAGCTGAAACTTTGATCGTAGCTGGTGTATGAGTTGTAGATTTTAGGAAAAATGCAAAAGAATTTTTCTATTGATCGTGGTGTTCGAATTTGGATGAACTAGGGTTTAGGTTGTATTTTTTTGTTCGGTCTGGATATCGAAGCAATTTGTTTTGTAGGTTGGGCCGAAGGTGATCGCTTCTGGGGAGGATGAAGCGTGGGAAGGTGGCGATTCTATGGTGTGGTCTGTATGGATTATTGGCGTCGGGATCATCGGTGATTGGGAGGTTATCTGGTCGAGTTGCGTTTCCAGATTTTGCCGTGGGTGCTCGATTTTGTATTGGTGGTATTTTTAAGGTTTTGGTTGGTCGTGAGGGACGACGTGGTCGCCGCCGACTTAGGGATGGACGGAGGATGGTTCGCCGTCGTTGGTTTCGCCGTGCAGTGTGCACGCGTGTACGCACTGTGCACTGGGTATTTGTTTTGGAGAAAACAAGAATTGTCTCGGTGGGGAACTCGCATTGTATTCAGGGTCGACTCGAAGTGGGATGTAGCTCGTTTGTTTCGATGTTGCCTCGGGTAGTTTCGGTATCCGCTCGGGTTATTAAGAAGTTTACTCGGGTCTGGACGAGTGGAACTTTTGCTCCCAACCTGAAACCCGATTTCAATGAAATCAAGTATTTAACTATAAACAAGTTTTATAAAAGAGAAGAATAAATAACGTTAAAACTTGTTGTTTGAAAATCAAGTTAATCAAATTTTAAAATAAAATCGAATTTACATTTCAAAACTAAAATGTTTTAAGATGATTGTTTTTTTTGGGTAATTATCTTAATTAAAATTTGAAATTTAATTTTAAAAAGAGTGTTTCGAATTTAAATCGTGAATCAAAGTTTAAAATAAATTTCTAAGTACTGTTCAAAACTAAGTTCAATTTATATTGCAATAAATAAGTTTAAAATTTGATAATTTAAAGTGTTTTAAATTTGGAAATGATTTCTAAACGCTTTATCTATAAGTAAGGCTATTATTATGATTTTGGTAAACCAAGTTTAATAATTTGTCTTTAAGTTAATAAGATTTAATTGATACGAACAACCTATGTATGAAGATAATTAAGGTTAAATTATTTGAATATGACTTAAGAATACTTAATTAAGTATAATTGTTAATAAGTAAGAAATTAAATAAGATGTGTGCTTTTCTTAATTAATTAAATATTTTCTTTAATTATAACAAGATTAGTGAATTAATTAATTGTTTAATTAATTTTAAATAATTAGTTAATTATTTATTTAATTTTAAATAATCACTTAATTATGGATTAATTAAGTGTAATTACTTAATGAAGTAAGTAATGTTTAATAATTGAATGTAATTAAGAATGATAATTACTTATGAAAGTAATTAGGGGAAATTACTCATGGGAGTAATTTAATGGAAGTGATTATTGGTTAATCACTTGATGATATTAATTAAGGAATTGATTAATATAATTGTTTTAAAGTTAATTAATTATGGAGTAATTAATTAAGAGAGTAATTAAGTTTTATTAATGAAGTAATTAGAAATAATTACTCATGTAAGTAATCAGAGTTAATTACTTAATTATTTAATTAATTAATGTAATTAATTAATTTATGAATGTGATTAATTTAAGATTAATTACCAAGTGTAATTAATTAAAATTGTAATTAATTAAGTAATTAAATAAGAATTAATTATTAATTTAAATTGATTAATAATTACTTAGTGAAGTAATTAAGGATTAATTAATTGAATTAATCAATCAAAGATTAATATAATTAAATTAGAAATTAATTAATTAAGAAGTTCATTAATTAAAATAAGTAATTACAATTGTTAATTTCTAATTATGATTAATGAGTTGATTAATTATAAGTTAATTATTTTATTAATTAAAGTAAATATTAATTAATAAGGATTGAATAATTAATGTAATTAATGATATTAATCAAGGTTGATTAATAAAATGATTAATTAAAGTGTGATTAATTAATTGTAATTAATTAAGAATTAATGTAATTAATTATAGATAATTTATTAATGAATGATCATTAATTATTGTAATTAATGATAGTAATTAAAGGGTTAATTACTGAATATGGATAGGATAATTACTTGAATGTAATTAAAAGATAATTAATCAAGGAAGATTAATTAAAGGAGATCATGGGAAATGATTAATTTATTTATTTGGAATAAATAAATGAGAAAGATTTAAGTAATCCAAGCGATTAAGAGTTAATTAATTCTGTTATGAATGAATGTTTGATCTTGAATGGTTGATATTGGATATTGGATTAATATGGGTTGATTGATTAATATTGGTTATTTGTTTGATATTGGCTTGATGCTGAATAATTTGGATATATCTGTTATGTGATGCTGCTGTGTAAGATGAATGTTGATATGAATTATCTATTGTGATAATATGATTCATCTATCTGTTTGTATATCACCGTGAATATAAGTTAATCTGTTTAAACCCTTAAGTACAACTTGGACAATAAGATGGCGTTTGGTTTTGGTGAGACCGGGATCGGGTTTTCATATTTGGATATCCGAAAACCACATCGATTCCAATTAAACGTTAGGTCGTTAATCCAAGTGGAGCAAGTGAAGATTCGAGATGTAAGGGCTATACGTCAGTTTAACTCTGTGGGTGATTCCATAATGAGTTGACGGAATAGTGCTTATAGATTCGAGATGGCGAATCAGAGTGCAAGGGCTATGGTCGTTGACTCTGAGGGTGATTCCAATAATGAGTGCAACGAGATAGTGCCTTCGGTTTCGTTCGAACCCAGAACGAACTTGTATGGATTGAATGCTTTCAGCACATCGTCAGGTGGACGATGAGCATTCTAAGATAATGTGTTCTATAAGGTAATCGTAACCTCAAGCCTCATCAATCGGGAATGGCTAAAACAGGGGAGGTGCAACAAGGCTTCGTGGGTAGCTCCCACTGGAGAGCAAGATTTTCTCCTGTCTAGAAGTCCCTTTTTATTCGGCTGTGTGGGCAGTTGGGTCGCGGCCAACTGCGGGGTTGTCTTGTTCGGGACTGTCCAGTAAGGGATGGTTCCGGCCTTGTGTTGCAGGGGATGAAGGGAGTAATCCTCGGTACGGTGATCTAGGCCACGTACTGTGACGGGCGGTACCCCAGTAGCCCTGCCATTGTTGGAAACCCATTTTCCCTACGAGACCCTACGGTTTTAATTGTATTACCCACTTTTGTGGCTAGTAGCTGGAATTTAATCATGTAACAATTTCGGCTATTTTCTTATTTACTTGAAAACCCTAGACACTATTATAATATCACTGGATTTCCTATCAAATGTTTTGGTTAGCGTAAGGTAAAAACTTTTCCATGTTTATGTGTGGGAAGTCTTACGTGATACCTTTTCTTTTCAAAGGTTTTTCTAAAGTTAAGCAATTTTAACCCGTTTACTCACACCAGACCCCTGTCTGACCCGAGTGTTTATTTTCTGTTTTATTAAACTCTTGGGTGCTCATATTATGTATGAGTAGTCAAGTGGATCAGGTTAGCTTGACGAATTCTGGAGGAGATATGGAGCAGGAGGCTTCGACGTGTAGTTATATATATTGATTCCGCTGTGTTGATTAGTATCTGTTTCTGCTGTACTTGAGTTGTATAATTAGACAGAAGTTTATAACTGTCTATTATCTGTTGTTTAAGTTGTGTACTCTGATGTAATGAGATACTATGTAATATTTTATGTTATATATTATATTTTATTCGTTCCGCTGTGAGTTCTCTGATGTTGTTCTGTTTATTCTTTCTCTTTCTTTTCTTCTTCTATCCCTTTCTTTCTTAAAGATGACGCGATTTTCTGGGAGTAGGAAGTCAGGTCGTCACAATTTATAAATTAGAGAAGCAAGTTTTTAATACAATTTAAAAGATTATTTTATGAAAACCCATGGATGAAGTCAAAAAGGAATCATCAAGGTCAAATATGCATAAACAACTAATTGGAATCAACTTAGATCGATAAAAGTTGGAATCACAAACAAATAGGCAAACTAGGAAAAACAGGAAAATAGGAGTAGGTCGGTTGACCGGACTTCCTGAGTCGGCTGATCGAAATAGCCCAGAAATTTTTCGGGCTCCAGCTCGGTCGACCGGCCCTGGGGTCGGTCGGCCGAACTGCAAATTTCTGCAATTCTTTCCCTATTTCATCGAAGTGCAAACTCTCCCAAAAGGCAACCGGTCAAGCGATGGACCTAAGGGACTTTTGCCAATCGATACCCCAGCTCCATTGGCTCTCCAATTCACCACGAAAAACATGTTCAAACATCAAAGTTAGGATCTTTAAAGAATTGAACCCAAAACACTGAAAATTTGGATATTCACCAATTCAATCCAAACCAAAAGCAAGTGCACATGAACAAGTGTTAGGAATTCATACCCAACAGTCAAAGATAGATATAAGCATAGATGTGAGATAAAAATCTCACCTTTTATCTCAAAAACAAAGAAGAAGAAGCTCAATTGCAAGGAGAAGATCAACCAATCTCTACTTCATCTCAACAAGCTTCAATCTAAGATCAAAACAAGTATTTCCTAAGTTAGGTTTAGGAAACTTTCTGAAATTGAAGGAGAAAGAGTTGGAGAAGATGAAAAGGAGGCTTACCAAAAGCTTCTCTTTGATTTTGGAGCAAGAATTCAAGTTTGCAAGAAGAACTAGGGCTTGGAATTTCTAATTCCTCTTCTTTTCCCCCATTTTCAATTTTAGCTTGAGTTTTAGAATGGAAAATGAGTGAATGGAAGGAGAGGGACTGAGTTTTGATATTTAGCTAGCTATTGGGCTGAACCCAAACCCAAAACCCAATTAGAAAAGGTGGCAAAACTCGACTTATTCCAAACATATCAAAGCTTATACTCAAAAAGATCTCAAACGCCATTTTGAACTCAATGGAAGTGGTTTCGAGCCCTAAAAATCGGCCGTTTGCAAAAGGTAACATTTCGGATCCAAAAATCCAACTAACGGCGCTATATTTAAATAAAATATTTAAATATACAATCGTTAAATATGTGGGTTGTTACAGTAGCTGCTACGCGTTACCACCAGTCCGGATCCACAATTGGTATATCTACCTTGGCATTGCCTCGAGTGCCGTGTTCACATGCCCTAGTTGTGCCTTCTACGAGTTTGTTTTGTACCATACCTATAGAGTGCCCTCTAGTAAACCTCATGGAGGAGTGTAGGGTACTGTATAGACTATGGGAATATGTAAAATGTAACGTCCCGCCTTTTTGTACGCTTTAAATCGACGATAAACCACACACGTCAGACTTAAACCATACAGAAGGGTGGATTGTTATAGGGTAAATAAGAAAAAGCAAGGAAAAAAAATAGAATCTTGCAGCGCAACGATAAAATATAATTATACTTATACAATACATATCAGAGTTACACATACCATAAAATGATAATTAATGCAGCGGAACAGTATGGATGTAGTGGAAAACTATAATAAATAATAATAAATCTTCGTCTTCGTCTTCCAGAGATAAAGGCGTCAAATCCTGAAATGCTCAGGCTGACCCGAGCGAATTGAAAAGACAAAACACTCGAGTCAGAACTAAAAGATCTTATGTAAATTAAATCAACAGTAAATAATATGAGTGTAAAAGTATCAGAGATGTTTACGTGATTTGACATCTCCTATCCAGTATCTAACGTAGGTGCAGTAACCCAACAGATGCTCGGGATTCACATCTCCTAAGGATCCGTTAAACTATTTACTATGTAGTAATATTTCACTATTATAATAATGTCTAGTAGTAAAATAAACTTACTTTTAAATAGAGTTAAGGGGTTACCCATATATCCCTTAACACAAATAATGCCAATAGTCCACTTGATCGGGAGGCTACCAGAGGATACTCCATAGGTACGACACAAATAGAAACTCGTAGTAAAGGCTCGATATGGTAGATGACACGGCACAACTAGGCAATGCCAGGGTAGATATATCAATTGCAATCCGGGCTGGTGGTAACGCGTAGCAGCTACTACCGCCCACCTCGAACAACACCCCCAAAATAAAAAGTCAAATGTGGCCACGAAATAAATCCAAAAGTCAGAGTACAATATCGAAGGAGTGCGTCCGATCAGAGGAATGACCTCATTGGCCCGAGAATCGCTCCTGTTTTAGCCACCTTATGCCAACTCACGGGTGTTAGGTCCACGTATATACCTCACAGGAAACGCCGCCACCATCCTACTTCATTCTAGAACCTCCACCGCATACACGGCTGTTAAAGTGGTTTTCAGGATTGGTAGAGAGTATGACAGCTTCCGATCTCGGTCTCTTTAACAACCAAACATTATTATAACACCGCGGTCATTTTAAAATAATTATACTTCAAAACCAGAATATAATATCCATTTCAAAACCATATAAATACGATATCATTTCTATTTTTAAACCCAAATCAATATGATATCATTTTTATTTCAAATATATCCTTTTTCCAAAATCATAGCACTTTCAAATCTATATACCTTGAAAACCCATTGCTTTGAAATATAACTTCTAATACTTAAATGGTTTAAATATTAAATTGCTTTATATAATAAAATAGCTCCATTAATTTCACAAATAAATTCCAAATATCGATTTGAATCTCCAATTAAACCATTTCAATTTCCATATAATTCAAAGCTTTAAATATTCCACCATTTCAAAACTAATTCTTTGATAATTCCATATATGTCAAATTTAGTTACTATTATTTAGATTTGAAATGTATCCTTGATAAATCCAATATAATTTAAGTAAAACTTTTAATTTCACATAACTGGATATTCTTTCAATTTATTTAACTTGATATAATCATTTAAAACAACTTATATTCATGTAAATCACTCTAAACCAAATCAAATTATAAGAATCATATCCTTTAAACTCTCAATTTATTTTAAATTTCAAATCAAATTTTCGAGTATAATTCTTAAATAATTCAATTCAAACAAATTTCATATTTATCTTCCAACTTAATTTTTTTTATTAAAGTCATTAAAAACTCTCTATATACCATATCTTAAACAGGTACTTAACCATATGATATAAAACAATCAAATTCCATTATTAAGCTTATTTTTTATAAAACAACTTATACATAGCTTAAATTCAAGAATTTAACTATATATATATATATATATATAAATTTAATATTTATATAATATCAAAAATTAATATTTATTAAACCGTATATTTCTTTCCAAACCATAGAAAATCATTTCAAAATATTTTTATATATAGACCACGGTGTCTGTATAAAATTTTCTACCCTATGGTCAAGTGATACGGATATTTATCATTTCAATCCGCAATTAAAAATAAAAAATATGGTTATATACAACTTCAAACCGCAATCCCGAATGAAATAAAGTGCATAACAATTTGCAGTTTAAAACAATATAAAATAAAACATCCATTCATTCAATATCAATCATCAACCATTTATTACAATCATCATCCAATTTAAACAATAACATCAATATAGAGCGTATAATAAATGCCGGAAATTACTGACAGTTTTATTCAATAATAAATTAAACAAACTATCTAACTGATAGTTATATGCAATAATAAATTAAATAAAAATTTAATCTAGTAAATTAAATTCAACTGAGATGATGATTAAAATATACCAAACAAGCATAGACAAATTTTAAATCACGTCAAAAATTAATTTAACAAACATAAGAAATTTTAGAAGTTGTGAGTGGGTTAAAACACTCACCTTTTGAATTTAAATTGAATTTAAATCCAAAAATTTGACAGTCTCAGAATCCTTCCAAACCAGCGCCAAAATGTCCGGAATTCCAATATGAACCTAGGGGAGAAAACCGCGCGTAAAACGGATGTCATATGCGCAAATTATTAGCGTTAGAACAATTGAAATCAAAATTAAAATAAAATAAATAAATAGAACAAAAACTAACTCAGCTCTTAGACGCGTCATCATCTCCTATTTATAGACGCGAGAACCTAAACTGCAATCAACGTATGCGCACACCCTCTCCACGCAAAGCCGTCGCTTCCTGCCGATGTTTGGCGCAACCACCATCGATACTCACGACCGCCTCCATGAGCCGCCGTGCCCCCCACCTCGCAACGAACATCGCTGTCCCAAATTGAGTCACGGTCAGCAGCCGCCACAAATTAAAATCGTAGGTCGAATTTTGCGAAAAATTCGACCGTTGAATTGGCAAATAAACTACATGGATGAAGTCCCTCGGTCCTCTCTTCAAAACCCAGAAAGGATTTCCCGATCAGACGAAGTTCATCATCGAGCGATGAACGACCGAAAATTGATTTGCGATTTCTGAAAGATCAATGATTCAAAACCAAAATCGAACTGCGGATCTAAAATGCGTACATCGAGAGCTTCGATATATAATTTTTCTGAATTTTTTTGAAGAGTTTGAAATTTCATTTTGAATTTTGAATTGCAATTGGATCTAGGGTTTGCAGCCATTGGAAAGAGGAGGAGTTGATGGAATTGTACGCACAAACAAATGAGAAATAGAGGTAGGCAATGGCTTATAACACGGTATATATAGGCAAGGTTGAAATAGAATAGATGGACCCAACTTATAAACGCGCTGAACGATGAATGGCCCGAAAAGCCCGTTCTGACTCCGTAACGAAAATGGGTCAACCCATATATCAAAATAGATATTTTTAAATATTTTAAACGCGATGGAACAGGTTTCAAGTCTAAATTCCATCGTATGAAGAAGTTATGCTAAAATCAAATTATTCCAAATTGATTTCAATTGATTTCAATTTCATTGATTTCAAGGCGTTTCACTTTGTACGATCAAACGGCAAGTCCGTTTGCTACGAAACTTGAAATCCTACAATAATTCACAGTTACGAATCCGATGAAACTGGTTTCGTCGAAATCCGAGTCCGAGGCCAAAATGGCTATTTTAACATTAATTGAATAAATTAATAATTAATAAATTAAATCACCATTTAATTCAAATTCCAAAATTCATAAATTTTATCATCTTAGATTACTTTAGTAATTTAAAACCCCTTTATAACCAATTCCCATATCAATTTAAAGTAAATGAATTCACCAATTTTAGTATTTATTTCACTTACTTAAAATAATCACTTTATTATAAATTGAATCCAATTAATTTTAATAAATTCCAATTTAACTGATTAGATTTAATTCCAACCCTTCAGTTGAGTCTATTATTACTTTGTAACGCAGTTAACACTTGTCTCACATTTCATTCCATTTATATATTCAAATTTCCAACTTCCCTTTGTATTAACTATCATTTCCAAATATATTGAAGTTGTCAAAATATACATTTGTTAAAATTAGAACCTCAATATAATTCATTTAATAGGTTTTATTCCTTTATATTAACTTATGAATAAAATATGCATTTCGATTGCTTGTTACATTTACACTTTACAATTACAGTTCTTACCCACATCAATGAGACGATTATTTTCATCTAAATGTAATTGTTTTCCATTATATTGATAAACTTTATTTCCATGTCTTATAAAACAACAAATTGTCCAATATGAATAACCTTAACATTGTCTACAAATATTACCTTAATTAACATTAACGTAATATTAAATTATAATTATTGTAACTGATTTCCAATTTTAAATTAACAAGCTACATACAATAATCGTTACTCTATCTTTTAGTCACATTAATAAGCTTTTATTACTCACAATCAAAGTTCCCATTTATTATCATTAATTGGCCTTTCATCTACAATTTATTACGTATTATTCTATCAACTGATATAATTTTGAATCTATTTCCCAAATCTAATAATTTCAATAAATTAAAACTTCATAATTGCTTAAATTAATTGGGATTGCACTACATTTATCATTTATCAACTTGCTTAAACCTTATTCCTAAATTTACGTTCAGTTGCTATTGAGCAATGTTATTTCATTGGTAAATTTAAATGCCTAATTTTATTTACTTATTCTAAATTTTATACCCAAATGCAACAATTTACACTTTCCATTGTTATAACAATTTGAATTCCATTACAGTTATTATTTTACTAATAATTCAAAAATTCAACATCCCCATTTGTTTCTTATATTTAATGTAACGCCCCACCTCTATACCCACGCTAGCCAAGAACACTCCGGAGTAGTGCTGTCAACTAGCACGGAGAATAAGGCTGTTGAGGAGCGACCATTCATGTAATTGCTTATCACACGGTGGCTATAAATAATATTCGGAAACAAACATAGAAATAATCATATCACAAATCAGTCACAGATATTCATATCACAAAGGCGGAAGAAGATATGAATATATAACTAACACATGAAAGTGTACATCAGAGTAGTGGTCAATAAGATCCACGATAATACAAAAGAATAGCAACACGTGCTATACAAAAGAATACAACTATGAGTCTATATCTCAAGTGTATACAACAAAAACTGCTAATCTAAACAGTTAGCCAAAGGTCAGAGTGATGAATCCCTGGGAAGAAGTCAAGCAGAAGCACCTGTAACATCTCGGTCTGACCCGAGTATTATTTAAGAAAATAATAAACGGATCAGTCTAGCTATAAATATCAGATGACATGATATAACATAAAAGATATGGCATAAACATAAACATCCATAACGACATACCACTATAAGTATGTAAATAATGATCAACAGAAGATCAATCAATAAGGGATAATCAACATCACAAGAATCTTCTCAAAGATTCGAAGAGGGCATCATACCCTAAACTTGTACTCATAACAAGTCAATGTCATAAATTCCAGAAATCAACACGAGAAATCCAGAAATCATAAAAAGGGAAAGAGGCCTATCACATGACGGTCCGAAGACCAAGGGGAGCTACCCCGCATGTGTGAATGGAATCACACAGATTGAGGTCAAGACTAACCAAAAAGCAGAAAGGTATGTGTGAATGGAATCACACAGTGGTGTCTAGTCTAACCTTGCAATGAAATAGACATCGCGCAATTGCTAGTCTAATTCATAAAGCGATCATCAAGATCAACGAGAAGTGTCAATTACACTAAGCTAGTAAATATAGAAGTTTAGCTTCATGTCCCATAACCACTTGCTTAACTTAAATATTTACGAACAAACTGTAAATCTTCACTAATAAAATTGTCACAAGAGGTTCAATCGAACAAGTCCAAGAATTAACCGACGAAGTGAACGCAAGCATTTCATACCACTTGTTTTACTAAGTCGTTTAATTAGATTTCTCATCCGAGTGAGGTAAAGGCTTGTATATACTAATAGATTGGAAAATGGTTTAAGAAAAGAGCTTTGTTATTAAAAATAAAGTTGAAATTGTTTGTTAAAAGAGTTTTGATATTTACTACTAGTATTGAAACCTTTATATTATAAAGTGACAAAACACATAAGCAAGTGTAGAAACAATCAGTCACAAAGATCGCATACGGAGATGCGAATAAAATCCAAGGAAATCAGATCAATGTTTTTCAGATAAGATCCCCTACGGAGGGGGGGTGGCAACCCCCCAAGGTGGGGGTGCGGGGGCAAAGCCACCGCTTACGGGGTTCGACCTGCCCGGTCAGGTCGCGGGGGTCCAGGGGGCAGCGCCCCCGGCGGGGTGCGGGGCAGCGCCCCGTCCAAAACGGTACGACTTAGTGAAGACAAAATGAGGTCTAACGACCTAAGAGGGATAGGGTCGAACGACCTAATGGTTGCGACCTAGGGGTCTAAGGAGCACGACCTAGTGATCCAGCGACCTAAAGGGTAAAGGTCATGCGACCTAAAATGGGTTCGCGACCTAACACTCAAACGACCTAAAGAAATTAAGGAGCCGAGCGACCTATAAGAAGCAGCGACCTAAGTAGAAACGAGGCCCAACGACCTAAGGGTTAGGTCATGCGAGTTAAGTGGTCAGGCGACCTAAGGTCTTACGACCTAATGACCTACGGTCTAAAGGCCACACGACCTAGAGGATCTGCAAGCTAACGAGGCCGACCTAAGGTGCAAGCGACCTAAGGGACAACGAGCTAAAGTATGGTACGCGACCTAAAAGATGGCGCGACCTAAGGTGAGAGCAGGTCGAGCGACTTAAGGCGATGCGCGACCTAAGACCTAGCGACCTAAAGGGATGCGTGACCTAAGACCTAGCGACCTAAAGGGATGCGCGACCTAAGAGAGGCATCAGGTCGAACGACTTAAGGGTGATGCGACCTACGACCTAAGCTCAAATACGAGCTACGAGCTAGCGACCTACGACCTAAGCTCAAATGCGAGCTAAGGCCTACGACCTAAGGCCCTAACGTACTAACATTTGTCGCGACCTAAGTGGTGACGACCTAACAAGGAAAGGCTGAGCGACCTAACGCTGCAGAGGGGATTTAAGTCCAGAAACGACCTACGACCTAAACCCCATACGACCTAACGTGAAACGACCTAACTCCGAAGTGAAAATTCAAGGCAGTGCGACCTAGCGCGATAACACGCGAACGACCTAAGGGTTAGGTCGCGAACGACCTAACTCCGAACACCAAAAATGGCCAGAACGACCTAAGTGCAGAAAATTCACCAAAACGCTAAAAATTGGAGTTTTTCGCCAATCCAATCCAAACCAAATGCAAATGTGCATGCAAAAGTGATAGGGAATCATTCCCAACAGTCCAATATAGTTATAGACTAGATTTGTGAGATAAAAATCTCACCTTTGCACTAAAGTTTATGAAGATGAAGCTTGAAAGCAAGGAGAAGCAATCCAAAGCTTGAATCCAATATCTTCTACTTGAATTTGGAGTTGAATGTTGGATTTGCAATTGAATTTGTGCTTGGAGTTTTAATTTCCCATTCCCTCCACCATTAATGCCAAAGCTTGATTAGTTAGGAAATTTATGAAGAGTGAGGAGAAGAGGGTTGGAACTTGGGCTTAATAGGCTAAACTAACCCAAAGTCCAAAGCGGGAAAAGTTAGTGAAATTTCACTAACTCCAAACCTATCGATGTTTATACTTAAAAAGTTGTAAACGACATTTCGAACTCAATGGAAGTGGTCTCGAGTCCTAATTTGACCGTTTGCAAAAAGTAGCTTTTCGGACCAAAATCCGATTAACGAGTTAATATTTAAATAAAATATTTAAATACAAACTCGATAAATATGCGGGTTGTTACAGACTCCCCTCCTTAAAGAAATTGCGTCCTCGCAATATATATAAGATGGAAATAAAAAGTAACAACCATAAAAGCATATTAACACAAGAGGAATTTTGAAATAAGAAGTTCACCTCTAGGAGAAGGAGTAAGCAAGTCCGGATGTGTACGCTCGATGAATTCTCTGGATTCCCAAGAACAATCCTTAGGATTTGAGGACCATTGAACCTTCACAAGCGGAACATCTTTATTTCGAAGTCGTTTAACCTCAGAAGCTATAACTCGAATAGGATGCTGCTCATAAGTTAAATTCGGCGAAACTTCAATTTCTTCCACAACAGCAGGCTCAAGAATAGAATCGGAATCCCGAAGGCATTTCCGTAATTGAGAAACGTGAAATACATCATGCATAGCAGAAAACTGAGCCGGCAATGCAAGGCGATAAGCCATGGAACCAATACGTTCAGTGATAGAAAATGGCCCAATATATCGAGGCGCTAACTTCCCCGATCGACTGAAACGTACAACACCCTTCATAGTTGAAACACGAATAAAAACAGGATCCCCAACAGAAAATTCTAATTTCCTTCTTCGATTATCGGCATAGGATTTTTGTCTACTCTGGGCTTCTTTCATCCTATGTCGAATAAGTTCAATCTTTTCCGTGGAATCACAAATAAAGTCTGGACCTAAAACCAGCTTCTCACCGGCCTCAAGCCAACAAGAAGGAGATCGGCATGGCCTTCCGTAGAGTGCCTCGAAAGGTGCCATACCAATACTAGATTGGAAGCTATTATTATAGGAAAATTCAACAAGTGAAATATGATCTTCCCAACTTCCACCAAAATCAAGCACACAAGCACGAAGAAGATCTTCAAGAGTTTGATTCACACGCTCGGTTTGTCCATCGGACTGGGGGTGATAAGCGGTGCTAAAATTAAGCTTCGCTCCTAAAGCTTTTTGAAGACTCTTCCAAAATCCACTAGTAAACAATGGATCACGATCGCTAACAATAGAAGTAGGAACTCCATGCAATCTTACAATTTCCTTGACAAATAGTTTGGCCAAAAGAGGAACGGTTCGATTAGACCGAACCGGAATAAAATGGGCGGATTTAGTAAGTCTATCAACAATCACCCATAAGCTATCATGACCCGAACGAGAACGGGGAAGGCCATCTATAAAGTCCATGGAAATTTGATCCCACTTCCAAATTGGAATTTCTAAAGGTTGCAATAACCCACCAGGCCTTTGATGTTCGGCCTTGACAAGTTGGCAAGTCATGCAACACTTAACAAAGTTAGCAATATCAGATTTCATTCCCTCCCAATAATAAAGTCGCTTCATATCAGCGTACATTTTACTACTACCAGGATGAATGGTGAATTTAGAACGATGGGAATCTTCTAAAATATCTTTACGAAGATCCCCAATATTTGGTACGATAAGTCTACCAAATTTTCGAATGCCGCCACGAGAATCAATATCAAAGTCTTTCAAACCTTCAATATCAATTTTATCCTTAACATTTTTGCCAAGAAGAGCCAATTCAGAATCTAGCCCTTGAGCTTCAAGAATGCGGTCTAAAAGAGAAGGATGAGCCTCAAGGCTACATAAAACAAGCGATGAGCATGAATCGGATACGCGCTCTCGAATCTCACAAGTGGATAAGATCTCGAGATTGTTCCATTCGGATATCATCATAGAAACAACTGCTTGTTGCTTACGGCTAAGAGCATCGGCGACACGATTACCCTTACCGGGGGTATAAAGAATATCAAGATCATAAGGTGCAAGGAACTCGAGCCAACGCTGTTGACGTAAATTAAGTTCTTTTTGAGAAAATAAATATTTCAAAGACTTATGATCCGTGTAAAGAATAAATTTCTCTCCCAATAGATAATGACGCCACATTCGAAGGGCGAAAACAATAGCCGCGAGCTCTAGATCATGTGTGGCATATCTAGTCTCGGCCGGCTTCAATTGCCTAGAAGCATAAGCAACAACACGTTCTTTTTGCATAAGAACGGCACCCAAACCAACGTGACTAGCATCGGTATAAACAACAAAATCTTGATTCCCCTCGGGAATCACAAGAATAGGAGCATCGGAAAGAAGTTCTTTCAATTTCTGAAAAGAGGCTTCACATTTGTCCGACCAAATGTATTTAACTCCCTTCTTAGTCAAGCCAGTAAGAGGCACGGCAATCTTAGAAAAGTCTTTAATAAAACGGCGGTAATAGCCCGCCAATCCGAGAAAACTACGAATCTCTGTCACACTCTCCGGTCTCTTCCAATCTTGAATCGCTTCGATCTTTGAAGGATCCACGGATATCCCGGATTCGGAAATAACATGACCGAGAAACTTCCCACGAGATTGCCAAAAGTGGCATTTAGAAAATTTCGCCTTTAATTGATTACTCCTAAGTGTTTCCAATACAATCCTTAGATGTTTCTCATGTTCCTCCTCGGTTTTTGAATACACTAGAATATCATCAATGAATATGAGAACAAACCGATCGAGGAAATCTTTGAAAACTCGATTCATGAGGTCAACGAAATAAGCTGGAGCATTCGTTAACCCAAATGGCATAACAAGCCATTCATAAGATCCATATCGAGTACGGAATGATGTCAAAGGAATGCTATCCTCAGCGATACGAAGCTGATGGAAACCGGTAGCCAAGTCCAATTGTGAAAAGACCTTAGCACCACTAAGCTGATCGAATAGATCATCAATCCGAGGTAAAGGATATTTATTTTTAATAGTAAGATCGTTAAGCTTGCGATAATCAACGCAGAGCCTCAGAGTACCATCGGATTTCTTTACGAAAATAGCCGAAGCTCCCCAAGGCGAGGAACTAGAGCGAATAAATTGCCTCGTCTCCAACTCAGATAATTGTTTACGCATCTCCTCATTTTCCTTATTGGACATGCGATAAGGAGGACGAGTAATAGGTTGAGCTCCAGAAACAAGATTAATTCTGAACTCAATTGCTCGTTTAGGTGGCAAACCTAAAACGGGCTCGAATATGTCGGAAAATTCACGAACAACATGAATACGAGAAATAATATCATCTTCATCATCATCATCGTTATCACGAGGATTTAAAGAATATAAAGATGCCACCAAACAGGATTCTGAATCTTTAAGATTAACAGAAATCTGATTAACAGATAGTGGATGACGGAGATGAATAGCCCGTTCAGGACATAGGATATGGGCTTGATAACGGTTAAGCCAATCCATTCCCAAAATTATTCCAAAGCCTAAGTAACGCATGACATGCAAATCGGCTAGGAAAGAAAGATCGCAAAAAATAATCTCCACATCTTTACAAAGCAAACTAAGAGTTGCGGATCCACCAACAGGATTCGCAATTTTTAAAGAAGTCATCAATGCAGTAACACTTAAGGAAAAAGTGTCTACCAGTTCCTTTGATATAAAAGAATGGGATGCACCCGTATCAAAGAGAACTCTAATAGGTTGATCATGAAATAAAATAATACCATCAAGAATGGAATGAGAAATACCTTGGCCACGAGATGTGTTGCCAGGGGCTTGAGCCACATTCAACTTTCCTTCCTTCTTGCCTTTACGCTTGAGGCATTGATGTATGTAATGATCCGGGCTCTTACAATAGTGACAAGATTTGGGCCTAGAGCACTTATTCGCATAATGATCCCCAGACCCACAGTTGAAGCAACTCGCACCACTAGGAGAAGGAGACTTTGCCGCAGGGGTTGCCTGCTTACCCTTTTTGTTGGGATAAGGACCCTTGAATTTGTTTGGCCTCTTCTTGTTGTTGAAGTTTGGTTTAGCGCCTTCCACTTCAACATCACTCTCTCTATCAGCCTCTTCAAGACGAAGAGCGATATCGACGAGTTGATCAAATGCGACTTCTAGTTTCAGGAGCAGTGGCTTCTTAAGATTCTTATTTAAGCCATAAACGAACCTCTTCTTCTTCAATGGGGTGTTGATGTATTCAACCCCATATTTGGAAAGCGACTCGAAGGCTGCGACGTAATCAGTCACAGAGGATTGACCTTGAACAAGGTCTATAAAACGTCGAGCCAAGGTTACTTTCCCAGCTTCTGGTACAAACTTTAACTCGAAGCGTCCCTGAAATTGCTCCCAGGTCAGATCCGCTTCATTAATTTCTGAAATAAGGAGTTCGTACCAGTCCAATGCTCTCTCCTGGAGCATGCTGGAAGCCACCTGAACGCGGTGGAGATCGATAAGGTTCATGCGAGAGAAGATTCGATCACATGATATTAACCAAGCCTGGACCTCGATGATATTTTCCGAACCTTTGAAGGGCTTCCCACCCAAGTTGGTGTAATCGCTGCACAAGCGTGCAAATCCTGACTTTGGGTGAGTGGGTTCTGGGTTAGCTCCAGCTGCTTGAGCATTAGTTACTAAATCAAGAAGCTGTTGAGCAGTCATAAAAACTCCATCCGGAGGAGCAGCACCAGATGATCCAGTTCGGGGACGGCCTAGTCTTGACATTCTCTTCCTTAAAGAAAGAAAGAAGAGAAGGAAGAAGGTTATTCACCAATGAACACCAAGCAATCTTGATAGATAAAACAAGGAATCATAAAGGAAATAGGATGAATCGGTACGAAGACTCGAATTAATCCTATGGTATGACTCCTAAGATAGACTTAGGACGATGATCCTTGTTAAGTTATTCTACATTGTTCCGAAGTTTGGCTCTGATACCAAGCTGTAACGCCCTACCTCTATACCCACGCTAGCCAAGAACACTCCGGAGTAGTGCTGTCAACTAGCACGGAGAATAAGGCTGTTGAGGAGCGACCATCCATGTAATTGCTTATCACACGGTGGCTATAAATAATCTTCGGAAACAAACATAGAAATAATCATATCACAAATCAGTCACAGATATCCATATCACAAAGGCGGAAGAAGATATGAATATATAACTAACACATGAAAGTGTACATCAGAGTAGTGGTCAATAAGATCCACGATAATACAAAAGAATAGCAACACGTGCTATACAAAAGAATACAACTATGAGTCTATATCTCAAGTGTATACAACAAAAACTGCTAATCTAAACAGTTAGCCAAAAGTCAGAGTGATGAATCCCTGGGAAGAAGTCAAGCAGAAGCACCTGTAACATCTCGGTCTGACCCGAGTATTATTTAAGAAAATAATAAACGGATCAGTCTAGCTATAAATATCAGATGACATGATATAACATAAAAGATATGGCATAAACATAAACATCCATAACGACATACCACTATAAGTATGTAAATAATGATCAACAGAAGATCAATCAATAAGAGATAATCAACATCACAAGAATCTTCTCAAAGATTCGAAGAGGGCATCATACCCTAAACTTGTACTCATAACAAGTCAATGTCATAAATTCCAGAAATCAACACGAGAAATCCAGAAATCATAAAAAGGGAAAGAGGCCTATCACATGACGGTCCGAAGACCAAGGGGAGCTACCCCGCATGTGTGAATGGAATCACACAGATTGAGGTCAAGACTAACCAAAAAGCAGAAAGGTATGTGTGAATGGAATCACACAAGTGGTGTCTAGTCTAACCTTGCAATGAAAGAGACATCGCGCAATTGCTAGTCTAATTCATAAAGCGATCATCAAGATCAACGAGAAGTGTCAATTACACTAAGCTAGTAAATATAGAAGTTTAGCTTCATGTCCCATAACCACTTTCTTAACTTAAATATTTACGAACAAACTGTAAATCTTCACTAATAAAATTGTCACAAGAGGTTCAATCGAACAAGTCCAAGAATTAACCGACGAAGTGAATGCAAGCGTTTCATACCACTTGTTTTACTAAGTCGTTTAATTAGATTTCTCATCCGAGTGAGGTAAAGGCTTGTATATACTAATAGATTGGAAAATGGTTTAAGAAAAGAGCTTTGTTATTAAAAATAAAGTTGAAATTGTTTGTTAAAAGAGTTTTGATATTTACTACTAGTATTGAAACCTTTAAATTATAAAGTGACAAAACACATAAGCAAGTGTAGAAACAATCAGTCACAAAGATCGCATACGGAGATGCGAATAAAATCCAAGGAAATCGGCTCAATGTTTTTCAGATAAGATCCCCTACGGAGGGGGGGTCCAGGGGGGGTGGCAACCCCCCAAGGTGGGGGTGCGGGGGCAACGCCACCGCTTACGGGGTTCGACCTGCCCGGTCAGGTCGCTAGCCAAGAACACTCCGGAGTAGTGTTGTCAACTAGCACGGAGAATAAGGCTGTTGAGGAGCGACCATCCATGTAATTGCTTATCACACGGTGGCTACAAATAATCTTCGGAAACAAACATAGAAATAATCATATCACAAATCAGTCACAGATATCCATATCACAAAGGCGGAAGAAGATATGAATATATAACTAACACATGAAAGTGTACATCAGAGTAGTGGTCAATAAGATCCACGATAATACAAAAGAATAGCAACACGTGCTATACAAAAGAATACAACTATGAGTCTATATCTCAAATGTATACAAAAAAAACTGCTAATCTAAACAGTTAGCCAAAGGTCAGAGTGATGAATCCCTGGGAAGAAGTCAAGCAGAAGCACCTGTAACATCTCGGTCTGACCCGAGTATTATTTAAGAAAATAATAAACGGATCAGTCTAGCTATAAATATCAGATGACATGATATAACATAAAAGATATGGCATAAACATAAACATCCATAACGACATACCACTATAAGTATGTAAATAATGATCAACAGAAGATCAATCAATAAGGGATAATCAACATCACAAGAATCTTCTCAAAGATTCGAAGAGGGCATCATACCCTAAACTTGTACTCATAACAAGTCAATGTCATAAATTCCAGAAATCAACACGAGAAATCCAGAAATCATAAAAAGGGAAAGAGGCCTATCACATGACGGTCCGAAGACCAAGGGGAGCTACCCCGCATGTGTGAATGGAATCACACAGATTGAGGTCAAGACTAACCAAAAAGCAGAAAGGTATGTGTGAATGGAATCACACAGTGGTGTCTAGTCTAACCTTGCAATCAAATAGACATCGCGCAATTGCTAGTCTAATTCATAAAGCGATCATCAAGATCAACGAGAAGTGTCAATTACACTAAGCTAGTAAATATAGAAGTTTAGCTTCATGTCCCATAACCACTTGCTTAACTTAAATATTTACGAACAAACTGTAAATCTTCACTAATAAAATTGTCACAAGAGGTTCAATCGAACAAGTCCAAGAATTAACCGACGAAGTGAACGCAAGCGTTTCATACCACTTGTTTTACTAAGTCGTTTAATTAGATTTCTCATCCGAGTGAGGTAAAGGCTTGTATATACTAATAGATTGGAAAATGGTTTAAGAAAAGAGCTTTGTTATTAAAAATAAAGTTGAAATTGTTTGTTAAAAGAGTTTTGATATTTACTACTAGTATTGAAACCTTTATATTATAAAGTGACAAAACACATAAGCAAGTGTAGAAACAATCAGTCACAAAGATCGCATACGGAGATGCGAATAAAATCCAAGGAAATCGGCTCAATGTTTTTCAGATAAGATCCCCTACGGAGGGGGGTCCAGGGGGGGTGGCAACCCCCCAAGGTGGGGGTGCGGGGGCAACGCCACCGCTTACGGGGTTCGACCTGCCCGGTCAGGTCGTGGGGGTCCAGGGGGCAGCGCCCCGTCCAAAACGGTATGACTTAGTGAAGACAAAATGAGGTCTAACGACCTAAGAGGAATAGGGTCGAGCGACCTAATGGTTGCGACCTAGGGGTCTAAGGGGTCAAACGACCTAGTGGTGTTCGCGAGTTAGCCGAAGCGAGCGACCTAAGAGAGACGAGCGACTTAAGGAACTCGCGACCTAACATTTGAATAGGTCAAGCGACCTAAGTGGTCAGGCGACCTAAGGTCTTACGACCTAACGACCTACGGTCTAAAGGCCACGCGACCTAGAGGATCTGCGAGCTAACGAGGCCGACCTAAGGTGCAAGCGACCTAAGGGACAACGGGCTATAGTATGGTACGCGACCTAAAAGATTGCGCGACCTAAGGTGAGAGCAGGTCGAGCGACTTAAGGCGATGCGCGACCTAAGACCTAGCGACCTAAAGGGATGCGTGACCTAAGACCTAGCGACCTAAAGGGATGCGCGACCTAAGAGAGGCATCAGGTCGAACGACTTAAGGGTGATGCGACCTACGACCTAAGCTCAAATACGAGCTACGAGCCAGCGACCTACGACCTAAGCTCAAATGCGAGCTAAGGCCTACGACCTAAGGCCCTAACGTACTAACATCTGTCGCGACCTAAGTGGTGACGACCTAACAAGGAAAGGCTGAGCGACCTAACGCTGCAGAGGGGATTTAAGGCCAGAAACGACCTACGACCTAAACCCCATACGACCTAACGTGAAACGACCTAACTCCGAAGTGAAAATTCAAGGCAGTGCGACCTAGCGCGATAACACGCGAACGACCTAAGGGTTAGGTCGCGAACGACCTAACTTCGAACACCAAAAATGGCCAGAACGACCTAAGTGCAGAAAATTCACCAAAACGCTAAAAATTGGAGTTTTTTGCCAATCCAATCCAATCCAAACCAAATGCAAATGTGCATGCAAAAGTGATAGGGAATCATTCCCAACAGTCCAATATAGTTATAGACTAGATTTGTGAGATAAAAATCTCACCTTTGCACTAAAGTTTATGAAGATGAAGCTTGAAAGCAAGGAGAAGCAATCCAAAGCTTGAATCCAATATCTTCTACTTGAATTTGGAGTTGAATGTTGGATTTGCAATTGAATTTGTGCTTGGAGTTTTAATTTCCCATTCCCTCCACCACTAATGCCAAAGCTTGATTAGTTAGGAAATTTATGAAGAGTGAGGAGAAGAGGGTTGGAACTTGGGCTTAATAGGCTAAACTAACCCAAAGTCCAAAGCGGGAAAAGTTAGTGAAATTTCACTAACTCCAAACCTATCGATGTTTATACTTAAAAAGTTGTAAACGACATTTCGAACTCAATGGAAGTGGTCTCGAGTCCTAATTTGGCCGTTTGCAAAAAGTAGCTTTTCGGACCAAAATTCGATTAACGAGTTAATATTTAAATAAAATATTTAAATACAAACTCGATAAATATGCGGGTTGTTACATTTAACTTATAATCAAGTATGACAATTCACATTATTTCAATTAATTGCAATTTCATTTAAATTATTAATTTTAATTACAACTGCTACATTTAATTTCTAACATGCGCTCCAATATAAATTAAAGATTTTTATTTTTTTCTAAATTTAATTACAAAATATTATTAATTTAACCAATTTTAATTATTGAATTTTATGGGTCGTTACACTCTCCCCCACTCAAGACTTTCCATCCTCGAAAAGGAAAATGAAGGGAAAAGAAGGAATTAAACAAACAATACATCTTATCAAATATTTACTTTATAAAATTAATTAATTTGAATAAAATATACCAATTTATAACCATTAAGTCTTTTTATACTTAAATTAAAAAGGTTTGGAAAACATTTCAATAATTTTCTAAGTCCAAAATTTACGGAAAATTTTGCCAGAGTCTCCTTTGTACGGAGAGGCTCGAGAGAAAATACAATATCAAATATAACAAAATACATCATATATTTTCCAAAATAATATATATCCCAACCCGGGAAATAATATAATAACGCTATAAACCGAAATCCGAAAACATACCTATTTGTCGGGCAATTTACGCTTATTTACGAAACCTAAAGTAGTAGCAATTGCTTCCATAACCTGTATTTCACTTATATAATCCAAAAAGAGTTTAACAATTATATAAAATGAAATGTTTAAAGTGGTTTCAACCATAAACAAAACAAATCAGTACAAACATCGATCATTTGCACAAGGCATACAACCATCACATAAAATCAACACAAATCAATCATTCATTCGTATCAAACAGAACAAATAGTTGTTCCGGTTCAAAACTTCAAATTGTACAGAATAAAAAATAAACTACTAAGTGTATGCTTTACTCAACGGTCTTAGATGAAACTAAATAGATTATTCATACATCTAAACAAATTTAAAGTATCTTTACCCAAAGAACCATAAACCAAAACAAACAACAAATCCAAACAGTAAATCAAATTTACTTATCATCAATTTCATTTCATACATTTGTTGTTTGATTTCCTTTTCATTCATATAATGATTTATCTTTTTAATTTTACATTATTTCTTATAGTTTCATTTTCTTTTTTTTCATTTCTAACAAAATCTCATTTTCGCTTATTCATCTCATGAAAATTTACTTTTATTTTATTACATTCATTTA
This sequence comes from Allium cepa, assembly GCA_030765085.1. Classification (NCBI taxonomy): domain Eukaryota; kingdom Viridiplantae; phylum Streptophyta; class Magnoliopsida; order Asparagales; family Amaryllidaceae; genus Allium; species Allium cepa. Next base: position 683,837,049 of record CM060928.1, read on the forward strand.
TTCACTGCTTAATTCCTTTTATTTACAGTATTCATCTTTCTGCTTATTTTCAAAAATAAATAACTTCAACATTTACTTAAGTCTATTATCATTTATTTATAACACTTACCTTTCTTTTCTATTACATTAGTAGCATTTCAAATATACTTAAGTCCATAACAACTAGAACATCCAATTCTTATTAATTAAGTAATTTCATTGAATACTTTCATTATTTCAAAATTATACTTTAATAATATTCTATTACAATTTATTATCAAACATTTCAACTTTTAAATCTTTTGGTAAGTTATATATATGCTTTTAAGAATGCAATTGAAATTTATACAAGTTTTACCTCATTTCTTTTAATTTAATTTAATGTTCAATCATTTCATCTTTTGTTTTATAGGTTACAGTTTCAACATTAATTTTAATTCTATTTATACCTAGCAATATGTAACGTTTTAGATTTTCGACTCCCAAAAGTCGAATACGTCCACTGTATCAACTGCCGAGCAATCGAAGGCCGGAAAACCAAGCCGTTAGGGTTAAAGAAGAGTTAGAAGATAGAAGAAGAAAGAAAGAAGAAGAAAAAAGAAACAATCACAGAATCTCACAATCGTAGCAGAACAACATATAATAGATAACTAAATATCTTTTAAAACAAATAACTATATCAGTTATTACATTACATCACAATACATTACATTATCAGAGTTTACAACAACAAACAGCGGAAAAGAAATACTATATACTAGTTGATACACCATGCCATCCAGCTTGCTCCTTGAGCTCCACAACATCTCCTGAATTCCAGAATGACCTGATAACCTGACTCTAGACTTCCCATGTTAAAATCGGTGGGCACCCAGAGTTTAGGAAGGGAACAATAAACTCCAGGTCAGTCATGGGACTGGCGTGAGAACTTAAAACAATTTATCTTAAAAATAAACAAATAAATATTCTTTTTAAAATAGATCCGCAATGCTTTTAGAAAATGAAACTACCATAAGGCCTCCCACAAACACACAATGAAAACGCAGAATCAGAGGAGATTTCTCCTTATGATAGTCAAACATGCTTGATACGAGAAATTTTCTTTGATATTATTTGTATAAGTGCAAAGTGTAGGAAAACATTTCAAAAGTACAATATAAATCTTAGCCAACATACGACCAGTATCTTATGCCTACTATAGCTACCATCTAAATAGTGGGGCGCCGCCATAAGTAAATGGCAGGTTATACAACTAAAATCGTAAAGAGCTCATATTGGATGAATGGATTTCCAACAAATGGTCGGGCAAAGGAACTTCCCAGATAAAATGGAACACCTCTGGAGTGACGTCCTCGGATCCTAACCGGATCTCTGCTACACAAAGTCGGGTTACCCCTAATTGGATAGCAACTGACACGAGCATGTCACCCCCTGGTCGTTTGCGACCTTTATCCGAGGATCCTCTCAACCTACAACCACAAATCAATAAATAAGCAGCAACCACGAAGTAAATATCTGGGCTCCATACCATGATACCACTTATAATCCAGAAGGAAATGACATGCCCTTAGAGGGCGCTATCCTCAAATAACCTTGCTGCCACAATTCCTGTTTCGACCATAACCGGGTTGTGAGGTTCGTCGAAGTCTCGTCCATAAAGCCACGCTTTTCACAAAGCCATGCTTCGATCAACAAATGATCAGCAGCACTCAGCATGTCAAACTACCAAATTGGGAGTATATCACTAATAACCTTCAACTACATAACCTATGAGCTCGTACGTCTAAGAGAAGGGTGTTAAGCTAAGAGAATAAATTCTCCGCCACCAATAGATATGTATTTGAAAGAAATCATCTTTACATCTCAATTTGTAATGTTAGACATACAATCCATACAAGTTTGTTCTGGGTTCGAACAGAACCGAAGGCACTTCCAAAGAAGTCCTTGCAATCTGGGTATTCACAATCCCGATCGAACTTCCCATCACAAAGTAAATCTTCATACTGTAGCTATCGGTGCAGAGACAATCGATAGGTCATCCTATCGTTTTCACAAATACCCGATCTTCAACACCGGTCTTCAAATGCTATCCATAACGACATATCATTATTCAGAATGAGTTATATGACACAAAGGTCCTCCCCCGACTAAACCGAATAACGAGCGCTTATTTTACAAATAAGTGTGGCATTCAATTTCAAGCAAATCACAACAAACACCTATTTAAAGGTCAATATTGATAGTCCGTTATTTAACTATCAATGGATATGCACAACATCACCAGATTCCAAATAATTTCCCCAAATTATTTATTTCCAAAAAATATCTTTACAAGATATATTTTTAACACTTCAACTATTTGAAAACAAATTTCAATCATTTTCCACCTTTACAACTTTTGAAAACAAATTTCAAATCATTTCCCTACACGGGATATATTCACAAATATTTATTCATTCTCATTTCAAAATGGTTCATTTAAATCAATCAAATAAATCCTTACCGGTTTATTTTAAACTCACGTTCCCATTCCATAAATTTATTCCCACACTTCAAAAATAAATCAATGTTTATTTTTAAACAAATTTCCCTTTCCATTATAAATTCCATGATGAATTTAAATTTCCAAATATCCACTGATATACGATTTTCAAATCGATTTCAAATATGCACTTTCAATTTATCTTTAAAAGATATAAACTCCAAACATTCTCTTCATATTGGAAAACATTTCCATACTTATTTAATAATAAGTAATTCACAAATCTATTTATTTTCAACATTTAGAAAATATTCAATATATTTAAATCACAATTAAGTATATATTTTATTCTTTAAGGAAAACATTCTCTTAAACACATTTATTTGGGTCAAAACGAATGTTGCGTAAAACATCGTTACGACAACCCAAAATCACTAGTATAGGGATTCGAAATTAAGATAGATATATAAATCCCAATACTACATAAAACATTTCCTTTCGAAAATCATTTACTATAACAACAGTGTTATAGTCCACCATTTCCTTCTATTTCTCGAAAACGTCTATTTCAACAATGAATGTTGAAATCTATGGTTTTGATACTTAATACATTTTAAAACATCTTTAAATCGTTTTAGTTCTATATAAAATATCCCCAAAACATTTCTTTAATATATTATTCATTATCCAAAATCGTGAATATACTTCGTTAACCAAATTTAACATTTCTTCACATTTCATTTAAAGGATTATTCAATGTTCAAAATCGTGGATATATCTCCTTTAATAAGCTATAACAATTAACTTATCAAAATCAGTCGATTTCGGATTTATAAAACAATGTTTATAAATTTCACTCATATTTTTATAACAACTTCAACTTATAAAATCACTTTATTAACAAAATCTATCCATATTCCATTTACACGACAAAATCCAAATTATAAGCAAATTAATTATAATTCTCCATTTACAAATTCATTCCTTTCTTTTTATAAAATTCAAAATCGTAGATTATATTCTTTTTATAAATCCATTTATATTATTATTTTAAAACGTCTATAAAACCCCTTCAAAATTTCATCACTTCGATTTATAAAAAATCCAATTTTATAAATCTTATATATTAAAGCTTTTATAATAAATTCAAAAATATCTATTTAAACTATTTTATAAAATCATTAACTCCATATTTTCAAAAATCACATTTCAACTATATTTCTCAAAAATCATAATTTTTATAACATTAAAATTTTAACGTTTATTTATTTAAAATGAATCAATTCCAAAATTTAATAAAACGTATACTTTCAACAATCACTTTAAAATCCTTTTAAATTTGAAAATCATCACTTTAACACTTTTAATTTTCCAAAATAGGCCCAATGCTGCAACAACACTAAATATAACAATCACGACATCCAAAACATCATATATCATATGATAACAGAATATATCACAATATCTATAAATAAATCAATTCGGTTAAGGAATCCAGTTGGATCCCTCCAACATATTTCCCCTGCATCCATAGATGTTAGCACAATACCAATCCCGTTCCAATACGGAATATCGCGGTACATGGGTTTATATAAAATATTATCCGCTATTATGTGGCGCAATAGGGTCTCATCCGCTATATAATGCGGGAAAATCAACTCCAAGTACATAATATAATACCAATTCCACTTCAAGATTGAATATCGTGGTATATGTTTTTAATAAATAACATCCGCTTAATATACGACGTATATGGTCTATTTCTATACAATAGATAATAATTTATCATCCAAGCAGACAATCAACACAATCAAGCAATTTTAAATCTAACTATTTAAAATTTAAATCGAAACAATTTCGATTGAGTGAGAAGTTCTCACCATGTTTCCAATAACAGTCGCAGTGTTTTATTTCGAATAAAATTAAAGGCGCGTTTAATTTTACCCAAAATTTTCACTAGCTCCAATCAACTCCAATCTAGCTCCATCGCATAGTGTTCGTCCATACGAACCCAACGCAAGTTGTTTCGTCCATTTTCGACCTCGTATGACCAATTTATAGCTTTACAAAGTTTATACGATTTATAATAAAATTAATTCATAATTTCTTTTTATTTTATAAACCTAAGTTTATCAGGCCATTATATTTTTCTTGAACGAGATCAGGCCGTAGCCTTCCTTTTCTTCCTCACGACGCTCCCAGGTAACAAAAAGCGAACGAACCCATGAAGCCGCCCCTTAAACCCTAATTAACGAGGTCAACTCAAACAACTTGAAGTCGATCGGGGACCTCCACTAGAGCGCCCATCACAAACTCCATTCACGCCCAGAAGAGCACGAAGCTCGGTTACCCCCCCTCCCCCTCCCGGCATGTAAAACGAGAACGAACGGCCACAAAAGCGAGCAATTTCTGGTCGATCCACCATGCTTTTCTCAATCATACCTGTAACAACCCGGATTTTGGAGATTACAGTTAATATTAAATTATAATGCAAATAATAATTTAATATTGTGATTATGAATGAATTGGAGGAATGAAATGTGAGTTAATATTGTTTATTCTATATAAACAATGTTTTGATGAATAAAACTTGGGTTTTTAATTTATGTGAGTTAATTTATCTCATAAGATGTTATTTCAACATATTTATGGTTGGAATAAATATAAATGAGTGAAAATAAGCATAGAATATTGTATTTGCGAAAGTGGGTTGAAAATAAATGATGTTAGTTATTTATTGAGTCAAATGGGAAGTGTTGAGATTTTATTCGAATAGTAGCCTTTTACAGTGAATAAAAAGGGCAAATGAGAAGAAAATGAATTTTTCGAAGTGTATTAATGATTGAAAATAGTGTTGTAATATTTTAAAAAAGCGTTAAAACATTTAATACACTTAATTGAGTTAAGAAATAATTTTTATTTGACTTAGATTGTAAAAACAGTGGTTTTTGTCTAAAAATAATAATATTATCAATTACTGTGTAAATTAATAGTTTATTGTGAAAATAATATTTTAAGTGTAAGAAATAAATAAATAAAAATTATCGTGTTAATGATGTTCACCTTGTTAAAATATGAAGAGTGCATTTGGTCTCATGTAAAAAGAAATTAATATGTGAATGTTATGTTAAAAATGGTTTAAAACTTATGTATATTAGCCTAAATAATTTTCTAAGTATGAGAATAGGCTAATTGTTATAGTAAACATCCAATAAACCAAATTCTAGAGTTTTCTAATGAAGTACGTTTTTTTTCTCCCAAAACTCATTATAGTAAAACCTAAATCAGAAAAGAAAAAGCTTCAAAGTACAAAACAATGGCTACCCTCTTCAAAATTTAATCTTCCAAGCTCAATCTTCGCAAATTTAAAAGCCTAATTCAAGTTAGAATCATAAAAGAAGATAATATCCAATCTATTATATCTTAGAATCCATCTAAAACCCTAGAATTGTTTACTGTAAATTTTGTTTTGATCAATTTCTTCTTTGCATGCAACGTGTTTTTTCTATTTTCAGATGTTTATGGCTCCAATCTTATGCTAAAGGCTCAACCTTGCTTGCAAATCCTTACTTATTCACTAAAAATCAATTGGTAAGTGTAAAAGCTTACAAATGCTAGCCAAAATCAAAGTTTTGAGTTGAATTTTAGTACTAATAAGGTTACGTTTCGTCTCTGTTATTTTCTGTTTTCTGTTGCCACATTGTTTTGGCCATAACTTCTTCAATTTTTATCCAAATTTCATAATTTTGGATGTTCTGAAAAAAAAGACAAAGGGCTACTAGTTTTATGTTTTGAGTTCAAAAATTTTGAAGTTTTCTTGAACAAAATCGTGCTTGTTTGTTGCTGTCCAGAGAGCAAATGATATCAACAACAATCACAAGTCTGAGAAATTATTTTTTCCATAACTCATTCGTTTCTTAACCGATTTTGATAATTTCAGATGTTCCGGAAAGCTTAAATCATGTGCTACAACTTTCATGCATTGATTATTTTGTAATTTTGTGGTTAACTGTGTCAAAATCGAATTTTTATTCTGTTATCCCGAGAGCAAAACCAATATTTGCTCTGTCCTTGAAGCTGAAACGAAATTGGCTTTAACTTTTTCATTTCTTAACCGATTTTGATAATTTTAGATGTTTCGGAAAGAATAAATCATGTGTTAAAACTTTTATGTTTTGAGTTTTATGTAATTTTCAGGTTAGCTATGTCAAAATCCAATTTTTCTACTGCTAACCCGAGAGCAAAATCAATATTTGCTCGGTGTTTGAAACCGAAACGAATTTGACCTTAACGTTTTCATTTCTTAACCAATTTTGATAATTTTGGATGTTTCTGAAAGCTTAGGTAATGTGCTACAAGTTTTATTCATTGTGATTTCTAGAATTTTGAAGTTTGTTTGGTCGAAATTATGGTTGTATGCTGCTGTCCTGAGAGGAAAATGACAGCAACTACAATCGTTGACCTTAGAATTGTATTAGCTCATTTTGCTCTCATTCTCTTCGATTTTAATGATGTTTTTGAGAAATTTTCAGAGCTATGATGCCTATCAGTAGGCTAGCTATATTTATAGAATTTAAAATTAAAATTAAATGGAATTTGAATTGATTTTGGGTTAAATTTGAATTGAATTCGTATTGAATTCAAGTTATTGGTTTTGAGATATCCCTCTTAGTTTTCATTGTTTTCGACCACGGTTTTCATCGAAACCAATTTGAAGTGTTATTTTGTGTTGATTTAGAAGTTACCTAAATTTTGTTGAAGATTATTGGTTTGAGAATTACTCTTTGAGGACATTCGATGACGAATCAATATAGATGCACTTTGTGATGGCCGATGAAATGAGGCAATATTGATGTTAAGTTTTAATTTGCAACTATGGTTAGAAATAATCATCACAATGTTCTTTTACTTGCCTAGGAGATGAGGCAAGTTGTTATGATGGATTGATGAGGATTTCGATATTTATGATGGATTTTTACTTGTCGATAAAATGAGACAAGTCTCGATGTCACTTAAAAATCGTCCAAGTAAGAGATAAGACGAGTTAGGTATCTTACACTCGCCGATGAGATGAGGTAGTGTTTATTTGATGATGTTTTATGATGGTTTTCTAATGTGGCATCGACTAACGATTAGTAAACCAATATGTAAGAATGTATGGTACGGGACGTACGTTGACGCGTATTAGGTTCCTATTCGAGAAGTGAAGACACATTCACGATGTTACTAGTGCTACGGACCGAGTATTCGATTGGAGTCATCACGTTGTTCATGAAGTTATTACTCGACTCCAATCATCACAATGTTATTACTCGGGTTATGATGTTATATGACCCCAAGTCATCACGATGAATGGTACCAAATAATGGTAGTACTAGTCAAGATGTAAATGCACGTGCTGTTTTCCATGAAGTTTAGATGTTTCGTTTTCACTATTTTGATGATGATGCTTTATTATAGCCTTATGTAAGAAAAAGGCTTATTATATACATGGTTTTATGGTGATTTAGAATATGATGTTTTGAACTCTTTCCGGGTTCTATTAAGATAGATTTGAGGCATTTTATATTTATATCAATGAGATGAGATGAGGTATAAATTATGGAAATTCTTTTATAAGGAGTATTAATTGTTTATTTGAGATGTATTTATATTTATACCGATGAGATGAGGTATAAATGATTATTAGTTTTTTTTTTGATAATAAGTTTTAGTGATGGATTTGAGACGTATCTATATTCATAACGACGAGATGAGGTATGAGTATGTATGATGCTTCTTTTATAAATGGTTTTTATATTTCCATGAATGATCCTTGGGAGTGCCAATGAAATGAGGCACATCCATATGCGTTTTATTCTATGTATGAAGGATATGTACCTTTGATGTATTGTTATTTTGACAACCGCTTCTAAGAAGATAGTTGAATCAATTGAAGTCATTATCCATATTTCTTTATACTGCCGATGATATGAGGTGAAAGCGATGTTTATTGACTCTTATCTTTAAAACTTCGCTCGTCGATGTTCCATTTGCTCAAGTGTCTATTATGCCACTTAAGTATGACTTTATCATCATTATCTCTCCTACTTGCCAAGAAGAGATGTTGTCTTTTCTTATGATGTTGAAACCCTATTTAGGGCATGGCATCCTTTATGAAAAAGGATACCATAGCTTTCACCTAATTATCCTTATCGATTATTTTATTTAACTGATGATTTTAGCTAGCCTGACCCGTGTGTTTTCACTCGGGTCAGACCTGGTTATTTCAGGTATCATCAATTGGGCTTAGCTTGAAGTTGATGTTGGATATCAGTTCTTCTTTCTCTTGAGTAGTTTATCTCTTCCGCATACTCTGATGTTTTTACATTTGATTCAATGTATATTGTGTGGTCGTGTACCACCTTTATTGTATTCATATTCTATTTTACTGAACGTGTATCAGTGTGTATGTATATATATGATGTTGGTTACTGTTCTGTGATGTGATTTACTTTCAGTTATTGTATTTTGTTCTGATAGATCCGTTAGCCACCTATAGTTTTGGATTAAGCATTTACTAGGTATGTCGACCCACTTGAGTTGAAAAATTATAATGCATTTATCGACGTATTCAATGGATGTTTAAGACAAAATTATAGATGGTCGCCCTTAACCAGCCTTATTCTCCGCTTTAGTAGACAGAATTATTTGTTAATTCTCTTTGCTAAGGTGGGTCTTGGGGTGGGGCGTTACCGCTTGGTATCAGAGTTGTGGTCAAAGCAAAGTAGAATAAACACAGAATAGTATGTATATCATGATACATCGAAGTACAATGCGGGTGAATCATTGTCCTTTATTCAAGCTTGTTTCTGAATCCAGCCTTGATTCTTTTTCTGAGTTTTGCGATTGTTAAGATGGAATATGTCTAGGAATATAGATATATTGGATTGCGTAGTATTCCATAATAGAGTATGATGTCATCAAATCTTATGTAAAATCTTATTTGGGATTATTAGATTCTTATTTTTCTCAATATGAGGGAGTTCGTATCGATGAAGCTGATTGATTTCTTTGGGCATTCTTGTTGCATTCCTTTGAGAGTTGTGAATTCTATTAAAGGGACCCACAACGATTGGCTTATTGTGAGCATTCTGACTTCTTTATTTGTTGCTATTTTAGTGAGTATTTGTTTATTACTCACCATCTTGAAATGTATATGATTTGGGATGGATTGACTTATTTGATGTAAAGTCTGATCCTTTTTTTGTTATAGGATCCTATATTTATTTTGGCATCCTAATTTGATTGGTTTATAATTTCTGCCACTTTGGAATGTTAATGATGATTCCAAAGTTTTTGATTTCACTCTTGAGTATCGATATGATGATTATCTATCTCAAATTCCAATCATAGTGACTTTGTTGAGTTTTTTGAGTCCATTTCGAATTGACGTCCAATTGGGAAATCGAGTGTTGAAGTAACCTTATTCCTGGCTCTGAGCACTTCGGTTATCCTTCCATGAGGATATCCACTGAGGAATGAGGTGAGCTTCTAGATTGTTCGAGTTTGGTTGAGTTATCATTCTGCTTCGTTTGAGTGTTCTTTTCAGATACTCAATCAATGTTATCCTTTAGCATCATTCCGTTTGAAGTAGTGATTCATGGATTGTGTGTTTCTTCTCCTTCGAGAAGAATATCTTGCTTATCCTGTACCTTGATGACTTTTGGGAGTGGCTCATGACATCGTAAGATTAGCTAACACTCTATCTCCTTCTGTTGATTTTTAGAATCACGTATTCTAGGAATATCTCGATGCATTCTCTTAATGTTCTTTGGTTTTAGTTTTTGAAGCTATATATATATATATATATGAGTTTTAAAAAGGGAAATTAGAGTTTTAAGATATTTTAAAAATCAAAGAATGTTTTGAGAATATATTTATATGAGTAGTATTCTTTCATAGAAATAATATGAGAGTGTTGGGTTATCCATTGAGTAGTTAAGAGTTCTGGTCGATACGCCTCATCAACGTTATCGATAGGAATCTCCTAAATGCTATGATGAGGTAATCAGACACGATGGTTTGTGTTTAAAAATTGAGATTTTGAAAATAATATTTTGAGATTAAATATTAAATTTTTATTTCAAATGGTAATTGTAGCCATTAATTTTAGAGATGAGTAATAGAGTGGCGAGGCAGTTTTGATAGTTCGATCAACTCTGCGGCCAACAGATACATTTATTTATTAGAGATTCAATGGCGTGGCAATTCCATTTATTTATTTTTAAATTATAAAGATGAGAATATAAATGAGATTATTTTGAGTTGCGCTTTATTGGAAGTATATTTTGAGATTTTAGAATCTATATTGTATACATTGGATGTTTTAAGAGAAGAGTTATAAGAGAATTTGAAGATTGTTTTTAAACTACTTAAGTGGTTAGAATTTAAATCCATAATTTATTTTGAGGAATATTGTTATGGATTTACAGATTTCTTTGGAAATTAATTTTGAAGTGAGTGAAGAAATTTTGACTTTTAGTTTGAGTTTTAATTACTTACTAAGTAATATAGTAAAAAGTTTGAAAATTTTCAAATGTTGAAAATTGAGATTTAAAATTTAGAAGATGTTGAAAAAAAAATTATAAATATCTTGGATTGAAAATTAATTTGATCTTATATTCTTGTTCTTGAGATCAATCCATTCTTGTTCTATTGATGACGACGTGCATTTTTACGGTCGTTCGAGTTTGGTGGCTGATGAGAAGCCATTTTGTGTGATTTATCTATCTTGTCTATTGAGTCTATCCTTGTTGTGAGGATGTTCTTTCTGTATTATTATGTGGAAAAATGTGTTGATGATTATTTTTATTGTTTAGAGTTCGGGTTTGATCCCAACTCTATTCATAGAGTTTTGAGCAATCAATCATTTTCGATTGGTTATTTGTTGAGCATCTTATTGAGTTTTGATTCGAGACGGGAGATCTTCGAAATTCTTTCGAGTTGCTTGGAAAATTCAATGGTTTGCTAATCACAATATTAGCATAAGATAGGTGATTGAATTAACCAAGTGAGTTTTTCCTTGTTTTTTTCTACCATTCTATATTGAGAGTATGAATGGTTAGAATTCGACCTTGTCCTTATCATTCGATGATTGTATCTTTAGTTTTTTTACAGCTTTTTCCTCTAGAAATTGCGAGGACGCAATTTTGTTAAGGAAGGGAGTCTTTAACAACCCGGATTTTGGAGATTACCGTTAATATTAAATTATAATGCAAATAATAATTTAATATTGTGATTATGAATGAATTGGAGGAATGAAATGTGAGTTAATATTGTTTATTCTATATAAACAATGTTGTGATGAATAAAACTTGGGTTTTTAATTTATGTGGGTTAATTTATGTCATAAGATGTTATTTCAACATATTGATGGTTGGAATAAATATAAATGAGTAAAAATAAGAATAGAATATTGTATTTGTGAAAGTGGGTTGAAAATAAATGATGTTAGTTATTTATTGAGTCAAAATGGGAAGTATTGAGATTTTATTCCAATAATAACCTTTTATAGTGAATAAAAAGGGAAAATGAGAAGAAAATGAATTTTTTGAAGTGTATTAATGATTGAAAATAGTTTTGTAATATTTTTAAAAAGCGTTAAAACATTTAATACACTTAATTGAGTTAAGAAATAATTTTTATTTGACTTAGATTGTAAAAACAGTGGTTTTTGTCTAAAAATAAAAATATTATCAATTATTGTGTAAATTAATAGTTTATTATGAAAATAATATTTTAAGTGTAAAAAATAAATAAATAAAAACTATCGTGTTAATGATGTTCACCTTGTTAAAATATGAAGAGTGCATTTGGTCTCATGTAAAAAGAAGTTAATATGTGAAAGTTATGTTAAAAATGGTTTAAAACTTATGTATATTAGCCTAAATAATTTTCTAAGTATGAGAATAGGCTAATTGGGTATAGTGAACATCCAATAAACCAAATTCTAGAGTTTTCTAATGAAGTGCGTTTCTTTTCTCCCAAAACTCATTATACTAAAACCTAAATAAGAAAAGAAAAAGCTTCAAAGTGCAAAACAATGGCTACCCTCTTCAAAATTTAATCTTCCAAGCTCAATCTTCGCAAATTTAAAATCTTAATTCAAGTTAGAATCATAAAATAAGGTAATCACCCATCTATTCTATCTTAGAATCCATCTAAAACCCTAGAATTATTTACTGTAAATTTTGTTTTGATCAATTTCTTCTTTGCATGCATCGTGTTTTTTCTATTTTCAGATGTTTATGGCTCCAATCTTATGCTAAAGGCTCAACCTTACTTGCAAATCCTTACTTATTCACTGAAAATCAATTGGTAAGTGTAAAATCTTACAAATGCTAGCCAAAATCAAAGTTTTGAGTTGAATTTTAGTATTAATAAGGTTACGTTTCGTCTCTGTTATTTTCTGTTTTCTGTTGCCACATTGTTTTGGCCATAACTTCTTCAATTTTTATCCAAATTTCATAATTTTGGATGTTATGGAAAGCAAAGACAAAGGGCTACCAGTTTTATGTTTTGATTTTTCTAAAATTTTGAAGTTTTCTTGAACAAAATCGTGCTTGTTTGTTACTGTCCCGAGAGCAAATGACATCAACAACAATCACAAGTCTGAAAAATTATTTTTTCCATAACTCATTCGTTTCTTAACCGATTTTGATAATTTCGGATGTTCCGGAAAGCATAAATCATGTGCTACAACTTTCGTGCATTGATTATTCTGTAATTTTGTGGTTAGCTGTATCAAAATCGAATTTTTATTCTGTTATCCCGAGAGCAAAACCAATATTTGCTCTGTCCTTGAAGCTGAAACAAAATTGGCCGTAACTTTTTCGTTTCTTAACCGATTTTGATAATTTTATATGTTTCAGAAAGAATAAATCATGTGTTATAACTTTTATGTTTTGAGTTTTCTGTAATTTTCAGGTTAGCTATGTCAAAATTTAATTTTTCTACTGCTAACCCGAGAGCAAAATAAATATTTGCTCGGTGTTTGAAACCGAAATGAATTTGACCATAACTTCTTCGTTTCTTAACCAATTTTGATAATTTTGGATGTTTCTGAAAGCTTAGGTAATATGCTACAAGTTTTATTCATTGTGATTTCTAGAATTTTGAAGTTTGTTTGGTCGAAATTATGGTTGTATACTGCTGTCCTGAGAGCAAAATGACAGCAACAACATTTGTTGACCTTAGAATTGTATTAGCTCATTTTGCTCTCATTCTCTTCGGTTTTAATAATGTTTTTGAGAAATTTTCAGAGCTATGATGCCTATCAGTAGGCTAGCTATATTTGGAGAATTTGAAACTAAAATTTTAAATGGAATTTGAATTGATTTTGGGTTAAATATGAATTGAATTCGTATTGAATTCAAGTTATTGGTTTTGAGATATCCCTCTTAGTTTTCATTGTTTTCGACCACGTTTTTCATCGAAACCAATTTGAAGTGTTATTTTGTGTTGATTTAGAAGTTACCCAAATTTTGTTGAAGATTATTGGTTTGAGAATTACTCTTTGAGAACATTCGACGACGAACCAATATAGATGCATTTTGTGATGGCCGATAAAATGAGGCAATATTGATGTTAAGTTTTAATTTGCAACTATGGTTAGAAATAATCATCACGATGTTCTTTTACTTTCCTAAGAGATGAGGCAAGTTGTTATGATGGACTGATGATGATTTCAATATTTATGATGAATTTTTACTTGTCGATAAAATGAGACAAGTCTCGATGTCACTTAAAACTCGTCCAAGTAAGAGATAAGACGAGTTAGGTATCTTACACTCGCCGATGAGACGAGGCAGTGTTTATTTGATGATGTTTTATGATGGTTTTCTAATGTGGCATTGACTAACGATTAGTAAACCAATATGTAAGAACGTATGGTATGGGACGTACGTTGACGCTTATTGGGTTCCTATTCGAGAAGTTGAGACACATACACGATGTTACTAGTGCTACGGACCGAGTATTCGATTGGAGTCATCACGTTGTTCATGAAGTTATTACTCGACTCCAATTATCACGATGTTATTACTCGGGTTTTTGTGACTGGGTGTCATCAAGATGTTTTCGACTATAGTCAATCAAGATGATCACGATGTTATTATGTTATGTGACCCTAAGTCATCACGATGAATGGTACCAAATAATGGTAGTACTAGTCAAGATGTAAATGCATGTGCTGTTTTCCATGAAGTTTAGATGTTTCGTTTTCACTATTTTGATGATGATGCTTTTTTATAGCCTTATGTAAGAAAAGGGCTTATTATATACATGGTTTTATGGTGATTTCGAATATGATGTTTTGATCTCTTTCCGGGTTTTATTAAGATAGATTTGAGGCATTTTATATTTATATCAATGAGATGAGGTATAAATTATGGAAATTCTTTTATAAGGAGTTTTAATTGTTTATTTGAGATGTATTTATATTTATACCGATGAGATGAGGTATAAACGATTATTAGATTTTTTTTGATAATAAGTTTTAGTGATGGATTTGAGACGTATCTATATTCATAACGATGAGATGAGGTATGATTATGTATGATGCTTCTTTTATAATTGGTTTTTGTAACGACCCGTTAAATTTATGATATTTAATAAATTGAATTAATATAATTTCAAATTTGTTGAGGAATAAATGTAGAGATTGGGTATAGTAGTTGAAATTTAGTGTAAAAATATACAAATTTATGACGATAAATGTGGATAATGCAAATTGTCACAATTTGATTTAAAGTTAATTTTAAGAAACAAACAAATGTTGAATCTGTGAATGTAGTACAAATATTAACTTGAATAGTATTCATGTATACAAAGATGCAATAAGTGTAGATAGTAAAATTCAATGTCTATAGAAAAAAAATCATCTAATAGAAACATAAACTTTAATTATATGAGAAAGAGTATAGATCTGAACAAATATATGAAGATTGGTAAGAACAGTGTATGTAATCAGTTTGGTTATTAATATTTGAAAGATAGAGATGTGTAAATACGTAAATGAATTTATAATGGGAAGAAATGATAAGAATGAAAATATAATAATAAGCAGTTGATTCAATTAAGGGAGTTAATTATAATAAATGGTCATTTAATAAATTTAACGTTCTGTGAGAAATCATAATAATTGTGTAAAATCAGTACAAGTTGGAAATGCATAAACCTTAATAAACATTCTAACTTAATAAATTTATGCAAATGTGGGAATTAGTTATAAGCGTGTAATTATGGATATGATAACAATTTGTGTAAAATACCTATATACTGGAAACACGTTTGTAAAGGATAATTAATTGAATTTGGTGAATCAGGAATGAATTCAAAGGTTACATTAAATTAAATATGGGTAAAAAGAGGTTAGACTAAGAAAGTGATATTAATTGATTTTTAAGGCTTAATTTATACGTTAATAGACAAGACTCCGCATTCAAACCTTTATACAAAGCTAAGCGTAAATAGAAGCACCAATGTAAAATAATGTAAATAGATGGGTATCAACATTTATTTATGTGGTTAATGGGATTTAATTACTATATTATGAAAATCGCAATTTAAGGAAATTGAAATAGTAAATTTGTACGTTAGTTGATTAGCTGGAATGTGAGGATATTTAATGAAACAGTGAAATCAAATGGAAATAAGGTTTCAATCATACATTGGGAGTTATATTCACCATAAAGGGTTAATTGAAAACCAAAGGAGTTAATAAAGGAATCAAGCTTTATTTATTTGGATATAAGACATGGTAATTTGGATCATTGCAATAGATATTAATTTAAGGTTACCTTAAATAAATTAAGGTAATAAATGGAGAATAGTGTAAATATCTTTATAATACGATGGTTTGTGAGTAAAGGGAATGGAAATAAATTGAAATAAAGCTAATTTAATTATTTTGGTTGTTAATGGGTATAGTTAAATAAGGAGAAGTTATAGGAAATAAAACGCGCACTAATGAGATGTAATATAATTCCAAAGTTATTTATACCCACAAATAGGTTAATTACTGTATAGAAAGAGTCTAAATCAATAAAGGAATTTATTAAGATTACATTTATAATTTTATAACCTTTATGCTGATTTAAGTTCAATTAATTTATTTGATTAAATAGTGCAGTAGCTAAATTTGTGAAATCTAAATCTATGGAACAAAGGGTGTAAGATCTTTACTGATGGAAATTAACGTTACAGGTAGTGTAAATTCCTATTTTAATAAGACTATGGGTTATAGTAAAGATTTTAAATCAAGATTTAGCTACGTGAATAAAAAGAATGAAGGTAATTGAGTTATTGCAATTAAGAAATTTAAACGTTTATTAATACGTTAAGTAAAACTTAAGTTGGGATTTAAAGTATTTGTGTATATTAATTTCATGCATTTGGCTATAATGGATTTAATAATAAAAATGAAACAGTGAAATCAAATGGATATAAAGATTTCAATTATACCTTGAAATTCATATTCACCATAAAAGATTAATTGGAACCAAAGTAGTTAATATAGGAATCAAGCCTTATTTATCAATTTGGATTTATTGCAATAGTTAATTCCATAAAATAAAGTTAAAGCTAATTCAAATTTAGTTGGACCATTGTTGATATAACTTTAGAAAGCAAGATTTTATTTATAATTTGAATATTAAATCCAACAAAGGGTATTTACTACAAATAAAATAGAATTAAATGTAAAATATTACGTTATTGAAATTAAAATGGAATTTGTAAACAATTGAGTGAATTTAATAAATTTATCAAACTTATAATATTGAATTCATTAAGATTGGAATTAATAATAGTTAAGAAAAATGAGGGGATAATAATTTGAAATCATAGCAATAGATATTAATGTAAGGTTACCTTAAATAAGTTAAGGCAAATCAATGGAAGATACCTTTATAATACGATGATTGTGTGTAAAGGAAATGGGAATAAAAGTTTATTTATAATTTGGAATTTAATGTATGGTAAAAAGTTTATTTGCAATAAAATGAGTTGGAATGGAAATCAAATCTATTTATCTAATTGGATTCAAGTTGAGAGTATAAGAGTATAAGACTTAATAATTGAGTTTTGAGAATAGAGATTTTATGTCCATATAATAAGAAAGTGCAGATATTAACACTGCAAATTGATATATTTATGGATTTTAATTCACATCCAAGCTTGCTAAATCATTTGGAATTGATTGGATTATATAAGTAATGAAATTTGACCAATATTAGGGGTTGATAATAAGGTGTGAATGGAAATTTGATTTGTTATATTAAATGAATGGGATTCAAATTTATTGGAAAAGGTAAATGGATATTTGGTAATAAATATAAACGGACTTCAATAGTGAATTTAGTTAATTTGAATACATAATAAATAATGATTTAATGGAAACATATACTTTGTATATATCTATAAGATTTGAGTGGAAATAATATATACTTACAAATGTGGAATTTAGAGTCTTACAACAATTATTAGGAGTGATATAATTAGTACATTCAATCAATTTGAAAACATTGCAATAGATGTAAATTAAGGGTTGTGTTAAATAAAGTAATAAATGGGAAATAACGTAAATGTCTGCATAGTATGGTGATTTGTAATTATTACGTTAATTTAAATTATCGTTCAGCGCGTTTGTTTATCAGATCCATCTACTCTAATTCTAACCTATCTATATAAACCCAAATATTAAACCCTAGCCTCCATTCTATGCTCATTTGCTGTACGTTCATTTCTTCAATTCTTTCTCTTCCTCAATGGTTGCAAATTTCAGATCTAATTTCAAACCAAATCAAAAGCTAAAAATTTAAAGTCTTCGGAAAAATTCACAAAAAATTATGTGTTATAGATTTCATCGATACGAATCTGCATCTGCTGTTCGCTTTCCAAGATGGTGACCGGATTTTCCAGAAATCACGGTCAAACCTTGAATTTCGAAACCCTAAAGGTTGAATTGGGGCTTTTTGATTTCTTCATCTTTTTGCGAAATTGGAACATGGGTTTGGTGAGATTAGTCACTAGGGGTGCACAGGAAACGCTGACATGGCAAGTGGTAATAGGTAGGTTTATTTTGTTTGAATTTAATTTAATTTTGATTTTTCGAACAAGTTAATACATTTAACTTCCACATACGAACTCCGTTTCACACGAAATTTCTTTTGATCGTAATTAAATTTCAGATCTGTTGGCGCTAGTTTGGACAGATTTGGAGACCGTCGAATTTTGGGTTTAAATCGGATTTAAATTCGATTTAAATTCAAAAGGTGAGTGTTTTAACCCACTCACAATTACTAGAAGCTTTTATGTTTGTTAAATAAATTTTAGAAATGAATAGAAATTTATTTATGAGTATTTGGCATGTTTATTTCATTCATATCTGTTGAATTGCATTTTATTAAATTTAACAGTTAATTTAATTGATTTATTGCGTATTAATTGACTGTTGGAAATTTTTGTTGCATATGAATTGCTAGTTAACAGTTATATAATTTATTACTGACTATAAACTGTTAGATTAATAGTTGTTAAATTTAATTTGAATAAACTGCCAGTTATCACCTGTTATATATGATCATATATATAATTGTTATTGATTGATATTGATCGATGTTGTGATTGGATGATGGATGTGTTGTTGAATGAATGTTTTATTTGGATATCATTAAACTGCAAGTTAGTATGCATTTACATTTCATTCGGGATTGCGGTTTGAAATGATATACAACCGCAGTTTTATTTTTTTAAATTGCGGATTGAAATGATAAATATCCGTATCACTTGACCATAGGATAGAAAACTATATACAGGCACCGCGGTCTATATATAACTATTTTTAATGTGATTTCTATGGTTTGGATGGAATACGGTTTATAAAAATCTTAAATTTTATACTGAATAAATGTTTTCTTCCATATTTATATACATATGAAGTTGAAAAATTTGAAATAAAAAGGTGTATAAATCTCTTTATTAAAATGGAAGAAAATTTAGAAAATGGAGTTTGATAATTTATATCCTATGTTTAAATGTTAAGTTGGAAATTTTAAGATATGATATTTATAATTGGATTTTCCCAAAATAAATTAAAATGAATATTCTAGTATAACTTGAATTGGAAAATATATATAATTTATTACTAGAAATTGAAGTCTTATAAATTATGGATTCTATGTGAATATTCAAGGCTAATTAATAGAACATTTGATTTGAAAGAATAAAATCCAACTTTAGTTGAAATATTTATACTCAAAATGGATATACGTATATATATGAATTTATTGAAATGGTTTTGGAACTTGAAGCGATATTAAATTTTGGTTTTAACTTTAAATAAAGAAATGTATTGTAAAGCCACGAGAAATATTTCTTTTCAAAGTAACATTTAAGTTAAACCACTTATTTTATATACTGTTGAATATCCAAACCATTTAGTTTTGAAAGTAATGGTTTTAAAAACTATGGATTTCGAAGTATTATGTTGAAAGTTAATATTCAAATATTTGGTTACAAGGAATTATAAATTTTAAAAGTGGCATAATTTTTGGAAAAGATTTATATTTGGGAAATGATATCATTGATTTGGGTTTTATAAAATAATATCAAAATGAATCTTTTTGGGTTTTAAAGAAGAAATGATATCGTAATATTATGGTTTTGAAATGGATTATATTCTGGTTTTAAAGTATAAACTATTTTTAAATGACCGCGGTGTTATAATAACGATTGGTTGGCAAAGAGACCGGGATCGGATATGGACATACTCTCTGTCGATACCGAAAACCACTTTGACTAACCGTGTACGCGGTGGAGATTCCAGAATGAAGTAGGTTGGGGCGACGTTTCCTGTAAGGTAAATACGTGGACCCGACTCCCGTGAGTTGGCATAAGGTGGCTAAAACATGAGCGATTGACGGGTTAATGAGGTCATTCCTCTGATCGGACACTCCTCTTCGATATTATACTTCGAATTTGGATTGATTCAGTGGCCACTTCTATTTTTGATTTTGGGGGAGTTTGTTCGAGGTGGGCGGTAGCTGCGGCTACGCGTTACCATCGACCCGGAAGCGTAATTGGTATATCTACCCTGGCATTGCCTAGTTGTGCCGTGTCACCTACCCTAGCGCGCCTTATACGATTTTAGCTTTGTACCATACCTATGGAGTGCCCTCTGACGACGCCCAGTACGGGGGAGATTACGGTACTGTATAGACTATGGGAATATATTCTGTGTTAAGGGCTATATGGGTAACCCCTTAACGCTATTTAAAAGTAAGTTTATTTTACAATTAGACACTAGTATAATAGCGCAATATACTACATAGTAAATAGTTTAACGGATCCTTAGGAGATGTAAATCCCGAGCATCTCTTGAGTTACTGCACTCATATTTATTTCCGTTAATTTAACTCACATAAGATCTTTTAGTTCTGACTCGAGTGTTTTGTCTTTTCAATTCGCTCGGGTCAGTCCGAGCGTTTCAGGATTTGAAGTTTAGCTCTGGAGGACGAAGACAAAGATTTTAATATTACTACCTACTATTTTATTCCACTACACTGTATTCCGCTGCATTGATATTGTTGGTATGTGAACTCTGATATTTAATTGTATAAAGAAGAATCAAATGTTTTGTAAATAGTTTTATAAACTGTATATTTTATTATTATATTTTATCCTTCCGCTGTGAGATTCTATTTGTTTATTTCTTCTCTGTTTTTCTTATTTACCCCATAACAATCCGCCCTTCCGTATGGTTTGAACTGGCACGTGTGTCTGTTTAAATCGTACGAAAGGGCGGGATGTTACATCTGGTATCAGAGCCTTTGGTTTAGCGATAAACCTTGGCTTTGTGGGATTTGGCTCTTTGTTAATAGGGTAGAAATATCCTATGGGAGTCGCTGAGTGTATATATATGAGAGAGCGTATTTGTTAGTATTAATAAAAAGATTTTTATATTGTGTTAATCTGTTCCGCTTTGTATTTATAAATTCTGGTTGATGCATGGGACGCTATGTCATCAATAAGGATTTCTAAACACTTAATAGGACAGACCGACATAATATTTGTTTTTAATATAGATGAATGAAAGAATTTTGCCTATTATATTTTCTATATATAAAAATATTTTTATAAAGATATATATATATATTTGGTTGCTATAGATTGGGTGTTAGGAAATAAAATATTTATAATAACTGAAGCTAAGTTGAAATTATGATAAATCAAATTGGAGATTTTAGAACTTAAGTCCGGGATTTTTCCAAATCTGCTTTCAAAGAATTTGTGAAATTTATTGATTTGGTTTATAAGTAATTTCTTATATAAATATTTCGTATAATTTGGAAGAATTGTTTTAAAGAAGATTTGGGAAAAAAAAAAAATTAAATAAAATTAAATTCTGTACTTTCCTCTCTGTCGCTGGAAAATAAATTCGGTGATGACGGCCGCATCATCGACTTTCATTTTCGAGTTTCGAAGGGGAAAGGCCACTGTAGTAAATTCTACTGCAGATTTATTTTGAAAGTTTCTAAAAAAAATTTCTTTTATTGTTCTAAATATAATTAGAGATATTGAGTTGTAAGAACTTATTTATCTATTATTTTGAAATAAATTGAGATTTAACCCGGAATTTAATTCTAAAATCTCCCATTAATAAATTATTAGTGAAATAAAAGATAAGTAATAAATGAATTGAAACCTCTAATTTAATAGGAGAATAGTTGCAAAGTTATAAAGAGGAATTTGCATACATATGAGACAAAGAGTAATATGGAAAACATCAAATTTAATTAAAAGAATGGAGATTAAACTTGTATAAGTTCAATTGCAATTTCCTTAACATAAATAACTTACCCAAATATAAAAGTTGAAGTGTTAAATGAGAAACTGGAATTGAATATTTTACAAGTAGGAATTTAGGAAAAATGAAGTATTCAATAAATTACGGTTATAATAAGAATTTAATGGTATAAACTTAGGTTATAATTGAAATTTTACTGAAAAAGGGTTAAGAATTATTAATAGATGATATGAACCTAAGTATATAAAATGAAATTCAAAATAAGAATTGATTGTATGATTATTGACTTAGGTATGTTTTAATCTTCCCTATTCTAATATAATGGAAAGTAGGAAAAAGTAAATGACTGAAATTCATACTTAATGGATAAATAAAAACTTCCACTTATAAGAATGAATGTTAGCAGATTAAGAATTTAAGGGAAATCTTACAAGTGAAGAGTAAGGAAATGAAGATATTCAAAATATTTGTTGTTATTAATGAGAATTTATTTTATAAACTTAGGTAATAAAAGGAAACTTAAGTAATAAAAGGAAATACAAATATAATGAATTTTGGGATAATTGGAAAATAAAACTTGTAAGAAACAAAGAAATTCCTCCATAAAGGAAGGGAAGAAAATCAAACCACTGAATTATGAAATAAATGTATAATAAGCTATTTTGGAGTTGATTTGAATTTTTTGGTTGATGTATGTTTGTTGGGTAGGGAATTGTGGAGTTGTTGGATGAACAAATAATCTATCTTTGTTCCATCTAAGACTATTGAGTAACGGATGCACTTGATAGTTATTCTTCATTCCGTACAATTTCAGAATTTGAACCCGAACAACAAATTGATTGTTTGATTGAATGATTGTCTGTTGGTGGCATGTGCTAGTTGTTAAAATTTATGGTTGTTGCATTTGATTGAATATGATTGATTATAAAACAAGTATATTTCATTAAAGGAAATTAATCCAGTAAAATATAAGTTAATATTTGAAATAAGATGTACTGTTTATTCTTCCTTCTCCATTCTTTTTCCTTTTCGGGGACGAAAAGTTTTGAGTGGGGGAGATTGTAACGACCCGTTAAATTTATGATATTTAATAAATTGAATTAATATAATTTCAAATTTGTTGAGGAATAAATGTAGAGATTGGGTATAGTAGTTGAAATTTAGTGTAAAAATATATAAATTTATGACGATAAATGTGGATAATGCAAATTGTCACAATTTGATTTAAAGTTAATTTTAAGAAACAAACAAATGTTGAATCTGTGAATGTAGTACAAATATTAACTTGAATAGTATTCATGTATACAAAGATGCAATAAGTGTAGATAGTAAAATTCAATGTCTGTAGAAAAAAAAATCTAATAGAAACATAAACTTTAATTATATGAGAAAGAGTATAGATCTGAACAAATATACGAAGATTGGTAAGAACAGTGTATGTAATCAGTTTGGTTATTAATATTTGAAAGATAGAGATGTGTAAATACGTAAATGAATTTATAATGGGAAGAAATGGTAAGAATGAAAATATAATAATAAGCAGTTGATTCAATTAAGAGTTAATTATAATAAATGGTCATTTAATAAATTTAACGTTTTGTGAGAAATCATAATAATTGTGTAAAATCAGTACAAGTTGGAAATGCATAAACCTTAATAAACATTCTAACTTAATAAATTTATGCAAATGTGGGAATTAGTTATAAGCGTGTAATTATGGATATGATAACAATTTGTGTAAAATACCTATATACTGGAAACACGTTTGTAAAGGATAATTAATTGAATTTGGTGAATTAGGAATGAATTCAAAGGTTACATTAAATTAAATATGGGTAAAAAGAGGTTAGACTAAGAAAGTGATATTAATTGATTTTTAAGGCTTAATTTATACGTTAATAGACAAGACTCCGCATTCAAACCTTTATACAAAGCTAAGCGTAAATAGAAGCACCAATGTAAAATAATGTAAATAGATGGGTATCAACATTTATTTATGTGGTTAATGGGATTTAATTACTATAGTATGAAAATCGCAATTTAAGGAAATTGAAATAGTAAATTTGTACGTTAGTTGATTAGCTGGAATGTGAGGATATTTAATGAAACAGTGAAATCAAATGGAAATAAGGTTTCAATCATACATTGGGAGTTATATTCACCATAAAGGGTTAATTGAAAACCAAAGGAGTTAATAAAGGAATCAAGCTTTATTTATTTGGATATAAGACATGGTAATTTGGATCATTGCAATAGATATTAATTTAAGGTTACCTTAAATAAATTAAGGTAATAAATGGAGAATAGTGTAAATATCTTTATAATACGATGGTTTGTGAGTAAAGGGAATGGAAATAAATTGAAATAAAGCTAATTTAATTATTTTGGTTGTTAATGGGTATAGTTAAATAAGGAGAAGTTATAGGAAATAAAACGCGCACTAATGAGATGTAATATAATTCCAAAGTTATTTATACCCACAAATAGGTTAATTACTGTATAGAAAGAGTCTAAATCAATAAAGGAATTTATTAAGATTACATTTATAATTTTATAACCTTTATGCTGATTTAAGTTCAATTAATTTATTTGATTAAATAGTGCAGTAGCTAAATTTGTGAAATCTAAATCTATGGAACAAAGGGTGTAAGATCTTTACTGATGGAAATTAACGTTACAGGTAGTGTAAATTCCTATTTTAATAAGACTATGGGTTATAGTAAAGATTTTAAATCAAGATTTAGCTACGTGAATAAAAAGAATGAAGGTAATTGAGTTATTGCAATTAAGAAATTTAAACGTTTATTAATACGTTAAGTAAAACTTAAGTTGGGATTTAAAGTATTTGTGTATATTAATTTCATGCATTTGGCTATAATGGATTTAATAATAAAAATGAAACAGTGAAATCAAATAGATATAAAGATTTCAATTATACCTTGAAATTCATATTCACCATAAAAGGTTAATTGGAACCAAAGTAGTTAATATAGGAATCAAGCCTTATTTATCAATTTGGATTTATTGCAATAGTTAATTCCATAAAATAAAGTTAAAGCTAATTCAAATTTAGTTGGACCATTGTTGATATAACTTTAGAAAGCAAGATTTTATTTATAATTTGAATATTAAATCCAACAAAGGGTATTTACTACAAATAAAATAGAATTAAATGTAAAATATTACGTTATTGAAATTAAAATGGAATTTGTAAACAATTGAGTGAATTTAATAAATTTATCAAACTTATAATGTTGAATTCATTAAGATTGGAATTAATAATAGTTAAGAAAAATGAGGGGATAATAATTTGAAATCATAGCAATAGATATTAATGTAAGGTTACCTTAAATAAGTTAAGGCAAATCAATGGAAGATACCTTTATAATACGATGATTGTGTGTAAAGGAAATGGGAATAAAAGTTTATTTATAATTTGGAATTTAATGTATGGTAAAAAGTTTATTTGCAATAAAATGAGTTGGAATGGAAATCAAATCTATTTATCTAATTGGATTCAAGTTGAGAGTATAAGAGTATAAGACTTAATAATTGAGTTTTGAGAATAGAGATTTTATGTCCATATAATAAGAAAGTGCAGATATTAACACTGCAAATTGATATATTTATGGATTTTAATTCACATCCAAGCTTGCTAAATCATTTGGAATTGATTGGATTATATAAGTAATGAAATTTGACCAATATTAGGGGTTGATAATAAGGTGTGAATGGAAATTTGATTTGTTATATTAAATGAATGGGATTCAAATTTATTGGAAAAGGTAAATGGATATTTGGTAATAAATATAAACGGACTTCAATAGTGAATTTAGTTAATTTGAATACATAATAAATAATGATTTAATGGAAACATATACTCTGTATATATCTATAAGATTTGAGTGGAAATAATATATACTTACAAATGTGGAATTTAGAGTCTTACAACAATTATTAGGAGTGATATAATTAGTACATTCAATCAATTTGAAAACATTGCAATAGATGTAAATTAAGGGTTGTGTTAAATAAAGTAATAAATGGGAAATAACGTAAATGTCTGCATAGTATGGTGATTTGTAATTATTACGTTAATTTAAATTATCGTTCAGCGCGTTTGTTTATCAGATCCATCTACTCTAATTCTAACCTATCTATATAAACCCAAATATTAAACCCTAGCCTCCATTCTATGCTCATTTGCTGTACGTTCATTTCTTCAATTCTTTCTCTTCCTCAATGGATACAAATTTCAGATCTAATTTCAAACCAAATCAAAAGCTAAAAATTTAAAGTCTTCGGAAAAATTCACAAAAAATTATGTGTTATAGATTTCATCGATACGAATCTGCATCTGCTGTTCGCTTTCCAAGATGGTGACCGGATTTTCCAGAAATCACGGTCAAACCTTGAATTTCGAAACCCTAAAGGTTGAATTGGGGCTTTTTGATTTCTTCATCTTTTTGCGAAATTGGAACATGGGTTTGGTGAGATTAGTCACTAGGGGTGCACAGGAAACGCTGACATGGCAAGTGGTAATAGGTAGGTTTATTTTGTTTGAATTTAATTTAATTTTGATTTTTCGAACAAGTTAATACATTTAACTTCCACATACGAACTCCGTTTCACACGAAATTTCTTTTGATCGTAATTAAATTTCAGATCTGTTGGCGCTAGTTTGGACAGATTTGGAGACCGTCGAATTTTGGGTTTAAATCGGATTTAAATTCGATTTAAATTCAAAAGGTGAGTGTTTTAACCCACTCACAATTACTAGAAGCTTTTATGTTTGTTAAATAAATTTTAGAAATGAATAGAAATTTATTTATGAGTATTTGGCATGTTTATTTCATTCATATCTGTTGAATTGCATTTTATTAAATTTAACAGTTAATTTAATTGATTTATTGCGTATTAATTGACTGTTGGAAATTTTTGTTGCATATGAATTGCTAGTTAACAGTTATATAATTTATTACTGACTATAAACTGTTAGATTAATAGTTGTTAAATTTAATTTGAATAAACTGCCAGTTATCACCTGTTATATATGATCATATATATAATTGTTATTGATTGATATTGATCGATGTTGTGATTGGATGATGGATGTGTTGTTGAATGAATGTTTTATTTGGATATCATTAAACTGCAAGTTAGTATGCATTTACATTTCATTCGGGATTGCGGTTTGAAATGATATACAACCGCAGTTTTATTTTTTTAAATTGCGGATTGAAATGATAAATATCCGTATCACTTGACCATAGGATAGAAAACTATATACAGGCACCGCGGTCTATATATAACTATTTTTAATGTGATTTCTATGGTTTGGATGGAATACGGTTTATAAAAATCTTAAATTTTATACTGAATAAATGTTTTCTTCCATATTTATATACATATGAAGTTGAAAATTTTGAAATAAAAAGGTGTATAAATCTCTTTATTAAAATGGAAGAAAATTTAGAAAATGGAGTTTGATAATTTATATCCTATGTTTAAATGTTAAGTTGGAAATTTTAAGATATGATATTTATAATTGGATTTTCCCAAAATAAATTAAAATGAATATTCTAGTATAACTTGAATTGGAAAATATATATAATTTATTACTAGAAATTAAAGTCTTATAAATTATGGATTCTATGTGAATATTCAAGGCTAATTAATAGAACATTTGATTTGAAAGAATAAAATCCAACTTTAGTTGAAATATTTATACTCAAAATGGATATACGTATATATATGAATTTATTGAAATGGTTTTGGAACTTGAAGCGATATTAAATTTTGGTTTTAACTTTAAATAAAGAAATGTATTGTAAAGCCACGAGAAATATTTCTTTTCAAAGTAACATTTAAGTTAAACCACTTATTTTATATACTGTTGAATATCCAAACCATTTAGTTTTGAAAGTAATGGTTTTAAAAACTATGGATTTCGAAGTATTATGTTGAAAGTTAATATTCAAATATTTGGTTACAAGGAATTATAAATTTTAAAAGTGGCATAATTTTTGGAAAAGATTTATATTTGGGAAATGATATCATTGATTTGGGTTTTATAAAATAATATCAAAATGAATCTTTTTGGGTTTTAAAGAAGAAATGATATCGTAATATTATGGTTTTGAAATGGATTATATTCTGGTTTTAAAGTATAAACTATTTTTAAATGACCGCGGTGTTATAATAACGATTGGTTGGCAAAGAGACCGGGATCGGATATGGACATACTCTCTGTCGATACCGAAAACCACTTTGACTAACCGTGTACGCGGTGGAGATTCCAGAATGAAGTAGGTTGGGGCGACGTTTCCTGTAAGGTAAATACGTGGACCCGACTCCCGTGAGTTGGCATAAGGTGGCTAAAACAGGAGCGATTGACGGGTTAATGAGGTCATTCCTCTGATCGGACACTCCTCTTCGATATTATACTTCGAATTTGGATTGATTCAGTGGCCACTTCTATTTTTGATTTTGGGGGAGTTTGTTCGAGGTGGGCGGTAGCTGCGGCTACGCGTTACCATCGACCCGGAAGCGTAATTGGTATATCTACCCTGGCATTGCCTAGTTGTGCCGTGTCACCTACCCTAGCGCGCCTTATACGATTTTAGCTTTGTACCATACCTATGGAGTGCCCTCTGACGACGCCTAGTACGGGGGAGATTACGGTACTGTATAGACTATGGGAATATATTCTGTGTTAAGGGCTATATGGGTAACCCCTTAACGCTATTTAAAAGTAAGTTTATTTTACAATTAGACACTAGTATAATAGCGCAATATACTACATAGTAAATAGTTTAACGGATCCTTAGGAGATGTAAATCCCGAGCATCTCTTGAGTTACTGCACTCATATTTATTTCTGTTAATTTAACTCACATAAGATCTTTTAGTTCTGACTCGAGTGTTTTGTCTTTTCAATTCGCTCGGGTCAGTCCGAGCGTTTCAGGATTTGAAGTTTAGCTCTGGAGGACGAAGACGAAGATTTTAATATTACTACCTACTATTTTATTCCACTACACTGTATTCCGCTGCATTGATATTGTTGGTATGTGAACTCTGATATTTAACTGTATAAAGAAGAATCAAATGTTTTGTAAACAGTTTTATAAACTGTATATTTTATTATTATATTTTATCCTTCCGCTGTGAGATTCTATTTGTTTATTTCTTCTCTGTTTTTCTTATTTACCCCATAACAATCCGCCCTTCCGTATGGTTTGAACTGGCACGTGTGTCTGTTTAAATCGTACGAAAGGGCGGGATGTTACAGTTTTTATATTTCCATTAATGATCCTTGGGATGTGCCAATGAAACGAGGCACATCCATATGCGTTTTATTCTATGTATGAAGGATATGTAACTTTGATGTATTGTTATTTTGACAACCGCTTCTAATAAGATAGTTGAATCAATTGAAGTCATTATCCATATTTCTTTATACTGCCGATGATATGAGGAGAAAGCGATGTTTATTGACTCTTATCTTTAAAACTTCGCTCGTCGATGTTCCATTTGCTTAAGTGTCTATTATGCCACTTAAGTATGACTTTATCGTCATTATCTCTCCTACTTGCCAAAAAGAGATGTTGTCCTTTTTTATGATGTTGAAACCCTATTTAGGGCATGGCATCCTTTATGAAAAAGGATACCATAGCTTTCACCTAATTATCCGTATCGATTATTCTGTTTAACTGATGATTTTAGCTAGCCTGACCCATGTGTTTTCAGTCGGGTCGGACCTAGTTATTTCAGGTATCATCTATTGGGATTAGCTTGAAGTTGATGTTGGATATCAGTTCTTCTTTCTCTTGAGTAGTTTATTTCTTCCGCATACTCTGATGTTTTTACATTTGATTCAATGTATATTGTGTGGTTGTGTACCACCTTTATTGTATGCATATTGTATTGTACTGAACGTGTATCAGTGTATATGTATATATATGATGTTAGTTACTGTTCTGTGACGTGATTTACATTCAGTTATTGTATTTTGTTCTGATAGATCCGTTAGCCACCTATAGTTTTGGATTAAGCATTTATTGGGTATGTCGACCCACTTGAGTTGAAAAGTTATAATGCATTTATCGACATATTCAATGGATGTTTAAGACAAAATTATAGATGGTCGCCCTTAACCAACCCTATTCCCAGCTTTACTAGACAGAATTACTTGTTAATTCTTTTTTCTAAGGTGGGTCATGGGGTGGGGCGTTACAATAACCATTGGATTCGTAGTTCTCTCGATGCTCTTTAACTTTGCAGTTGGAAATTTGTTGAATCGCTTTACGGATTTGAAGAAAAACGAGGAGGAAGATCATGTATTCTCAGCCATTCAAATAGAGGGAGGCGGCGGCTGTAACCCTAGCCCAATTTTGTTTTGCAAAAGTGAATATTGAGGTCCTTTTATAGAAAAATGGCAACGCACTATTCATCCAAAAAATTTCCGAACTCCAAACGAAGCGTGCCGCCTGGCGTTTATAATGTTTTACCCCTATTTCGAACGCAATGGAATATATATCGGGAGCCAATTCGATCAAATTTGAAAGATAAGTTTTTGAATCGACTATTTAAATTCAAAATTCACTCGAATCGATTTCTACGCGTTTTAGCTTGCCCTGGACAAACCGTAAATCCGATTGACACGAAATTTGAAACCATATAATAATTTAACATTACAGGTCTGATGAAATTGTTTTCGTCAAAATCCGAGACTGTTTGAAAAATGGCTATTTTAAATCGTCTATTAAATATTAAAATATTCAATTTTCACAAATTAACTTTTAATTAAATTTTAAAAGTTCTACAACATCATTCTAACTCCAATATGATTTAATACAACTTTACAAATCAATTTTAATCACATTAGATCCAATTTCCAATTATTTCTGTAATTTCAAATATTAAATTCTAGATTTAATTATCCAATTAAATCTAGATATTCGAAATAAAATTATTCGACTTGCAAATTTTACTTGTTAATATTTAAAATCAATTAAATATGCGAATTTCAAATGACAGAAATTCTGGGTCGTTACACAATAAATCTCTATTTCCTTTAGTGGTCTCAATTATTAATTACCTACGTTCCAATTTACTAAAATAATTGAAACTATTAATTGATGGAAACTTAAGAACTAAACACCGGGTTAAATTTTAAATCATTTTAAAATAATAGATAAACGTATACACTTACACTTTATATATCTAATTATATTTGAAGCAATTTAAAATTTATATTTGTTTATCAAAATAAATCTGCAGTAAAACTACTACAGTGGCCTTCCCATTTCGAAACTCGAAAATGAATGTCGATGATGCGTGCACTCATCGTCGAAATTATTTTCCAACGGTAGAGAGGGGAGTACAACTTATTTCTTTCCATAATTTCTTTAAAACAATTCTTTCAAATTATATTGAAATATTTATATCAGCAAATACTTCTAATAATCTTATTATTATATTTCAAAATCATTCAAAAGAAATTTTCAAAACCCCGGGACTGAATTTCTAAATTTCCAATTTCCATTTATATTATTCTAAATCTCATCCGTACTATTATTTATGAATATCATTACCTAACAACCAATATGTTGCAACCAAATATATATATATATATATATATTATTTTAAAAAAATTATATGTAGAAAATATAATGGCCAAAATTATTTCATTCACCTTTATTAAAAAAAATATTGTGTCGGTCAGTCCTATTGAGTGTTTAGAAATCCCTACTGATGTCATAGCGTCCCATGCATCCACCAGAATTTATAAACACAAAATGGAACAGATTAACACAATATTAAAACCTTTTTATAACACTAACAAATATGCTCTCTCATATATATACACTCAACGACTCCCATAGGGTATTACTACCCTATTAGTAAAGAGTCAGACCCTACAAAGTTAAGGTTTATCGCTAAACCAAAGCTCTGATACCAGATGTAATGTCCTGCCTTTTTGTATGCTTTAAGTCGACAATAAACCACACACATCAGAAAACCATACAGAAGGGCGGGTTGTTATGGGGTAAATAAGAAAAAGCAAGGAAAAAAACAAAATAGAATCTTGTAGTGGAACGACAAAATATAATAATCAAATAAATAGTTCATGAAGCTGTTTTACAAAATATTCGATTATACATATACAATACATATTAGAGGTACACATGCCATAGAATGGTAATTAATGCCGCGGAACAGTATGGATGTAGTGGAATACTATAATAAATAATAATAAATCTTCGTCTTCGTCCTCCAGAGATAAAGGCTTCAAATCCTGAAATGCTCAGGCTGACCCGAGCGAATTGAAAAGACAAAATGCTCGAGTCAGAACTAAAAGATCTTATGTAAGTTAAATCAACAGTAAATAATATGAGTGTTACGGCGTCAAAGATGTTTACGGGAATTGACATCTCCCATCCAGTGTCTAACGTTGGTGTAGTAACTCAAGAGATGCTCGGGATTCAAATCTCCTAAGGATCCGTTAAACTATTTACTATGTAGTCATATTTTGCTATTATAATAATGTCTAATAGTAAAATAAACTTACTTTTAAATAGCGTTAAGGGGTTACCCTTATAGCCCTTAGCACAAATAATGCCAATAGTCTATACAGTATCGTAATACCTCCTGATCGGGAGGCTACCAGAGGATGCTCCATAGGTACGACACAAATAGAAACTCGTAGTAAAGGCTCGGTATGGTAGGTGACACGGCACAACTAGGCAATGCCAGGGTAGATATACCAATTGCTATTCTGGCTGGTGGTAACGCGTAGCAGCAACTACCACCCACCTCGAACAACACCCCCAAAATCAAAAATCAAATGTGGCCAACGAATAAATCCAAAATTCAGAGTATAATATTGAAGGAGTGCGTCTGATCAAAGGAATAACCTCATTGGCCCGAGAATCGCTCCTGTTTTAGCCACCTTATGCCAACTCACGGAAGTTGGGTCCACGTATATACCTCACAGGAAACGCCGCCACCATCCTACTTCATTCTGGAACCTCCACTGCGTACACGGTTGTTAAAGTGGTTTTCGGGGTTGGCAGAGAGTATGACAACTTCCGATCCTGGTCTCTTTAACATCCAAACGTTATTATAACACCGCGGTCATTTTAAAATAATTATACTTCAAAAGCAGAATATAATATCCATTTCAAAACCATATAAATACGATATCATTTCCATTTTGAAACCCAAATCAATATGATATCATTTTTATTTCAAATATATCCTTTTTCCAAAATCATAGCACTTTCAAATCTATATAACATGAAAACCCATAGCTTTGAAACATAACTTCTAATACTTAAATGGTTTAAATATTAAATTCCTTTATATAATACAATAGCTCCTCTAATTTCACAAATAAATTCCAAATACCGATTTGAACCTCCAATTAAACCATTTCAATTTCCATATAATTCAATGCTTTAAATATTCCACCATTTCAAAACTAATTCTTTGGTAATTCCATATATATCAAATTTAATTACTATTATATAGATTTGAAATGTCTCCTTGATAAATCCAATATAATTTAAGTAAAACTTTAAACTTCACATAGCTGGATATTCTTTCAATTTATTTAACTTGATATAATCATATAAATCAACATATATTCATTTAAATGACTCTAAACCAAATCAAGTTATAAGAATCATACCCTTTAAACTCTTAATTTATTTTAAATCTCAAATCAAATTTTCGAGTATAATTCTTAAATAATTCAATTCAAACAAATTTCATATTTATCTTCCAACTTAATTTTTTTTATTAAAGTCATTAAAAACTCTATATATACCATATCTCAAACAGGTACATAACCGTATGGTATAAAACAATCAAATTCCATTATTAAACTTGTTTTTTATTAAACAAACTTATACATAGCTTAAATTCAAGAATTTAACTATGTATATATATAAATTTAATATTTATATAATATCAAAAATTAATATTTATTAAACCGTATATTTCTTTCCGAACCATAGAAAATCATTTCAAAATATTTTTATATATAGACCACGGTGTCTGTATAATTTTTTTTACCCTATGGTGAAGTTATACGGATATTTATCATTTCAATCCGCAATTAAAAATAAAAAATATGGTTATATACAATTTCAAACCGCAACCGCGAATGAAATAAAGTGCATAACAATTTGCAGTTTAAAACAATATAAAATACAACATCCATTCATCCAATATCAATCATCAATCATTTATTACAATCATCATCCAATTTAAATAATAACATCAATATAGAGCATATAATAAATATAGGAAATTACTGACAGTTTTATTCAATAATAAATTAAACAGTCCATCTAACTGGCAGTTTATATGGAATAATAAATTAAATAAAAATTTAATCTACTAAATTAAATTCAACTAAGATGATGATTAAAATATGCCAAACAATCATAGATAAATTTTAAATCACATCAAAAATTAATTTAACAAACATAAGAAATTTTAGAAGTTGTGAGTGGGTTAAAACACTCACCTTTTGAATTTAAATTAAATTTAAATCCAATTTAAACCCAAAAATTTGACAGTCTCGGAATCCATCCAAACTAGTGCTAAAATGTCCGGAATTCCAATATGAACCTAGCAGAGAAAACTGAGCGTAAAACGGATGACACATGTGAAAGTTATTAGCGTTAGAACAATTGAAATGAAAATTAAAATAAAATAAATAAATAGAACAAAACCCAACTCAGCCCATTGACACGTCATCATCTCCTATTTGCAGACGCGAGAACCTAAACTGCCATCAATGTACGCACGTCCCCTCTCCACACAAAGCCGTCGCTTTCTGCCGATGTTTGGCGCAACCACCATCGATACTCGCGACCGCCTCCACGAGCCGCCGTGCCCCCCACCTCGCGACGAACGTCCCTTCCCCAAATCGAGTCATAGTCAGCAGCCGCCACAAATTAAAACCCTATGTTGAATTTTGCGAAAAATCCGACCATTGAATCCCAAATAAACTGCATGGATGAAATCCCCTCGGTCCTCTCTTCAAAATCCAGAAAGGATTTCCCGATCAGACGAAGTTCATCGTCGAGCGATGAACGGCCGAAAATTGATTTGCGATTTCTGGAAAATCGATGATTCAAAACCAAAAACGAACTGCAGATCTGAGATGCGCACATCGAGAACTTCGATATATAATTTTTTTGAATTTTTTTGAGGATTTTGAAATTTCACTTTGATTTTTGAATTGCAATTGGATCTAGGGTTTGCAGCCATTGGAAAGAGGAGGAGCTGATGGAATTGTGCGCACAGATAAATGAGAAATAGAGGTAGGCTAGGGTTTATAACAGGGTATATATTGGCAAGGTTGAAATAGAATAGATGGACCCGATTTATAAACGCGTTGAACGATGAATGTCCCAAAAAGCCCGTTCAGACTCCGGAATGAAATTGGGTCAACCCATATATCAAGATAGATATTTTTAAATATTTTAAACGCGGTGGAACAGGTTTCAAGTCCAAATTCCATCGTATGAAGAAGTTATGCTAAAATCAAATTATTTCAAATTGATTTCAATTGAATTCAAGGCGTTTCACGTTCGTACGATCAAACGGCAAGTCCGATCGCTACGAAACTTGAAATCCTACAATAATTCACCGTTACAGATCCGATGAAACTGGTTTCGTCAAAATTCGAGTATGAGGCCAAAATGGCCATTTTTGCATTAATTAAATAAATTAATAAATTAAATCACCATTTAATTCAAATTCCAAAATTCATAAATTTTATCATCTTAGATTACTTTAGTAATTTATAACCCCTTTATAACCCATTTCCATATCAGTTTAAAGTAAATGAATTCACCAATTATTGTATTTATTTCATTTACTTAAAATAATCCCTTCTTAAAATTGAATCCAATTAATTTTAATAAATTCCAATTTAACCGATTAGATTCAATTCCAACCCTTTAGTTGAGTCTGTTATTACTTTGTAACGCAATTAACACTTGTCTCACATTTCATTCCATTTATATATTCAAATTTCCAATTTCCCTTTGTATTAACTATCATTTCCAAATATATTGAAGTTGTCAAAATATACATTTGTTAAAATTAGAACCTCAATTTAATTCATTC
The DNA here is from genome assembly GCA_030765085.1 of Allium cepa. Taxonomy (NCBI): domain Eukaryota; kingdom Viridiplantae; phylum Streptophyta; class Magnoliopsida; order Asparagales; family Amaryllidaceae; genus Allium; species Allium cepa. Next base: position 683,873,509 of record CM060928.1, read on the forward strand.
AATAGGTTTTATTCCTTTATATTAACTTATGAATAAAATATGCATTTCCATTGCTTGTTACATTTACACTTTACAATTACAGTTCTTACCCACATTAATGAGACAATTTATTTTCATCTAAATGTAATTGTTTTCCATTATACTGATAAACTTTATTTCCATGTCTTATAATACAACAAATTGTCCAATATGAATAACCTTAATATTGTCCACAAATATTACCTTAATTAACATTAACATAATATTAAATTATAATTATTGTAATAGATTTCCAATTTTAAATTAAAAAGCTACATAAATAGGTAACATACAATAATCGTTACTTTAACTTTTAGTCACATTAATAAGCTTTTATTACTCACAATCAAAGTTCCCATTTATTATCATTAATTGGCCTTTCATCTACAATTTATTATGTATTATTCTATCAATTGATATAATTTTGATCTATTTCCCAAATCTACTAATTTCAACAAATTAAAACTTCACAATTGGTCAAATTAATTGAGATTGCGCTACATTTATTATTTATCAACTTGCTTAAACCTTATTCCTAAATTTACATTCAGTTGCTATTGAGGAATATTATTTCATTGGTAAATTTAAATGCCTACTTTTATTTGCTTATTCTAAATTTTATACCCAAGTGCAACAATTTACACTTTCCATTGTTATAACAATTTGAACTCCATTCTAGTTATTATTTTTATTAATAATTCACAAATTCAACATTCCCATTTGTTTCTTATATTTTACTTATAACCAAGTATGACAATTCACATTATTTAAATTAATTGCAATTTCATTTTAAATTGTTAATTTTAATTACAACTGCAACATTTAATTTCTAACATTCGCTCCAATATAAATTAAATATTTTTATTTTTTTCTAAATTTAATTACAAAATCTTGTTAATTTAACCATTTTAATTATTGAAATTTATGGTCGTTATATAAAATCCGTTAAAGGGAATATGGGTAACGTCTTAATGCTATTTTGATACTTTTACTTTACTGTAGACATATTATAATAGTGTATTGTACTACATAGTAGGTAGTTAATGGATCCTTAGGAGATGTAAATCCCGAACATCTCTTTAGTTACTGCACCTACGTTACACACTAGATAGGAGATGTCAATCCCCGTAAACATCTCCGACGCCATTACACTCATATTTATTTACTGTTGATTTAACTTACATATGTTCTTTTAGTTCCGACTCGAGTGTTTTGTCTTTTCAATTCGCTTTGGTCAGCCTGAACATTTCAAGGTTGAAGACCTTATTGTTGGAGGATGAAGACGAAGATTTCACTATTATTATCTATTATATTTATTCCACTGCATCATGTTGTTACACCGAATTTATTTATTTGTTTCTGATTTATGTAAATCTGATTTTGTGTTGTAAAAGAATAATCAAATGTATTTATAAAATAGCTTCATGAACTATTATTTGATTATTATATTTTGTCATTCCGCTGCGAGATTCTGTATTTGTTTATTTCTTTCTCTTTTTCTTATTTACCCCATAACTATATGCCCTTTTGAATGGTTTGAGTGTGACATGTGTGTCTTCTTAAAACATCCAAAAAGACAGGTCGTTACAATTGGTATCAAAGCTTTGGTTTAGCGATAACCTTAGCTTTGTGGGGTCTAACTCTTTAGAAATAGGGTTGTAATACCGTAGAATGAGTCGCTAAGTGTATATGTAGGAGACAGCGTATTTGTTAGTGTTATAAAAGGATTTATGTTGTGTTAATTTGTTCCGTTATGTATTTAAAAATTCTGGTTGATGTATAGGACGCTACGACATCGATAAGGATTTCTAAACACTTAATAGGATAGACCGACATAATATTGTTTTGAAACATGGGTAAATGAAATAATTTTGCCTATCATAAATTTTATATATAAAGTAATAAATTTTATAAATGACATAGTTGGTTGAAATATATTTGTTTGCCAGGTAGTGAAATTTATAAATACTTGTTGAGAAATGAGATTGTAAATAAAATAAATTAGAAATTTTAGAACTTAAGTTCCGAAATTTTTGAAATTTCTTTCAAAAGATTTTGGAATATAATATTAATATTATTTAGAAGTACTTTCTGGTATGAATATTTCAAGATGATTTGAAAGAAATGTTTTAAAAGAATTTTTTTAAAAGAACAGGTTATGTACGCCCCTCTTTGTCACTGGGAAATAATTTCGGTGATGAGTGCATGCATCATCGACATTCATTTTTGAGTTCCAAAGAGGGAAGACCGTTGTAGTAGTTTTACTACACAATTGCTTTGATAAATTAATCTTAATTTTTGAATTCCAATTATGATTTGGTATGATTATATATATATATATATATATATTATTTTAAAAGGAGTAAAATGGACCCCGATTGTTTAGTTCTTAAGTTTCTATAAATTCAAAATTAAAATTATCGTGATGGATAGAATCTTGACTATATTAATAATTGAAAACTTCTAAAATAAAAATAAGAAAGTTGGTATTAAAATGATTAATAAAATAGATAAGGAACTAAAATTTTGTAAACGGTAAATAAAAAGGAAAATGAAAATAAGAAATGGTAACTACCGAACATTTTTGTTAACTAAATAAATAGGAGAAACTTGGATAATATTCAATTTCAATCTTAAAAGCATAAATATAACTCACCAATGTAACGACCCAGAATTTTTAGAAATTAAAATTTGAATATTTAATTAATTTTAAATATTAATAAGAGAAATTTATAAGTCAAATAAATTTTTATTTGAATTATTGAATTTAATTGGATAATTAAATCGATAATTTAATATGTTAAATTATGGAAATAATTGAAAATTGGGTTAAATATGATTGAAAATGATTTGTAAAATTTTATTTTATCATATGGTAGTTAGAACGATATTTTAGAACTTTTAAAATCGAATTAAAAGTTAATTTGTGAAAATTGAATATTTTAATATTTAAATCGACTAGTGAAAATAGTCAATTTTTGAACAGTCTCAGAATTGAACGAAACCAGTTTCATCGGATCCATAATGTGATATTATTGTAAGGTTTCAAATTTCGTATCAATTGGATTTACCGTTTGTCCGGTACAAATTAAAACGCCTAGAAAATCGCTTAAATCGGTTTAATTTAAATTGAGCGTTTACAGCCATAACTCGCACAGATGTCCGAATTAGCTTCCAAAACCTGTTCCATTGTGTCCGAAACGCGGGATAAACCCTAGAAACACTGGTTACGGCGCGTAAATCGAAGTTCAGAATTTCCGGATGAATAGTGTTCGATTTTCTTCTATAAATAGGCTCATAAATCCAAAAAAATAAAAAAAAGAAACCCTAACCCTAATCAAAACTGCACAGCCGCCACCCTCCCCATGAATGGCCAGAAACGTCCCAACTTCCACCTCGATTTTCTCCTCATCCATCGACAATTAGCCTTAGGTTTCAACTAGAGAATTGAAGAGGACATCAAGATCTACAAGTTCAACGGTGGAGATCGTGTTTGGAGCGACGATGGGGGAGATAAGGAGCCGCGTGCGTGGCCGTTGTCCTCGAGATTCGTGCAACATAGGGGGGGCCGAGTTCTATTGCCTTCAGGCCGAGTATGGAGGGGGTTGAGCCCTTCGCGGTGGCGGTAGTTTGATCGAGTTTCGTCGAGCGAGGTGGATGCAAATTGAAACCCTAGCTTGATGGTTGTGGGTTCGGCCTTTCATTTGATTTCCTGTAGTGGAAGATGCGTACGTGAGGGAGATGAAGGGCAAGGGGGATGTGCGGTCCAGATTTGCATGTGGATGGATCAAGGGCGGTGATTAGAATAGGTTTGAAAATTAAAATATAGTTGTAATTAGTTATATAAAAATCGAGTAAACTTCATAATATCATAACTTTTTCATACGAGGTCGAAAACGCGCGAAACTAGTTGCGTTGGAATCGTATCGTCGAGCACTACGCGATGGAGTTGGTTTGGAGTCGTTTGGAGTTAGTGAGAATTTCGTGTAAAATTAAACGTATTCGAAATAAATCGCTAAAACGGAATTTAAAATCAAGGTGAGAATTTCTCACTCAATCGAATCAGTTTCGATTTTATTTTAAATAGTTAGATTTAAAATATTTGAATGCATGTTTGAATGTTGATTGATATATATTGATTGTTAAAATAGACATTATACGCCGTTAGTAAGCGGATGTTATTTATTAAAAACATATACCGCGAATATTTCATAAACAGTGAAATTGGTATTATATATAGTAGCAATATATATATATTGGCATATGTATATATTGGAGTTGTTGATTCCCCGCATTTTTTTAGCGGATGAGACCCTATTGCGCCGTTATTAAGCGGATAATATTTAATAAGAACATATACCGCGATAATTTCGTACTGGAGCGAAATTGGTATTGTGCTAATGTTTGTGGATGCAAGAAAACAGGTTCGAGGGATCCAACTGGATTCCTCAACAGTTTTTATTTGATTTCAGATATTTTGATATTTGATGGATTATCATATCGATATATGATATTGTTGTAGTCGTGATTGACTATTTGGTGTGTAGCATCATTGGACCAAATTTGGAATTTTAAAATGATTTCAAAGTGATTTTTGAAAGTGTACGTTATAAACTATTTTTGGAGTTGATTCATTTTAAAATAAATAAACGTTATAATTTTTAAAATTATAAAAATTATGATTTTTGAGAAAAATAGTTAAAAACTGATTTTTGAGAATATGATGCTAATGATTTTATAAAATAGTTTAATCGGGATTTTAGAATTGATTGTGAAAAGTTTAAATATAGGATTTATAAAATTTAATTATTTTATGAATCAAAATGGTGAAATAATAAAGGAGATTAAAGACGTTTTAAAAGGATAATATAAATTGATTTATATTAAGAGATTTATAAATGGATATTGAAATATGGACATTATAAAACGAGTTTTTATAAGTGTTTGAATGAAGTGAAAATGAATTTCATAATTGAATGGAATTTATAGAATTTTAAACAGTGAAGTTATAAATGAAATTTTATAAACAGTAGGTTTATAAGATTTATAAAGTTATTGAAAGAATGAATTTTGGATAAATAAACAATCTTATAAGTTATAAGATTTATAAATTGGGAAGTTAAAAGAACGATTCTGTAAAATAATCGTTTTATAAGCATTAAATTTATAATGTGAACCTTTAGTTTATAATTAAGTTATAAATCGAATAGATTAATAAAGGAGATTTATAAAGGAAGTTGTTATAAAATAAATAGAAATAGAATTTATAAACGTTGTTTTATAAATTCACAAACGACTTATTTTGATAAGTAAATCGTTATGATTTATTTATGGAGTTATATTCACGTTTTGACTGTGAATAATCCTTTAAATAAAATGAATAAAAGGATGAAAATTGTTAACATAGTATATTCACGTTTTTGAATAGTGAATAATATGTTAAAGAAAATGTTTAGAATGTGATATTTTAAATTGAATTAAAACGATCTAACGATGTTTTAAAAAGTGTTGAGATTCGAAACCATAGATTTCAACATTTATTGTTGAAATAGACGTTTTCGAGAAATAGAAGGAAATAGTAGACTATAACACTGTTGTTATAGTAAATGATTTCCGAAAGGAAATGTTTTGTATAGTATTGGGATTTATATATATATTTTAATTTCGAATCCCTATACTAGTGATTTTGGGTTGTCGTAACGATGTTTTACGTAACATTCGTTTTGGCCCAAATAAATATGTTTAAGAGAATGATTTCCTTAAAGAATGAAATATGTACTTATTTTTGATTTAAGTATATTGAATATTTTCCAAGTGTTGAAAATAAATAAAATTTGTGAATTACTTATGAATAAATAAGTATGGAAATGTTTTTCCAATGTGAAATGAAACGTTTTGAGAATTTATCTTTTTGAAGATAAATTGAAATGAATTATTGAAATCATATGCATGGATATTTTGAAATGTAAATTCACTAAGGAATTTATAAAAGAAAGTGGGATTGGTTTAGAAAAATAAATATTGATTTATTTTTGAAGTATTGAAATTATATATCTTGTAAAGATATTTTGGAAAATAAATAATTTGGAAAATTATTTGGAAACTGGTGATGTGTGCATATCAATTGGTAGTTCAATAACCGACTATCAATATTTCCCTTTGAATGGGTATTTGATGTGATTTGTTTGAATGTGAATGCCACACTTATTTTTGAATAAGCGCTCACTATTCGGGTTAACCGGGAAAGGACCATGGGGTCGTATAACCCATTCCGAATATGTGATACGTCGTTATAATTGCATTGAAGATCGGTGTTGAAGACCCGGTATTTGCGAGAGCGATAGGATGACCTGTCGATTTACTCTGCACCGAGTAGCTACGGTATAGAGTTCTCCATATGTGATGGTGAATCCGATCAGGATTGTGGATATCCGGATTGCAAGGACTTTTTGTAAGTGCCTTCGGTTTTGTTCGATCCCGGAACAGACTTGTATGGATTGTATGTCTGACATTACAAGTTGAGATATAAAGCCGATTTCATTCAAATATATTTCTGTTGGTGGCGAAGAATTTATTCTTTTAGCTTAACACCCTTCTCTGAGACGTACGAGCTCAGAGGTTATATAGTTGAAGTTATCAGCGATATATTCCCAATTTGGTAATGTGACATGCTGAGTGTTGTTGTAAATGATCATTGTGTTGATTATTTGTGATAGGATCATTTATTTGATCGTCTATCTTAGTGATCATTGTGTTGATCATTTGTTGACCCAAGGCATGGCTTTTGTATAAAGTATGTTTTTGTGGACGTGACTTCGTCGAGCCTCACACCCCGGAAATGGTCAAAACAGGAAAGATGCGGCAAGGTTATGAGGGGTAGCACCCTTTAGGATATGTACATTTCCTTCTGGATAGAGGTGATATCATGGTATGGAGCCCAGATATTTAACCTATGTGGTTACTACGAATTTATTACTTTGTGGTTGTTGGCTATCGGGATCCCGTGAGAAAGGTCGTTTACGATTGGGGAATGGCGTGCTCGTGTCAGTAGTTACCCAGTTAGGGGTAACCCGGCCTTGTGTTGGCAGAGTTCCGGTTTGGTTCTCGGGGATGTCTTTCCAGAGGCATACTCATGTGGCAATGGAAAGTTCCTTGGCCTGACCATTTGTTGGAAATCCAAAGAAACAATACGAAACTTGTACGGTATTAGTTGTAGAACCTATCATTCACTTATGGTGTCGCAACACTATTTGGATGGTAGCTATAGTAGGCATACGATAATGGTCGTATGGTGGCTAAGATTTATATTCTACTTTCAAAATGAATTTTTCCCCTACACTATGCACTAATAATAATATGAAATGTTATTTTAAATGCGTATCAAGCATCTTTGACTATCATAAGGAGAAATCTCCTCCGATTCTGCGTTTGCATTGTGTGTGTGTGCGGGAGGCCTTATGGTAGTCTCATTTTTAAAAGCATTGCGAATTGATTAAAAATATTCCTCTATTTTGATTTTAAGATAAATAAACTGTTTTGAGTTCTCACACCAGTCACATGACTGACTTGGAGTTTATTTTTTTCCTTCCTAAACTCTGGATGCCCACCAATTTTCACACGGGCAGTCAAGAGTTAGGTTTATCAGGATATTCTGGATATTCTGGAGTTGCTGGAGGCAAGATGGATGGCATGGCGTATTACTAGTTTATATAGTATTTCTTTTTCCGCTGCACTTTTGTTGTTGTTTGATGTTGTACACTCTGATGATATGATGTAATGAAATGTATAAAATGTAATAACTGATATAGTTCTTTGTTTAAAGATTATTCATTTATTAATATATGTTGTTCCGCTGCGAATTGTGAGATTCTGATGTTGTTCTGTTGTTTTCTGTTCTGTTTCCTTTCTCTTCTCTTTTCTTTCTATTTTAAAATTTTCTATCTTCTTTTCCCTATCTAAATTTTCTATCTTTTTCTTTTTCTTTTCTTAAATATTTCTTAAACCCCTAAGGGTTCGTATTTTCGTTCATCTTGAATAAAGCGATGGAGATTAGTGTCTATTCAAGGAGTACGGATTTACGGGTCTTTACAACCAAAAAATTAAAAAGTTGAAATGTTAATAAGAATATGTAATAGAATATTGTACAAGTAAATTTGGGAAAATGAAATTTTTCAATGGAATTACTTATATAAATAAGAATTCTAATGTTATAAATTGTTATAAACTTAAGTTAATAATTTGAAATATTACTAATTAAATGGAATAGAGGTGAATAATGTAAGAAAATTTTTTATAAGCTTAAGTTAACATTTTAGCTATTTATAATCGGATTTAATAAAAATGGTGAATATAGTAAGTAATGGATTTTAAACTTAAGTTAATGTTGAAGCCATTTATAATTACATAGAGCACTATATTAATTGAATGAATATAACTTCACGAAACATTGAAATGCATTAGAAATGGAGTTAATATTTAATAATACTATATATGGAAGAATGAATGTAAAAAAGAAATAATCTATAAATGGTGAATTTAATTGTAAAGAAACATACTTGATAATGTCTAATCCAATAATTGAAATAAAAATTACTTACTTAAGCAATGAATGTAAAGTAATAAAGTGAAAGAAAATGGTAGTGCATGAATAATGGAGAAATGAATTTTGTTAAGTAATAACGAATGAAATTAATGGAAATGAACATTATATGAATAAGAAAAGAAAAATAAATGAAAGAAGGGGAAATCAAACTAAATTGTAAATGTGGAGTAAACTGAAATAAAATGTCTACAGTACTTCGATAGTGAACTTGTTTATGATCCAAATAAATGAAATAGATATAACTTATGTAAGTAAAGAATGTAAATTATGAAATAAGCCTTACATGAGTGAATGAAAATTTAAGTCTTTGTAAGAAACGAACGTGAATTAAAGAAAATCATTGTATGGGTGAATGAAAATTTAAATCTTTGTAAGTAATGAACGTGAATTAAAGAAATTCAATGTATGAGAAAAAAATGAACAATAAATGATGTGAAAAAGATAAATAGAGTAAATTAAAAAAAAGTGTTGAATTCCTTGATGTTTGGTTTATGTACTGGTTGGGAAAGGATACTTCTATTTTTTTATAGAGACGTATAAATAACCTATAAACTTTTATCTACGACTGTTGGGTGTATAGTTTACTTCGTAGTTTATTTATCATTTTGTATGACTAAAGGTTTCTAAACCTGAACAAACCTATTGATGGTTGTTATGGATGTAAAAATTGATATTGTGTGATGATTGTATGATTTGTTGTTAGCTTGTATGGATTTGTTTTTGTTATTAATTGAAAACAACTTAAAATATTTCATTTTTATGCAATTATTAACATCTTTGGATTATATAAGTGGAATACGGGTTATGGAAGCAATTGCTACTGCTTTTGGTTTCATAAAATAAGCATTGTTTGTCCGACAAATAGGTACGCTCTTGCATTACGGTTTCATAGCGCTATTATATTGTTTTTCCCATGGTTTGATATTTTAAATTTATTATAGAAAACATACCACTAAATTAAACCCTAGTTAAAAAAGATAAAAGCATATATGTTTTTACAGAAAATGATTTAAGTACACAATGAACTATATGTACTTGTTGATATACAAAATTATATGAGTACATATGTGTATATGTGTGTTATTTAATAGAGATAGTGTTCTAAATTTATGTAGTTTGTAGGTTAGTTAATTACATATCTATATTTATATGTAACGACTGTTGTGTGTGCATTAAAGATTTTTCTGGTCTTTTCTCCTTCCCATATGAATGTGCTTACATGTTGTATCCATTTCTCAAGTGTCTGAAATTTTCTTACCTGTTTATTTTTAATAATTTCTAATTTCTAACTTCATAGTAATTCAATGATATTACATGTCCAAATTTAATTTCAAATACCTTCCATGCAGATTTTACAGAAATTTTCAAATGTAACTAAAGAGGAAAAGGACTTTCTTTCAGAAAAAATGTACTAGGCTGGAAGATGACAAATATGCTATGGACTGATCTAGTCGCATAAAAGTGTGGGAGATGAAAGTTAATTTTTATCTACTGAGATGAAAATTATGGTAAACAACTGAATGGGGAAACACATTTAAGACAACTGGCTGAACAAAGACTCCACAATCTTGAAATGAAACTTCAAAAGTTGGAAAATTTTGAAGAGGATAATGTGGAGAAAAAACAATTTCAAAGAAAAAAGTGAAGCTGAAAAGGTACGGAAAAAAGAAAGATAGTTGGTATGATGCGGATAAATAGTTCTGCTAATTTTCCATGTTTAATTTGATGCAAACTAAAGATTTCGTTCTAGAAACTGAAGACGGTTTAAAATCTGAAAATACCAAACAAGATAGTGAAGAAATTGCTTCAGAAAAACCAATTGTTGTTGAAGATGTCAGTCCTAAAGAACAAAAAAAGAAGAAGAAGCAAAAGAATGTTGAAAAGTGTCCACTGATGAAGCATCTTACTGAAAAACAATAAAAAAATATAAAACTTTTTTTCAATGTTTTGGGAGGAAACAAGTGAGTAATTAAACAACTTTTGACTCATACAAACTATATACTAAACATGTGTTAAATTAATTATTAGTTCTATTTTGGTTCTGTTTTAGTTTAGTCAACTATCAGTATATCTATCAACTACTATACACTCACACACTTACTCAAAAATAAACAAAAACTAAACAAAAATAAAAAACGATAAATTAATTTATCTTTAACTTTCATACATACTTCCATAAAGGCTTCTACTTTGTTTTACTACCAAATTCAAACAACATGGTACGTACTAAACTGTAACGACCCGGAAAATTTCGATCCCGAAATTTCCAGATAGTTAGAGGAAAGAAAAAAAGATAGAAGATGATGAACAGAAAAGAACACACAATCTCACATTCACAGCGGATAAAATATAATATCAATAATAATAGTTATACAAAGGAAACTATACTTGTCAAATTACACTTTAATATATATCAGAGTTACAACAGATTTACAATCAAAGAACGGATAAATCAATCTATTTCAGATACTATAATATATCATATCAGAAGCTCTCCATACGTTCTTGCTCTCCAACTCACCTCCTGAGCTCCAGAACGTCCTTACCTAAAAATATGTAATACTCGGTCTGACCCGAGCATTACATCAAAGTAACACCCGGGTCAGGCTGGAAACCAGCGTGAGTAAACCCATCTAACATGAATGACAAAAGCATTCAACTTATATAAACCCGGGGTAACTTATATCAATTTTCAACTTCACAAGCTATTATAGACATTACTTATTTCACACATCACTTTCTAAGTACCAAAACTTAGATTAAATGGTTCAATTCACTTAAATCATTTCAATTCAAAGTATTGATTTCACATAGCAACTTATAAAGAATCGAAGTGGTTTCGAGTATTTACTAATACCCGACTCTGGTCTCTTCGAAATCAATATCAACTTAACTTATATTATTCAATTGAAATACAACTCAACGTCAAGTACATGATGTCACCTAATTCATCAACAATAGATAAAACATCATCACAGTTTAAATCAACATATCTTATCGCATAGCATCACAAACCACATATTAGGAATAACAATTAATCAAAGACTTCCAATATCGTTCTATTTACCTTTAATTACATTTATGTAATTAACCCTTAATTAATTTCACAAATTAATTATCCTTAACCCAATATGGTAATTAACCTTTAATTATTTCATTAATTAATTGCTAACCATAAATATTAATCACCCTTGATTAATGACATCAGTAATTAACTACCTTAATTAATTTATCAAATAAATTAATTACTCCTTAATTATCTCTAATTAATTCCCTGATTAATTATACAAAATAATTTGATCCAAATTACTTTCACAAACATCTTCTACTAATTACATTCAGTAATTATCATTAATTATTTTACTAAGAAATTATACTTAATAAATTTTATTAATTAATTATCAAACCATCAAGTGATTAAAATTAATTAAACTTAATTAATTAATTTAAATCAATCACATTGAACTCCATTAATTACATGAAGTAATTAATTTCTAAATTACTTCTATTAAGTAATTAATTTCTAAATTACTTACATTAACCATTCTTTAATTACTCCGTTAAGTAATTAACTTAGATTAACCATCATTAATCACATAATTAAATTATCTTTAATTATTCATTGATTAAAGATTAATTATTTAATTAATTAACATTGATTATAAATTAAATGCTTAATTAATAATCATTAATCATAAATTAATAATCTAATTAATGATCTTAATTATCAATTGATTAACCCTTAATCAATTATTTATTAATCCCTAATCATAAATTAATTAAATTAACTAATTACTTCTTAATTACCTCATTAATCCAATTGACTTCAACTCATTAAATCTTAATTAAATCTTAAGGAAAACATTTCTTAATTATGACTAATTTGTCATTAACAAATACATTTGAAACAAATTTACTTTTGAACTTATCTTAAGATTTCATTTCAAATATGAAATTTAAAATGAATTTAATTTAATCTTAAACAAAATTTTAAACAATTTAAACTTTTTTTTAGATTACAAGACAAAGAAGTGTTTGTCTTAGAAAGAAATTCATTAGAGTTTGAAACTAAATTCAATTCAAAATTCAATAATTTAAATTTACACTTTGTTTAAATCTTTCAAATTTTAAAAACTTCTTTTATTTCAAATCTGAAATAAATATTTTAAATCTTTAATCTTCGCTTTTTAAATTTAACTAAAAATCTTGCTCACATTTTTAAAGCTTCAGTTTTAAAATTTCAACTACTTACCTTTATAAAGTAGTTTAACAAGTTTAAGTTTAAAAACTTTATATTATTATTATTATTAAAAACTGAGATTTAAAACTAAAACTTGAACTCTAGATTTTAAACATGAATTTAAAACTAGGTTTAAACTTTTCTTTTACATTTACAAGCTTCAGGATTTTTTTTTTGAATTTTTTTTTTTTTTAAAACCAACAGATACTTCAGGTTTTATCAAACCTGTAAAACAATGAAATACTCGAGGCTTCCCAAATCTACTTCGAGTTCCAACCCACACTTCCCTGAGTATATCACCCTTCTGCTTCGAGTAATTCACAAAATCCACTCGAGCAAAAATCCAACATCACCAAACTTCAACAGAAAAATAGGGCCGTGCACATGCATGTAGCCGGCCGTCATCTCCGATCATCAGAGGTGATCGCTCCACATCCAAAATCACTTCATCATCCCAACTCGATCGCCAGGTTAACTTCATCTCAACTCGAATTCGAATTCGAGTCTTAATCTAAACCTGTAGCAAAACTTCAGAGACCAATGCCTTAACCTGGAAGTTTGTCTCGCTAGCACAATTCTGACCATCGGTGTCGTTGAAACTCCAGCCAAACCTTCTTCCACAACCAAACTTCCATCCCCAACAAGCTTGAAGCTCTCGATCCACAACACTGGCCGAAAAGATCGAATGTATCTTGCCCAGTAAACTAGGGTTCAAAACTGCAAATCCCAATTTCAAACTCCAAATTGAAATGCAACCCAACCTGATAAATTTTCCCCTCAACCTGATCCTTCCTCCACCTCCAGGAGGCAATTCCGACCATTCGAACCCATAGATCACCAGAAACTTCCTAATGACCAATTTCTGGTTAAACCAGAAATGCAACTTCAACCTTAATCTAAAAATTAGGATTATAGTTTTAAAATTCACATTTTAGATTAAGGACTTGATTTATAATCCTGAATCCAAGAATTACTAACTTGAATTTTCACTGATTTAAATGTTTGATCATCTGTTTATGGTTCCAGAGACCCTTCCATATTTTTTAACTTAAATAAAAATTTAAACTAAAGTTTATGATGAAACAAACATATTTTATTTAAGTCTTAAATACAAACCAGGATTTAAAACAAGAAATAATGTTTTTTAAATCAAACAGAGGCTTGAAAATCAAAGAAACAGAGATGCTACAGGTAAACAAGCATGCATACCTCATTTCCACACATTCGTGTTCATGCAGACAATTTTTTTTTTCATTCACTTCAATGATCATCACATGCAGTTCAATATTCAGAGGGTTTTTTTAAAATTGTTAAAGAGTAATCTACTCACCAGACAGAAAGAATGCAGAGGCCGGGTTTACTTGTTCCAGGCTTGTTTAATTTTTCGAACTTCTTTTGTTTCAATTTTGCTTGCTGTTTGTTGAATTGATCTCGAATTCCTGTTGTATGCTTACTTGATCAAGTTGAAGTTGAACCTGTTGTTGAAGCTTAGTTGAATGTTGAAACAAGCTGAAGCTTTTCTTTTTTTTTTCTAGAAAGTTCACTAGTTTTTGAACAAATTTGTTTACAGGCTTGGAATTTGTTTACAAGCTGAAGTTTGGATATTAACATCTTTTTGATCTAAAATTTCTTTGTTTGGCTGAGAAAACAAAACATTCCAAATTGGAAGAGAGGAAGTATATGTCTTATAAATTAAAATATGATTTATTGAAAATATAAAAGAAAGTAAAATTAAAGGTTGACACATGTCAAAACCTTACATTTGTCATTTATCATTAATTACATTACACATATTCATATATCCTTGCAATTGCCTTAAAACCAACTTAATATGTTTACAAGTGTTAAATTTCTTTTATTACATAAACTTTTTTCTCTTTATAAAATTATTTAAGTACATATACATTTATGTTTTACATTTACATATATATATAATGTTTGTCTCTTACTCTACTCAACTATTTAACATATGTTATTAAAAAGCTTATATAACAACACTTGTAATTAGGCATGAATAAATTAGTTTTTAAATGGTTAAAAAGCTTTTATAATTAATTTCCTAATTAATAAATACATATCTTAATTTATATAAATTAAAACCCTTTAAAAGAAAATAATACAAAACAACTATATTCTAAAATCATATAAAAAATATATTTAAGATATATATATTCTTTGGATATCAATATTTTAATCCAACTTCAAATTTAAATTTAAATTCAATTCACATATTACATTTGTAAATAATAAAATTCTATTTTAAAATCTATTTATACATATATTTAAAAACATCACATTACTATTATCGTTTGAAAATAACAATTTCGTCAAGACTAAATAATTTATAAAGGAGATTATTAAATAATTATCTTCCCAGATATGAATATTAATCATCAAATTTATTCGTTTCATTCTTAATAATCAGAACTCCTATTAATTTACCCAATTATTTATCGATTATAGATGTCTAGAATTTCGGGATATCACATTCCTTCCCCCTTTGAATCTTTTCGTCCTCGAAAAGGAACAAAGCCAAAATTTTATTAAAATGCTTATTTTTAGAAAAATCATTCTTTGAAACAATTTTAAAATACTTTTAAAATCTACATAATACTATAAAGTGGTTTTATAAAAATACTTTTTATAACTCGATGTCCTAACCAGTCTGTCCTTGTTCTTCTAGAAATTCGGTCATACGTTGATCAGGCATATGACTGAAAATCTGCAAGTGCTTAGCAGACCCATTTTCAACATCCAGTGAAAATACTTTGAAAATAATTTTTTTATTGAAAATATAGAAAACAATATTTTTTTTTTTTGAAAATAGAGGATATATCTTTGGTGAGAATGCTCTGGAAATCATCACCCCCATCCATGGTCACAGTTACATTCCAGGGTTACGTTGCCGTCGTAGCAAAAGTCCATGTAACTGCAGGCTCTTTGCGGCCTCTCGATTACGCCATGGAACCCACACAACAGATCACAGTTACATCCAGGGTTACGTTGCCGTCGTAGTAAAAGTCCATGTAACTGCGGGCTCTCAGCGGCCTCTGATTTTTGCTGTCGAAATGAAACCTCTCCACTCCTACATAGGTCGTAGTCTGCTGTCGCAGTCCGCCGATATAAAATCAAACGCAGATGGTTGGCTCTCAGCGGTACACACGACTTTTGCTATGTTATACCATAGGTTGCAGTCTACCGATATAAAATCAAACGTAGACTGTTGGCTCTCAGCGACACACATGACTTTCTCTATGGTATACTCTGCTCATAATCCCCAGGAACTAGTTTTGTCCGGACTCCTCACAGGATCAAATTTAGAACCACCCCTGAGGCTCAAGGCAGCACCACCCCGTGGCACTCCTGAGAAGTTCATTTCAAGGGAGCCCCTCTTTCCCCAGAGCCATCATCAAAACATTTTGTACTATACATATATAGTATCTTTAAATCATACACCTAGTATGATCTCATACAAAACTCCTTTACATAAAATCGATTATTCAAAATCGATAATTCTTAAACTAGGCTTTCTAAATTCAATATTGATTTTACCCAAAAATCAAAAGCCTTTCCAAATCCAACGGTTTCCAAAACCTTTTTCCAAAATCCTCATATGATCCTTTATATATAGAGATATATATAAAATCCTTGATAAAAAATTTTTTTGATCATTTTAAACTTGTATAAAACTCCTTTTATACTTCAATTCAAAAACTCTTTTCTTCTGGCAAAAGATTCAATAAGGGGAGTTTTATCTTATATTACTAGGATATATAACTTTATTTATCCAAAATCAAATATTCAAATTTGATTACTCCTTTCAATATCATTTTCATTCAGATCCGTACGATGCACACATATCATTCGTATGCTATACCAATCTGATCGCTTACTCGATCACACAATTTCACTTCCGAACTAGTATCGTCCACTCGACTTCCTAGTGCGGACACAGATCTGGTTTCTTGATCAGAAACCGTCATTCTCCTTGCATAGTCATAACTATGATATAGAATATCCAGAACCAATCAACAATCCATATCCAGGTTCGCCGTCGAAAATCGAGTGAAAAATCCCGCTCGGATCAAAATAACTATCTCGAAATTCTGTGCTCGAATCTGGATCAAATCACTATGCGAATAGAATAACATACGTACACCCTACGTATTTATCTTTATTTAGTTATTAGCCAAATCAGTTCCATTTCTATTCACATTTACTTAAATTTTCATTTACTAACTCACATTTCCTTTAATCCATTTGGATTATCACCTCTATTCTTATCTCGATTGGGTATTTAACCCATAACAGTTTGAACTCCGACCAGTTTATTTAGGAAATAGTTTGAAAAATTTAAAAATAGATAAGTAGTTGGAAAATAATTACTAGTTTGTAAAATAGGTGTAAAATAGTTAGAAAAATATTTAATATAATTATAGAAATTTTAGATAATTGCAAAATAGTAGTAAGGTAGTAATTAGTTTATAAAACAGTTGGAAAATTGTTAAACAGTTCAAAAAAAATTGTAAAACAAGTATAAGATAGTTTGGCTTTTAAAAGAAAGGTTGTATATATAATAAATATCTTGGTTTAAAACAATTTATATTAAAAAAATAGTCCAGAGTCAAAACTGTTCAATTCCCAATCTCTATTCCCAATCAATTCAATTTAAATTCCACTTTCATTTAAATTGACTCAACTCCAATTTAAATAACTTCAATTTCTATTGAAATTGATTCAACCCCAATTCAAGTTGAATTAATCTAAGTTTCTTTCCAAATTTAACCTTATTCAACCTTGATCTCAAATTCTACTAATTCAAATAAATTTCAGTTGAACTAGTTCCAGTTTTCAATTATTTCCACTCCAGTTTGAATTAATCCCAATTCAAATAGAATTATTCTTGATTTCTTCACAAATTCAATTCAAATTCCATTTGAATTTAAAACTATTCAATTTTAATTACAATTCCAAATTATTCAAATAAATTTGGACTAATTTCAAATTGAATCCACTTCAATTTCAAATCGTTACAAATTAATCCAATTCAAATTTCCCATTTGATTATTATACTCAAACATCTTAAATCACACTTTCAATTGCTTCAAATCAAATTCAATTTGAACTAATTCAAATTTCAAATTTAAACCTTCTCTCATTCGTTTAAACAATTCCAATCCACAACTTAAAGATTTTTTTAACAACAACAAGATAATATTATCTAATTTATTTTAAAACATCCATTAATTTTTTTAATTTCTAGATCTCAAACCCAATTTGTGATTACTCAAATTCCCTAATATAAATCAACCATTTAGCTTTCCAAGTTAAATCCCAATTTCATCCTGAAATTCCTAAATCAGGTTGATCACTCAAATTTATTTAATCTCTTCCAAGTTAAACTCAATTCACTTAATCCAGTCAACCTTACCTAGTTTTAACTGATATTTTCAAATTTGAACTTCTCATAAATAATCTTTCCTCTTATTAAGTTCAAAAACTTATCACTTTGGGTTTCATATCTCATCCCAGAATTAAAACTCTACATTTAGAGTTTATTTCAAATTATCCTTGATATCATGTACACCCATACATATACATATTTATTTCTTGGCCTAGCCAAACCTTTGGTTTCAATGCAAAACAAATTCCCTTATATTTCAAACAACTCTTGTTTGAAATAGGACCATTTCATTCAAATGCATTAAATAATATTATTAATTATTTCTTTATTACTTTGAAACAATTTCCAAATTCTAGACCCAAATTTAAAACTTCACAATTTAGATCATCTTTAACTCCAATTTATAAATCATATTTACCCAAATGTTTTACTTACTTAAAACATTTCATTTTGCTTACTCATTAACACATATTTCATTTCATTATTAAACACAGCAACTATTTATGATAATACCCAAGATTATCATATCTAGAAACCATTTCATTATCATCTTATTCTGAATCACTTCTCTAATTTAAGATTTCAATTTTCAGTTTGAAATTTGAAACTATTTCAAACTTATGTTTATTTAATTTCAATTTTGTTATAATTCTATTACCTCTTAATTCTTACTATTACTTTTAATCTAATTAATACTACAACCAATTTCTTTAATATAATAGATAATCTATTTCTTATAGAAAATCCATTTACTTTTGAAATCGTTTAAAAACTTTTATATAAGAAAATAACAAGTATGCTCTCTCATATTTATACACTCAACTCATTTTACGGTACCACTTACCCTATTCTTAATGAGTATTCCCCACCAGAGCCAAGGTTCTCGCCTAACCTTCAGCTCTGATACCAAATTGTAATGACCCGGAAAATTTCGATTCCGAAATTTCCAGAAAGTTAGAGGAAAGAAAAAAAGATAGAAGATGAAGAACGGAAAAGAACACACAGTCTCAGATTCGCAGCGGATAAAATATAATATCAATAATAATAGTTATACAAAGGAAACTATACTTGTCAAATTACACTTTAATATATATCAGAGTTACAACAGATTTACAATCACAGAACGGATAAATCAATCTGTTTCAGATACTATAATATATCATATCAGAAGCACTCCATACGTTCTTGCTCTCCAACTCGCCTCCTGAGCTCCAGAACGTCCTTACCTGAAAATATGTAATACTCGGTGACCCGAGCATTACATCAAGTAACACCCGGGTCAGGCTGGAAACCAGCATGAGTAAACCCATCTAACATGAATGACAAAAGCATTCAACTTATATAAACCCGGGGTAACTTATATCAATTTTCAACTTCACAAGCTATTATAGACATTACTTATTTCACACATCACTTTCTAAGTACCAAAACTTAGATTAAATGGTTCAATTCACCTAAATCATTCCAATTCAACATATTGATTTCACATAGCAACTTATAAAGAATCGAAGTGGTTTCGAGTATTTACTAATACCCGACTCTGGTCTCTTCGAAATCAATATCAACTTAACTTATATTATTCAAGTGAAATACAACTCAATGTCAAGTACATGATGTCACCTAATTCATCAACAATAGATAACACATCATCACAGTTTAAATCAACATATCTTATCACATAGCATCACAAACCACATATTAGGAATAACAATTAATCAAAGACTTCCAATATCGTTCTATTTATCCTTTAATTACATTTATGTAATTAACCCTTAATTAATTTCACAAATTAATTATCCTTAACCCAATATGGTAATTAACCTTTAATTATTTCATTAATTAATTGCTAACCATAAATATTAATCACCCTTGATTAATGACATCAGTAATTAACTACCTTAATTAATTTATCAAATAAATTAATTACTCCTTAATTATCTCTAATTAATTCCCTGATTAATTATACAAAATAATTTGATCCAAATTACTTTCACAAACATCTTCTACTAATTACATTCAGTAATTATCATTAATTATTTTACTAAGAAATTATACTTAATAAATTTTATTAATTAATTATCAAACCATCAAGTGATTAAAATTAATTAAACTTAATTAATTAATTTAAATCAATCACATTGAACTCCATTAATTACATGAAGTAATTAATTTCTAAATTACTTCTATTAAGTAATTAATTTCTAAATTACTTACATTAACCATTCTTTAATTACTCCGTTAAGTAATTAACTTAGATTAACCATCATTAATCACATAATTAAATTATCTTTAATTATTCATTGATTAAAGATTAATTATTTAATTAATTAACATTGATTATAAATTAAATGCTTAATTAATAATCATTAATCATAAATTAATAATCTAATTAATGATCTTAATTATCAATTGATTAACCCTTAATCAATTATTTATTAATCCCTAATCATAAATTAATTAAATTAACTAATTACTTCTTAATTACCTCATTAATTCAATTGACTTCAACTCATTAAATCTTAATTAAATCTTAAGGAAAACATTTCTTAATTATGACTAATTTGTCATTAACAAATACATTTGAAACAAATTTACTTTTGAACTTATCTTAAGATTTCATTTCAAATATGAAATTTAAAATGAATTTAATTTAATCTTAAACAAAGTTTCAAACAATTTAAACTTTTTTTTAAATTACAAGACAAACAAGTGTTTGTCTTAGAAAGAAATTCATTAGAGTTTGAAACTAAATTCATTTCAAAATTCAATAATTTAAATTTACACTTTGTTTAAATCTTTCAAATTTTAAAAACTTCTTTTATTTCAAATCTGAAATAAATATTTTAAATCTTTGATTTTTGGTTTTTAACTTTAACTAAAAATCTTGCTCACGTTTTTAAAAGCTTCAGTTTTAAAATTTCAACTACTTACCTTTATAAAGTAGTTTAACAAGTTTAAGTTTAAAAACTTTATATTATTATTATTACTAAAAACTGAGATTTAAAACTAAAACTTGAACTCTAGATTTTAAACATGAATTTAAAACTAGGTTTAAACTTTTCTTTTACATTTACAAGCTTCAGGTTTTTTTTTTGAAAATAATTTTTTTTTTAAAACCAACAGATACTTCAGGTTCTATCAAACCTGTAAAACAATGAAATACTCGAGGCTTCCCAAATTTACTTCGAGTTCCAACCCACACTTCCCTGAGTATATCACCCTTCTGCTTTGAGTAATTCACAAAATCCACTCGAGCAAAAATCCAACATCACCAAACTTCAATAGAAAAATAGGGCCATGCACATGCATGTAGCCGGCCGTCATCTCCGATCATCAGAGGTGATCACTCCACATCCAAAATCACTTCATCATCCCAACTCGATCGCCAGGTTAACTTCATCTCAACTCGAATTCGAATTCGAGTCTTAATCTAAACCTGTAGCAAAACATCAGAGACCAATGCCTTAACCTGGAAGTTTGTCTCGCTAGCAAAATTCTAACCATCGGTGTCGTTGAAACTCCGGCCAAACCTTCTTCCACAACCAAACTTCCATCACCAACAAGCTTGAAGCTCTCGATCCACAACACTGGCGGAAAAGATCGAATGTATCTTACCGAGTAAACTAGGGCTCAAAACTGCAAATCCCAATTTCAAACTCCAAATTGAAATGCAACCCCACCTGATAAATTTTCCCCTCAACCCTGATCCTTCCTCCACCTCCAGGAGGCAATTCCGACCATTCGAACCCATAGATCACCAGAAACTTCCTAATGACCAATTTCTGGTTAAACCAGAAATGCAACTTCAACCTTAATCTAAAAATTAGGATTATAGTTTAAAAATTCACATTTTAGATTAAGGACTTGATTTATAATCCTGAATCCAAGAATTACTAACTTAAATTTTCACTGATTTAAATGTTTGATCATCTGTTTATGGTTTCAGAGACCCTTCCACATTTTCTAACTTAAATAAAAATTTAATCTGAAGTTTCTGATGAAACAAACATATTTTATTTAAGTCTTAAATACAAACTAGGATTTAAAAAAAGAAATAATGTTTTTTAAATCAAACAGAGGCTTGAAAATCAAAGAAACAAAGATGCTACAGGTAAACTAGCATGCATACCTCATTTCCACACATTCATGTTCATACAGACAATTTTTTTTCATTCACTTCAATGATCATCACATGCAGTCCAATATTCAGAGCGTTTTTTTAAAATTGTTAAAGAGTAATCTAATCACCAGACAGAAAGAATACAGAGGCCGGCTTTACTTGTTCCAGGGTTGTTTAATTTTTCGAACTTCTTTTGTTTCAATTTTTCTTGCTGTTTGTTGAATTGATCTCGAATTCCTGTTGTATGCTTACTTGATCAAGTTGAAGTTGAGCCTATTGTTGAAGCTTAGTTGAATGTTGAAACAAGCTGAAGCTTTTCTTTTTTTTCTTTCAGAAAGTTCACTAGTTTTTGAACAAATTTGTTTACAGGCTTGGAATTTGTTTACAAGCTGAAGTTTGGATATTAACATCTTTTTGATCTAAAATTTCTTTGTTTGGCTGAGAAAACAAAACATTCCAAATTGGAAGAGAGGAAGTATATGTCTTATAAATTAAAATATGATTTATTGAAAATATAAAAGAAAGTAAAATTAAAGGTTGACACATGTCAAAACCTTAATTTGTCATTTATCATTTAATTACATTACACATATTCATATATCCTTACAGTTGCCTTAAAAACACCTTAATATGTTTACAAGTGTTAAATTTCTTTTATTATATAAACTTTTTTCTCTTTATAAAATTATTTAAGTACATATACATTTATGTTTTACATTTACATGTATATAATGTTTGTCTCTTACTCTACTTAACTATTTAACATATGTTATTAAAAAGCTTATATAACAACACTTGTAATTAGGCATGAATAAATTAGTTTTTAAATGGTTAAAAAGCTTTTATAATTAATTTCCTAATTAATAAATACATATCTTAATTTATATAAATTAAAACCCTTTAAAAGAAAATAATACAAAACAACTATATTCTAAAATCATATAAAAAATATATTTAAGATATATATATTCTTTGGATATCAATATTTTAATCCAACTTCAAATTTAAATTTAAATTCAATTCACATATTACATTTGTAAATAATAAAATTCTATTTTAAAATCTATTTATACATATATTTAAAAACATCACATTACTATTATCGTTTGAAAAAAACAATTTCGTCAAGACTAAATAATTTATAAAAGAGATTATTAAATAATTATCTTCCCAGATATGAATATTAAACATCGAATTTATTCGTTTCATTCTTAACAATCAGAATTCCTATTAATTTACCCAATTATTTATCGATTACAGATGTCTAGAATTTCGGGATATCACATAAACTTACTTTCTTTTATTAATAACCATCCAATTTTTCAACGACGAAGAATTTAGTTGTGATGATGAAAACTTCATCACCGTAACAAAATTCATGATAGAAGACCTCCTCTGTCAACAAAGTATTTGTGGTCAAGTAAGTACATCAAACTTAAATTTCCTTCATTATAAATTACATACTTTATCCATATTATTTTTAAAATGTAGATCATTGATTGGTTTTGGTTCCGAAAAACAAAGCAACTAGAAGAAAGCAAAAGCATTATCTATGTTAACACAACAATGTCAGTAAGTGAACTATATTCTCAAGCTAACATTTTTTTATACAACATAAATTTTCTAAAAGAAAATTTTAACGGAAAATCGCAAAGGATGGAAGATTGGAAAATATCAAGAAATAAATGTTCAATCCTTTTATGAAAAGAACACTTTTAGATCCATTATGTTGCAACATATTATTCCCAATACATGGCAATGAACATTGGAGTCCGCTTGAACTAGTTGTTGGAGAATGCACTTGGAACCACTACGACTCCCTGCACTTGACCACGAGATCAAAAACCTGCGAAAGTGGACATACAAAATTTGCCATTAATGTGGTAAGTAAAAATACACAAAAAGTAAAAATGATAAATGTGTTTATATTTATTCTAATTTTCTTTCACTATTTGCAGAAATCAGCAGTAAACAACCTAAACAAAGAGCTACCAGAAGAAGGGCACAATACAGTTATCAGCGAAAATTCAATGCTTAAAAATGTTGTCCGTGCTCAACAAAGCAATGGATAATTTTGAAGATAGTTCAGAATTTTATACAAAGATTCACGATACACAGTAACTACCTACACACATATTACCAATTAGATAATATTATTTACTCACAGACAATTACTTAGATAAACATAATACTAATTACAATTCAATATCAAAATAAAGAAAAGATAATCTGTTTTATCATTATATTCAAAGTACTAAACTTTAGAAATACAGGTACAACTGTGGAATTTTTGAGATGATGTTCGTGCAAAAAATAGCACATGGAATGCAGACTACATCAAAAATTAGTCTTGAACAAGTTGATGCATTCAGAGCGCAGATAGCTGCACAAATACTCTCTGACGAACCATACTGCTGCCTTGACAAATTTTGCAGCTCTTCTTCAGCCCATAAAAATGTAATGGCTGATGAATGAGATGATGAATTTGTAACGGCTGACGTTAAAAATCGGATAATGGATTTGGTGATGATTTTGTAATGGCTGATACAAAATTTATCATAGACTTTAGGGGGTATATTTGAATTTACTGATGAATTACATGATGAATTTGTAGTAACTAATACTGAAAATTTGATGATGAATTTGATAATGAATTTCTAATGGCTTTGTTGATTTGATGACATTATTCAGATAAATATGGATCATAAATTAGTACTCCAAAATATGATTCTTGTCACGATCCGAAATCAAATGTTCGAAAATTGACACTAAATACCTCACTTGTATTCGACCGCCAAAAATTCAAACATCGAACTCCTGTCGGAGGAGCTTATAACAACATCAGATGAATATAAAATAGCGGAAACAAAATGAATATCATGCATTACATCACATGTACAATATCATCAAAATATCCATTACTAAATCAGAGTATTTTTATACATATATCACAACTCCAAATAAACATCATAATAGTACAACAAGCAATCATATGCCAAAAAATTCTTCAAAGGAATGAAGTGATACGTACTTCCAAAGACTAAACGCCTGAGATCCCAAAAGCTTCTAAAATATCTCCAAAGAAAAAGCACCAAAATACTGCTAACACCAGAACACGGAAACCTGCTACGAGGCTGCCCGTGTGGAAATTATTGGCACCTAGAGTTTAGAAAGGAAATAATAAACTTCGGGTCAGTCATGGGGCTGGTATGAGTAAACAAAAACAGTTGCTTTTAAATAAAACAAGATTTATAAAGGAAAAATCGTTATGCTTTTGAAAAATTAAACTACCATAAGACCTCCAGCCACACACACAATGCAATCGCAGAATTGGAGGAGATTTCTTCTTATAATAGTCAAATATGCTTGATACGAGAAAATTCTTTGATATTATTACTAGTGCATAGTGTAGAAAACATTTTGAAAATATAATATCAATCTTAGCCAACATAGACATTCCGAACTACGCCTACTATAGCTACCATCTAAACAGTGGTGACCACCATAAGTAAGTGGCAGGATATACAACTAAACTGTACTGGGTTCTTAGTGGGAATTGGATTTCCAACAAATGGTCAGGCTAACGAAATTCCAACTGCCATATGGGTATGCCTCTGGAGGGACGTCCCGAGAACTTAACCAGCTCTCTGCCAGCACAAGGCCGCGTTACCTCTGTAACTAGGTAACTACTACACGACTATGCCTTCCCCCGGTCGTTTGTGACCTTTATCCGAGGGCCCTCTACCACAAAGCAACAACCACATGGTAAATAAGATTGCAAGAACCACATAGGTAAAGTATCTAGGCTCCATACCATGATACTACCTTTTTCCAGAAGGAAATGACATACCCTAAAGGGAACGACCCTCATAACCTTGCCGCATCTTTCCTGTTTCGACCATTTTCGGGTTTTGAGGTCTGAGCAGGTCTCGTCCACAAAGCTACGCTTTACACGAAAGCCATTCTTTGATCACGAATGATCATCAACACACAGCAGCACTTAGCATGCCACACTGCCAAATTGGGAATACATCGCTGATAACCTTCAACTACATAACCTTTGAGCTCGTACGTCTCAAAGAAGGGTGTTAAGCTAAGAGAATAAATTCTCCTCCACCAACAGATATGTATTTGAAAGAAATCTGCTTTATATCTCAAAGTGTAGTGTCAGACATACGACCATACAAGTCTGTTCTGGGTTCGAACAGAATCGAAGGCACTTTGTCCAATAGAGGAAGAAGCCCTTGCAAATCTGGGTATCCACAATCCCGATCGGACTCTCCATCACATATGCAGATCTCTATACCGGAGCAACTAAGTGCAGAGACATTCGATAGGTTATTCTATCGTTTTCGAAGACACCCGGTCTTCAACACTGGTCTTTAAATGCTATCCATTTCGACGTTATTCGGAATGGGTTATATGACACAAAGGCCCTCTCCCGGTGTGACGCCCCACCTCTATACCCACGCTAGCCAAGAATACTACGGTGTAGTGCTGTCAACTAGCGCGGAGAATAAGGCTGTTGAGGTGCGACCATCCGTGTAATTTCTTATCACACGGTGGCTATAAAATGATCTTCGGAAACAAATATAGAAGTAAGCATAACATGCGAATCAATCACAGATATCCATATCACAAAGGCGGAAAGAGATATGAATATATATCACATAAAAGTGTACATCAGAGTAGTGGTCTAAAAAGATCCACGATAATACAAAAGAATAGCAACGCGTGCTATACAAAAGAATACAACTATGAGTCTATATCTCAAGTGTAAACAACAAAAGCTGCTAATCTAAACAAGTAGCCAAAAGTCTGAGTAGTGAATCACTGGGGGAGGAGTCAAGCAGTAGCACCTGTAACATCTCGGCCTGACCCGAGTATTATTTATAAGAAAATAATAAACGGATCAGTCTAGCTATAAATATCAGATGACATGATATAAAATAAAAGATATGGCATAAACATAAAATATCCATACTGACATACTACTATAAGTATGCAATTAATGATCAACAGGAGATCAACCGATAAGAGATAAATCAATATCACAAGAATCTTCTCAAAGATCCAAAGAGGGCATCATACCCTAAACTTGTACTCATGACAAGTCAAAGAGATAAATTCCAGAAATCAACACAAGAAATCCAGAAATCATAAAAAGGGAAAGAGGCCTATCATATGACGGTCCGAAGACCATGGGGAGCTACCCCACATGTGTGAATGGAATCACACAGATTGAGGTCAAGACTAACCAAAAAGCAGAAAGGTATGTGTGAATGGAATCACACAAGTGGTGTCTAGTCTAACCTTGCAATGAAAGAGACATCGCGCAATTGCTAGTCTAATTCATAAAGTGATCATCAAGATCAACGAGAAGTGTCAATTACACTAAGCTAGTAAATATAGAAGTTTAGCTTCATGTCCCATAACCACTTGCTTAACTTAAATATTTACGAACAAACTGTAAATCTTCACTAATAAAATTGTCACAAGAGGTTCAATCGAACAAGTCCAAGAATTAACCGACGAAGTGAACGCAAGCGTTTCATACCACTTGTTTTACTAAGTCGTTTAATTAGATTTCTCATCCGAGTGAGGTAAAGGCTTGTATATACTAATAGATTGGAAAACGGTTTAAGAAAAGAGCTTTGTTATTAAAAATAGAGTTGAAATTGTTTGTTAAAAGAGTTTTGATATTTACTACTAGTATTGAAACCTTTATATTATAAAGTGACAAAACACATAAGCAAGTGTAGAAACAATCAGTCACAAAGATCGCATACGGAGATGCGAATAAAATCCAAGGAAATCAGCTCAATGTTTTTCAGATAAGATCCCCTACGGAGGGGGGGTCCAGGGGGGGTGGCAACCCCCCAAGGTGGGGGTGCGGGGGCAACGCCACCGCTTACGGGGTTCGACCTGCCCGGTCAGGTCACGGGGGTCCAGGGGGCAGCGCCCCCGGCGGGGTGCGGGGCAGCGCCCCGACCAAAACGGTACGACCTAGTGAAGACAAAATGAGGTCTAACGACCTAAGGGGAATAGGGTCGAGCGACCTAAGGGTTGCGACCTAGGGGTCCAAGGGGTCAAGCGACCTACCGGGATAAGGTCCAACGACCTATAGGGTTATAATGTCATGTGACCTATCGGTTTATAAGGTCATGCGACCTAACGAGCTATGGCCAAACGACCTAGTAATGGTAGTAGGGTTGAGCGACCTAAAGGTTTAACCGGTCAAACGACCTAAGGAAGGTAAGGTCTAACGACCTAACGCTCGCGACCTAACGGTCTAAAGGCCATGCGACCTAGAGGAAAACAAGGTCAAGCGACCTAAAACGTCGCGACCTAACGACCAAAAACGTCGCGACCTAGCGACCTAAAAATGGAAGGCAAGGCCGAGCGACCTAACGAAGAGGGGGTGAGCGACCTATGGTCATAAACGAGGTCGAGCGACCTATAGAGGCATAGGATGCAGCGACCTAAAACGTCGCGACCTAGCGACCTAAAACGTCGCGACCTAGCGACCTAAGGGGATAGGGGCCGAGCGACCTAACGTTCGAACGACCTACGACCTAAGGAGATAAGGGCCGAGCGACCTAACATTCGAACGACCTACGACCTAAGAGTCGAATGACCTAAGTGTTACGACCTAAGAGTCGAACGACCTAGCGTGGAAGCGGCCTAAAAGCCAAACGACCTAAGGTCATACAACCTAGCGACCTAAAGCCATACGACCTAACGACCTAAGGTCCATACGACCTACGACCTAAGGTCTATACGACCTAACTCCGAAGACGTTAGAAATGGCCAGGACGACCTACGACCTAAGGTCCATACGACCTACGACCTAAGGCTCAACGACCTAATTCCGAGGCTAACAACCTAACGCTGCAGGGGGAATTTAAGGCCAGAAACGACCTACGACCTAACTCCAAGCGACCTAAGGCCTAACGACCTATAGTGGACGAGTGGGCTAAGGCCAGAAACGACCCAAATGAAGGTGACGACTTTTCCACGCGAACGACCTATAGATGCTGGGCGACCTAAGGGGGACAGAGCGACCTAAGCCAGAAATTCACCCCAAAACACTAAAAAGTGGAGTTTTTCGCCAATCCAATCCAAACCAAATGCAAATGTGCATGCAAACATGATAGGGATGCATTTCCAATAGCCCAAGATAGATATAGACTAGAATTGTGAGATAAAAATCTCACCTTTGCTCCAAAACCCAATGAAAATGAAGAACAACGCTTGAAGGCAAATGGAGAAGCAACCACAAGCTTGAATCCGATGTCTTCTTCTTGAATTTGGAGTTGAATGTTGGAGTTGCAATAAAACAAAGACTTTGGAGTTTTAATTTCTCATTCCATTCACCATTTTTGTTGAAGCTTTAGTGTTAGGAAATGAAATGAAGCAATGAAGAAGAAGGGGGGTGGAACTTGGGCCTAATGGGCTAAAAGTCCAAACCAAAGGCTCGAGTGAAAAAGTGGTGAAATTCCACTAACGCCAAACATATCAATGTTTATACTTAGAAGATTGCAAACGACGTTTCGAACTCAATGGAAGTGGTCTCGAGTCCTAATTTGACCGTTTGCAAAAAGTAGCTTCGGACCAAAATCCGATTAACGATAAAATATTTAAATAAAATATTTAAATATAAAAATCGATAAATATGCGGGTTGTTACACCCGGCTAAACCGAATAGTGAGCGTTTAATTTTTGAAACACGTGGATATATCAATCACAACGACTCACATTCAGGGTTCGATGTGGGTTTCTGATAACTAACTGAAATCCGACTCCCTGTCGCATCGAAGTTTAAATGCCATTTTACGGGAAAAAGGTTTTCACATAAATACAAAGACAAATCACAAATCACAGTTTAGCACAAAACAATTCACATCACACAGTATCACAACCACAACAGAAATATCAATCCAGTGCACAACAATAGCTGATTATTTTCGATCAATGTGAGTGTTATTTAATAGATTAACCATA
Source organism: Allium cepa (assembly GCA_030765085.1). Classification (NCBI taxonomy): domain Eukaryota; kingdom Viridiplantae; phylum Streptophyta; class Magnoliopsida; order Asparagales; family Amaryllidaceae; genus Allium; species Allium cepa. Next base: position 683,903,897 of record CM060928.1, read on the forward strand.
TAATTATTTTTATTGATTATTTTAAATCAATGATTAATTTTGGATAAATTAATTAAATCTTAATTAACTTTGTTAATAAATTATTCCTCAATCAATTGACTTAATTAACTACTAATTATAAATCAATCAACTTAAACTATCTGGTTAACAATTCTTAATTCGAAATAAAGTAGACACTTAATTGTTTATTAACCAATTTTTTTACAAATTATAAATCCTTAATTACTTAGTTAGTTACAATTATTAATTTAATCATTCTTGATTGCTTTCCAAAATAATTGATTAATAATAATTATTTATCTAAATTAACATTTAAAAATCTTCCTATCACTTTGAAATCAATTTTTATAGTTGTAAAAAGTTTTAATGTTAATTAACTTTAACCCTTATCTTAAATTATTTTTTAGTTAAAGTACTAATTAGATTTTTAAAACATTGTTAAGTATCCACTTAGTTAATTAAAACTTGTAATAAATTCTTAACTCAACATAATCAACATTAGTCACTCTGTTAACACTAAAATTTGTTTAACATTATAACTTGAAATTTATTTGGGCTTAACCCATTTTAAAAACAATCGAGCCTCTCGAGTTTGGCTCGAGTAGCCACTCGAGTTTCCTACCATCTTTCCCCAAGTTTATCTCCTGTCCCTTACTTACTCTTCTACTTACTGTTCTTCTTCTCTTTTTTTTCAGTTAGAGTTAAACTTAAGTTTTCAAACTAAGATGACAGGAAGTATACTCACGTACTCGAGTTCCTCACCGAAGCCATGCATCATCTTCCTCGAGTATCAACTCGAGTGGCCAACCGCAGAACTTCCTGACATCCAAAATAAAGTCGTGCACGTGCACGTCGTCGCGCCACCGTTCTGGCGAACTCCAAAATCTATGGCAAGTCGCAAATCATCCTAAAATACGAAAATTGAAACTCGATTCAACACTAAACATTTCAAATCAAATTTTAGTAGTTCGTTCGAAAAAACTGCAGTTAACTCCCCTCAGTAAATCACCTCGCCTTCGCTTCTCAGACCACCAGAGATGCCACGACTTCGGCCACGTCACGCCAACACTCCACTCTTCCATTCGCTTGAATCTCAAGAAGCTCGATCAAACCAAGAAGACACAATCCTCTTTCCACTGAACACGTTCAAAACTCGAGCTGTAACCCTAAATCGAACTCGACTCATCAATTTACGCAATAGAAATTTTTTGTAACGATCGCGATTTTTCGTTGCCGAAAAATCGAACCGTTAGGGTTTTAGAAGAAGAAAGAGGTAGAAGAAGAAAGAAAAGAAAGAGAGGAGAAAACAGAAAACAAGTAACAGAACGAGAAACAATATCAGAATCTCACAATCGCAGCGGAACAACATATAATAGATAAATGAATATCATTAAAACAAAAGAACTATACATTTTATACATACATCACAATACATCATATCATCAGAGTGTACAACAATAAAACAGCGGAAAGAATACTATATACAATAGATAATAGACTACGCTATCCAAGCTCGCCTCCAACATCTGCACAGCAACTCCCGAATCCAGAATAACCTGATAACCTAACTCTAGACTGCCCGTGTGGAAAATAGTGGGCACCCAGAGTTTAGGAAAGGAACAATAAACTCCAGGTCAGTCATGTGACTGGTGTGAGAACTCAAAAACAGTTTATCTTTAAACAAGCAACAAGAAAATTTAAATTTTTAAATCCGCAATGCTTTTTGGAAAATGAAACTACCATAAGGCCTCCCGCCACACACACAATGCAAACGCAGAATTGGAGGAGATTTCTCCTTATGATAGTCAAAGATGCTTACTACGCGAAAATCAAATCATTTTTGATATTATTACTAGTGCATAGTGTAGAAAACAATTTCGAAAGTAGAATATAAATCCTAGCCAGCATACGACATTTCGTCGTATGCCTACTATAGCTACCATGTTCAATAGCAGGTTACCGCCACATTCCATGGCAGGTTATACAACTAAAACCGTACAGGGCGCGTATTGTTTTGATTGGATTTCCAACAAATGGTCAGGCTAAGGAACTTCCTACTGCCACATGGGATCGCCTCTGGCGGGACGTCCCGAGAAACTAACGTTACGGTTAGATCTCTGCCAACACAAGGCCGGGTTACCTCTGTAACTAGGTAACTACTACACGAATATGTCATCCCCCGGTCCTTTGGGACCTTTATCCGAGCGCTCGATACCAACAACACCACACAGTAATAGATATAGTGTATCAACATGAGTAAATATCTGGGCTCCATACCATGATACCACCCTTTTCCAGAAGGAAATGACATACCCTAAAGGGAGCGACCCTCATAACCTTGCCGCATATTCCTGTTTCGACCATTTCCGGGGAGTGAGGTCCTGACGAAGTCTCGTCCACAAAGCTACGCTTTGTGCAACAAAGCCATGCTTTGGGTCCACAGATGACCAAAGCAATAATCACAAAGATAAATGATCAAACAAATGATCATATCCAAACGATCAACCAATGATCATCACACAGCAGCACTCAGCATGCCACATTACCAGATTGGGAAATATCGCTGATAACCTTCAACTACATAACCTCTGAGCTCGTACGTCTCAGAGAAGGGTGTTAAGCTAAGAGAATAAATTCTCCGCCACCAACAGAAATGTATTTGAAAGAAATCTGCTCTATCTCTCAAAATGTAATGTCAGACACGTAACCATACAAGTCTGTTCCGGGTTCGAACAGAACCGAAGGCACTTCCAAAGAAGCCCTTGCAATCCGGGTATTCACAATCCCGATAAAATTTCCCATCACAAAGGAAATCTCCATATCGTAGCTAACGATGCGGAGACAATCGATAGGTCATCCTATCGTTTTCACAAATACCCGGTCTTCAACACCGGTCTTCAAATGCAATCCAAACGACGTATCGCATATTCGGAATGGGATATATGACACAAAGGTCCTCTCCCGGCTAAACCGAATAGCGAGCGCTTATTTTAAAAATAAGTGTGCATTCAATTCCAAACAAACACAATCAATACCATCCAAGGGTAAATATTGATAGTCGGTTATTTAACTATCAATAAAGATGCGCCACATCATCAGATTCCAAATAATTTTTCCAAAATTATTAAGTCCCAAAATATCTTTACAAGATATATATATATATATATATATACACCATTTACAAATAATTGCCCCAGTTATTTGTTTTACCAAAACCACTTCACGATAAAATTTTCCACACTTAACCAATTGGAAAACCAATTTTCAATTTACCTTTACCATTTGAAAACCAATTTTCAAATTACATTAACCATTTGCAAACCAATTTTCAAATCACCTTAACCATTTGAAAACTAATTTCAAATCACCTTAACCATTTGAAAACTAATTTCAAATCACCTTAAAAATCTTTACTGATTTATTTTAACTTACGTTCCAAATTCGTAAATTATATTTTCATATTTAAAAAAAAATAAATCAACATTTATTTTTAAACAAATTTCCCTTCATATATATAAATTCCAAAGTGGATTTAAATTCCAAGCATCTACTAGCATACGATTCCCAAATCGATTTCAAGTTATTTGCTTTCAATTACCTTAAAGGTGAATTCACAAAAACTGTTCCATTTCATATTAGAAAACCATTCCCATGCTTATTTTAAAAATAAGTAATTCACAAATTTATTTATTTTCAACGATTTGAAAATATTCCATATACTTAAATCACAGTTAAGTATTTACTCCATTCTCTTTAAGAAAACATTCCTTTATTCACATTTATTTGGGTTAAAAACGAATGTTGCGTAAAACATCGTTACGACAACCCAAAAACACTAGTATATGGATTTGAAATTAAAAATAGATATATAAATCCAATACTATACAAATTATCCGCTTCTGTTTCTCGAAAACGTTTATTTCAACAATCAATGTTGAAATCTATGTTTTCAATACTCAATACATTTTAAAACACCTTTAATTCGTTTTAAAATTCCATTTAAAACATTCCTTTTCCAAACATACCCATTTTATTTAATAATCTATTCAATATTCAAAATAGTGAATATAGCCCACTTAACAAATTCCCATATTTCAATTTATCAAATTCGATGAATTTCAAATTTATAAACATAGTTTATAAATTCCATTTCTATTATAAACCCCAATTTTATAAATTCCTTTATTAATCCGATGCAATTTACATAACCCAGTTTCATACCCAAAAGCCATATTGTAAGTTAAATACTTATAATATTATTTATTTACCAAATCGTTCCTTTGAACTTCACCAATTTAAAATCTTATCACTTACAAGATTTCTTTATGGTTTATAATAATTTCAACTAATGAAATCTTCATTTATTAACAATTTCTATAAAATTCCCCTTTTTAATGCCCAAATCCATTTCTATAAGTTAATAACTTATAAACTTAAAATTTTCCAATAACCATTCGTTTATAAATTTCACATTTATTAATCTATAAATCCTAGTGAAATTCATGTTATACATCAACTTAACACTTTATAAATTTATTCTATAACTTCAATAATTTTTATTTAAAAACATCCATTTATAAAATCCTTTATATAAACCATTAATAATAATAACTCCCCAAAAAACCAAATTTAACTATTTTATAAAAAACCTATTATTGTCAAAAATTTCTTTTAAGTTATATTTTATAAAGATATAAATTTTTAAAACATAAAATTTTATCCATCTATTTATTTTAAAATTTAATCAATTCAAAATTTTTAATAAACCATATTCTTTGAGAAATCACTTTAAAACCCCTTTTAAATTCAAAACCGTTATTTTAATTTAAAAATTAGAATCCGATGATGCCACGACATCGAATGGTCAATCACGGGAATAACATCATATATCAATGTGATTATCAACAATCAACATAATATTCATAAATAAATAAATATGTGAGGAATCCAGTTGGATCCCTCCAACCTGTTACCCTGCATCCACAGACGTTAGCACAATACCAATTCCACTTCAAGGTGGAATATCGCGGTATATGGGATTTTATAAAATATCCGCTTAATAGGCGGCGCAATAGGGTCTCATCCGCTATACGAGGCGGGAAATCAAATCCGATATATACATATGCCAATATATATATATCGCTATATATAGTATATATCCTATTATATCTACTACCACAATCAATCAACAATTATCAATCAATATTAACTATTTAAAATTTTAAACAAAACCTTTCGATTGAGTGAGGAGTTCTCACCTTGATTTTATTTTTGTTTTCGCGTTCGTTTCGAATAAAATTAAACGAACGTTTAATTTTACCCGAAATTCAAACGAGCTCCAATCGACTCCAAACCAGCTGCATTGCGAAGAGCACACGAATACGATTCCAACGCAAAAAATCTCGTTCGAATCCGACCTCGCATGCAAAAGTTATCGCAGTTTAAACGCTGAACAATTAGATTTACAATTTAAATTACATTTCAAAAGAAATAAAGCACAACCTCTTCACGCGGGCCCCCCCCCCCCCTCTCTCATCCTCCACCCGTGCGCACGGTACCTCACTCCCCAGGCCGCTTCCCTACCAGGTCTTGGAAAAAAAAACACACGACACTTTGAACCCACCAAAGACCATTTAGGGTTTGACATTGTCTCCTCCACGCCGAGCTATACAACGATCAGGACGTACCATTGCGACCGCCTACACAAGAGCCATGCTCGGCTGGAATGGCACTGAGCTCGGCCCTATGTCCTTCTCGAAAAACGTGAACCAAGTCGTGGCCTTTGAGGCACGATTCCCCTCCATCCGTTGCTCCAATCGCGATCATACCCGTTGGATTCGTAGATCTAAATGTGCTCTTCGATTTTCGTTTAGAAAGTTTGTTGAAATTGTCGACGGATTGGTGTGGATTTGAGGTGGAAGTTGGGTGATTTCTGGCCTTTGAATAATTAGGGCCGGCCATAACATGATGAGCTAGGGTTTTGGTGAAAATTTGCATTTATAACCACATACAATTATTATTTAAATAATAAAAATCCCAAATTGACACTTTTGCAAACGAACTCCAAACGACGCGTGCCGCCAGGCGATCCTAAGGTTTTTCCACATTCCGGACACAATGGAATAGGTTTCGGAAGCTAATTCGGAAGTATGTGTGAGATACGGCAATAAACAGTCGATTTAAATTTAAACCGATTTAAGCGATTTCTAGGCGTTTTGGCTTGTACCGGACAAACGATAGATCCGATCGACTTGAAATTTGAAATCTTGCAATAATATCACATTACGGATCCGATGAAACTGGTTTCGTCGAAATCCGAGACCGTTTGAAAAATGGCTATTTTAACTCGCCGAATTAAAATTAAAACGATATCGATGCCTTTCGAGCTGCCACGGTCAAACGACAACTCCGTTTGCTACGAAATTTGAAATCCGATAATAACTAACTATTACGGATCCAATGGAACTCGTTTCGTTCAATTCCGAGACTGTTCAAAAATTGGCTATTTTTCAGTCGATAATTAAATATTAAAATATTCAATTTTTACAAATTAACTCCAAATTCAATTTTACAAGTTCCAAAATATTTCTATAACTTCAATATGATAAAATAAAATTTTCCAAATCATTTTCAATCATATTTAACCCAATATTTAATTATTCCTGGAATTTCACTATTAAATAAATCGATTTAATTGTCTAATTAAATCCAAAATTCGAAAAATAATTATTCGACTTAAAAATTCCACTTATTAATATTAAAAATAAATTAAATATTCAAATTTAAGTTATCAAAAATTCTGGGTCGTTACAATCTTCCCCCCTTAAAAGAATTTCGTCCTCGAAATTGCAAGTTAAGGAGAATAATTCATAATCCGTTTATTATTTTTCCAAAGCTAATTAGTTTTACTAACTTTTCAAAACAATCTTTTTATTAAGGATTTACTATCATTTCAATTAGCTTTCCAACTTCAATTATAGGTTTCAAACAACATTGTTTACTCAACAATTCAAATTTAAATTTAAATTCAAATTTCAAACTTTCAAAATTTCTCAAAATTTTTCTAACACCCGAAATTTTCGAAAAATTTCGCCAGAGTCTCCTTTGCGCGGCTAGATCGGTACGACTACAAAACGGCTCTACGGCCCCTCAGAATCAAAAAGAAAAGAGAAAGCCAAGTGGCTGGAGAAGGAAATCATCAAATCTCATATAAAAACTGAAATACGTACCTTTTGTCGAGCGATTCAATTTTTTTTTAACTTTGAAATCAAAATTCCAATCCATTATATACCTGTATATCCTGCTAGCATAATATCCAATTATAATATTCAAACCAATTTGCCAATTCAATTATAAAATTTCCAATACATGCTTCTTATACCACTTTTAGCTTACTATTAAAGTTGCATATTCATTTTCATTCAACTTTGCATTCCAATTTTCATTTGAATTCAATTACATAGCTTTCAATTTAGCAGATTCAATTTCGTTAACACTTAAGGAATTTTCATACAATCAACCAACAAGCAAATAACAACCAATGCACATCCAATACAACCAAATTTTATCCATTTTACTTACATTCAATTTGGTTCAACTGTTTTAATTTCAATTGGTTTAACATTCAATTGATTTTCATTCTACTATTCAACTATTTTCAAATGAATTTACACTTGCATGCATCATTTCATATGAACTTATTCATATTCTATTGATTAACATTCAATTCATACTTTAACTCAATTGCTAGTTCTTTTTACAAATAAAATTGAATTTCATTTATATAATTTAAGTTCACATCTTTAACAATTTCATTTACTCACTTTATTCACTTACTTTGATATTAACATCAATTCTTTCAACATTACTTAACTTGCATTCCATTTCAACTTTATTTACATCATTTAATTCACTTGATTATTTAACTTTGATACAAATATCAATTTTTATTCAACTTTGCTTAAGTTATTCCATTTAAACATCATTTGTTAATTAAACTTAAGTTTTACTTATCAATTCAATTCGGATTTTAAATTTCAAAGTAAATCCTATTTAACTTTTACTTAAGCCAAATTCATATCAATATTCAAATTCATATTCCATTTTACTTAACTTAATTGTTTAACCACTTCAACAACTGGTTTCACTTTCATTTTCCCATTTAATAAGTTATAAAACTTATTATTCAACTTCTAACTTATATTATAAGTTCAAAACCTTTTCCACTTATATTTATCAACCTCAAGTTGAATTTTAATTTCAAATTGGTTTATTACAACAAAACTTCAATTTTTAATTCATTTTTGTAGCAAATCCATCACATAGAAACTCGAAAATGATACTGATGATGCTGCAGTCATCACCCTTATTATTTCCCAGTGACAATAGTGAAATCAATGCTAATTATTCTTTCAAAAAGTTTTCTTTCTATTCATAAATCACTTTTATAACCCTTTTACTTATATAATTTTACTTCTTATATACATACATGATTATCTTACAATTGTAAATCATTATCAATTATAATTTCATCTTATGATTCATTGGTTTATACCATTATTCTTTTTACAATAGTTGCTTTTATTAGCTTATTCAAACAACTTTTAATTATTTTATATATATATATATCATTTACAACAACCAAGCAATCAATTATATACACACTTCAATAATTCTTGAAAAATTATTTTCTCTTTATATATAAAATATAATCGAGGCAAAATTATTTCATTTACCCAATTTAAAACAATATTGTGTCGAATTGTTCTATTCAAGTGTTTAGGAACCCCTTCGATTCAGTTTTCGAGGCTGCGCCGACGAAGGTTCATATACCACTCAACAAACCAATCATCACAATATAAAACAATTTTATATTCACTAACAAATACGCACTCATATCTATTATTACACTCACACTCATTCTAGAGTACTACCGACTCTATCTCTAATGAGTAATACCCAACAGAGCAGGTTGTCGCTTAACCATATGCTCTGATACCAAATGTAACGATCGCGATTTTTCGTTGCCGAAAAATCGAACCGTTAGGGTTTTAGAAGAAGAAAGAGGTAGAAGAAGAAAGAAAAGAAAGAGAGGAGAAAACAGAAAACAAGTAACAGAACGAGAAACAATATCAGAATCTCACAATCGCAGCGGAACAACATATAATAGATAAATGAATATCATTAAAACAAAAGAACTATACATTTTATACATACATCACAATACATCATATCATCAGAGTGTACAACAATAAAACAGCGGAAAGAATACTATATACAATAGATAATAGACTACGCTATCCAAGCTCGCCTCCAACATCTGCACAGCAACTCCCGAATCCAGAATAACCTGATAACCTAACTCTAGACTGCCCGTGTGGAAAATAGTGGGCACCCAGAGTTTAGGAAAGGAACAATAAACTCCAGGTCAGTCATGTGACTGGTGTGAGAACTCAAAAACAGTTTATCTTTAAACAAGCAACAAGAAAATTTAAATTTTTAAATCCGCAATGCTTTTTGGAAAATGAAACTACCATAAGGCCTCCCGCCACACACACAATGCAAACGCAGAATTGGAGGAGATTTCTCCTTATGATAGTCAAAGATGCTTACTACGCGAAAATCAAATCATTTTTGATATTATTACTAGTGCATAGTGTAGAAAACAATTTCGAAAGTAGAATATAAATCCTAGCCAGCATACGACATTTCGTCGTATGCCTACTATAGCTACCATGTTCAATAGCAGGTTACCGCCACATTCCATGGCAGGTTATACAACTAAAACCGTACAGGGCGCGTATTGTTTTGATTGGATTTCCAACAAATGGTCAGGCTAAGGAACTTCCTACTGCCACATGGGATCGCCTCTGGCGGGACGTCCCGAGAAACTAACGTTACGGTTAGATCTCTGCCAACACAAGGCCGGGTTACCTCTGTAACTAGGTAACTACTACACGAATATGTCATCCCCCGGTCCTTTGGGACCTTTATCCGAGCGCTCGATACCAACAACACCACACAGTAATAGATATAGTGTATCAACATGAGTAAATATCTGGGCTCCATACCATGATACCACCCTTTTCCAGAAGGAAATGACATACCCTAAAGGGAGCGACCCTCATAACCTTGCCGCATATTCCTGTTTCGACCATTTCCGGGGAGTGAGGTCCTGACGAAGTCTCGTCCACAAAGCTACGCTTTGTGCAACAAAGCCATGCTTTGGGTCCACAGATGACCAAAGCAATAATCACAAAGATAAATGATCAAACAAATGATCATATCCAAACGATCAACCAATGATCATCACACAGCAGCACTCAGCATGCCACATTACCAGATTGGGAAATATCGCTGATAACCTTCAACTACATAACCTCTGAGCTCGTACGTCTCAGAGAAGGGTGTTAAGCTAAGAGAATAAATTCTCCGCCACCAACAGAAATGTATTTGAAAGAAATCTGCTCTATCTCTCAAAATGTAATGTCAGACACGTAACCATACAAGTCTGTTCCGGGTTCGAACAGAACCGAAGGCACTTCCAAAGAAGCCCTTGCAATCCGGGTATTCACAATCCCGATAAAATTTCCCATCACAAAGGAAATCTCCATATCGTAGCTAACGATGCGGAGACAATCGATAGGTCATCCTATCGTTTTCACAAATACCCGGTCTTCAACACCGGTCTTCAAATGCAATCCAAACGACGTATCGCATATTCGGAATGGGATATATGACACAAAGGTCCTCTCCCGGCTAAACCGAATAGCGAGCGCTTATTTTAAAAATAAGTGTGCATTCAATTCCAAACAAACACAATCAATACCATCCAAGGGTAAATATTGATAGTCGGTTATTTAACTATCAATAAAGATGCGCCACATCATCAGATTCCAAATAATTTTTCCAAAATTATTAAGTCCCAAAATATCTTTACAAGATATATATATATATATATATACACCATTTACAAATAATTGCCCCAGTTATTTGTTTTACCAAAACCACTTCACGATAAAATTTTCCACACTTAACCAATTGGAAAACCAATTTTCAATTTACCTTTACCATTTGAAAACCAATTTTCAAATTACATTAACCATTTGCAAACCAATTTTCAAATCACCTTAACCATTTGAAAACTAATTTCAAATCACCTTAACCATTTGAAAACTAATTTCAAATCACCTTAAAAATCTTTACTGATTTATTTTAACTTACGTTCCAAATTCGTAAATTATATTTTCATATTTAAAAAAAAATAAATCAACATTTATTTTTAAACAAATTTCCCTTCATATATATAAATTCCAAAGTGGATTTAAATTCCAAGCATCTACTAGCATACGATTCCCAAATCGATTTCAAGTTATTTGCTTTCAATTACCTTAAAGGTGAATTCACAAAAACTGTTCCATTTCATATTAGAAAACCATTCCCATGCTTATTTTAAAAATAAGTAATTCACAAATTTATTTATTTTCAACGATTTGAAAATATTCCATATACTTAAATCACAGTTAAGTATTTACTCCATTCTCTTTAAGAAAACATTCCTTTATTCACATTTATTTGGGTTAAAAACGAATGTTGCGTAAAACATCGTTACGACAACCCAAAAACACTAGTATATGGATTTGAAATTAAAAATAGATATATAAATCCAATACTATACAAATTATCCGCTTCTGTTTCTCGAAAACGTTTATTTCAACAATCAATGTTGAAATCTATGTTTTCAATACTCAATACATTTTAAAACACCTTTAATTCGTTTTAAAATTCCATTTAAAACATTCCTTTTCCAAACATACCCATTTTATTTAATAATCTATTCAATATTCAAAATAGTGAATATAGCCCACTTAACAAATTCCCATATTTCAATTTATCAAATTCGATGAATTTCAAATTTATAAACATAGTTTATAAATTCCATTTCTATTATAAACCCCAATTTTATAAATTCCTTTATTAATCCGATGCAATTTACATAACCCAGTTTCATACCCAAAAGCCATATTGTAAGTTAAATACTTATAATATTATTTATTTACCAAATCGTTCCTTTGAACTTCACCAATTTAAAATCTTATCACTTACAAGATTTCTTTATGGTTTATAATAATTTCAACTAATGAAATCTTCATTTATTAACAATTTCTATAAAATTCCCCTTTTTAATGCCCAAATCCATTTCTATAAGTTAATAACTTATAAACTTAAAATTTTCCAATAACCATTCGTTTATAAATTTCACATTTATTAATCTATAAATCCTAGTGAAATTCATGTTATACATCAACTTAACACTTTATAAATTTATTCTATAACTTCAATAATTTTTATTTAAAAACATCCATTTATAAAATCCTTTATATAAACCATTAATAATAATAACTCCCCAAAAAACCAAATTTAACTATTTTATAAAAAACCTATTATTGTCAAAAATTTCTTTTAAGTTATATTTTATAAAGATATAAATTTTTAAAACATAAAATTTTATCCATCTATTTATTTTAAAATTTAATCAATTCAAAATTTTTAATAAACCATATTCTTTGAGAAATCACTTTAAAACCCCTTTTAAATTCAAAACCGTTATTTTAATTTAAAAATTAGAATCCGATGATGCCACGACATCGAATGGTCAATCACGGGAATAACATCATATATCAATGTGATTATCAACAATCAACATAATATTCATAAATAAATAAATATGTGAGGAATCCAGTTGGATCCCTCCAACCTGTTACCCTGCATCCACAGACGTTAGCACAATACCAATTCCACTTCAAGGTGGAATATCGCGGTATATGGGATTTTATAAAATATCCGCTTAATAGGCGGCGCAATAGGGTCTCATCCGCTATACGAGGCGGGAAATCAAATCCGATATATACATATGCCAATATATATATATCGCTATATATAGTATATATCCTATTATATCTACTACCACAATCAATCAACAATTATCAATCAATATTAACTATTTAAAATTTTAAACAAAACCTTTCGATTGAGTGAGGAGTTCTCACCTTGATTTTATTTTTGTTTTCGCGTTCGTTTCGAATAAAATTAAACGAACGTTTAATTTTACCCGAAATTCAAACGAGCTCCAATCGACTCCAAACCAGCTGCATTGCGAAGAGCACACGAATACGATTCCAACGCAAAAAATCTCGTTCGAATCCGACCTCGCATGCAAAAGTTATCGCAGTTTAAACGCTGAACAATTAGATTTACAATTTAAATTACATTTCAAAAGAAATAAAGCACAACCTCTTCACGCGGCCCCCCCCCCCCCCTCTCTCATCCTCCACCCGTGCGCACGGTACCTCACTCCCCAGGCCGCTTCCCTACCAGGTCTTGGAAAAAAAAACACACGACACTTTGAACCCACCAAAGACCATTTAGGGTTTGACATTGTCTCCTCCACGCCGAGCTATACAACGATCAGGACGTACCATTGCGACCGCCTACACAAGAGCCATGCTCGGCTGGAATGGCACTGAGCTCGGCCCTATGTCCTTCTCGAAAAACGTGAACCAAGTCGTGGCCTTTGAGGCACGATTCCCCTCCATCCGTTGCTCCAATCGCGATCATACCCGTTGGATTCGTAGATCTAAATGTGCTCTTCGATTTTCGTTTAGAAAGTTTGTTGAAATTGTCGACGGATTGGTGTGGATTTGAGGTGGAAGTTGGGTGATTTCTGGCCTTTGAATAATTAGGGCCGGCCATAACATGATGAGCTAGGGTTTTGGTGAAAATTTGCATTTATAACCACATACAATTATTATTTAAATAATAAAAATCCCAAATTGACACTTTTGCAAACGAACTCCAAACGACGCGTGCCGCCAGGCGATCCTAAGGTTTTTCCACATTCCGGACACAATGGAATAGGTTTCGGAAGCTAATTCGGAAGTATGTGTGAGATACGGCAATAAACAGTCGATTTAAATTTAAACCGATTTAAGCGATTTCTAGGCGTTTTGGCTTGTACCGGACAAACGATAGATCCGATCGACTTGAAATTTGAAATCTTGCAATAATATCACATTACGAATCCGATGAAACTGGTTTCGTCGAAATCCGAGACCGTTTGAAAAATGGCTATTTTAACTCGCCGAATTAAAATTAAAACGATATCGATGCCTTTCGAGCTGCCACGGTCAAACGACAACTCCGTTTGCTACGAAATTTGAAATCCGATAATAACTAACTATTACGGATCCAATGGAACTCGTTTCGTTCAATTCCGAGACTGTTCAAAAATTGGCTATTTTTCAGTCGATAATTAAATATTAAAATATTCAATTTTTACAAATTAACTCCAAATTCAATTTTACAAGTTCCAAAATATTTCTATAACTTCAATATGATAAAATAAAATTTTCCAAATCATTTTCAATCATATTTAACCCAATATTTAATTATTCCTGGAATTTCACTATTAAATAAATCGATTTAATTGTCCAATTAAATCCAAAATTCGAAAAATAATTATTCGACTTAAAAATTCCACTTATTAATATTAAAAATAAATTAAATATTCAAATTTAAGTTATCAAAAATTCTGGGTCGTTACATTTTTTTTCGACAATTTTCCTGAAATCGTTGATCAACACACTAGCTTCAAACAATTTCCATCAACAAATATTTGTTCATTCAAGTTATATAATCAAATCAATGATTTAAAATACTTGAATTTATCATATGATTCTTTTTTTTACTGTAAACCAAGCTACAGAGTCAATTTTTTTTCATTTCAATCTTAAAACAGAATTTAACTCGTAAATGATGTTTAAACTAACCTATTTGTTGAAAATTAAAATCTATCAAAGATTAGGGAAGTGAAAATTAAAGTTTTTAACTTCATTTAGCCTTGTACTGTTTTTAAAAACAAACACAGAGATGGCAACAATTATGTACAGAACAAATAAAATTAGCATACTTAAAAATTCTCATCTGTATATAGCCATATAGCATAACACTTGCCATAAGTCGTCTACACAATTTTAATTATGCTTGAATCTTTTAAAGATGTGTTTACTCACCTGAACGCAAATTTGAAACAGAACACTTTGGTTTTGAAAATAAATGCAGTTTTGATTTTTTTTTCTTCAGCAGATCATACTTGAGTTTGTAAATATAATGTTGCTTATATTTTTCTCTTCTCTCTGACTTGCTAGGTTGATAAACGAAATGAAATATATATATATATATAGGAGATAGTTTGTACAGGTAGGTGTTTACTATAACAGCTATTTCTCCTGGGTCAGATTTTTTTTTTCCTTTGTTGACTAAGCAAATTTGGTTTCTTTTTCAGCTGAAATGATTTCTTTCTCACATTCGAATTGACTTGTTTTTGTGCTAAGAATAGATAGCATTTAATGCTCATGTTTCCATCTAAGTTAACATATAATCCTATTTGATTTTTTGTAAGTACAATTTTGTTTTGTTTTGTAGATTTTTTTCTTGCACAATTTTTGTTTTGTTGTTTCCTGGTTAATTTAATCTACATGCAACTTGTATGTACAACCCGATATTTTCAGTCATTCGCATCCGCACATGTTGGACTTGAATTGCTCAAAATATCGCATTGTAAATAATTTTGAAGCAAATGAAATACAATCACAGAATCACAGACACAGAAATATCAGAATAACTCGCAGCGGAAATTAAAATACCATAGTAGTTCATGAAGCTACTATAACAAACTCTCAAAACATAATATATAATATCAGTCTAAAAAACATATACAATAGAAATCTCAATTACATAGTAGTTTATCAATACCAAAGCTGAAATAGAACAACTGAAACTGAAGGGATAGATAACTAGACAAGTAGAATCTCCATCAATTCCTAGCCCCAGAAAATAAACCCAAAGCTAAGCGTAAATACTCAGGCTGACCCGAGCATAAAGTAAAACACAAAACACTCGAGTCAGGACAATATATACTTATATAATGTAAACCAACTCAAGTGAACTATAGTAGAAATGCACAATAACTTAAAGGATGCTTGGGATCGCCCATCCTTTAAGAATCAATTAAACTATAAATTAAATACATCCCGTGGTTAAAATTTCAAAATGGTATTTTCTACTACAAAATCAAATATCATTTCAAAATTCAATATCATTCAAAATCCATTTCAAAATATCAAAAATATAATATCTTCCAAACCATTAATTTGAATACCATTACAAAACACATTTCAAAATAGTTTATATTTCAAAACAAATTACTTCACTTTAAATCGTAAAATGAAGTTATTATATTTAATAATTAAATTATTAAATTTACAAAAATTTAGTCTTTCAAAATTCATTTATTCACTTGATTTATTAAAACAAATGAAAATTCAACTTTCGCAGCATTTAGAAATTGCTACAGAAAGTTACATTCATAATAGTTCAATTTAACAAAAGACAGCATTTAAAAATGCTATAATAGAGTTACATCAGTTTCAATAAAACTTAGTTAAATTCAAAAATTATAACATTTACAAAAATGCTATGGTCGCCTTTAATTAAACTTAGCCATTTGTTTAATTGTTATCAACTACAGCATTTACAAATGCTGTGTTATCATTTACATTAGAATTAATAGCATTTCTGAAATGCAGTTAATTAACTTCAAGTATTCTATATAATTTCACAAACAATTATATTTTTATTTAAAACATTTTTAGCTTATAAAATCATATAATTTCACTTTTAAAACAGTCATTCAAATACCCTTATATTCATGATTTTATAAAGTTAAATCTCCATTCAAAAATCAAAATTTTATAATAATTCACTTATTAAATTCCAAAATTAAATTTTAAATTCATTAAATTAAATTTAACTTAACATTTAAGTTTAAAATTTTCAAATATAACTTAATTTCATTTTTATTTACTTAACTTAAAATTCACTTTTAAGCCAAATTCACAAATTTCCAATTTTAGTTATATTTCCAAATTTCAACCTAAATATTCATTCATTTCACATTTTAACTTTATTCAAAAATCATTAATATATTATAAAAATCATTTTTAATTCATTTAATTAAAAATATCATAAATTTATCATATTTTAATATTTAATTTAAATTCTATTTATCACCAAATTATAATTTCCAAAATAACTTACATTTCAGATTTCCTAACTTTACCATTTATTTATTTCGCTTATAAATTTTCAGAAAATCAATAATGCTTTACAAAAATCATTTTTAATAAATTTAAATCAAAATATTATAATATTTACATTTCTAAAATAATTTAAAAATTTTAGAAAAACATATTTTTAACGGGTCTGTATTTCATTTTCTAGCCTAGGTAAAGTGATACGGGTAATATATCATTTCAACCTGTAATTTACAAAGAAAACTCGGGTTTGATCATTTCAAACCCGCAATCCCAAGTAAAATAAAATAATTGAAAATCATTCAGGCTTATCATTTCAGCCCATAACGATTTTCTCCTATTCTAAAGTCCGTTCGGGTATGTATCATTTCAACCCATAGTGATTCTAACCTAAAGGGAACTTGCAGTGTGATAAACTGATAAAAATAATAGAACAGCATAATATAACAGTAACAGATGTTATAACAGGTTTATGAGCATGGGTGAATATCATATAATCATAATATAGCAGGTGTACCATGGTAATCCATGTTACAGATTCAAAAGGGGTCAATTTACTAGTTATATTTGTACATATTGTCTGGTGAGAATAACTCACTGTTTTGAGCTGGAGACACAACGACGAATGCACGAATGAGATCCAAACAAGCACGATAATACGACACAAAGATGAGTGGAAGAGCCAAAGATTAATTCTCCTTGGATACATGAGACAAAACAAATAAATATAACATAAGTTTTCAACGCAAATTCAATTAAACAAAGCTAGAAATGAATACACAAAACATCACCGAAGTGTTTGCACTTGCTTTCTACCACCTATGCTTCAACTCCAAATCTGAAATGGCACGGCTAAAGGCATGGTTTGGATCTGGTTTGGGTTCTTAAAGGTGGGCCTAGCATGGCAAAATGATGGAGCAAAGATATATGAGCATGAACTAACACTACAAGGCAAATATCATGGATTCCTATGCACTAGAGGGCTCGGCCAAGGCCAAGGAGGGCATGGACAGGTCTGTAGTGGGCTTGAGGATGATGTGGCGATGGGCTCAGGTCAGGAATTTGCTGGTGGTGGTGGTGTATAGTCGGCCAAAGTGATGGAGGAGGTGATGGAAGTAAGGTAGCTAGGCTATGTTAGATATAGGTGGAGTTTGCTTCATATTTTGGTGGATCATCAACATGGATGGCCTCGGCTATGGAATGGCAGTGGAGAGGAGAGTATGGTGGCTGGTATAGGTGGTGGTGGAGGTGGCCAAGGCGCTGGAGATGGAGGGGCCGAACTGCATAAGAAGATTGCAAGTGCAAAAATCAAGTAAATTCAGTAGAAAATGTAAAAGAAATGAAAGTTTTTATCAAAATTTCTTCTTGGAGATAGCCAAAACTTTTTTTTAGAGTTTGAGAAGAAAAAAATTCGTGAAAAATGAAGTGGAGAAGTGGTCGGCTGAAGGGAATGAGTTATGGCAGCAAATAATGAAAAGGTGATGGTTGAAATGTGAAAAGACAAGAAGACAAAAAGCCTTAAGCAAATCAAAGGTCGCAAAACTCTTCAAATTTTCACCATTTCTTTTGCAATTTTAAATAACTGAAAAATAAGTATAAATTCAGTTAAAAACACGAAAATTTAGTAAATAAACAAAAATAAATAAATAAATATTAATTATATATAATTAAATTAAGAAAATAGCAAAGAAAATGTAAACTAGGCTAGAAAATTTGAAAATAAATGAAATGAACTTTGGAAAAATTTTGTGTACTTGAAAAATATTTATAAATAAAGATAAAGACACAAAAATAAAATGCATGCATAAAAATAAATAAATAAATTTTAATTTAATATAATTTAAATGAAGAAAATAGCAAAAAATGGAAACTAGCCTTTAAAAATAGAAAATATATGCAATAAATTTTGGAAAAATTATATTATCACTTTAAAAATATTAAAAGACAAAAATATACATAAAATAACATATTAACACATATTAAATAAAATATAACAAAGAAAATATGATTTATATAATCTAAAAAAGACAAAATTGCAAAATAAAACAAATTATACTCAAAATTGAAATGTGCATAACTTTCACAGTTTAAGTCCGTTTTCAACGAAACAAAAAGCAGTATTCAAGTTGTTAAATCTATTTCCATAATAAAAGATAAAATTTAGGAGTTTAAATATTTAAATTTGAAATTTAAAAGTCAAAGTTTGACCAGTTTGAACAGAAATTCATCTTTCAGTAAAATATCCAATTTATACCTGTTTGAAATTATAATTCACATAATAATCGACATTTATATTTAAAAATGTGAAATGTTTGAAAAACAAGTTTAAAAATAATTTCAAATAAAATAAAGTCAAATATTAAAATATATGAAAAATCTAGGGTTGTTACACTCTCCCCCACTCAAATCTTTTCGTCCTCGAAAAGGAAGGAAGCGGAGAAACAACAAGAAAGAGTAATAGGTTGGAAGACATTCGAAAGATGGTAGGGAGAAAGTAGCTAGGAGGGGAAGCAAGTTGAAAGACATGGATGAAATATTATTTAAACCATTATTCATTTCAATTAAAATTTCATAATATTTTAAACATTTTATAATATGATGAATAGTCATTTGATTCAAATTTGATGGTTCAAAGTAAACAATTTTTAAACATTTTAAAATCTTTAGGAGGGAAAATAACTGATCAAAATATTCTTTATATAGTACTTTATCAAGATACTTTTATCAAAATACTTTTATAACTCGATGTCTTAACAAGTTTACTTTCGTTCCTGCAGACTCTGGCTATGCGTTGATCAGGCGCAAAGCTAGAATTCTCCAAGTACTTAGTAGACTTGTTTCAACACCCAGTGAAAATAATGAAAACACTTTTAAAAAAAGATATGGAAAGTACAATCCAAACAAATCAACCAAACCGAAACAGTTGTCTAACCATGGATCGCAGATACACAATGGTTACGCCTGGATCCCCCAGGAAACAATCCGTATCTGTAAGCTTTCTCAGCCCTGCGAGTTACGCCATGATGACGAGTAGAATGCAGGATACACAATGGTTACGCCTGGATCCCCCAGGAAACAATCCGTACCCCTAGGCAAGACTCAGCCAGGCACTTGCGCTACTCTTCGCGACCTACACAGATTGCAGGATACACAATGGTTACGCCTGGATCCCCCAGGAAACAATCCATACCCCTAGGCAAGACTCAGCCAGGCAGTTGCGCTATGTAGTCGCGATCATAAGACCACGGGGATCGCCGTGGAATTCGATGGACACTCGAGTATCATATCCGGAAAACCCAAATCAAAGAGAGAGAATAATATCGATAGAATGAATCCACAGTATGGCCACAAAGCGGATATCAAGCAGAAGGCACTTTCCATATCTTTACTTCGAAAATATGTATCATATAGTACCTTTTAAAATCACTTTCAAATATCATACTTATATAAAGTCCATTATATATAAGATTTCATTTCAAATCAAAGACTTTCCAAAATAATAGTATATCAAATCACACTTATATAAATTTCGATTATATAAGATTTCATTTTTCAAAATTGAGTACCTTTTCAAATCAACAGTTCTCAAATCAATGGTTTACTTATACAAATCATTTTTATATAAGTTCGATAGCTCCCAAATCAAGTATTAAATAAAACAGGTTCTAAGTTTTAAACCATTTCGATATCAAATAAATTTTAAAATCATATATGATGTCACCAAATCATTTCTTCAAAATTACATATATTCAGTTTCAAATTTCTTAAAGCCATAGATTTAGAAAATAATCAAAATCAACAAAATTTAGGTCAAACAAATTCATTTCCATTTCAAACATATATTCACTTCAAAAATCATAATACTTCCAAAGTTATGAATCTTTCGAAACTAAAATACTTGAAATCATTACACTTTGAAAATCATAACATTTAGAAATCATGCATTTGAAATCATAAAACATGCCCTTAATTCTTTACTTTTCAATTGAACCAAAATCTAAAATTTCCAATTATAATTCATTTCAAACCATCGGTTTCAATTTAGTTTTCCAACAAAACCATTTCAAATATTATCAATTTCAAATATAGATTTGATTTACAAAATAAACTATTAAATCTTAAATATGTTTCAAGGCTTAAATATACAATATTTCAAAACTAAATTTTATAATTCCATATATCTCAGATTTTTCTTCATTATTACTTAGTGTTGAAATATTTATTTCATAAATCCATTATTTTTAAATAAACTCAAATTACAGGTAAACCAAATATCCTTTCATTCTAATATAAGCTTCAATTATTCATTTATCAAAATCAATGGTTTTCAAAATCATCTTATACTTACATAAAGTTTATCTTATATGAGAATCAAAAATTTCAAAAATAAATTTCGCTGCATGGAAAGCCATATGGGATTGAACATCTTTGCTTACCAATAGATTTTTAATTAAGAATAGTTTTGTGTATAAAATAGTTTGTATGAAAAATAGAATAAAATAGTTAGTTTAAGAAGAATAAAAGAAAAATGGTTTTGAAAAATGGTTTTAAATTTGATAGTAGTTTTTCATAAAAGAAAAATTCCAATTAAATTACAAAGATATCCAACCCAACAACTTTCAATTTCAGCGTCAAGTATACCAATGATATTAGGATATAAGATGCACATATGTCATCATTTCGCAACATTACATTCGATCGCTCGCTCGATCACACAAGTTCGCTTTCGAACTAGTATTGTCCATTCGACTTCCCTAATGTGGACTTCGATATGGTTTCTCGACTAGAAGCCATCAGTCTCCTTGCATAGCCATATACTATGATAGAGAATTCTAGAATCAAGCCCAAAATCCATATCAAATGTTCGCCATCAAGAATCAAATGAAAAATCCTAACACGAAATGGTGTAATTCTCCTCGAACTTGTGTACTCAAATTTGGATCAAATTAATTATGCGAATAAAACTGCATACGTACAACTTATGTATCTATTCCAACTTGTTAAATAAATAGTTTCATAAAGATGTTACTAAGTTAAAACATTTAAAACCAAATTTTTCTCAAACATTTGAAGACTAATTTTTTTATCCAAAACATGTCAAAACTAAATTTCATGTTAGTATAATTCAAAATAATCTTATTTATTTACTTAATAAAATAGTTTCAACTTATACAAATCATATTATTTCATACTTGAAACATAAAACAAAATTTATATTCTTTATCAAATACCTTATACCTTTCAAAAAAATTTAGCTTTGAAAAATTAACCTTGATTTGGAAGTGCTCGAATCTTAAAATAGTCGAAGAAGTCATATTTTCAATCCAAGAATTGAAAATCAACACTAAATCAGTAAACCAACTTCAAAAGATAGGGTTATACCAAAAAAAATCTGAATCTCGAGGGCTGAACACTGGCTTACTTTAAATCATTTCAAATATATATATATGGATCTATCTTTCGAATATCAAACTATACTTTGAAATCTGAAATCAAAATTGGTTTCACAAAATCACTCGCAGAGCAAAGCTACTAGAGTGGCCTCTCTCTCACTCAGAAACTCGAAAATCAATGTCGATGATGCATGCATTCATCACCGAAATTATTTTCCAGCGACATAAGTGAGTTCTGGACTTCAATTAACTTTGAAAAACTTCTTTGAAATTCCTTCGAAATCATTGAAATTCATTCGAATACATTTGAAACATTTTTTTTATTTGAAAAAAATATCTTTAAATCATATTATTATTATATATTTTCCAAAATCTTAAAACCGATTTCAAAACATCGGAGTTCGATTCCTCGAAATTCAAATTCAAAACCCTTTAGTTATAAATCATTTTTGTATAAATCAAGTTCTTATAAAATTTTCAAAATTTCAAATTCTTTCGAAGCTTCCAATTTTCATTTTAAAAGGTATATAATCCTTATTGGAAACATTTCAATTTTTATATATAAAATATGGTCATCCTTAATAATTTCGATGTATGCACAATTTCAAAATAGAACCAAACACAAATTTTCAAAGGATGATTCAAGGAAGGATTTCAAACAAACAAAGATTCAAAATTAGAGGAACTCTAATCAAATAGAATTCTAGTTCGAAGATAAACTCAAATGAAGATGAGATAATTAATTACCAAATAGAGGATAGATAAGCCTATATAAATCACCGGCGACCTTAACCGGTCAATCGTGACTTTACGAATATAATCAATACGGAAATCTAAGGCAAATCGACCTTCGTTCGCTAGAGATAGAATTTGGGTAGAGCAGGAGATAGATAGCATCGACATCCGATGATACAGAAATCTCTAGTGAATCAATTGTAATTTGTAAAGGAGTTTCACATCTTTACAGATCATTCAAAGATTGGCGGAATCACCGATCTTTAGAAAGGTCATTCCAAAGTGGAGTTATGGAATGCTCCAAAATCAAAAAGGTAAAATAAGGAAGACAAGACTGGACTTCGGAACAAGAGGGAGTGTTCCAAAGTTCAGGGAACCCTAATCGATAAGAATTCTAACCAAGAGGTTTCTAACAAGGTTGATACAGAAGGAATGAAGTTTAGAAAATCTTGGTTTCAAAAAAAAAAAATTATACCAAAATAATCTTTGAAACTACTTTAAAAATCATTTAGAAATCATTTTATACTTCGAAAATACGTTCTCTCACAAGGAAATGATTCTGAGATTGATTTCACCCATTCTAGGATATTTCTACCCTATCTCTAATGAATTTTTGCTCCGCAGGCTAAGGTTTGCCTAAAACCCAAAGCTCTGACACCAACTGTAACAACCCGATATTTTCAGTCATTCGCATCCGCACATGTTGGACTTGAATTGCTCAAAATATCGCATTGTAAATAATTTTGGAGCAAATGAAATACAATCACAGAATCACAGACATAGAAATATCAGAATAACTCGCAGCGGAAATTAAAATACCATAGTAGTTCATGAAGCTACTATAACAAACTCTCAAAACATAATATATAATATCAGTCTGAAAAACATATACAATAGAAATCTCAATTACATAGCAGTTTATCAATACCAAAGCTGAAATAGAACAACTGAAACTGAAGGGATAGATAACTAGACAAGTAGAATCTCCATCAATTCCTAGCTCCAGAAAATAAATCCAAAGCTAAGCTGTAAATACTCAGGCTGACCCGAGCGTAAAGTAAAACACAAAACACTCGAGTCAGGACAATATATACTTATATAATGTAAACCAACTCAAGTGAACTATAGTAGAAATGCACAATAACTTAAAGGATGCTTGGGATCGCCCATCCTTTAAGAATCAATTAAACTATAAATTAAATACATCTTGTGGTTAAAATTTCAAAATGGTATTTTCTACTTCAAAATCAAATATCATTTCAAAATTCATTATCATTCAAAATCCATTTCAAAATATCAAAAATATAATATCTTCCAAACCATTAATTTAAATACCATTACAAAACACATTTCAAAATAGTTTATATTTCAAAACAAATTACTTCATTTTAAATCGTAAAATGAAGTTATTATATTTAATAATTAAATTATTAAATTTACAAAAATTTAGTCTTTCAAAATTCATTTATTCACTTGATTTATTAAAACAAATGAAAATTCAACTTTCGCAGCATTTAGAAATTGCTACAGAAAGTTACATTCATAATAGTTCAATTTAACAAAAGACAGCATTTAAAAATGCTATAATAGAGTTACATCAGTTTCAATAAAACTTAGTTAAATTCAAAAATTATAACATTTACAAAAATGCTATGATAGCCTTTAATTAAACTTAGCCATTTGGTTAATTGTTATCAACTACAGCATTTACAAATGCTGTGTTATCATTTACATTAGAATTAATAGCATTTCTGAAATGCAGTAATTAACTTCAAGTATTCTATATAATTTCACAAACAATTATATTTTTATTTAAAACATTTTTAGCTTATAAAATCATATAATTTCACTTTTAAAACAGTCATTCAAATACCCTTATATTCATGATTTTATAAAGTTAAATCTCCATTCAAAAATCAAAATTTAATAATAATTCACTTATTAAATTCCGAAATTAAATTTTAAATTCATTAAATTAAATTTAACTTAACATTTAAGTTTAAAATTTTCAAATATAACTTAATTTCATTTTTATTTACTTAAAATTCACTTTTAAGCCAAATTCACAAATTTCCAATTTTAGTTATATTTCCAAATTTCAACCTAAATATTCATTCATTTCACATTTTAACTTTATTCAAAAATCATTAATATATTATAAAAATCATTTTTAATTCATTTAATTCAAAATATCATAAATTTATCATATTTTAATATTTAATTTAAATTCTATTTATCACCAAATTATAATTTCCAAAATAACTTACATTTCAGATTTCCTAACTTTACCATTTATTTATTTCACTTATAAATTTTTAGAAAATCAATAATGCTTTACAAAAATCATTTTTAATAAATTTAAATCAAAATATTATAATATTTACATTTCTAAAATAATTTAAAAATTTTAGAAAAACATATTTTAACAACGGGTCTGTATTTCATTTTCTAGCCTAGGTAAAGTGATACGGGTAATATATCATTTCAACCCGTAATTTACAAAGAAAACTCGGGTTTGATCATTTCAAACCCGCAATCCCAAGTAAAATAAAATAATTGAAAATCATTCAGGCCTATCATTTCAGCCCATAACGATTTTCTCCTATTCTAAAGTCCGTTCGGGTATGTATCATTTCAACCCAAAGTGATTCTAACCTAAAGGGAACTTGCAGTGTGATAAACTGATAAAAATAATAGAACAACATAATATTACAGTAACAGATGTTATAACAGGTGTATGAGCATGGGTGAATATCATATAATCATAATATAGCAGGTGTACCATGGTAATGCATGTTACATATTCAAAAGGGGTCAATTTACTAGTTATATTTGTACATATTGTCTGGTGAGAATAACTCACTGTTTTGAGCTGGAGACACAATGACGAATGCACGAATGAAATCCAAACAAGAACGATAATACGACAAAAAGATGAGTGGAAGAACCAAAGATTAATTCTCCTTGGATACATGAGACAAAACAAATAAATATAACATAAGTTTTCAACGCAAATTCAATTAAACAAAGCTAGAAATGAATACACAAAACATCACCGAAGTGTTTGCACTTGCTTTCTACCACCTATGCTTCAACTCCAGATCTGAAATGGCACGGCTAAAGGCATGGTTTGGATCTGGTTTGGGTTATTAAAGGTGGGCCTAGCATGGCAAAATGAGGGAGCAAAGATATATGAGCATGAACTAACACTACAAGGCAAATATCATGGATTCCTATGCACTAGAGGGCTCGGCCAAGGCCAAGGAGGGCATGGCCAGGTATGTAGTGGGCTTGAGGATGATGTGACAGTGGGCTCAGGTCAGGAATTTGCTGGTGGTGGTGGTGTATAGTCGGCCAAAGTGATGGAGGAGGTGATGGAAGTAAGGTAGCTAGGCTATGTTAGATATAGGTGGAGTTTGCTTCATATTTTGGTGGATCATCAACATGGATGGCCTCGGCTCTGGAATGGCAGTGGAGAGGAGAGTATGGTGGCTAGTATAGGTGGTGGTGGAGGCGGCCAAGGCGCTGGAGATGGAGGGGCCGAACTGCATAAGAGATTGCAAGTGCAAAAATCAAGTAAATCCACTAGAAAATGTAAAAAGAAATGAAAGTTTTTATCAAAATTTCTTCTTGGAGATGGCCAAAACTTTTTTTTAGAGTTTGAGAAGAAAAAAATTCGTGAAAAATGAAGTGGAGAAGTGGTCGGCTGAAGGGAATGAGTTATGGCAGCAAATAATGAAAAGGTGATGGTTGAAATGTGAAAAGACAAGAAGACAAAAAGCCTTAAGCAAATCAAAGGTCGCAAAACTCTTCAAATTTCCACCATTTCTTTTGCAATTTTAAATAACTGAAAAATAAGTATAAATTCAGTTAAAAACACGAAAATTTAGTAAATAAAAAAAAATATTAATTATATATAATTAAATTAAGAAAATAGCAAAGAAAATGTAAACTAGGCTATAAAATTTGAAAATAAATGAAATGAACTTTGGAAAAATTTTGTGTACTTGAAAAATATTTATAAATAAAGATAAAGACACAAAAATAAAATGCATGCATAAAAATAAATAAATAAATTTTAATTTAATATAATTTAAATGAAGAAAATAGCAAAAAATGGAAACTAGCCTTTAAAAATAGAAAATATATGCAATAAATTTTGGAAAAATTATATTATCACTTTAAAAATATTAAAAGACAAAAATATACATAAAATAACATATTAACACATATTAAATAAAATATAACAAAGAAAATATGATTTATATAATCTAAAAAAGACAAAATTGCAAAATAAAACAAATTATACTCAAAATTGAAATGTGCATAACTTTCACAGTTTAAGTCCGTTTTCAACGAAACAAAAAGCAGTATTCAAGTTGTTAAATCTATTTCCATAATAAAAGATAAAATTTAGGATTTTAAATATTTAAATTTGAAATTTAAAAGTCAAAGTTTGACCAGTTTGAACAGAAATTCATCTTTCAGTAAAATATCCAATTTATACCTGTTTGAAATTATAATTCACATAATAATCAACATTTATATTTAAAAATGTGAAATGTTTGAAATAAAACAAGTTTAAAAATAATTTCAAATAAAATAAAGTTAAATATTAAAATATATGAAAAATCTAGGGCTGTTACATTGTATGTATTTCATTATGGTTTATTTTTAAGTTTATCTTATGGTGCTATATAACCATAAAATCTTATTACTAACATAAATTCTAAATTTTATTTCTTTTTAAAGTTTAACTATCAACATTTAATTTATCACGTATATTTTAATTCATGGTTGAACATAATTTCTTGTTTGTTATATATTTTTATATAAAGCTTAAACTACCAAATATTTTATTTATATTCATATATCTTTGTAATATTAATATTAATAATATCTTATTCCTTTTGAAACCTTTCAAATTAATTTCAAAAGTTCAAATAAATTACCAAATTTAAATTAACAAATTTTGGAATGTTACAAATATCCCCCCTTAAGAAAATTTCGTCCTCGAAATTTGAAAGAGAAAGAAAAGCAAACAAAGAATATACGAATTCAGAAAAATAAGGAAATGGCTTACCAGTTTAAGCCGAGATATCCACTCTACAATTGGGATATGATTTCTGTATATTATCTTTGGTTTCCTAAGTGTAGTCCTTTGGATTGCCAATCCATTGAACTTTAACCAGTTTCACAACTTTGTTTCTCAATCGCTTTTCATCACGATCAATAATCTTTATTGGTTCTCTTCTAACTGCTAAATTGGGAGTGATTTCGAGATCCTGTTGAGCAGCTTCTTCAATAATACTATCTGGATTGTGCATATACTTTCGAAGATTAGAAATGTGGAACACATCATGCACGCCAGACAACCAGCTAGGCAATTGCACTCGATAGGCAAAAGAACCGATCCTCTCCAGAATAGGAAAAGGACCAATATACCGTGGTGCCATCTTACCGGTCTTTCCAAATCTTAATACTCCTCGCTTTGGAGATACTTTAAGAAAGACAGAGTCTCCAATCTGGAATTCCAAATCCCTTCTTCTACGATCATAATAACTCTTTTGACGACTTTGAGTTGTCCTCAATTTCTTCCGTATAAAATCAACTTTCTCTGTGGCATCTTTAATCATATCTTGTCCAAGGACGAGTCTATCACCAACCTTAATCCAGCATGCGGGTAATCGACACGGACGACTATATAAAGCTTCAAAAGGAGCCATCTCTGGCCTGATAGCTATTGTTATATGAGAACTCGACCAGATGTAAATGGTCTTCCCAAGAACCACCAAAATCAAGTATACAAGCACGAAATAGGTCTTCTAAGATTCGGTTAATCCTCTTAGTCTGCCCATCAGATTATGGATGATAAGCAGTGCTGAAATTTAGTTTTGTTCCCAATGCATCGTGAAATGCCTCCCAAAATCTACTAGTGAAGATCGGGTCATGATCACTCACTATACTTCTGGGAATACCGTGGATACGAACAATTTCTTTCACATATAACTCGGCTAAACTTGCTGCCGTGCGGGTAGATTTCACTGGCAAAAAGTGGGTTGTCTTAGTCAAACGGTCCACAACAACCCATATTGCCTCATTGCCTTTCTAAGTACGAGGCAACCCGTCGATGAAATCCATCGATACTTGGTCCCATTTCCACTTGGGTACCTCTAAAGGCTGAAGTAAACCCGCCATTTTCTTCTGATCGCTTTTGATTTGTTCGCAAGTAGCACAGCGATTCACATATATAGATATGTCTCTTTTCATCGTCTTCCACCAGAAAGTTCTTTTGATATCGCAATACATTTTATTAACTCCTAGATAGATGCAAAGCTTAGATTTATGGCATTCGTCCAAAACTTCACGTTTCAGATCAGGAAAGTCTGGGACACATATCCTGCCTTTTAATCTTATAACTCCTCTACTATCCATCTCAAAACTAGTGTCTTCTCCTTGGTATATCCTTTTATAAATTCCCCGAAGAAATTCATCTTCATACTGCTTGCTCGTGATCCTTTTGAGAAGAGTAGGAGAGATAACAAGATGAGCAAGAAAAGCATGCTTTCTACTCAAGGCGTCGGCAACTACATTGGCTTTTCCCGGCGTATATAAAATATCCAGGTCATAAGATGCCAGAAATTCCAACCAACGTTGTTGTCGTAGATTTAGATCTTTCTGGGTGAAGAGATATTTCAAAGATTTATGGTCGTGAATAATTCGAATTTTTCACCTAGAGAAAGAGAGTTCATTAAGTATATTTATTAAGTTAAGTTAAATTCGTAAATTGTTAAGAAAGCTATAAAGATTCTTACCTAAAAGATAATGTCGCCATATTGTCAAAGCGAAGATAACAGCTAAGAGTTCCAAATCGTGGTTTGGGTAGTTTCTTTCATGAGGACGTAATTGTCTACTCGCGTAGGCAATTACCTTTCCATTCTGCATTAATACCGCACCAAACCATCAACGTAAGCATCGGTATAAACAGATAATCCCTGATTCCCGTTGATAATAGTGAGAACAGGAGCGGTGGTTAATCTCTTCTTCAATTCCTGGAAAGCTTCGTCACATTTTAGTCCAATTGAATTTTACATCTTTCATTGTTAGCTTAGTCAACGGACTAGCAATCTTAGAAAAGTCTTGAACAAACTTCCGATAATAACCTGCTAGGTTATTAAACCCAAAAAGCTTCGAACTTCTTTTGAGGTAGTGGGTTTTCTCCAATCAAGAATAGCGGAAATTTTGCTAGGATCAACATAAATTCCTTCTTCATTAACTATATGGCCGAGAAATTTAACTTCTTTAACCCAAAAGTGGCATTTGGAAAATTTTGCGAATATGATATTCCTCCTCAATATCTCCAAAACAATTCTAAGACGCTCGGCATGCTCCTATTCGGTCTTGGAATAGACCAAAATATCATCAATAAACACGAGCACAAATTCATTCAATACTTCCCGGAACACAAGAGTCATAAGATGCACGAAGTATGCTGGAGCATTGGTTAGCCCGAAAGGCATGACTAACCATTCGTAGAACATAGTCGGACCCCTGAAAGCGGTCAAATGGACACAGTCTTCGACGATTCGTAGTTTATGGAATCCTTGGGGTAGATCCATCTTCGAAAAGAAACGAGCGCCGTGCAATTGATCAAGCAGATCAATAATTCTGGCTAGCGGAAATTTATACTTGAGAGTCATCTTATTGAGATCGCGGTAATCTACACACAATCTCAAAAATCCATCCGATTTAGCAACAAACACAACTGCGGAACCCTATTCAGAAACGCTAGGACGAATTAACCCTTTTTCTACTAAATCCTTGGTTTGTTGAACTAATTCAATCCTTTCCCTGGGTGCCATCCTGCGACTTGCATGAACGACAGGACGAGCATTGGGTACTAGGTTAATTCTAAATTCTATTTCTCGATGTGGATGTAGAGATTTCACTTCTTCGAACACGTCCGGAAGATCTCTAACAATGGGTATAGACTCCAGACTGGGTTCGGGATAACCCAAATTATACATCAACCCTTCTCTTTTAAGACTAGGGTCCTCACAAGAAATCTCGTTGAAATCTCCAAACTTGGTTTTGATTGAAATCAATCGATTGTTACAATCCAATTTTGCTTCGTATTTAGTTAGCCAATCCATTCCGAGTAAGACTTCAAACTCTTAAAATCAAGAACAAAGAGACCGATAGGGAATTGATAATAAGAATATGAAATAGGAACGTCTCTACATCGAAGACAAAGGTTCGCGGGACCTCCAACTAGATTCTTTACGCATATAGTCTCATCAACAAAATCAGGTTCGAGATTTAATTCATTTATAGCTTGCTGAGAGATAAAACTATGTGTAGTGTCCGTGTCAAATAGAACTCTAACAATGCTAAAATAGTAAGATTACCTTTCAGAATTCCTTTCCTCTTTTTTGCTTTGGAAGATGCAGGTTGGTCTTTGACTGCGTACACCTTGGCTGTCTGAGCTTGCTTCATGGTTGGGTAGTCTTTAATTTCGTGTCCCAATTTCTGACAATAATAACATTTCCTGGGCTTCGCTTGAACGGATTGATTGACTTGTCTCTTAGGCTTCGTACATCTGCTAGAATAATGGCCCTTTTCCAAGCAATTATAGCAAGTGACATTCTCTGTTGTGCTTCCCTGATTACCCTTCTTTTTCTCCTTACCCTGCCATGGTTTCTTGCCTCCAAATTTCCTCTACTTCCAATTTTGATTGCTCGAATTTCCTTTCTCCACCGGAGCTTCTTGCATATCGAGTGTAGCATATCTATATCCCATATCAACCAAATCTGGAAAGGATTCTTTGACGTGGTCGGTCATTCTTTCGTGGAATTTCTTATTCATCCACGAACGAACCTTTCATTCTTCTTTAAAGGCGTGTTCATTAATTCTGGACCAAAATGAGACAATTCATTGAATTTTTTTAGATACTCTTCGAATGACAAACTTCCCTGCTTTAAGTCCATGAATTCCTGGTACATTCGAGAAAGTCCAGCTGATGGCAGATAGCGCTTCTCAAATACTTCTTTGAATTTCTCCCAAGTAAGCTCGTCTTCTGTCTTATCTACAGTGTCTGTCTCCCACCAGGCTAAGGCTTCATCTTGAAGTTGCCAAGAAGCTATGAGTTGCTTCTGATCGTCTTGCAACTTTAGCCCTCTAAAGATTTTCTCACATGATCTAATCCATGCTTGAGACTCAACAATCGATTCCTTGTCAGTGAACGGCTTACCACCAAGCCTTGAGAAATTCTTATATAAATCAGCCAGATTCGACTGCTGTTGAATAGGTATTGCTGCTACTTTTGTTGGGGGAACTTGACTAGGTGATGTGGCATTTCCTTGACCCCTAGCTCTTCCTATTCGTCCGCTCATTCTTACTATCTATAATTAGTAAGAAAATTGGTTTAGATATACGAACGAAATATCTTAGGAATATCAGCAGTAAAAAGGAAATAGACTAAGAAAATTTGGGGTTATACTCATTCTAGTGTATACTTCACCCTATTTCTAACGAGCCATCTAATGTGTTATACTCTGTAGCTAAAGTTCTTACTAAACCTTCAGCTCCGATACCACTTGTTACGATCCGAAATCAAATGTTCAAAAATTGACACTAAATACCTCACTTGTATTCGACTGCCAAAAATTCAAACATCGAACTCCAGCTGGAGGAGCTTATAACAACATCAGATGAATATAAAACAGTGGAAACAAACTGAAAATCATGCATTACATCACATATACCATATCATCACAATATCCATTACTACATCAGAGTATTTTTATACATATATCACAACTCCAAATAAACATCATAATAGTACAACAAGCAATCATATGCCAAAAAAGTCTTCAAAGGAATGAAGCGATAATGAACTTCCAAAGACTAAACACCTGAGATCCCTAAAGCTTCTAAAATATATCCAAAGCAAAAGCTCCAAAATACTGCTAACACCAGAACACGGAATCCTGCTACCAGGCTGCCCGTGTGGAAATTATGGGCATCCAGAGTTTAGAAAGGAAACAATAAACTTGGGTCAGTCATGGGACTGGTATGAGTAAACAAAAAGAGTTTCTTTTAAATAAAACAAGATTTATAAAGGAAAAATCGTTATGCTTTTGGAAAATGAAACTACCATAAGACCTCCCGCCACACACACAATACAATCGTAGAATTGGAGGAGATTTCTTTTTATGATAGTCAAATATGCTTGATACGAGAAAATTCTTTGATATTATTACTAATGCATAGTGTAGAAAACATTTCGAAAATATAATATTAGTCTTAGCCAACATAGACATTCCGAACTATGCCTACTATAGCTACCATCTAAACAGTGGTGACCACCATAAGTAAATGGCAGGTTATACAACTAAAACCGTACTGGGTTCGTATTGGGAATTGGATTTCCAACAAATCGTCAGGCAAAGGAACTTCCTACTGCACATGGGTACGCCTCTGGAGGGATGTTCCGAGAACTTAACCAGCTCTCTGCCAACATAAGGAAGAGTTACCTTTGTAACTAGGTAACTACTACACGACTATGCCATCCCCCGGTCGTTTGCGACCTTTATCCGAGGGCCCTCTACCACAAAGCAACGACCACACAGTAAATGAGATTGCAGCAACCACATAGGTAAAGTATCTAGGCTCCATACTATGATACTACCTTTTTCCAGAAGGAAATGACATACCCTAAAGGGAATGACCCTCATAACCTTGCAACATCTTTCCTGTTTTGACCATTTTCGGGTTTTGAGGTCTGAGCAGGTCTCGTACACAAAGCTACGCTTTACACGAAAGCCATGCTTTGATCACAAATGATCATCAACACACAGCAGCACTTAGCATGCCACACTGCCAAATTAGGAGTACATCGCTGATAACCTTCAACTACATAACCTCTGAGCTCGTACGTCCCAGAGAAGGGTGTTAAGCTAAGAGAATAAATTCTCCGCCACCAACAGATATGTATTTGAAAGAAATCTGCTTTATATCTCAAAGTGTAGTGTCAGACATACGAGCATACAAGTCTTTTCCGGGTTCGAACATAACCGAAGACACTTCGTCAAATAAAAGAAGAAGCCCTTGCAAATCCGGGTACCCACAATCCCGATCGGACTCCCCATCACATATGGAGCTCTCTATACCGGAGCAACTCAATGCAGAGACATTCGATAGGTTATCCCATCGTTTTCGAAGACACCCGGTCTTCAACACCGGTCTTCAAATGCTATCCATTTCGACGTATCACTATTCGGAATGGGTTATATGACACAAACGTCCTCTCCCGGCTAAACCGAATAGTGAGCGTTTCATTTTTGAAACCCGTGGATATATCAATCACAAAGATTCACATTCAGGGTTTGATGTGGGTTTTGGATAACTAACTGAAATCCTACTCCCTGTCGCGTCGAAGTTTAAATGTCGTTTTACGGGCAAAAGGTTTTCACATAAATACAGAGACAAATCATACATCACAATTCAGCACAAAACAATTCACGTCACATAGTATCACAACCACAACAGAAATATCAATCTAGTGCACAACAATAGTTAATTATTTTCAATCAATGTGAGTGTGATTTAATAGATTAACCACATAATTATTTTTATTGGTTATTTTAAATCAGTGATTAATTTTGGATAAATTAATTAAA
Source organism: Allium cepa (assembly GCA_030765085.1). Lineage (NCBI taxonomy): Eukaryota > Viridiplantae > Streptophyta > Magnoliopsida > Asparagales > Amaryllidaceae > Allium > Allium cepa. Next base: position 683,938,859 of record CM060928.1, read on the forward strand.
TCTTAATTAACTTTGTTAATAAATTATTCCTCAATCAATTAACTTAATTAACTACTAATTATAAATTAATCAATTTAAACTATCTGATTAACAATTCTTAATTCTAAATAAATTAGACACTTAATTATTTATTAACCAATTTTTTTTTACAAATTATAAATCCATAACTACTTAGTTAATTACAATTATTAATTTAATCATTCTTGATTGCTTTCCAAAACAATTGATTAATAATAATTATTTATCTAAATTAACATTTAAAAATCTTCCTTACACATTGAAAATAAATTTGTTACAGTTATAAAAAGTTTAAATGATAATTAACTTTAACCCTTATCTTAAATTAATTTTTTAGTTAAAGTACTAATTAGATTTTTAAAACATTATTAAGGATCCATTTAGTTAATTAAAACTTGTAATAAATTCTTAACTCAACATAGTCAACATTAGTCACTCTGTTAACAATAAAATTTGTTTAACATTATAACTTGAAATTTATTTGGGCTTAACCCATTTTAAAAACAACCGAGCCTCCCCAGTTTTGCTCGAGTAGCCACTCAAGTTTCCTACCATCTTTCCCCGAGTCTATCTCCCGTCCCCCACTTACTCTTCTTCTTCCTGTTCTTCTTCTCTTTTTTTAGTTAGAGTTAAACTTAAGTTTTCAAACTAAGATGACAGGAAGTCTACTCGCGTACTCGAGTTCCTCACCGAAGCCATGCATCATCTTCCTCGAGTACCAACTCGAGTGGCCAACCGCAGAACTTCCTGACACCCAAAACAACGTCGTGCACGTGGTCGTCGCGCCGCCATTCTGGCGAACTCCAAAATCAGCGGCAAGTCGCAAATCATCCCAAAATACGAAATCGAAACTCGATTCAACACTAAACATTTCAAATCAAAATTTAGTAGTTCGTTCGAAAAAACTGCACTTAACTCCCCTCAGTAAATCACCTCGCCTCTGCTTCTCAGACCACCAGAGATGCCACGACTTTAGCCACATCACGCCAACACTCCACTCTTCCATTCCCTTGAATCTCAAGAAGCTCGATCAAACCAAGAAGACACAATCCTCTTTCCACTGAACACGTTCAAAAATCAAGCTGCAACCCTAAATCGAACTCGACGCATCAATTTACGCAATAGATTTTTTTTTTTACCATTTTCCTGAAATCGTTGATCAACACACTAGCTTCAAACCAATTTCCGTCAACAAATATTTGATCGATCAGCAGAAAATGGAAAAAGAACAAATTTTGTTCAACCATGAACTGCTTTTGGAATACTCAATTTAAAATCATCATATTAATTTTAAAAATCCTCTCTTTGTACGTTCATTTAAGTTATATAATCAAATTAATGATTTAAAATACTTGAATTTATCATATGATTCTTTTTTTTCACTGTGAACCAAGTTACGGAGTCAATTTTTTTCCTTTCAAGCTTAAAACAGAATTTAACTCATAAGTGATGTTCAAACTAACATATTTGTTGAAGATTAAAATCTATCAAAGATTAGGGAAGTGAAATTTAAAGTTTTTAACTTGATTTAGCCTTGTACTGTTTTTAAAAACAAACACAGAGATGACAACAATTATGTACAGAACAAATAAAATTAGCATACATAAAAATTCTCATCTGTATATAGCCATATAGCATAACAGTTGCCATAAGTCGTCAACACAATTTCAATTATACTTGAATCCTTTAAAGATGTGTTTACTCACTTGAAAACAAATTTGTAACAGAACACCTTGGTTTTAAAAATAAATGCAGTTTTGATTTTTTTTTCTTCAGCAGATCATACTTGAGTTTGTAAATATAATGTTGCTTATATTTTTCTCATCTCTCTGACTTGCTAGGTTGATAAACGAAATGAAATATATATATATATATATATATATATATAGTAGATAGTTTGTACAGGTAGGTGTTTACTAGAACAGCTATTTCTCTTGGGTCAGATTTTTTTTCCTTTGTTGACTTAGCAAATTTGGTTTTTTTCCAACTGAAATGATTTCTTTCTTACATTCGAATTGACTTGTTTTGTGCTAAGAATAAATAGCATTTAATGCTCGTGTTTCCACTTAAGTTAACATATAATCCTATTTGATTTTTTTGTAAGTACAATTTTGTAGATTTTTTTTCTTGCACATTTTTTTTTTGTTGTTTCCTGGTTAACATAATTTACATGCAACTTGTATGTATTTCATTATGGTTTATTTTTATGTTTATCTTATGTTGCTATATAACCATAAAATCTTATTACTAACATAAATTCTAAATTTTATTTCTATTTAAAGTTTAACTATCAACATTTAATTTATCACATATATTTTATTTCATGGTTTGACAAAATTTCTTGTTTGTTATATATTTTTATATGAAGCTTAAACTACCAAATATTTTATTTATATTCATATATCTTTGTAATATTAATATTAGTTATATTTTATTCCTTTTGAAACCTTTCAAAAGTTCAAATAAATTACCAAATTCAAATTAACAAATTTTGGAATGTTACGATTCTGCTGCTCTATTAAGAAAGATAAATCCTTTTATCTTTTATTGATTATTTATAGTTTTATATTTATTATTATGTTTTCTGATTCCATTGTTCTACATAGCAAAAGGATACAGTATGGGCTACTTTTCCTAGAGAAGAAGAAGCTTTAAGATTTGTCCAAATACATGCAAACAATTATGTTTTTTTCCTACCAAGAGCATTTGACTGCACAAAGAAGGTTCCTTGTTTCTACATATGATGAGTTCTGGAGAAGGTACAAAACCATGAATCCTAAGTTACGCCACCATTACGAGGTTATTCAAGTCGGACTGCCTTGCCACTTGAATTATGATTTGGAGTTCAATAAAAAGATTGACAATGGAAAAAATGCAGATGAAATGGTAGATATTATGATATCTATAACCTTCAAAGCGCTAAATGGCAAATACAAAATGTAGGGTAATCAAGATTGGGTTATAGAGCTTGATTCATCTACTGAAGAAAAGTTCTCTCGACATGCGATCATTCGTATCCCGAATATTGCCTTCAAAGACAACTTGCATGTTGGAGCATTCAACTCCCAGGTATGCTCATGTATAATTAATTTAAGAGTAAGTGATCCATAGTTTGAAAACCTGTACATCAAGAAAGATTCAAGCTCATCAGACAATATAGAGCATCTTTTCGTTGATACTGGAGTTTATACCCGTATTCGTTATTTTCGTCTTCCTTTCTCATCAAAAGTAGGGAAGAATGCTTTACTCCTGCCAAGCGGGCGCTTTGGATGTAAGAATCTGAATGAGGAACAAGTGTTTATCAAATCACTTATTTGTAGAATAGATGTTGATTTTGATAAGTTATTAGAGTGCAAAATGGATCTGGACTGCTGCAAAATTCATTATTTTGAATCTGAGATCAATGATAATGGCACCTACACCAAGGGAGATAAGTCATTCCATGTTTATGGTAGCAATATACCTAAGTCCTATTGTTCAGGAAAATCTCCCTTTTCCGCTTTGGATGATAAAATTTCATCTTTTGCCACTCAAGGAAATGTTTTGGGTAAAATCAAAAGGTGGTAATGGTTTTCTACACATTGCTACATAATTTATAACATGTCTAGAAGTTGATATTGTGAATGAATTGGAAGAGAACATTAAAGTAATCATGTTATGTACATTGTTGATTTCCAAAGGGGTGGTTACTATCAGAAATGCTACGACCCCGATTGTAATGGTTATCGATCTCCAATGCGCCCAGTACCATCGGTTGTATTGTCCAACTGCTATGATATTGTGAACCAAGAAGGCTAGACTGTCTAGAACCAATGCATCTGTCAAATGAAATATTACTACATAATTATTTTCAGTCTATATTGCTTTTGTGCATTGTTAACTAGAAAGTGCTTACACAATTGATTTTAATTTTGATAATGAAATTCTGGTAATTGATAATAATTTGTAATGGCTAATGTTTCTAATGCTCTGTTAAAAAGATAAAAGCATTTATGTTTTATTGACAGTATGTTGTATCACTTTTATTGAAAATTCTACGTATGCTCTGTTAAAAAGGCTATACATAAGAACATCACTTTTATTGATAGTATGTTTCAGGTAGCAATATGCTAGTCATACTTATCTCCAGTTGTTTTATTTGATTTGTATTCCTACTACTATGCGTGAAACTCGTCAATTAACAGATGATTTGGTTAGAATATCCATTGGCATTGAGGATATAGAAGATCTCATTGCAGATTTGGATTATGCTATTAAAACTGGTCCTATTTGATACCATTTTGATTTTGTTGTAGTGACCAATGTCAGGACTGGATTGGATGAATAGAAAAGACTATATCTTAAGAATAGACATAATAACTACATTAACATATAATAACAAAAAAAAGACTATACATAAGAATTAAAAAGATACATCAATTTATCTTTTTTAACAGAACTAACAACATTGTATTCGAAATAACAGTTAAACATAAATAATTGCATACAACCAAAAGTAATCAAAATCAAATCATAACCAATTTAACATATGCAATTATCCTAATATTCAACTCAAAGTATTCATAGAACAACCAAGTATTCATAGAACAATCAATCAAATACATTGGACTAAAACAATCAACTAAATTATTCAAATCAAAGTATTCATAGAACAAACAATCAAATACATTGGACTAAAACAATGAACTCAATTATTCAAAGAACACGCCCTTCTATTATGTCCTAGTTTTTTACGCTTTCCACATCTGTTTTGCTTAGCATGAAAATCATCACCTTCAATCCTATTCATCCTAGGCCTACCAGATCCTCGAACAGGCTTAGGAGGAAGAGCAATAGATGATTCTTCAGCTTCAATTGCTTCCTTATGAAAAGTTGGAATAGGATTGATCAAATGTGAATACGAAGCACAATAATACTCAATAGTAAAGTAATTCTCAATATATTCATAAACAGAATTGCTGGATAAAGAAATACACTTCAAAGCATGCGCACAAGGAAAACTTATCACTTTCCATTGATTGCAACTGCAAATTCGATTTTTAAGATCAACCTTTTGAGATGTTGGAGAATGAACTTCAAAAATATTCCTACAAAATTTAAAATTAAAAACAGTTAAAATATATAAATAGATTGCATTTCCAAAAAAGGATTATTAGCACTATATATATTCCTTCTAACCTACCTAATAAATAAGACCCAATTCATGTGCATTGAACTAATGGTGAAAAATAAGACTCATAAACAAAAACAATTAACAACGGTCATACTGTTCATATTCTAAAAGATCACAGAATCTATGCTATAAGGGAAGAAAAAAAGATAATGTATGTTTTCTCATGAATTCTGTATGTGATAATTGCTCGATATTTCCATTATATATTTACTGTTAATCTTTAAATTTACAAACTTGAAAATATCTTGTTACGGCTTTCAGTTAGACCAAAAACCATAAATACTGTCAAAAATAAAACACTCATGCATGTGAATAAACCCTAAGCTGACAAATTAATGCATCGTACTGATATGCACAACATTAGTTTTTACCATAACAAAATCTCAAAAATAAAACAATACAATGTTACTTGCTTTATATTACTTGGTCCTTACATTATTCATATTATCATAAGCCTCAATGCAGACAAAGAAAAAATATATAGCAAGCGACATCAACAAAATGAAATCATAACATAGGCTACATAGCAAGTTGAAAAAAGATAAATGCATTTATCATTTGTCAAAAACTGTGAACATCATGTAAAAAATAGAAATACATATCTAGATGATTTAGAAACACTCCACCCAAATCCTTCTTCCTTCAATTTCAACAAATGGGCTTCTATTTTTGGACATAGCACACTAGTCCACTTTGATGTCTCTTCTTTACTATTAGACATTTGCATCATAAGTTTTACCCTAATTCCATCAAGACAAGCAGTAACAGGAAAACTTCTTTCATCCATAATCTAAGAATTAAAACTCTCAGCTACATTGGAATTATTTTCACCATATCGCTTCCTCGGAAAGAACAAATCGGCCCAATGATCATATGGTTTATCATTCAAGTACTCTATAGCTTTAGCACCCCCAATTACTTTGTACTTGGACATGGCTTTTTCAAACTCATGATGATTAGAAGCTATAGCACAACGCTCAAGTAAATGAGCTACCCAAGCACCCCATCCACTTTTCACAATGCTAGCAATATTATTTTGCATATGATGCAAACAATAAGAACCATGACTATTTGGAAATTGTTTTGTAATACTTAACAATAAACGCCAGTGTATATCACTTAAAAAAGTTAATATTCTATCACAATTAAGAGCATTCTTTAGGTGTTTTAAAAACCAACTTCAACACACTTCATTTTCTTTGGGAACAAGAGCCCTTGCTAATGGGAAAAAACATGGAAAAAAACAAAAAAAAATCACTATCTATGTATTACATTTGAAACAACAAAATGCACTATATTTGAATCCGTATTATCTAATAGCAGACAATCACATGAACACTATGCCCTCGGCCCAAATAAAAAAGGAAAAATAAATTTCCTAGAGGTAATTCATCCTTTTTTTTGTTTTCTTTTTAAATTTTCTACTTGAATGTGTAGTCTATGCAGGAAGGGTAGAAATTGCAAAGATATGATACATAATTCATGCATACAATACAAAGACTTATATTCGAACTTCTAAAACATATATGTTTTTATTGTTTCTATATGCTGTTTAAATCATTTGTATACCTTATGTAAGAACTTCAAATAAAGAGAAAAAAGATAAATATGTTTAACATGTAGTAGTAACTATGATATATAAGTACGGCTTAATATGTTATTTAATTCTTTATCTTAAAAGATAAATGCATTTATCTTTTTTAACTTCTGTATTGTACATCAAATTAAAGAACATTAAATCTTTTATAGCGTTTGTTTTGGATCAAATTTACAATAAGAAGGAGCATGGCTATACATTGAACAATTGTACCTACTTTGTAACTAGTGCAACTAGATTGAAGATGTTAGAGATAAAAACATATATGCCTTTATTGTTTGGAATATAACAAATTCCGATGAATCCAGTATAAGCAGTAGGTATCATGACATTTGGTGGCTAAACTGAAAAAATAAAACATCTAAATTTTGTATCTATCAAGAAAAAAAACAACAGAGATTAATCATTGTTAATTTCCGGTAAAACTAAATTGTGAGTTTGAATTCATTTATGCAATAATTTCACATGCTAATCCCTAACGTAGAAGAAACTATAATGAATTGAACTGGACATTACTACATTTGAAACAACCAAATGCACTATATTTGAAACAGTACTATATAACAATAGACTAATCACTTGAACAAAATGCAGTATGTACACAACAAAATTCACTAGAACAATCACTTAAAGAATAGTACAATGTTACATAAATTTATAACAAGGAACTAATCCAAACAGTACAAAGTAAATACAACAACAAAAAAAAAAATCAAAATCAGCACCTTGATTCCCATTTTTTGTAGTGGCAGCCATCAAAATACCACTTCACCCTTTCAAAAAGGTAGCATCTAAAAACACCACAGGACGACAATAGCTGAATCCAAATATACATGCCTCATAACATTCAAAAACTCTCTCAAATTGATTAGTGTCAGAATCCACATCCATACTTGAATAACTATTTGGGTCATTTCCTTCCAATGCCTTCAAATACCAAACTAATTCATTGTAAGATTTCTTCTCATCACCGTAAATACGATTCATAGCCAATTTCTTACCCTTCTAAGCAAAGTAATAGCTCAGCTCCACATCATAATCTCTTCTAAAACTTTTAATGATATCCTTGATTTTTCTTTTTGGCTCATCATGAATTTGATTGACGATTAAACTTTTCACAAGATCACTATTAATAGTTGGACTACCAAGCAAACGAAATTCACCACCACAAGTATGAATCAGCTGAATGTTTTTAACAAACAGTTGGTCCAATTGCTTCAATTTGCAAGAAGCATGAATCCTAAAAGGACAACTACCTATAGCACATCGAACTGTCAATCGTTCTTTGCAATTATTAATATATTGTACTTTAATCCCATTCTTCAAACAATAAGTACTAACCATTCTACGGAATCCAATAGCAGAATCAAGCTGTTGACCAACCCCGGTAAAAAAAATCCATATTTGAATCCTTCTTCAACGACTCGTGTAGATCCTTTTGTTGAGTAAAACCAGAATCTAAATCATAATCATAACCTAACATATTATTACTTGACTCACCACCAACTACTGAACCAGACTTGCTACTTTCACCAACAACATTATCCGTTGAATCATTCTTCAACCGTAGAAAAAATACCAAAAATTCTTCCTTTTTAAACTAAGACAAACACAATACAGCTTGAAGATTACTATCCATTTCAACAAAGGTAGTCCTTGATTCTCGAATATAAAGAATATCAATGGAGTTAAATTATTCCACTCCTCCCAAATCCTATTCCTAACAGAAGAAATAGAAGCATCCAATCTAAAACGAGCACTAAAAAAATTGTTATTGAAATCAAACACAGCCATAACAGATGAATCACACCTGCAAAAAAATGTAAACAAAAAAATAACTATGTGAAATTGATCTTCATTAAAAATTGATAGCATAAAATACTACATAACAAATCATTTTCTATCCCACTTTTCGAAAAAAGATAAAACAATTTATCCTTTACAGATCACAAATCACCAAGAACTAAAGAACAAACAACGTCACTAATATTATTTCAGATCCAATTTCATAACCAAAGTGAGTACAGACAGAATTGACTGACAAAAATAACTACTCTGATTACTCAAACCAAATCTGAAGTGATAGTCTAAATACTAAATCGTAATCTAAAGTGAATGATGCAACCAGGCTAAATACACAGTGCTTGTGTTATCAGAATAAAAGAATACCATTCAGATGCTATTATTCCAACTACATCAAACAAAACTTTCCTCCAATAGATCAAAACCGCCTCCCCTGATAAGAAAAATACAATAACATCATGAACATCATAAAACATCGAATTGGCAATGAGAAACACCAAATAAAATCGAGACTCACAAAAGAACAAGAAATCCAATAGAGAAAATCGATTAGCCTATCCAAATGAAGGAAACCATCTCACGATTTCCTATAATTAAAGTCGATTTTGATTTCAGAAGAAACTAACGCCTAATTTTTTCCAACGAGCGCTTTGATTGCACAAGAAAAAACGGCTTAATTTTGCCAAATTTCCACGAGCACTAGATTTCAGAAGATACGAACGTCGTTTGAGAAGATGAAGACGCACACCGCCTAGATATTTGTCCTGGAAAATAATAATTTCAAACCCGTTTTCTAGAAAATAATTGGGCCGTATAATTAGACCCTTCACACCAATTTGCAGTAAAAAATAATCAATTTAATAAGATTTTTGTGATTTAATATTGGGAGAAATAAAAATTTATGATATACTAATGAAATAATAACTAAAATGAAATGTAATAATGTTAATTTAAGTTAATTATTAACAATTTGAATGAAATTCCAATCAATTGAAATGATTTAAAGGTTATACTTGGTTATAAAATGAATATACGAAAACAAATGTAAATATTGAATTAATTAATGAAATAATATATAGTTAATGGTAATTGAAAAAAATTAGTGTTAGGTAAGTAGTTATAACATTTGGTTGTAAATAATAATTTATTAATGTGACTAAAAGTTAATGGTGGCAAACTATTATATATTACCTATTTATTTAGTCTGCAAAATTAAATTGGAAATCAAATATAATTAGATGAAATTAAATGTTACATTAATGCGAGTTAAGACAACAACCGCAAATTGTGAATGTAATAAAAGCATATAGAAATGTTAATTATATTTAGAAGTTAATAATTAATGTAATTAAAAGAATGAAACCAAGATATATAAATTAACTGGGATTTTCAAACTTTAATTAATGTGAAAAGTTGACAAAATTCAATATAATTGAAATATAGTAATTAATACAAATAAAAGAGGAAAATGTAGCATATTGGTGAAATAAGATATCGACAAATGTTAACTATAAAATAATAATTGATTGAATAAAAAGAATTCAATTCAAATTTAATCAATTTATTGGATTTAAATTTTATTAATTGGATTAATTGCAATTAAAATTGAACACGGTATTTTGGAAAATAATTAACACTGAAATTATACGTAAACTTGTTTTAAATTATTATAAGTGTCTATGTAATCAAAATGATGAAATTGGTTAGTTTATAAATATTGAGTTAAAAAGTGAAATAATTAATTAAATATTAATCTATTTAATTAAGGTGAAAATAGCGATCTTGGACAATGTTTCGGATTTCGACGAAACAAGTTTCATCGGATCTGTAACGGGTTTCAAATTTCGCAGCGATTGGACTTGTCGTTTGATCGTACGGACTCGAAACGTCCAGAAATCAATTTAATTGAAATCAAATTTGAAATAAGCCGAATTTAAGCTAACTTCTTCATACGATGAAATTAGGACTTGAAACCTGTTCCATTGAGTTAAAAATGTCGGAAACATCTATTTTGTTATATGGGATGACACGTTTTCACTCCGAAGATAGAACGGACTTTTCGAGCCATTTATCGTTCAAAATCCAAATCGATCGTGTCCCTTGTAACAGCCCGCAAACCAGTACCCCTTAAGTCGTCACTATTCTCAATCAAACAACTCAAGATGTATGGAAATACAAACCATTCGGGTTAAAGAAGAAGAGGTAGAAGAAGAGAATAGAAAACAACATCAGAATCTAACCATCATAGCGGAATAAAGTATAATAGATAATAACAGATCTTTACACAAAAGGAAACTATATCTATTTTATACATACATCACCAAAATACATCATTAGAGTTCAACAACATCAATATCATACAACTAGACAGTAATCATAACCTGTCCTCACAATCTGAAT